>OZ038515.1:36866942-36911942 GCA_964036315.1 Acanthosepion esculentum | reverse complement strand
ATAGTGATAGCGCTGGGAGAGGCTTGTGAGGTTTCGTCTTTGGGAAAGTGATTGTAGGAGACACGTTTTAACTCTATCATGACCGTCAAGAAAGAACTGGGCAACTGCAACCCAGAAATCAGCAACAATTAACAACAAAACCTTGAAAATGGGTAAAGTAGTGTCTGAAGGCCTCTGGGACAATAGACACCACGGACAATTTTTACACTCCCTTATTTCTACTAAACGGAAAATGTTAAGAATACCAGAAAAACTAAATAAAAAATCCATCAAATTGACCTTGTCTGTCATATTCAACGAAACATATTTTAAAGAAAGATTGCTACATTGTGTATATATATATATATATATATATATATATATACACGAGGGTCATTCAATAAATAAGGTGAATGTTTCGGTATAAGGACTTCTAATACAGATAGAAGCTTACTCTTTTTTTATTTCTTTTGTTTTACTTCTTTTTCACATGGATTTTATTTCTTTTGCGGATTAAAAAAAAACTTTGACAGTTTTGGCGATTAACAAACATGGCCGACCAAGAAGCATGCTCTAGGATTGAACAGCGGTCAGTTATCAAGTTTATGGTGCCACATGTTTCAGCCCCCCAAAATGTCTACAAGTGGGCTAAATTGTTTAAAGAAGGACGGAGCAGTGTTGAGGATGAAGACAGGCCTTGGAGGCGTACAGAAGTGAGGTCTCTTGAGGTGATCGAAGCAGTCAATGACCTCATTCAGTCTGACAGAAAGGTGACAGTGGATGACATTGCAAGGACTTTGAAAGGCATAAAGAACAAACGCAAGGGTCATCAGTCAGAAGGAGTCATCTTGCATCACCCAGCAGCCCAAACGGAGCAGACCATCAACGAGCTGGGCTGGGAACTGCTCCATCATCCCCCTTACAGCCCAGACCTGTCAGACTTTCACCTGTTTGGTCCCTTGAAAGGGTTCACGAGGGGCACGAAGTTTAAAAGTGACGATGAAGTGAAAAGTGTTGTGAGCGACTGGCTGAGACATCAGTCGAAAGATTTTTACGCTGAGGGAATACGGAAGCTTGTGCACAGATGGGAAAAGTGTGTGACAGTGCTGGGAGAATACGTTGAAAAAAATGTAAGCTTCTATCTGGATTAGAAGTCCTTATACCGAAAAATTCACCTTATTTATTGAATGACCCTCGTATATATATATATATATATATATATATATATATATATATATATATATATATATATATATATATATATACAGAAATATAGTCTTAAAGTGTGCTATATTTATGGGGTAAAGTGCTCAATATCAGAGATAGAGCGTGTGTAAATATAAAAGTGGACATGGAAGTCAGCACTTAGAGGCGACAGTCTGTTTCATGCTAGTGCAATCGCCTGACGATTGCACTAGCATGAAACAGACTGTCGCCTCTAAGTGCTGACTTCCATGTCCACTTTTATATATATATATATATATATATATATATATATATATATATATATATATATAATAAACAGTATTAAATAAGATTTACCGGCCTGAATGTCCGAGAAATTTTCATAAAAAATATTCGTCCTCCGACAGGATTCGAACCTGCATCCTATACGGAACCGTCATGTAGCCTGTGTGACGTCATTTTTTTACATTTGATACGCCATTAGCAGTTATGAATGTACGTGAGAGATTCATGGAAGATTGAAGTTTATAAGCAGTAAATTCGACTTTGCCATCCGAACGATCCTCAGTGGCCGAATCGGTTCAGGCACGTCAGGCTATATGACGGTTCCGTATAGGATACAGGTTAGAATCCTGTCGAAGGACGAATATTTTCTATGAAAATTTCTCGGACATTCAGGCCGGAAAATGTTATTTAATTACTGTTTATTATAAACAGAGCATTTACTTAAATTCTTGTATCTATAAAAAGAATGTTAAACATAAAAATGTTTTTAATTATTGTCGGACTATGTCCATTTCATAATATATATATATATATATATATATATATATATATATATATATATATATATATATATATATATATATATATTACAATGAATCATTCATACAAAAAGTAGATTAGTAAAGTTAATGATATAAAATGGCGAAATCCCTTCGCCAGCAAAATTTTAAAGGTGCATTAAGCTACAAATCCCTCGATGAATGTCATGATCCTTGTTTTTAAAAATTAAAAGCTATAATATATTTATGTTATCAAAAACAAAATAATTTCCATGTCTGAAGATGACTGAATGTACAGTCGAAAGTACTTCCGTATTAAAGAAAGACCTTATACAGCTTGCAGAGTACATCGATCCAGTGGAGTCAGGATAAGTACTACAATTTTTCCTCATTATGCGCCCTAGAAATTTCAACTGTCTTTTTTTTTTAAGTATGTGTAATTTTTGTTTTCATTTTCTCTCAAACTTAATAATTGCTCACGTCTTCAGTTCATGGAATTCTCAGCATCCTTCTGTAGAACCACGTTTCTATTGCTTTGCGAGGAAATGGTCCAGTATTTTTTGTTATAGAAAGACTGATACTACATAACATTTCACTACTCTTTTTGTTGTTTCTAATGAACTGTTCCAGTTCATTAATACTTTACTTAGCTTTTGAAAGGCATCTTATGCGCCTTCGGATTTCAGTGTCAAACTTTCTGTTCTTTGTTAAATTGCTTCGTAGATATTTAAAATTTTGTACTTGCTTGATTTTGATATTTCCAATTTTTAATTTACATGCTGGCTGTTCCTTTTGCTGACAAATGCAATGTGAGTTTTTGATGTTGTCGACTGCACAGTATAGTAGAGTCAGTTAGGTACCGTCTGTGAGAAAAGGGGCACCATGGCGCAATTCACTCCGCCAGAAATTTGGAAACGGCATGCTCCAATACGAACATTTCAAGGTGTTTGGGTGTCAATCTGAGGACAGTGCAGAGGATGCTGTGCCCCCAAAAGATGTACCGAGGGTGATGAAAACCAAATATCGAGTCAGCATCATGGTGATGAAGTGATCACTAGTAATGTCTCCATTCATCTTCCTATAGGGTCTCAAACTCAACAGAGAGACCTACATCAAGTACCTTGAGGAGGTAGATCTGTTCTGGATAAAGAGGGGGGTTTCTGAAAGGTCCTATGTCTGGAAACAGGACTCTGCACCATGCCACACATGCAGGAGGACCCAGTCATGACTGCCAGACAATTTTTACGATTACATCAAGCCTTATATCTAACTCCCCATAGTGCTTCCCTGTGACAAGAGAGTGGCTACTGGAAGACATTATTGTCTGGCAACAATGCCACACATTTAAGAGAACTCAGTCATGCCTGTCAAACAATTTCTGCGACCACATCATCCCTTACATCTGGCCACTTAACTCCCGAGACCGCAACCCACTTGATTATTATGTCTGGGACGCATTTGAGCGAGAGTCCAACAAAATTCCTTTTAACACCAAAGATGAACTGAAAGCAAGGATTCTGGCAGCATTCATCAACTTAAACAAGGAGACCGTCCAGAAGAGCTGCAGGAGATTCCGAAGTCGTCTGGAGGCCGCGGTTGAAGCCCTTGGCGATTCTATTGAGTAAATTTATTCTTTAGTATTTCAAGATATTTTTCTGTAATTTTGGTAAATATATCTGTTAAGACGAGATGTCAGTGTTATTTTCACGTTTGCGTAATTTGGACGACAATTTATCCATCGCACCCTGCATAAGTCATGCTTAGAATATTGCAGGTGCGCGTGGTCCAGTTCTCCTGCTATTTACCTTGAGCTCCTTGATATTTTCTTTTTTTTTGCTTAATTTAGATGACAATTTATCCATCGCACCCTGTATTTCCCACATACGATATTACGTTTTGATGTACACCGCAAAATGCGTACAGGTTTCAAATGAAACAACGTGCCATCTGAATATCGGTGCTGAACAGGGTTGCAGCCATGAAAGTAAGTTTCCGTTTTGCCTTATTCAATCCTTGATGCACTTTGTATGAAATTACTTGCCGGCAATTTGAGTTCAGAATTTGAAATGCCTCGAAAAAAAAAAAAAATGAAATAGCTTCGCTTTCGTCTTCAAATATTATCAGCAATATTCAATTAGTTCATTGATTCTCTACGTGGGTGGTAACGACCCCCAGGGGCGATAAGAGCTCTCAGGAGGGCACTTAAATGTTCAAGAAGGTTAATTTATTTTATATTTTTAACAGAGCAGTAAGATGCTTTGACCCTTTGAACTCTGACTGGAACAAGTCCCAACATTTTAGATGTACATCTATTTACCTATCTTTTTACCTATATCTTTATACTAATAATAAAACCCATTACATATATTGGTTTTATTACAACCACGCTCTCCCGTAGACTTACCTGTCATCTTTCTGGTCTTAGTTCCATTAAACATTATTTCTTAGAAAAACATAGCCATGTACCTAATATTAGACAGGTATACAACAATACTCACTCATACACACTGTAAAAAGAACCTTAAGATATTGGAGGCCATCTACATTAAAATAAAGCAACCCATACTAAACAAAATTATATTTCAAGCCAGTCACAACATATTACAACGCATTTAAACACATGGTCCTGTTGATAATATTTCTTTCTCTCGCGAGGTCATGTACGACGTCTTCGAACCACATTACAAATTTACAACCTGCGTCTGCTATTCCGCGACCGTTATCGTCGCATAGCAAACTTCTATGTAAGCGTAACAGGATGACATCTTTGATGGTGAACATCTTTGTTGTAATGTCCATATAACTACTCTGATGATGACTCATGTGAGACGAAAGCTTAGTTCGAGGAACAGCATAATAAAAAAATCAAATGTTGGACAGTTTTTGTCTTTATTTTCTCCTATAACTAAAGCCACTATACAAAGTTTTGAACGGCTCATGATCAAACATAATAGACATTCATTGTCTGTTATATTTAACAATATATGCTTAAATAATCTTTATATTTTTCGATGTATTTTAAACATTTAGATGCAATTGCAATGTGTGTATAGAGGCAAAGTCAAAGTCCATCTGATTCTATGGTCCGACCCGGTGACCGCCGCTTGACTTTTGTCTCGTCAGGTTTCTTCTGCTGATTAACCTGCTGTATTGAAAACAAAAACATAAACACGTGGCATCTCGCCTGCGTTCTTTTGGCTTAACCCAGCTCCATTTACCCGTGCAATTTTAAATTGGGGTTTTCCAGCTGGCGCAAATAGGCACTGCGGATCTGTTCGTCGACGACATATACACATTCAAAGAACATTATGTGGATGAAGACAAAAGCAGTCGCTATACATAGTGTGTTTTGCAAGAATTCCAGAAGGTATTAGATATTCATTTATGCCCGTAAACATAAAATTAAAGATCTCTAGTGTCTTACAGAAAAGAGGGGCTTTTTATTAGATGGTATTGAGGGCTGTACAAATTTCCTCACATATAAAGAAGAGACTTAAAGCGACAATGATATACCTGTACTGACGACTACCAAGGACTTTTCATCTAAAAGAAGAAATATAGGTTTCAGGGAGAAAAGTCATTTTCTATGTATAAGGAGTGATAGTAAGAATGACTTACTGATAGTTGAAGTGCAACAAGTTAAATATAACAGAGGATAGAAAGTGCGACACCGAAATCCGAAGTTGCATTGGGAGAACAAACATGCCTTCCAAAAACTGAGCAAAGTATTAAGAAAGAGAAAATTATCGTTAGAAACAAAGAAAAATGTACTGAATTGTTATGCCGTATCAGTGACAGTGGATGCTGGACAGTCTACTGACAGACGAAGAAGCGACTTGAAGGAACAGAAATGTGGTTCTACAGAAGGGTGCTGAGAAAACCATGGATCGAACATATGAGCAATGATGAAGACAATGGCAGCAGAAAGGATGCTTATACTTACACTGGGACATATATATATATATATATATATATGTGTGTGTGTGTGTGTGTGTGTGTGTGTGTGTGTGTGTGTGTGTGTGTGTGTGTGTGTGTATGTATTTGTGTGTGCATGCGTGCGTGCGTGCATATCTTTATTCTAATGTATTTCTGTAGCCGTTACTTGTATTATCCCAAACACCCCACTGGAAAATGGGATTGACAGCTGCCCTCTTCCTATGTCTTCAATAATTTAAATCCCCAGAAAATAGATTTTCTATGTCAAGGGTCTAGACTTTTTGTTATCTGGTTTTTAAAAATATTGTCTGGACAAATTTAAACCATCTTGTAAAATTATACGATTTCGATCTGATGAAACAAGTATTAAAAACTTACTTGCCGAAATAAATTATAATGATGCGTTAAGTTTTTCCTTGATGTCTATCATATTACTGTGGGTGATCTAGCGATTAAAGCACTTTCTATACATTTTTATCTTCGTAAATTACTTTCTCTTTTAATTAAATAGCATTTTTAAATCAAAATTATGATCAGACTCATTAAGGTGAGCAACTAATGCACTAAGTGTGTTATTTTGTAAAAGATCAATTTTGTGTTCTATAATCTTTTATTTAAATTCCTTGAGGTTTCTCCTAGGTATACTTTGTGGCAATCATTAAGTGTTAGAGTAAATTGCTCATTCAAGTTTTAGCTTATTATTTTGTCTTGTATTAAGTCTTTTACTGTTTTAGAAGTAGTTGTAAAACATTTTATGATAAGCTTAGAAAAATTGTTTCGATTCGTTGGGCTTATCAAAATGTCCACTCGTCTATTTTGAAGTAATTTACCAGACTTTTCTTTTGCGTTGATTAAAAATCGAGCCTCGTAAGATTCGAACACAGTTCCCACGATAAGCAGGCAAGCGCATTTGGAGACGCGTAAACACATAGGTATACTTTTTATGAATAGGCAGATATATATGTATGTATGATGTTGCTTCGATCCTTGCACACACACACACACACACACACACACACACACACACACACACACACACACACATAAATATATACTTTACAAGGAAGAAAGTTCTTTCTTTTATACTTCTTTCCTTCTTACTTTCAATATTTGTTCTTGCGTTCATTCTTTCATTCATTTTCCTTCCTTTTCCCCATTTGATAACATTTCTTTCTTTCTTTTACCCGTCTAATAGAGTTTCTTTCTTTCTTTCTTTCTTTATTTATTTCTAATAGCATCTCTTTCTTTCTTTCTTTGTAATAGAATTCTTTCTTTCTAATAGAATTCATTCTTTGTGTCTTTCTTTCTTTCTTTCTTTATTTCTAATAGCATCTCTTTCTTTCTTTGTAATAGAATTCTTTCTTTCTTTCTTTCTAATAGAATTCATTCTTTGTATCTTTCTTTGTTTCTAATAGAATTCATTCTTTGTATCTTTCTTTCTTTCTTTCTTTCTTTCTTTCTTTCTTTATTTCTAATAGCATTTCTTTCTTTCTTTGTAATAGAATTCTTTCTTTCTAATAGAATTCATTCTTTATATCTTTCTTCTTTCTTTCTTTCTTTCTTTCTTTCTTTCATTCTTTCTTTATTTATTTCCAATAGCATTTCTTTAGTCAATTCTCTCTTTCATTTATTTTATTTTATTTTTTCTTCTAATAGCATTGTTTGTTTGTTTGTTTTTTCTTTCTTTGTTTTTTCTTTCTCTGTTTTTTCTTTCTTTATTTCTTTCTTTCTTTCTTTCTGTCTGTCTTTCTTATAGTTTTTCCTTCGCTTATTCTGTCTTTCATTTATTTCATTTTATTTTTTAATAGCATTTTTCTTTCTTTTTATCTTTCTTTCTCATAGCTTTACTATATTTCCTCGGTTTTCCTTTTTTTTCATAATTTATAATCGTTCGACAGACAGCTTTTCATTAACGGAGGTGATAAACAGTATTTATCTCATGTTGTCCACACCTATCAAAATGGCAGTAAAAAATGTGAATGTCGATCGTTATTTACTAAAACACGCACGTTCAAAATTTTGACAACTTTATTAAGAAAACACTTGCGAAGTAACTCAGTTCAGATATTTATTAAACATTTTCAAATCCTAAAAATAACAATAATAGCAATAATAAATGATTAATAAACACTTTAACGTAAAAAGAACTGTCGCAGAATGGAAAGAATTGTCGAAAAAGCTATGACGTTGCTGTCACGAAAATATACACAGAAATTGCAAATGAAGTAATGGCAATAATGAAATAAAACATACAAATCGATGAAACAAGATTTGTATTCAAGTGTTGGTTTTTATCGTGTCGCTCGTAAAATTATTCGAGTTTCCCACATCCTGAAATGGGATTTAAGAAGATAATGTTTAGTTTCAATCTTCGTGGGACGGTTCCGCCATTTTATAAACACACAAACGAATGAATTCCGCGTCAACGATGCCAAGAAAACAACGATTCCTTTTCACAAGTTTTACTTCCGTCATTTTATTCTTTTTCTTATCTTTCACATTTTTTCATTCGTTCGTATTTTCATTTGTTCTTCCACTGTTTTCTCCTCCATGATTTTTTTACGATATATTTGTGTCGTCTGCTTATTCTGTTTATTGATCTCGGTCAGTTTTACTTTAGAGATTTGTAAAAATACATTTTATGATATTTCTTCATTTAGCGTTTTCTTTTGTTTTTATTAAAAGATGCCAACTCTAATTTTCCCCCCATTTTTTAAATTTATTTCTTTACAATAGCTTTTCTTTATTTCTTGTTTTCTTTATTTCGTCATTTCTTTCGTTCGTTCTTCCTTTCTTATTGCTTTCGTTCTTTCTTTCTTTCAAATATCTTTGCTTTCTTTCCTTTTCCAATTTTTTTATTAATTCCTCTTATCCTCCATTTATTTTTCTCTTTTCTCTCTCCTTTCTGTACCTTCCATTCCTTCTTTCTTTCTTTCATTCTTTTTTTCGCACTTTCTTTCTCACTTTCTTTCTTTACTGTTTCCTTTCTTTTTCTTTCATTCTTTTTTCTTTTTCTTTCGCACTTTCGCAATTTCTAATAGTTTGCTTTCACTTTTTCATATAATTCTTTCTTTTTTCGATTCTTATTAAATATTTCTTTCTTTCTTTCTCATTTTTTAATACTTTGCTTTCTCTCTTTTTTCATATACTTCTTTCTTTCCTTTTTCACTTCACAATTCTTCTTTCTTTCTTTCTTACTTTGTAATAGCTTTGATTTCTTTTTTCCCATATCATTGATTCTTTCTTTCTTTCTTTCTTTCTTTGTAATAGCTTTGATTTCTTTTTTCCCATATCATTCGTTCTTTATTTTTTCATTTAATATTACTTCTTTCTTTCTTTCTTTCTTTCTTTCTTTCTTTCTTTCTTTCTTTCTTTCTTTCTTTCTTTCTTTCTAATAGCTTTGATTTATTTTTTCCCATATCATTCTTTCTTTCTTTTTTCATTTAATATTACCTCTTTCTTTTTTCTTTCTTTCTTTCTTTCTTTCTTTCTTTCTTTCTTTCTTTCTTTCTTTCTTTCTTTCTTTCTTTCTTGCTTTCTTTGTAATAGCTTTGATTTCTTTTTTCTTATATATCATTCGTTCATTCCTTTTTCATTTAATATTACTTCTTTCTTTCTTTCTTCCTTTCTTTCTTTCTTTCTTTCTTTCTTTCTAATAGCTTTGATTTATTTTTTCCCATATTCTTTCTTTCTTTTTTCATTTGATATTACCTCTTTCTGTCTTTCTTTCTTTCTTTCTTTCTTTCTTTCTTTCTTTCTTTCTTTCTTTCTTTCTAATACCTTTGATTTTTTCCCATATCATTCTTTCTTTCTTTTTTCATTTAATATTCTTTCTTTCTTTCTTTTTTTGCAATAGCTTTGATTTCTTTTTACATATACCATTCGTTCTTCCTCTTTTCGTTTAATATTCTTTCTTTCTTTCTTTCTTTCTAATAGCTTTGATTTCTTTTTACCTATATCATTCGTTCTTTCTTTTTCATTTAATATTACTTCTTTCTTTCTTTCTTTTTTCTTTGTAATAGCTTTGATTTCTTTTTTCCCTTATTCTTTCTTTCTTTTTTCATTTAATATTACTTCTTTCTTTCTTTCTTTCTTTCTTTCTTTCTTTCTTTCTTTCTTTGCAATAGCTTTGATTTCTTTTTACATATCCCATTCTTTCTTCCTTTTTTCATTTAATATTCTTTCTTTCTTTCTTTCTTTCTTTCTTTCTAATAGCTTTGATTTCTTTTTCCCATGTCATTCTTTCTTTCTTTTTTTCATTTAATATTACTTCTTTCTTTCTTTCTTTCTTTCTTTCTTTCTTTCTTTCTTTCTTTCTTTCTTTCTTTCTTTCTTTGCAATAGCTTTGATTTCTTTTTACATATCCCATTCTTTTTTCCTTTTTTCATTTAATATTCTTTCTTTCTTTCTTTCTTTCTAATAGCTTTGATTTCTTTTTCTCATATCATTCTTTCTTTTTTCATTTAATATTACTACTTTCTTTCTTTCTTATACTTTTATTTTTTCAGTCTCCATTTGTTTCTTTTTCATCTTTTCTAATATTTCTACTTTCTTTCTTTCTGTCGTTATTATTCGTTCTTTCTATTTAGTTTATTTCCCACACCACAAAAAAAAAAAAAAAAAGAAAAAAGAAAAGAAAAAAAGAAAGTCTAATCATTCCCTCGTGTATTTGTAGCTCTTTAGATGAAAAGAGTGGGTCATTCTCGTACACGCAAGCATGACAAAAAAGAAGCCTTTAAACGCAGGGAGAATCGATAACAGTTATCAATTTATTTACTCGTCACGAATTCATTTTTTGCCAAAAATATTACAGAAGCTGACTGCAGTTCCATTTTTTTGACAAAATAAAAAAAAATATTTACAATAAAATTTGAAAGTTTTTCGTTTAAAAAAATCTAATGGAATCTCATAAGCGATACAAATAAATCTCAAAACAAAATGGAAACAAGAATGGGGAAAAAACTTTGAATACATACATATATTTGCACACACACACACACACACACATACACGCACACACACACATGTATATATACATGAAAATCAAAATGGAGACTTTAAAAGATCATGGTAATATTTTATTTCATTAAAACCGATGAATTAATGAAATAAAATATTACCATGATCTTTTAATGTCTCCGTTTACATAATAATTATTATTTGCTCTGTTATTACATCAAGCTCTCTCTGGATTGGATCTCTATCCTCTTTGGAATTATGCATACGGATTATCAATATATATATATATATATATATATATATATATATGTATATGTGTGTGTGTGGATGAGAAACACGTAGGAAATATTTATACATTTTGACATGTTTCTCTATTTAGTTTCATCGGAAATTTTGTGAATGGAATGTCTCGGAGTTAAATTTTCGATTTTAAATTGTTTGTTTTGCCCTTACTACTTGGAATGAAACTATTTACGAGAGACTGATGGAAGAGTGAGTGAGAGAGAGAGGGAGAGAGAGAGAGAGAGATAGAGCGAGACGATGCAAGCACGTCCGACCTTCCAATTAGTGACACTCTCTACTAGATTGACCTGTGTGTATAACTGTACCATATTTCATATTGTACTTGTTGTGTACAATAAACCTTTCTTCTAGTATCCGCCTAGTGTTACTTATTTATTCCCTTAGCACGGAATATAACAGTGGCGACGAGGATTGTCGGAACATAACAAATCTGTTTGTTGGATTTAATTCATATTTTCAACTCGCACACACACACACACACACACACACACACACACACACACACACACACATATATATATATATATATATATAATCATCTCTCTCACTATGTACAGGGTATATCAAAAATACTTTTACAAACCTTTTTTTTGGGGGGAGGGGTCCCTTACACAAAAACAAGGTAAAATGTCCATATATGTCCAAAAGGTCATCGTCGTACCTCAACACAGCAATTCAGAGGGACAATGGACAATACGGATCATTAGAAAAAACAAAATAAAAAAAATTAATCAAATTTCCCTTATTTACACTATTTCGGTTGTTCGGACTGTTTTCCTTGTCTTTGTTTCCATATTCACGACGTTTTTGCCGTTGTACACTCTGACCTTTCGCAGGATATTTGAATTTCGAACTGAACCCTTTATTTTGTCCACCGGGGTGGATTGTTCTAGTTTCACGCGCCATACTCCTTCCGGGTGTCTCAGTTATCTCCCTTTAACTCAACCCTCCAGGTTTTGGTTCGCCCCTGCAGTAGCCAGGTATTGAACTCACAACTCTTTTGGTTAAGTCACTGGACCTAACCAACGCTTTTATCCATTGGTCTGTGTAACCTTGAGTTAGAGTTGTGAGAGCCTCCCTGATTTTTGGTAGTTTTTAGTCACAAATGACAAGACTCTGATCCCGTAAACTTCCGGCGTTTTTCGGCCAGGTTCAGTCTTTTCTTCTTTTTTATTTGGGGATTGCCTTCTCATTAATTGAGAGAGAAGTTTATAGAGAGTGAAAGAAAGAGATGAGGATTTTAAAGGAAAGTACAAATTCCTTATTTTAATTTGAATTCTTTTTATTCTTATATTTTATTTTAATTTTATTCTACTCGACTATTCCAAACGGTATTAGTATTTGGTATATTATTAGGTTGGTGCAAAAATAATGTCGTTTTCTCACATGAAGTTGAAGGTCAAAAAACGACATTATATTTGCACCAACCTAATACTACACATATTACAATTTTCAGTAATTGAAATTAGCAGATTAGAGCATCTGAGACTTGATACCTTCGCAATATAGGAATCCCTCGATTACTGCGGTTAGAAGATACGCATTAATCAAATAGAAACAAAATTGACAACCTAAATAGTTACCAATTTTTTTTTTTTTTAGAATATTTTGAATTAATCGGTAACTATAAAAAATCAATTTTCAATTACTCTGGTTAAACTGAAGAATGTTTTACCGCACTAATCGAGTATTATGTATGCACTAATCAAATTTTGGTATAGAAAGATTTTAGCGGACTAATTGAAAACGCTTTAATCGAATGCGCATTAATCGAGGGATTCTTGTATATATACCTAGACTTTTTTCATTTAACCGCGCAGTACTAGACCGGCATCGAGGTCTCATCAAATTACAGCTGAGCTGGATAGATGTAGCCGTCAATTCTATGCTAACAGTTTCTTTTCTCGCACTGCTCGCTTGTGGAACTCCCTTCCAGCTTCATGCTTTCCAGCCAACTTTAATATGCAAAAATTTAAATGCAATGTCAATCGATATCTACTGTCTTCCTGATTATTCTTTTCTCTTCCCGCTCATTATAAATTGTTTCTCTTCCTAATTCTTCCACAACCTCTAACACTTTGCGTCTTAATGGCTCTACTGCCTTGCATAGGGTGACGCCAATTTATATATATATATATATATGTGTGTGTGTGTGTGTGTGTGTGTGTAAGTAATCCAAGTGAATCCTATTAATATAAAATATTAAAAGTGATCCACAAAAGAGAGTCCAATATATTTATTATAGAGCACAGAAATGAATTGCATAAAAATGAAACTCAATTGTACCCCATTTTACGGACATTTCGCTCCTCGGGATAAATTCCTTGGGGCTTGTCAATACTAAAACGTTTGTTAAAAAAGATATATATATATATATATATATATATATATATATATATATATATATATATATATAGAGAGAGAGAGAGAGAGAGAGAGAGAGATAATTATGAATAGGCTGAAAGAATAAAAGCGAAAGAATAAAAGCTACTTGAAGCATCTGTTATCCTAAAAGCGTTACCCATTTATCAGGGCTTAACTTCAGAGGGTCCTTTCAATATGATTTATCTATGAATAATGGGGATGTTTTTTTTTTTCAAATCTCTGGGTTACTGGCGAGCAGTTCCCATTGCATAAATGGAAACGCATGCGCAGATTGATTAGCGCAATTTTCCAGACAACTGAGTGCATTTGGTCGAACGGGAGACAAGATTATGGGGGAAGAGCTTTTTTTAAGGGGATTTAAGATAAAAATAAAGATTGAAAGAAAATGAAAACAAATATGTAATAAGAAGCGACAGAATTGGTATGTTCGCTTGTTAACGAACTGTGCCAGTAGATTTTCTCGGTGTCTGATCGATTGATCGAATACTTTGATCCGTACTTCTGCAGTCTGGCTCTGAATATTGGTATCTAGTTAGCAGGACGGAGGGATAAGTGCATTCACATAGTAACAAATAAGAATAAACTAGGAAGATAGATAGATAAATAGATACATACATACATATTTCGTTAGTTAGATAGATAGATAGATAGATAGATAGACACAGAAAGGCAGAGATAGATAGATAGATAGATAATGAATACATTTAGATAGATAGATAGATAGATAGATAGATAGACACAGAAAGGCAGAGATAGATAGATAGATAGATAGATAATGAATACATTTAGATAGATAGATAGATAGATAGATAGATAGATAGATAGATAGATAGACACAGAAAGGCAGAGATAGATAGATAGATAGATAGATAGACACAGAAAGGCATAGATAGATAGATAGATAGATAGATAGATAGATAGATAATGAATACATTTAGATAGATAGATAGACACAGAAAGGCAGAGATAGATAGATAGATAGACACAGAAAGGCAGAGATAGATAGATAGATAGATAGATAGATAGACACAGAAAGGCAGAGATAGATAGATAGATAGATAGATAATGAATACATTTAGATAGATAGATAGATAGACACAGAAAGGCAGAGATAGATAGATAGATAGATAGATAGATAGATAGATAGATAGATAGATAATGAATACATTTAGATAGATAGATAGATAGATAGATAGACACAGAAAGGCAGAGATAGATAGATAGATAGATAGATAGATAGATAGATAGATAATGAATACATTTAGATAGATAGATAGATAGATAGATAGATAGATAGACACAGAAAGGCAGAGATAGATAGATAGATAGATAGATAGATAGATAGATAGACACAGAAAGGCAGAGATAGATAGATAGATAGATAGATAGACACAGAAAGGCAGAGATAGATAGATAGATAGATAATGAATACATTTAGATAGATAGATAGATAGATAGATACAGAATGGCAGAGATAGATAGATAGATAGATAGATAGATAGACACAGAAAGGCAGAGATAGATAGATAGATAGACACAGAAAGGCAGAGATAGATAGATAGATAGATAGATAGATAGATAGATAGATAGATAATGAATACATTTAGATAGATAGATAGAGAGATAGATAGACACAGAAAGGCAGAGATAGATAGATAGATAGATAGATAGCTAATGAATACATTTGGATAAATAAATAATGAATACATTTAGATAGATAGATAGATAGATAGATAATATAACAATTGAGACAGATAAAGAGAGAGCGAAAGTGAGCGAGAGATAATATAAAGAGATATACATAGATAGATAGATAATGAATACATTTGGATAGATAAATAATGAATACATTTAGATAGATAGATAGATAGATAGATAGATATGAAGAGACCAAAATAAGTAGACCGATAATGAACAAACTCAGATAGATAGATAGATAATGAATACATTTAGATAGATTGAATCAGATAGATAGAGATAGAAAGAGCGAGAGGTAATACAAAAGATTGAGACAAACGGATAGATAGCTAGATATATAACTAGATAATATAGAGATTGAAATAGATCAGAAACATGTATTAAGGAAGGGTTTCTTTTTTGAATAACAAAATCGATCGATCAAATCTCGCACTTTCCGTCCTCTGTAAAAAAAAAAATCTTCCCAGGTATTTAAATATTTGTTGTTGCTTGGTTTTAGTATCTTCAATTTTTAATTCGCATATTTCAGTGTTTCGTTTGTTGACATTGTTTTCTTACAATTAATGTCTCGTCCTTTCTTCTCGCTTTCCTTCATTCGCTTCTCTACGAGTCTCTGTTGTTTCCTTTCCATGACTTTTATCAGCACTGTGTCATCTACATATATTCTTCTATGCGCCATGTTCCTTCAGGGCGTTGACGCTCAAAGCTTTGGTGATAGAAAGCGTTTTGGGATTTTTAAACTTTAATATATGCAGAGTTATTTTAAATCATAACTAATTATTAAATAAATAATTTGAATTATACTTCCGTAAACAAAAAGCCCATTAGAATTCAATAAGCTAAATTCTACACTATTTACATTGTTCGGACTATTGTCCTCATCTTTGTTGCCATATTTATCACAACGTTTTGGCCGTTGTACGCTCCGTCTTACTTCAGGTGATTGGAATGTCGAACTGAACCCTTTATTTCGCTCGCTGGAGTAGACTGTTCTAGTTCCATGTGCCATGTCTAAAATCATAGACATAGAACATCATTGGAAAATTCGTAAACTTAAGGAATCAGCATATTTGCTAGGCCAACAAAATCTCAACCGCATGCAATAAAAACATCACCACTTCAGTAGAGATTCTCTGGTGATTTAATACAGCTGGAAAGCAAGCAAAAGAATTTCTACTTTTTGGTGGCTTTCTCTTTGTGACGCCTCACACCTACACTTATTATTCTGTCTCTTTTTTTTTTCATACTTGAAGGGAATACAGTATTTATATTTTTTGGGCTATCGTTCTCATCATTGTTGCCGTAGTTATCACAACGTTTCTGACGTTGTATTCTCCAGCCTTCTACAGGTGGTTGGAATGTCGAACTGAACCCTCTGGGGTAGACTGTTCTAGTTCCACGTGCCATGTCAAATTGATGTCATTTATCAGTTATCACCTGTTAATTCACTTCTCCAAGTTATCCACTGACTTAACCAGGTATTGAACTCACAAGGCAGTAGAGAACTTGTATAGGTGAATTAACAGGAGATAAGTGATAACTGACATCCATTAGACATGGCACGTGGAAACAGAACAGTCTACCCCAGCGAACGAAATAAAGGGTTCCAACCAACCACCTGAAGAAGGCCGGAGCGTACAACGGCCGAAACGTTGTGATAAATATGGCAACAAAGATGAGGACAATAGTCCGTATGATGTAAATAGTGTAGATAATACCTCATCTCAGAAATATAGACAGATACTGAAGGGTGATAAATATGGCAACAAAGATGAGGACAATAGTCCGTATAATGTAAA
This sequence comes from Acanthosepion esculentum, assembly GCA_964036315.1. Classification (NCBI taxonomy): domain Eukaryota; kingdom Metazoa; phylum Mollusca; class Cephalopoda; order Sepiida; family Sepiidae; genus Acanthosepion; species Acanthosepion esculentum. Next base: position 36,894,913 of record OZ038515.1, on the reverse strand, counting down.
TAGTGTACATAATACCTCATCTCAGAAATATAGACAGATACAGAACAGTGATAAGTATGGCAACAAAGATGAGGACAATAGTCCGTATAATGTAAATAGTGTACATAATACCTCATCTCAGAAATATAGACAGATACTGAAGGGTGATAAATATGGCAACAAAGATGAGGACAATAGTCCGTATAATGTAAATAGTGTAGATAATACCTCATCTCAGAAATATAGACAGATACTGAAGGGTGATAAACATGGCAACAAAGATGAGGACAATAGTCCGTATAATATAAATAGTGTAGATAATACCTCATCTCAGAAATATAGACAGATACTGAAGGGTGATAAACATGGCAACAAAGATGAGGACAATAGTCCGTATAATATATATAGTGTAGATAATACCTCATCTCAGAAATATAGACAGATACTGAAGGGTGATAAATATGGCAACAAAGATGAGTACAATAGTCCGCATAATATAAATACTGTAGATAATACCTCATCTCAGAAATATAGACAGATACTGAAGGGTGATAAATATGGCAACAAAGATGAGGACAATAGTCCGTATAATGTAAATAGTGTACATAATACCTCATCTCAGAAATATAGACAGATACTGAAGGGTGATAAATATGGTGACAAAGATGAGGACAATAGTCGGAATAATGTAAAAAGTGTACATAATACCTCATCTCAGAAATATAGACAGATAATGAAGGGTGACAAATATGGCAACAAAGATGGGGACAATAGTCCGAATAATATAAATAGTGTACATAATACATCATCTCAGAAATATAGACAAAGTTAAATTCTGTAAATAAAAAAAATAAAAAGTAAGATGCCCTCCCTTGAAACCCTCAATTTCGCCCTGGTTAAGAATCCCTGATATAGAGTAAGAAACAGTTAAGGTAAGCGTAAGCTGAGAGGGTAAAGCACTTAATTCAATGCCGATATTTTGAGACAGCGTGAAAGGTAATAGAATAATGAAGGAATTGAACATTGAGAATTTTCCAGAAGAGCGAAGTTTTATTCACTGTATCGACTGGTGAATTCTAAGAAAAGCTTTCGTATGAGATGGATTATGACCAAAATAATCTCGTCTGCTTCTTCCAATTGATGTCTTTCCCTAAAGCAAAAGTCGAACTAAAATTGACATCAACACAATCATAATACACCCTTTTAACCGGAAGCGATCTCGAATGACTTCACTTCCGCAAAACCGGAAACGCGTCGTGGGGAGGGGGATCGCATAATAGGTTATTCGATTCTCAAAATAGAATTCGTTTCACTTGTTTCTCGCCGATACAAACATGCTTCTTTTAGTCAGTGTCTAACAGAGCAGGAGTTTAGCATTGCTTCAAGCAATGTGTCGTCATTCGATGACCTTAGCTGATTTTAGCAGACGCCGATTGAGGGTCACATATTTTGACAATCTTGTAACAATGAAGAACAACATTATGAAACCATGATTTCAAGGATGCAAACTAAAGTGCAAGCTGCTCGAGGCGGTTTTCATAAAGGGAAATAAATAATTAAAACACACAAAAACATGCACGCACACACACGCACGCACACACACACACACGCGCGCGTATTTATACATATATATATATATATATATATATATATATATATATATATGGGTAAATAGCAGGATAGACTGCGTTCTAAAGCCTTGTATGGCAACTGGTCTAGGAGAAGGACAACTCTGAAGTCAAAACCTGCAGAGGGTCGTTTGGGGACCTTGTGGCGCGTAGGTCTCTGTATTCGGCCCTTTAAAAAGTGTGGATGGTTCTGCACAAAGCCTTCACCACTATAATCAAATCATATGTGCTGGGGGTCTGGGCTGTCGGTTCCTAGTAACTGAGCCGCAAGACCGTCATACGTCGAATACGACGGGAGAGGCCACCATATATATATATATATATATATATATATATATATATATATATATATATATATATATATATATATACAGGGTGTGCACTTTAAAAAAATTATAACTTTATTTGTATTTGCGATAGAAATAATCTGTAAAACAAAAAGTTTAAATGTACCTAGTTGTAAGTATAGCTAAAATAACTTATGTGATTTCAGGCATTACTGTAAATCAGTTGGCAAATGTTTTCCGTGAACTGCAAAATCGTTTTACCCTTTGTATTGCTAATGATGGAGGACATGTGGAAACTTAAATAAAGTTTCAATAAAACCTTAAAAATTATAGATTTACTTCTTTCTAATCCTTTTTACAAATTATTTCTATCGCAAATACAAATAAAGTTATACATTTTTTAAAGTACACACGAACTTTATGGACACCCTTTATATATATATATATATATATATATATATATATATATATATATATATATATATGTATAAAGGGTGTCCATAAAGTTCGTGTATATATATATATATATATATATATATATATATATATATATATATATATATAAGGCAGGATGTGTTTGTGTGTGTAACGAATGCAAGGCCGCAATTTTCGACGGATTTGCACCAAACGAATGCACGGCCGCAATTTTCGACGGATTTGCACCAAAATTTACATGCACATGCTCCAAGTTAGCGGAAAGGCCAAGACCGACTTTGCATTTCCCAACTCCCATCGATAGTGGAAATAATCGATTTTTTTCATGCTTCTACGGCAGTTTTCATGTAGTTTGCGGCCATTTTCTACTGGCAAGAGTGAGAGCCTATAGCTGGCTGCCACGAATAGGCGGGAAGATTCTATTGGGCAGCGTGAGAGCCAACAGCAGACTGACACGAATGTTAACTAGCATGCTAGCATGGAAAAAAATCGATAGCTGCATTCGTCACAAGTGGGAAAAATTTAAATCTGCATGGTACTTTACTCCAATTGGCTCATTCGCTTGCTTAAGCTCTACGTTGATTCTGATTCCACAGAACTGGGTTGGGTGTGAAAAAGTATTTGTTGTTAACATTCTTTTTTCATTCGGTTTTTCCAGTTACGAGTCCTTTTTTAAAGTTGATCGTTTTGTGTTCATTTTGTTTAGGTCTTTTTTCGTAACAGATTTAATGTTTAGTATAGAGCTTAGAAAAAATTCGCAGTGTGAGATAGGCAAGAAGTAAGGCATGTAGCAACATCAGCACGGCAAAGGGCACTCCTTTAAAGGCAAGGAAGGGCAAAACTATTTTAAGTCACGTGATAGCGATTGCTGTATGAGTCGTACGATTTTTTTGAATCAAGCACGGGCAACGCCGGGCCATGCTGCTAGTATATATATATATATATATATATATATATATATATATATATATATATATGAAGAAATATAGTCTTAAAGTGTGCTATATTTATGGGATAAAGTGCTCAATATCAGAGATAGAGCGCGTGTAAATATAAAAGTGGACATGGAAGTCAGCACTTAGAGGCGACAGTCTGTTTCATGCTAGTGCAATCGTCAGGCGACTAGTGCTGTTATTTTTCTCGGCTATTTATATGTAAGGGTCAGTGGTGCATTATGGGTAGTCTATTTTGGCGGTTACTCTTACCGGAAGTCGCTTATTTGTTTATTTATTTATGTCAAATTATTTTGCTTGTTTTTTTGTTTGTTTTTTTAATTTTATTTTTATTTTTTATCTTATATATTTATTTATTTATTTTTTATTTTGATCGGTGTTTTTTTGTTAACGTAATAAAAATTTGTTTATATAGCTTATTGTTGGTAGTCTATTATGGCGGTCATTTACCGGAAGTCGCTTGTTTGCTTATTTATTTGGATCAAATTGTTTTGCTTGTTTTTATTTATTATCATTATATATATATATATATATATATATATATATATATATATATATATATATATATATATATATATATCATTCAATTAAAAAATACAACTTTTGACAAGTTATAGTGACGACCTGCAAACTGGGAGTATTGGCAGGAGAGCATCAGATCCAGTGGAGCTTTCGCCCCCATACACACCCCTGCTCGAATTCACCGTGTCTTCTCTTGAATTTAATTGTGTGCGTTTTTTAAATGAATTTTAAAATAAGGCTCCATATTAAATAAGGATCTTAAAACATAGACAAAGCGAATCTGATTGGAGAAACTTTTAGTGCGACAGAGGCCCAATGAGTCTCAAGCAGAGTTGAGTGATGCCAAGAAATAGAATAGAGAAAGAGGAGACATCTACCCCCACCCCCACAAAAACATTTTTTTGTCAGATATAATGATTCTCTGTCTATATTTTTTAGATGAGATATTGTAATTATTTACATTGTTCAGACTGTTGTCCTCATCTTTATTGTCACATTCTCGACGTTTCGGTCGTTGTACGCTCCGGCCTTCTTCAAGATCTGTCTATATTTCTGAGATGAGGTATTTTAACTATTTACACTATTTACATTGTTCGGAATGTTGTCTTCATCTTTATTGTCACATTCACGACGTTTCGGTCGTTGTACGCTCCGGCCTTCTTCAGGATCTGTCTATATTTCTGAGATGAGGTATTTTAACTATTTACACTATTTACATTGTTCGGCATGTTGTCCTCATCTTTATTGTCATATACACGACGTTTCGGTCGTTGTACGCTCCGAAATTTCGAATCGAACCCTTTATTTAATCCACTGGGGTAGTTTGTTCCCCAATGTCACATGACTCAGTGCATAAAAGCGTTGCCTAAAGTAATCCAGTGACGCAAAGAGTTGTGAGTTCAATACCTGGCCACGGCGGAGGAGGACAAAAAATCCGTGAGTTGTGTTGCTAGAAAGCGAAATAACTGAAACTGAGAGACCCGGAAGTGGCATAGCACGTGGAACTAGAACAATCTACCCCGGTGAACGAAATAAAGGGTTCAGTTCGAAATTCCAGTCACCTGAATTTGGTCGAAGTATACAATGGCCGAAACGTCGTAAATATGACAACACAGATGAGGACAATATTCTGAACAATATAAATAGTGTTTATGAATATTCGGTGACGCAAAATATTGTTGTAAAAGTTTAAATAAGCAATCATCTCGCGTTCAGGAATGTATTACTTGATTTTATATTTTTATCCCTACAGGGAAGATACTTTCAGTTTACGAACATCTTTATTGTCATATTCACGACGTTTCAAAGACCAAAGTTTCGTTGAGCGATATCACTCTGATAAAGCAAGCTACGGCATAAACATTTTAAATAACAATGCCATATCTCAGTTCAGTTATAATTTTCAAACGTAGACAAAAACAAATCTCATTGGACAAATAGTGAGACAAATGCGCAGTCTCAAGCAAATCCGAGCGGTGCCAACAAACAGAAAAGATAAAAAAAACTGTAAACTGACAATTTTATAAAAGAGAGGAATGCCACTTCTAAATAATATTTCTCCCCTTCCCCTTCCTTACTACCCTCCACTTACGCTATCAACTCTCCTGCGTACAGATAAGGTAAACTTAAATTAAATTTTTGCCTGTATTTTATCTGTTTAATATTCCTATTAGATTTAAATAATTTTAAATGGTTTTGTGTGTGGACTTGTGCGGTCATTACTGTTTTAAAAGTTGGAATAACCAATCATTTGGGGTCCAGCAACGGATTAATTAATTTTACACTGATTCCTATAGGGAAAATAGTTTAGATTTGCGAATATTTCGGGTGACGAACGGCTTTCAGGAACGGATTAATCCATTTTACATTGATTCTTATAAGGAAAATAGTTTCGGTTTACGAACATTTCGCTTCACGAACACCCTTCAAGTACGAATTAATCCGTTTTACATTGATTCATATAGGGAAAATAGTTTCGGCTTACGAACATATCCGGTCACTAACGGCTTTCAGGAACGAATTAAATTCGTGAGCCGAGGGTTCCACTGTACATATTTTTTATAATGCTATTCACTCTGTACAAGGCTCGAGAGGAACTCAAAGTAGAGGATTACAGAGTAAGAGGCATAGTTAATGGGGATATGTGTTAAAGATAACGGTTATCCCTAGATTTGAACAGGCTAAGATTGTAGTGATCGGGGAAGCATCCTCTTGGGAGTCGGTTCCACAAAGCAGTTGCTCGAGTGGAACTTAGGTCTCACTAATGAAATATGAAGGGAATGAAGGTGGTTCGCTACAATGTGCGTGGCATAGAGGGTCTTAGCCGTGACGGTTAGGACTGGTGGAACTAACGAAGCGAGAGGCCTTGCGACGGCTCGTCTGTAAAAAAGGTGTCGCAGATTGGAAAATAATTCGTCGACTACAAGGACTCGGAGACGCTTTTGGACTCTGTCAGGATTGGAAAGTGAGGACTGGGCAGTTCTGGATTATTAGTGGAATGAAGAATGCTGGAAGCAAGAATGCAGGTTCGATTACTTTATATCCTAACCCTCTGGCTCTATACACTCTTCATTATTACTATTATTTTATTACTAGTTTCATTCCATCTTATTATTGTTGCTTTTTATCCCAACACTCTGGCTCAATACATTCTTCATTATTACTATTATTTTATTACTAGTTTTATTCCATCTTATTATTGTTGCTTTTTATCCCAACACTCTGGCTCTATACACTCTTCATTATTACTATTATTTTATTACTAGTTTCATTCCATCTTATTATTGTTGCTTTTTATCCCAACACTCTGGCTCTATACACTCTTCATTATTACTATTATTGTATTACTACCGACATATTGCGAAAGAATGTTTAAAAAGTAAGATTTCCTGAAAATTATTAATATTCAATCCGAACTGGGATTTTCTAACTGTTAGTCTTTCGCCAGAAAAGATAAAGTCAATATTTATATCAGGATACGTCAACCATTTTAGAAAGAGAGATAGGTAAAAATAATAATTGCCAGGAAAATCAGATAGATAGATAGATATAAAAAAAAACTTAGATAGGTAGATAGATAGATAAATCGATATGCTGAGCTTAAATATATATATATATATATGAATGTATGTATATGTATATATAAAGATAGATAGATAGATAGATATGAACAGTGTTAGCTTAATACACATGGACAGCTTACATAGATATACACACACACATATATATATAGATAGATATGAAAGGATTGAGATAAATAGACAGACATAAAGAACTTAGATACATACATATATATATATATATATATATATATATATATATAGTAGATGAAATGACTGAGAAAAATAGACAAATAGATATGAAGAGCTTATATATATATATATATATATATATATATATATATATATATATAGATAGATAGATAGATAGATAGATAGATAGATAGATATGAAAGGACTGAGATAAATAGATAACGAAGAGATTAGATACATAGATACATATATATATATATCCGTAGATAGATTGATAGATATGAAAAGACTGAGATAAATAGATAAATAGATATGAAGAGCTTAGATACATATATATATATATATATATATATATATATATATATATATATATATATATATATATAATGCAGATAGATAGATAGATAGATACAAAGAGTTTTGATATTGACTAAAATAAGATAAATGTGAACTTAGAGGGTAGTAGTGAAAATAAGGGAGAGGAGAATGCGCGATAGACTTCGAGAGCGCGCGAGAGAGAGAGAGCGTTTGCGAGAAAGACAAAGTGAAAGATCTCTATAGTGTACCCGTCCCACGCAAAATGGACTCTCACAATGTCAGCTTTACCGTTCCGCAGACATTTCTTCTAATGTCAAGCATGCAGCATTTATTTATTCTTTTGCTCGTTTGAAGATTTTTTCTTTCTTCCTTTCTCTGATTCTGTCTGTTATTAATTCCGAAAAATATACAATGTTATTGAATCAATTGATGGCTGCACTGTTTTTTTTCCGAGTCCGCAGCATTTTAAAGAACAGTTCGTATTGATTGTTCCGCGTCTCGATAATTATAGCTAACTTTACAATCGGACGTGTCTTTTCCTTCACATAGCCTACTTCATAAAGCATTTTCGCTAAGAGACCGTGTAATCAACACAGACGACTACATCAATATGTCCGTAGCCTTATGGGTATAACGATAAACTACATCCGCGTCCTGGGCAAGACGATAAACTACGTCCAACAGCAAGGCCTCTGATCAAGTGGTTTTGAGGAGCGTGGAACCACCTCTTAATTGTTGGTGTTCCCAAGTCCACCCTGACCCGGGTAGGAGCAGCTGTTAGTGTCCCAACTATGGGTAAATTGTTAACCCCCCAAACTGGGGTCAAAACAATATGAAAGTGTAAAAATAGGTTTTAATACCAGAAATACTTTGTAAAAAAGTTATTACAAGTAATATTTTTTTGAAAAAAAATATTAACAGCTATACATTTTTTGAAAAGATATTACCAGCGAAGGAAAATTATTACCAGAAATAGATTTTTGAAGGTAAAAATATTACCAAAAATGGATTTTTTGAAGGAATATTACCAGAAATGGAATTTTGAAGCAAGGAATATTACCAGAAATGGATTTTTGAAGGAAGAAATATTACCAGAAATAGATTTTTTGAAGGAAGGAATATTACCACAAATGGATTTTTGAAGGAAGAAATATTACCAGAAATGGATTTTTGAAGGAAGAAATATTACCAGAAATAGATTTTTTGAAGGAAGGAATATTACCAGAGATGGATTTTTGAAGGAAGAAATATTACCAGAAATGGATTTTTGAAGGAAGAAATATTACCAGAGATGGATTTTTGAAGGAAGGAATATTACCAGAAATGGATTTTTGAAGGAAGGAATATTACCAGAAATGGAATTTTGAAGGAAGGAATATTACCAGAAATGGATTTTTGAAGGAAGAAATATTACCAGAAATGGAATTTTGAAGGAAGGAATATTACCAGAGATGGATTTTTGAAGGAAGGAATATTACCAGAAATGGAATTTTGAAGGAAGTAATATTACCAGAAATAGATTTTTTGAAGGATGGAATATTACCAGAAATGGATTTTTGAACGAAGGAATATTACCAGAAATTAATTTTTGTGGGAAGGAATATTACCAGAAATGGATTTTTGAAGGAAGAAATATTACCAGAAATGGATTTTTGAAGGAAGTAATAATACCAGAAATAGATTTTTGGAAAAATATTTTACCAGCAAAGAAAGTTGTCGGCATTAAATGACTCATTGAGGTTGATATGCCGTAAACCAAACCAAACCAAACCGTAGTCTTATGATAAAAAACATAAAGCATTTACCTAATTTTATGGTTTATAAGGATCTTATTTGATGTACGTGTTTAAATTATCGCTATCACTTTAATATATGACTGATATTATTATTATAGATTTGGATGTAAGGAAAATATCAACAAATCCTCAAGGAATTTAAATAAAAGTTTATATGAAAGCGATAAGTAAATTTTACAAAACAAGACATTAAACAACATAAATTGCTCACCGTAAAGAGACTGGCTACAACTTTTATTTTAAAAAAATGCTGCTCCAATTGATAGAGAAAACAATTTACCAAGACAAAAATATATAGAAAGTGCTTTAATCGCTAGATCACCTACAGTAAATATGCGTCCAAGGGTCTTACAACGTTTCACCATTCTTGGCAGATCTTCTATTATCATATAGTTCGATATTTAATAAGAAAAGTAATGAAAACAACGGCTAGATTATATACCCAAAACACATATTAATCAAATATATATATATGTATATATATATATATGTATATATATATATGTGTGTGTGTGTGTGTGTGTGTGTGTGTGTGTGTGTGTGTGATAACTCCTGATGAGATGTGTTAATACGCATCGAAACATGATTGCATTTGTGTAGCGTTTTTTTTTTACATGTTTTTGATGTAATATCCTAAAATAAAAAATATTGCTCTACTTTTGTATTAAGCCCTTTTTAAATTGAACGTCGCAATTGGACTCTATTCGTTCTCATTTTACATGTATATATATATATATATATATATATATATATATATATATATATATATATATATATATATATATATTTGTGCAAATTAATTGCTTTAGTCTCCTTTCTTTCACCATTCGGTCAGTTTAAAACCCACCGGAGTGACAGGGTGTAATCGATTTCTATTTTTTTCCTCAGATTAGATCATTTGCAGTGTTTTGCACTAATATGAATCTATTTTTGGGGTGTATGATGAAATTTGTTTAGCCTTGAAAATTATTGCGTTATCCGTGATTGCATCAGATTTTTACAAGCTCGGACACTATTGTTTCTACTGTCGATTAGTTATACTACGGCCATTATCTGCGATGGACGTTATTCCAAGGAAGCGTACGAAAATTGCAATGCTGCACGAACACACTGACAAGCCTTACCAGTGATCAAATCAAAGTAATATAGAATATTCCGGAAACTCTCCCGATTTAAATCCAATCGAGAATCTGTGGTCAATCTGCAAGGAACGACTTCGTGGAATGGATATACGAAGTACTAACATGTGCATTGGGTCATGTTTCATTGGAAAAATATGAAGAAAAAGAAAATAACGGAATTATTTGTTTTGTTTCAATTAATTTGCACAAGTGTGTGTGTGTTTATATATATATATATATATATATATATATATATATATATATATATATATATATATAATGACACTGACAAAGCATAAATTAGTCTTCACAAGTCTCTCTCTCTCTCTCTCTCTCTCTCTCTCTCTCTATATATATATATATATATATATATATATATATATATATATATACATATATACATATATATATATATATATATATATATATATATATATATATATATATATATATATATATATTTAAAATTTCCAGCGTTTTTCGTTCGTGCAGACATGTGGTCACTGTAACGTAAGTAACTTACTCTGATGAAGTCCTCGGGGTTAAAACGCGTCACACGAAAACTTGCTCCACTTTGTCATAATTCTTTCCCTTATAATACTCGGGTGTATGAAAATATATTGAGATATAGCCAAAGTTGCTTTTCAAAAGTTAAGCAGAGTATTAAGAAACAGGAAAATTTCGTTATAAACAAAGGAAACATTACTGAACAGGTAGGTAATACCAATCCTCCTATATAGCAGTGAATGATGGACAAACTCCCGACGTATGAAGAAGAGACTTGAGGCGACGGAAATATGTTTCTACAGAAGGATGTTGATAATACCATGGACTGAATATGTGAGCAAAGATGAAGTTTGTGGGAACATAGAAGTAAAAAGGATCTTTAACATCAGAAAGAGATAGTTGAAATTTCTAGGGAACAAAATGAGGAAAGATAACTTGGAAAATTTGACACGCACAAGGCATATTAGAGGCAAGATGTGTAGCTAATCAGTATTTCATTGATTGACTGATTCGTTATCTACGGCTTATCAACCCTTTACAGGTTATTTAAAGCCAGTAAATATTTTTAGATTGTAAGAATCTTTATTGTGATAAAAATGATTTCATGATACAAATCTTACACTTTGATCCATAGCTGAGGGGGAGAGATGGATTCATACCTTTCCCATGGGTATTTTCGAGCTTGTAAATATAACAAACCCAACGGGAATTGGAACTATCCTCTCCAATTAACAATTCCATTGCACCACCCGCACATCCAAGCTCACAGCAGCTTGTGCTTCCAAGCGGTCACCCATCTAGGTACTGACCAGAGTTGACGTTGATTAACTTGGGTGATCACACGGAACCGCTGGTCCTACATGATGTGGCAGATATCTAGATACTGACGAGGTTAGATGTTGCTTAACTTTGGTTATTGTACGGGAATCTAGTTTCAATGTGATTTGGCCATAATGAGAACAGCAGCACATGCAAGCTTACACCAGCTGGTATTCCCAACCGGTTACTCATCTAGATACTGACCAGGCTAGGCGTTGCTTAATTTCGGTGATCGTACTGGAACAAGTGTTTCAACGTGATGTGGCCGTGTGCCATTTTTACTAGTGTTCATTAAATACGTTAAGGAGCCACTTAAGGCAGAGTTTTATTTAATATGGCATCACCTAGGATTTAAGGAAGCAGAACTTATTGTGTAAAAAAAAAATACCTGCTTAAGTTGGAGCCCATTCGCCGAGACAATTTTGCTAGATTGTGCGGGTTAAACAACCCACGAGACGAAACGGGGTGACACGGGCCTCTTGGAGATGGGCTGACGTCTCCTACAGGCAAGCTGTCCTTCTGTTTTCATTTTTCATCGTCGGACCCGTGCTCCGTCCGCAAACAGACTCCGAAAAGCAAAGGCAAGAAAGCACACAAGCGTTATTTCCACTGTGCCGGCAAAATTTACGTACACCGCCCATAAATCTTTCTCATCCTCTATCGAAGTTGGCCTTCAACTCTTACTAGATGTTACATGCCACATTAGATTAAACGTGTTACCCAGTCCAAATAGTCCAAGCATCTCCCACCGGGTACCTGCCGACGGCAAGCGAGCATTATTACTATTTACTATGATCAATACTCAGCTAAAGTCAAACAAGACCCTTTATACAATTTGCAAATATGCAGTTTCTGTGATATTTTGAGGTGACAAGGGTTATTGCTCAGTTGGTGTGACGTTAGTCGAAAATGTTTATGGATAAGCAAATACTTGTATCTATAGATATAAAAAAACACTTAAACACAAGTAATTTTCGGACTCTTTATATGGCTATTGATTGATTGATTCGTTTTTTTTACGGCTTATCAACCCTTTGCGGATTATTTAAAACCATAAATTTACTTTTTACATTGTAAGAATTTTTGAGGAGGTAATAATGGTTTACTGATACAAGCCTTAATAATTAACTATTAGCTTAGGGAGACGTGTTGGATTTGTAGCTGATCAGAATTTGACAGACATAAAAAGAAATTATAATATGGATATAAATTGGGAGATCAATTCTATATTAGAGTCACTATATATAATGACCCCTCACTTTGTGGCCAAGGTCAGTTCTATAAAGAGAATTTAAACAAATATAAAAGACATGCCTCTGTAGCTAATCAGTATACGATTGATAGATAGATTTCCTTTTCTACAGCTATATATATATAATGATAATGAACTCGGTTTCGATGTATGAGGATCTGACAACTTAATTGATTCAGTTATGAAATTTTGTGCGATAACCTTAAGTGGCACTTAAGACAAAGGAGGCCGCATATGGAGCAAGAGTAAGAATTGTGAGTGAGGTCACTTTTAGATTGGCTGACCTTTTAGATCTTGCTCTCGCTTCTTGAAGATGATTCAGACAAGCAGATTGAAAACTGCTAAGTCCACTAAAACACGTTGATCTTCATTCTACCCCCCTCCAAGACTAAGCGCTCGAGGGTGTAATGAGGTACATTGACAGCTGACAAGTATATATAGATTATAATATAAGTATATGACAAGTATATATATATATATATATATAAAATTAGTATATATATATAGTTAATATATACATATAATTAGTATATATATATATATATATATAAATATATATATCGCATATATTTTGGCAGCATGTTTTCTAATGAAAACATGCTGCCAAAATGAATGCGATATATATATATATATATATATATATATATATATATATGTCTCATTGAATAATTTGGACAAGTTTTGTCTACTTATTTTCAATAGGATCCTGTCATATTCACTGACAAGGTTCTTAGTATCCTGATGAAAGGAAGAGAGAAAATTACCATGTTGATACATATTCATTTACTCCGAGTAATTTCGACATTAGCACAGTGTCATCATCAGTGATGTTGGTTTTTAAACTTATTTACCTCCCCTGACGTTTACATCGTGAAATCCAAGCCATAGATTAACCTTAAAAAAATTAAATTTCAGATGAACGCAACATTTTTGTCTTATAAAAACAACAACCACCTGATGATGACATTGTGCTAATGTCGAAAGTACTCGGAAAAAAATGAATATGTATCAGCATGGTAATTTTGTCTCTTACTTTAATAAGGATACTAAGAAGCTTATCTGTGAATATGACAGGATCCTATTGAATATAAGTAGACAAAACTTGTCTAAATTATTCAATGAGACATGCCTTCATATATATATATATATATATATATATATATATATATATATATATATATATATATGATAGAATGAGGTACAATTAGGAAACGTTTTGCAAATTTACCATGTTTCGCTTTTATTAAAGCTTCATCAGAAAACAAAATATGGAGGAGAAAAGAAAATTCTGGTATTTTAAATTTTTGTGTTGTTTGATTTTCATTGTTTAAGCAGCCCTCGCGTGCATCTGTCTTGTCAAGCAGCGTTCGTGTAAATAATTCATATGTGTATGTGTATCATAATTCTAGTTTGTCTATGCGGAATTCGGATGGTGATGTGTATTCGTTTGTGTGTGTGTATTAGTTTGTGTATGTGTGCGTGCTTGTGTGCGTGTGATCGTTATCCATATTTGGTGGATGTCCGCGTGTTGATCTGAGGAAATTTTGTGTGAGGGTGAAAGAAATAAAGTTACGCAGATTGTGGTAGTAGGTAGACATACCTTAGGTTCTTTAAGTATTGATTTTATAAAAGTTGCTGTGTTTGACGTGTGTTTACAGGCGTTAAAATATTTATCAGAGTTCCCTCAAAGTATTTCCTGTGTAAAAAATTAAATTCTTAAATAGTATTTATAAAATCGAAGTTACGACCTGTTTTGTTTCTGTGTATTACGAGTGGTTTTAAAGGGTTTTCACAACGTATGGCTCTCTTATGAACGTAGATGTGAGATTTTAGATTTTTCTAGATGTTTCGCCAATGTAGCACTTCCTGCATTCCTGCACCAAATCCTGATGTGCTGTTGGATCTATTTTTCTTCTTATTAGGATAACTAATTTGTTTTTAAATTTTGTTGATAGGATAGGATTATGAATTGTGTACACTATTTACATTACATTATCATCCTCATCTTTGTTGCCATATTTATCACAAAGTTTCGGCCGTTGTACGCTACGGCTTTCTTCGGGTGTCTTCTAGTTCCACGTGCCATGTCTAATGGATGTTAGTTATCAGTTATCTCCACCGCCTTAACCAGGTATTGAACTCACACTCTTTGATTCCTGTCACTGGATCTAACTAACGCCTTTATCCACTGTGCCATGTGTCCTTGAGGACATCTGTGTATGAATTTCTGGGTATTATAAACCTAATGTCTTCAGCAATCATTTTTTCACCAGTGCTCATATTGCAATTTTTGCTGTTATCATATCATTTTTTTACCAGCGTTCATATTGCAATTTTCGTTGTTATTATAGCTTTTCTCTGGCATTCCTTATTACTGGTTCCCATATTGTACTCATTTCTATGCTTGGTCGGCTCAGGAGATTTTTGTGGCCTAGCAAATGTGCTGATTCCTTAAGTTTACGAATTTTCCAATGATGTTCTATGTCTATGATTTTAGACATGGCACGAGGAACTAGAACAGTTTACCCCAGCGAGCGAAATAAAGGGTTCAGTTCGACATTCCAATAACCTGAAGAAGACCGGAGCGAACAATGGCCGAAACGTTGTGATAGATATAGCAACAAAGATGAGGATGATAGTCCGAGCAACGTAAATAGTGTAGATAATACCTCATCGCAGAAATATAAAGAGATATAAATTTTGTGTTTTTGTTTTCGGAAATGACTTGTGTTGTCGGTGGTGTCTCCTGCTTTTTTTTTTACTTGTGAACGTTGTGTTCTCGTTAACTTGGGTAGAGGATTAAGTGATGTGGGTAATGAAGAAGTTGAAATGTTTTCTCAATATATTTTCTCTTCTTCATTCAGGGATTCTGGGCAGCATATTCTAAGGGCTCTGAGACAACAACCCCCCACCAAAAAAAACAAAACAAAACAAAAAACAATGATTTGTCTTGATTTTATTTTTTGGCTACAGTGGGAATAGAAATTGATTAAATCATTTTTGTTTGTGGGTTTGCGGTAAACTATAAAATCTAATTTGTTATTGTTACGTATTAATAAGATGTCGAGGAAAGGTACAGAGTTGTCTATATCATGTTTATTTTTAGAACTTCCATCGATTTCACACATGAACTTGAAATAGACAATTCAAGCAAGACGATAATGCTACTAAGACGTAAGGGGTTACTGGGAGTGAAAGAGAATGAGAAGACTTTAGTGAGGAGAAAGGACAATAAAAGAACAGAATTAACGAAGACAGAAGATGGAGAGAATGCCACTAAGACGTAAGGGGTTACTGGGAGTGAAATAGAATGAGAAGAATTTAGTGAGGAGAAAGGACAATAAAAGAACAGAATTAAGGAAGACAGAAGATGGAGATAATGCCACTAAGACGTAAGGGGTTACTGGGAGTGAAAGAGAAGGAAAAGACTTTAAGTAGGAGAAAGGAAAATAAAAGAACAGAATTCAGGAAGACAGAAGATGGAGAGAATGCCACTAAGATGGAAGGGGTTACTGGCAGTGAAAGAGAAGGAAAAGACTTTAGGGAGGAGAAAGGACAATAAAAGAACAGAATTAACGAAGACAGAAGATGGAGAGAATGCCACTAAGATGGAAGGAGTTACTGGGAGTGAAAGAGAATGCGAAGACTTTAGTGAGGAGAAAGGACAATAAAAGAACCTAATTCAGGAAGACAGAAGATGGAGATAGGGCCACTAAGACGCAAGGGGTTACAAGAAGACAAAAGATGGCGGCTGACGTTGCAGTTGGATTTTTGGAGACCATAGGGTAGCAAGAAACCGGAAGAGGGCTCTCCAGGCGAGATTTGTGGGCAAAGGCAATACCAGAGTAGAATTTGCGGGTGCACCGAGCAATTTCAATAACAAAACCATGAGACTTATTCGCCAATCTGCTAATACATTTAAATTCATGCGCTGAAGCTAGAAAGGAGGAGAGTTCATTAAAACAAATGCCACGAAAATATTTATAGAAAAGACAGAGGGAAGCCACGTTATATTGGTGGAATGGGACTGAAGTCAAGATGCCAGGTAAAGACCGATGATATTGCAGACTCTTCTTTAGATTTTGTTGAGAATCTCTGGATATATAACAGGGGTACCACTGGCAGCAATATTAAATGCATGGACAAATGGTAGTTTTATAAGTATATGGCCGACCATTTGTTTTCTAACAATGCGACCCAGGTTCGAATATCACCAAGGTCGATTTATCAGAGAGTTATATGCGATCAATTTGAAAAATGCCTGAAAACGATACCATGGTCAAATTGGCTAGACAGGATTGTTTGGAAGCCGTCGATGTTTGTGTTAGCACGAAGTAAGTAGTCAGAGTGACCGATAGTTTTGAGTTTACTGGCATTCTTAAAATCCAACTAAGCAAACAAACAAGGTAATTATGATCAGCTCGGCATAGTTGCAGTCAAAACCAGAGCTGGCCTTCGTGGGTATTGAACAGGTATACATGTGTTTGAGTAGGTCGGTCGGTCTATCTATCTATCTATCTATCTATCTATCTATCTATCTATCTATCTATCTATCTATCTATCTATCTCAATTTGCTCATATCTATCTATCTATCTATCTATCTATCTATCTATCTATCTATCTATCTCAATTTGCTCATATCTATCTATCTATCTATCTATCTATCTATCTATCTATCTATCTATCTATCTATCTATCTATCTATCTATCCCAGTCTGCTCATATCTATCTATCTATCTATCTATCTATCTATCTATCTATCTATCTATCTATCTCAGTTTGCTCATATCTATCTATCTATCTATCTATCTATCTATCTATCTATCTATCTATCTATCTATCTATCTATCTATCTATCTATCTATCTCAGTCTGCTCATATCTATCTATCTATCTATCTATCTATATTTTAGTTAGTTCGAATCCAATTTCAGATTTAAATAATTTTTTTTATTTATTATATTTTAACGCTCCGCCCTTCGAACTTATGATTGTGAACGATATAAATTATTAATAGTTAATTCTATATTTTAAATAGACAAGTTCGTACACACAGTTTTGAATCATCATAGCGACAACGCGTCAGATAACGGTCAGAATTCTCACCTGAAAATTGCATTAACTGCACAAAATGCGAGTAGTCGACGTTGGATATTATATATATATATACATATATATATATATATATATATATATATATATATATATATATATATATATATATATATATATATATATATTATATAATTAAAATTATTTATTCAAAAATTATAACATAAATATGTTATACAATCACTACAAAAATAGCCATTTTGTCTGGTATTATATCTTACATTCAACACCATCACTTGATAAGACACCGGAAGTGTTGAAACAAAATGGCTATTTTTGTAGTGATTTTATAACATATTTATGTTATAATTTTCGAATAAATAATTATATTTGCTCTACTCTGTATTGAGCACTCTTTTAAGAAGAGTATTTGTTGGTTATTGGAATTTATTCCGTATACACCAATCCTATACTTGTATATATATATATATATATATATATATATATATATATATATATATATATATATATATATATATATATTTAAAGACATTTATATTATGTTTAACGTTCTTTTTATAGATACATGTATTTAAGCAAATGCTCTGTTGTAAAACAGAGCATTTGCTTAAATACATGTATCTATAAAAAGAACGTTAAACATAATATAAATGTCTTTAAATAAATTGTCGGGCTATGTCCAATTCTAAAATATATATATATATATATATATATATATATATATATATATATATATATATATATATATATATCTTTGAGCACATACATATATATCTTTGAGCACTGTATTTATAATCCTTCAGGAATAATTATACTTACATACGTGCAATTTTTTGTGTGTGTATGTATATTTTTTATCCTACCCATTCATATATATATATATATATATATATATATATATATATATATACATATATATATACAAAGAGAGAGAGAGAGAGAGAGAGAGAGAGAGAGAGAAAAGATAGAAAGAGGGAGAGAAAGTTGAAATAAACTGTAACTTCTGGGTGTTGGCCTCAAAGGTCACTTTTATATTTACATACGCTCTATCCCTGATATAGAGCACTTTAACTCAGAAATATTGCATATCTTAAAACTATATATATATATATATATATATATATATATATATATATAAAGAGAAACCGCAAACGTTTTTGGTTATAATGTGGATTTCTTTTAGTGTATATATTATATTTTATTCTTCATATTTTTGCTACACGCGTTTCCGGTCTCGTGACCTTCTTCAGACAAATAAAAGGAATCAATTTTTAAAGGAATAAATTTTCCTTATGTTCTTTTAATGTTTCATTGTTCGTTTTCTGTATTTGTAGTGAGCCTCGATCTCATTTCTGGACTGTTGGCAACAGTGAACTACGTTGATGTTCCGTTGGTGCCAAAAATGGTCCCCACTTTGAAACGCCAAACTTAATCATTCCTTACCATTCTTGTCACAGCACCTCCATTCACAGCTGTTGGCTGTAGACGTACTTCATAAGTAGCGTCGGTAATTTCGCCAATACCACCTTTCACGCTAACTGTTGGGTTCGTTCGTGAAATGGATGTTAATTAATAGGCTGGCCGATTAAATAAATTGAAGTTTCGCTGAAGTAAATGTCGAGGGGTGGAGTTCCGGGTCACGAACCCGTTTCTAAAATGACCCAGTAATGACACACAGTGTTCAATGAAAAATGACCAGAAAACGAAAAGACAGATGGGCAGGAGCTAACAGACAGACAGGCAGATATGAAACGACTAAGAGAGACAGGCAGGTATATGGAAACTGACAGAGATAGATAGATAGATAGATAGATAGATAGATAGATAGATAGATAGGGAAAGGGAGAGAGAGGAAGAGAGAGTGAGAGAGACAATATACTGAGATAGATAGATAGATAGATAGATAGATAAGGGAGAGGAAGAGAGAGAGGAAGAGAGAGTGAGAGAGACAATATACTGAGATAGATAGATAGATAGATAGATAGATAGATAGATAGATAGATAGATAGATAATTAGGGAGAGGGAGAGAGAAAGGAAGAAAGAGTGAGAGAGACAATATACTGAGATAGATAGATAGATAGATAGATAGATAGATAGATAGATAGGGAGGGGAGAGAGGGGAAGAGAGAGTGAGAGAGACAATATACTGAGATAGATAGATAGATAGATAGATAAGGGAGAGGAAGAGAGAGAGAGAGGAAGAGAGAGTGAGAGAGACAATATACTGAGATAGATAGATAGATAGATAGATAGATAGATAGATAGATAGGGAGAGGGAGAGAGAGAGGAAGAAAGGGTGAGAGAGACAATATACTGAGATAGATAGATAGATAGATAGATAGATAGATAGATAGATAGATAGATATTTGGGTGTGTGTTTTTTTTATGTCAACTCAGGCCACCTTATTAAATGCCGACTTTTGTACGAGGCGCACAGTAAGAATCAATCTCGCGACTGAGTAATAGTCGACCAGATTAGCCTCGCTAGCCATTTTTCCCACGAAGAGGAACTGAGATAAATAGGTAGATAGATAGATAATAAACGGATTGACGTTTTTTTTGTTTTTTTTTGTTTACTGTGAAAGTCACCCTTTACAAGGCCCGTGAGCCACTCAAGTTAGAGGGTTACGTTAAGAGGCAATTTGTGTGTATAGTTTAGGCAGATAACGATTACTCCTATCCTTGAATAATTTTAAGATTGTAGTGATGTGGGAAACATGCTGTTGGGAATCGATTCCACTGGGCAGTGCCTCGCGAGAAGAAGCTGTTCGAGTGACACTGATGGGGACGGGGTGGGGGTTGCTACTATGGAAATGGCATGGCGTGTTTCTGCCGTGATCGTTTGCCTCGACGGGACCAGGGAATGTAGTTCGTCCGAGCACTTTCTATGGAAGTAGCGGTATAGCAGCGAGAGGCTTGCTACATCCCGCCTGTGGGAGAGGGGCTGAACGATGGAGAATAATTTGTCACCCACGAGCGCTCGGAGACGCTTTTGAATTCTATCAAGGCTAGAGAGTGAGATCTTGGCAGTTGCCTCCCAGATATGACAATAGAACTTCAATTTCGGCCTGATCTAGCTCTTGTAAATGTAGGGGATAGCAGGAGGAGTCAGGTACATACTGGAGCTGTACAGGGAGCCAGCCATTTTATGTATGTACGACTGGAACTTGAGGTCGGGTGTGAGTTCACGGCCCAACAGTGTTTCAAGGAACGGTGCATTATTAGGCAGATCATTTATATAGATCAAAAAGAGGGTTGCTATAACGAGTGTCCCCTGTGGGACGCCTGCATTGACCGAATGACACCGGAGAACTGGCCATTATTAACCTACCTTCAGGGACCTACCTACCTACCCAGATAGATAGATAGATAGATAGATGGATAGATAATGAACAGATTGACATAGATAGATAGAAATAGCGTTAGATAGATAGATAGATAGATAGATAGATAGAAATAGCATTAGATAGATAGATAGATAGATAGATAGATAGATAGATAGATATAAATAGCAATAGATAGATAGATAAGAAACAGATTGACATAGATAGATAGAAATAGCGTTAGATAGATAGATAGATAGATATAAATAGCATTAGATAGATAGATAGATAGATAGATAGATATAAATAGCAATAGATAGATAGATAGATAGATAAGGAACAGATTCACATAGATAAATAGAAATAGCGTTAGATAGATAGATAGATAGATAGATATAGCGTTTTCCTTTTTCTTTCTCTTGCGTATTTACGATTCAAAACCTTCCATTTTTTAGCTTTTAAAGGGGTAAACAAATACAGTTTACGAATCCAAATAAAGAAAACAAATCTTTCCTATTTAGCATCTCGTATCGATCTTACAGAATTGTAATTGATTATGGATATTGGATATTAAAGCAACTGCTGATGTAGACAAAGCGGCAAGCAAAGTCGATCAAAGCTTCGTAAATTGAATAAATATTTACAGGATAAACGTCATTTAATCAATAAATTAGCGTACACTGAAGTGGGATTGATATGCCGGATATGTGTTAGAACTATTTTGTCAAGGGCTTTGTGAATAATGCAGCAGATTATAAAAAAGTTATCATAAATTTTATAATATTTCACGGTTTTCACAAAATAAAAAGACTCGTGAATATTAAATAGCCTCAATACGATGTATTTCCCGAATAAATATAGGCCTTATAGTCGCCTAAAACAAATATGGATGATTAGATGAAGCATTGTGAAGCATTCTTCATTTTGCACTAGGATTTCTTTCATCTTCATTTCAATTGCTTTATTTCCACTAGTAGTATTAGTAGTAGTAATATTATCTGCAATTTTCATTAGATCAAGCATTGTCAAGCATTCTTCATTTTTCACTAGGATTTCTTTCATCTTCATTTCAATTGCTTTATTTCCACTAGTAGTATTAGTAGTAGTAATATTATCTGCAATTTTCATTAGATCAAGCATTGTCAAGCATTCTTCATTTTTCACTAGGATTTCTTTCATCTTCATTTCAATTGCTTTATTTCCACTAGTAGTATTAGTAGTAGTAATATTATCTGCAATTTTCATTAGATCAAGCATTGTCAAGCATTCTTCATTTTTCACTAGGATTTCTTTCATCTTCATTTCAATTGCTTTATTTCCACTAGTAGTATTAGTAGTAGTAATATTATCTGCAATTTTCATTAGATCAAGCATTGTGAAGCATTCTTCATTTTTCACTAGGATTTCTTTCATCTTCATTTCAATTGCTTTATTTCCACTAGTAGTATTAGTAGTAGTAATATTATCTGCAATTTTCATTAGATCAAGCATTGTCAAGCATTCTTCATTTTTCACTAGGATTTCTTTCATCTTCATTCCAATTGCTTTATTTCCACTAGTAGTATTAGTAGTAGTAATATTATCTGCAATTTTCATTAGATCAAGCATTGTCAAGCATTCTTCATTATTCACTAGGATTTCTTTCATCTTCATTTCAATTGCTTTATTTCCACTAGTAGTATTAGTAGTAGTAATATTATCTGCAATTTTCATTAGATCAAGCATTGTCAAGCATTCTTCATTTTTCACTCGGATTTCTTTCTTCTTCATTCCAATTGCTTTATTTCTACTGGTAGTGAATTCAATAGATACACAAAAATTAAAAAGTACATAAGACAAGGATGTGCCTTCTCGCCGGACGTATTCTGTATTCTTCTATGGGCCATGTCCTTCTATGCGTATTGCTTGCGGTGAAATCTTAACAGACTTAGTCTTCATTAAAACCATCAGCATCATTACCATTTTGACTTTTCAGACATTTTTCTTCTGAAACCCAGTTTCATGTTCAACTTCCTCTTGCTAAGACCCTACCAGTACCAGTCACGCAGGAACCAAGCTGAGGTCACGTCAGGCTAGATGAATTGGACGGCATGATTAGTCTTTTAATATAACAATTTCGGCGAATTATTGACCCCCGACTGATTTTTCCTATTCATCCCTAACTTGACAAACCAAAGACTAGCACATCTTGCGTGGGAACACAAATAGATCAGTAAGTAATGGCAACTAGCCATGCAACTGAAGTATGCAGGTTTGCAAACACCTGAAATAATACCAGCTCATCTCTGATATTGACAAATCATATATATATATATATATATATATATATATATATATATATATATATATATATATATATATATATATAATATAATATAATATAATATAATATAAAAGGCTCAAACAATAATATTCCATGGTTATAATTTATTACATTGGAATCCTAATCACGATCCAATTCATCAGACCTACAAATTCAAAAAGAAATCGGAAAATATAACTCTGGATATAAAAAGAAACTTTTAGTGGGAGTGTATGTGTGGGGGTGAGAAACAAGGATGAGAAGGAAATGTCTGAAAGCTCCAGAGAGAGGTGTAACAGAAGAAAGAAGAAGGCCTAAAATTTAACGGTGAGAAATTTATAAGAGAGGAGTTAAATAATGGTTTAAATGAGTGAGATACAGGTAAATATGGAATTATTTTCAGATGCATAAGTCGCTACCGATTCGCTGACCTAAAATTAAAATGAAAAAACAGACACCGGAAACGTGTGGATACATTTGTGTTGACACTACGCACAATAAAAAAGGATATGATCTAAACTTAAAATCCAGCCAATACATACTGCCGATGCATAAGTGAAAATTTTCCGCCTGCTTTGCATTACTAACCTTATGTATACAAGAAAACAAATGATGATAAGGAATATATATATATATATATATATATATATATATATATATATATATATATATATATATATATATATATATATATATGCACTCAGTTTTCAATCTGTTAGTCTGAATCACCTTCAAGAAGCGAGAGCATGATCTAAAAGGTCATCCAATCTAACAGTGACCTCATCCCACAATCCTCACCCTTGCTCCATGTACTCTTTGGAAAATACTTTTGGGTCTTAAGTGATACTTAGGATTATCGTACAACATACATAACTGAACCAATTGGTTAATTTGTCAGATCCTCATACGTTGAAACCGACGGGAGAGTCCATTATATATATATATATATATATATATATATATATGAATTGGAATCAAATATGGATCAGAATCCAGCCGAATCATGTCGGTTTCGTGATCAATTTGAGGTCTTGAGTGCCGTATATATATACTAGCTTAAAAGCCGCCGTATCGGGTCGCATTTAAGCTATCTCCTGCGGAAGGCTCTTGATTGGGCCTTCATCGCAATAGTTAAGGAGGAGTAGATGCGTTAGGCAACAAGAAACTACAGAAGAACTCAAAATTTATATTGTTGAGTGTCGTATATATATATATATATATATATATATATATATATATATATATATATATATATATATATATATATATTTTAAACATATAGTATTGAATGTTAAAGACAACATAGTCTTGCTTATTTTCTTTTGAATTTTCTCATATTCTCTAATGAGCCTTTTTATTTGAAAATGATTTCGAAATATGTATTGTCCGTACGATGACCTAGCGCTTTCGAACATCATTGTTCATCTTCAGGGTCAATATTTTTAGTCAAATTTTTTTTTTTTTTAAAACAAACATTTGCCAATTATCTTGTAGCGTAATCATGTTGCTATTTTTTTACAAACTAAATAAACGTTGAATTTAAAAGGATTTTAACGTTTATTTAGTTTGTAAAAAACTAGCAACATGATTACGGCAGTGCAGAGGATGCTGTGTCTCCAAAAGATGTACTTAGAATGATGAGAACCAAATATCCAGTCACCATCATGGTGTTTGGAGTGACCACTAGTGATGGCCACGTTATGCCTCCATTCATCTTTCCACAGTACCTCAGATTCAACACGGAGGCCTACATGAAGTGCATTGGAGCGATAGTGCTTCCCTGTGACAAGTGGGGGGCTGCTGGAAGACACTATTGTCTGGCAACAGGGCTCTGCTCCATGTCACACAAGTAGGAGAACCCAGTCATGGCTGTCAAACAATTTATTTGACCACATCATTCCTTACATTCCACTTAACCCCCGAGACCGCAACCCCATTGATTATTATATGTGGAGCGCAGTTGAGCGATAGAAGAACAAAACTCCTTGTAACACCAAAGATGAAGTGAAGGCAAGGATTGTGACAACATTCACCAATTTAAACAAGGAGACCGTCCAGAAGAGTTGAAGTTGATTCCGAAGTCGTCTGGAGGCCGTGCTTGACGCCAATGGCGATTTTATTGAATAAATCTACTCTTTAGTATTTAAAGGGATTTTTGTGTAATTTTGGTAAATATATCTGTTAAAATGAGATGTCAGTGTTATTTTCATTTTTGTTTTTTTTGCGTAATTTAGACAACAATTTATTCATCGCACCCTATACTCCTGATGAAAACCGGTCGAAGCGTTGTGATAACAAAGATGAGCACAGCAGACCGAATATAAATAAAGCAAATATTAATTAATAATAAATAATCATTATGATATGATAAGGAACAAATAGAAGACCTTTATAGTCTTAATAAATATATTTTCAGACTTATATAGGACTGGAAAGGACTGAGAATTAACGAAATGTTCCTGTCTTTAAGTCTGAGAATACTTTACCCCCACCCCTGGCAGGCCAAGCAGACAAAAAACAGAGGAATTTCACTTTTAAATGGTAATTTTTATGCTTATTTTCGCTTTAATTTTGTACAAATACGACAAAGTACCGTATCGCATGACCCCAAAGTTTCATTTTATAAAAAATTATTTTATCATGTATCATGTGAGTTCCTTTTTTAAGAGACCAAACTACAATAGACTAACCAATGCCCTCTATCTCTTTATCCCATCTTATCGTTAAATAAGTTAAAAAAACTGAATGACAATAAAAAAAAGTATCGTTAGTAAAACTACACTTGTTGAGTAAACGCGTACAGCCATAAACAACCCAACGAGAAACAACTAAACATCTTATAAACGTAGACAATGGAAATCTATCTATCTATCTATCTATCTATCTATCTATCTATATATATATATATATATATATGATGAAAAATATGAAAAAGACAAAACAAAATCCGAATATGCAAGTTTACTGTTTTAATGTTGTTTTACTGTCGACGTCAGACGTTTCGGTCTAGTAGACCATCTTCAGGACATGGTTATTAGAAACATGAACAGACGATAGACACAAGACTAGTCAGAAACAGAATAACTGAAATTCTAAAGTCAGCGTTCCCTTTTTTGGGATTCGGTGACGTTGGCGTCGCGCGGGCGATGCTGCAAATTTCAGTTGTTCTGTTTCTGACTAGTCTTGTGTCTATCGTCTCTTCATGCTGTCTTAAATATCGTCTAATCCTAAGTATGTTTCTAATAACCATGTCCTGAAGATGGTCTACTAGACCGAAACGTCTGACGTCGACAGTAAAACATTAAAACAGTAAACTTGCATATTCGGATTTTGTTTTGTCTTTTCCATGTTTTTCATCATACCGTCGGAGTTACATACACATATCTGCTTACACACACACACACACACACACACACACACACACACACACACACACACACACACACACACATATATATATATATATATATATATATATATATATCGTATATACTCGCGTATCATGAGACCTTTGAACGCCTAATTTTGAAGCTAATTTGACTACAGGAAATGGACATATATTTTGGTCAATGGTCAGGGCCAGTAGTACATATGCTAATTTTATATCTCGTGTAGGATGTGACCCCCTTAAAATTAGCTTCAAAATTAGGTCTTCAAAAGTCGCACGATACGCGAATGTATACGGTATATTTTAATTCTTCGATAATAAAAATAAAGAGAAAAGCAAAAATTTAAAAAAATGTTAAATTCTTAAATTAATTAATTTATTTAATTATTTAATAGTATGGTACTCCTTGAAACAATGCCAGCACAATTAAATTGTGCGATTTTTAAACAGGGTTATTAGCATTTTTCGTCTCTCTCCTGTTAGAAGTAAACATGGAGACATAACATTGGCTTTGGCTTGTTCTTGCAGCTATAACCCCGGCAAATACCTCAGGAAATGACTTAAGGCCATAAATCCTCGATTTGCCAATTGGTCATTTAAACTCAATTCACGAAGGAATGATACCTATATTGATGGAAACATTTTGGTTGATTACCCACACTTAGCTTCAGTAAGACGCCGTTAGAGGGAGCCCTTAAACATTTTTTTTTAAATCATTTCACCCTCATGTAAAAAAATAAAGTGCAAGGTGCAGGCTGTTACTGAGTGTGAGA
The DNA here is from genome assembly GCA_964036315.1 of Acanthosepion esculentum. Taxonomy (NCBI): domain Eukaryota; kingdom Metazoa; phylum Mollusca; class Cephalopoda; order Sepiida; family Sepiidae; genus Acanthosepion; species Acanthosepion esculentum. The sequence continues at coordinate 36,867,185 of OZ038515.1, read as the reverse complement.
GAATATGAGAAAAAAAACTATTAAAACTAAAACTAAAAGAACAGGAATTAAGACAACGATAGACATTGAATTTAAACTTTTGAAGATCAAACTTGACTGGGAAGCAAAAAGCCGGAAGAGAATTCCACAACCTCAACGCCGGTCTAGTTCTTTTTCTTTTTATGTGCCGTGTCCCTTCAGGGCGTAGACGATCATGGCTCTCCACTTCTCCTATCCTTTATCGTTCTCAATGTTTTCTCCCTC
>OZ038515.1:36824442-36861942 GCA_964036315.1 Acanthosepion esculentum | reverse complement strand
ATATATATATCAATTTATATATATATATCAATTAATATATATATATATATATATATATATATATATATATATATATATATATATATATATCAATTGATGGTTAGTAAGGATAAATCCAAGTAGGATATAAATCCACAGAGAGCTCAATGTAAGAACAGAGCAATATAATAGTGAATACAGAATCCTTAAAAATCTATCAGGTCAGGTTATAAATTTATTTCGTGGACCTCACGTCCATTTCTTCAGATCAGTTTTTCATTAATAAATGGAGTTCAATTTATTCATATACAAGGAAAAAAGGAAAAAAGAAGAAAAGAGAAAAAGGAAACGTTTTAATATTAAAAGGGAGAAAGAAAAAATATATAAAGCAAAATTTGTAGACTACAGTGCTCAATATAAGGTATAAAAAATATAGAAAAACTGAGCAAATATACAGTATTTGAAAAGCATTACTTAAACGTTGCTGTCGTCTGCGACTAAAAGTTTCATGTGGATGATTACTGTCACAGAGTTCTGGTTGAAAAAGCAACCAACTTAAGCATTTGTGAAAACGTAATCATTGCTTTGGTGTTTAAAATAGAGTATTAGGTCTGTTGCACTTCAGCATGTGCAGTATCATATAACACTCTTGTTCAACATTTTCCGGGTGCGGTTGTAAGTTTAACAATACCCTGTTCACTTAAATGTTCATAACCCAGGACTGTCTGCATTGTCTCAATCATTTATTACGCTGATATTTCAAACGAATGTTCTTTGTATGAAAAAAAAACGAAGAAAATGAATGAATCGTTTTCATTAGTGCTTTTATCAAGGCCTGAGTATGGTTTTCAAAATTCTTAAAACGCTTGTCCAAGATGAAATATTAAAATGGGTTTAGTTCGGATAACTAGAAAATATTACTATGATTTTTTTCTCGTTATTTCCCGCCCGGACAAACGAGGTACGGATAATCGAGCAACAACTGTATAATTTCCGAAGAAAATTGTTAATTTAACACCCTGGGCAAACCGATCGCAGTATTATTTTATGGGGGTGGCGGCTTAACCAGTAGCATTTCTGAGATAACTTTTATCCAAGGCTGATTGATTAATTTGTTTTTTTAAACAAATTATCAACCCTTTATAGGTTATTTAAAGCCAGAAAATATTTTTAGATTGTAAGATTTTTTTTATTTAGATAATAATGATTAATAATACAATTCGTACTAATTAACCTATAGCTGGGCAGAGAAAATGTAGGTTCATGTCTTTCCCAAGAGTATTTGCGCGTAAGTGAATATAACGAACCCGACGAGAATTGGAACTCAGTTCTCCGATTAACAATTCTGAGCCATTATCCATTACACAATTACATTAAAACTTACAGCGGGTGGTATTCCCAATCCCTTACCTCTTTAGGTGCTAACCATGGTCGATGTTGCTTAACTGGATCGTACGGGAACCGGTGTTTCAACGTGACGTGGGCGTAAGCCAAGCCCAAGGTGCACCTCGAAAGAGACAGTGGCAGTGAGATCATACAATAAATACCCATCTCCCCTAACATATATATATATATATATATATATATATATATATATATATATATATATATATATATATATATATATATATATATATATATATATATATATATTGGATATGGCTATATTGGATAGCATTAAGCTATGGAGTCTTATAAAATGCCTGCTAAAAACGAATGCAATTCAAATCATGATCGAAGCTAATAAATCCACACGTCTGTGTTTTGTTTCTTAATCGATAAATCAATTGGAAACACCTGACTGGTTTGTGACAGCTTAACGGAAATCAGTATAGACGGATTAACGAATTCTTTAAAACCTCTTCCTTTTTTGCCTCAAAAAATTTCCGTAGTTATGAAGATTTCGATATTGATATTAAAATTGATTTTAAAAGGAAAAGCTGTCAGATTTTGAGTTAGCGAATTGCGCTAAGCGAGATGCGTCTGATAAAGACGTTGTTTCTATCATTAGGCATTTTGGTTGAATATTAACCAGTTTAGCTCTTTTCGGGTTAGGTCTTATGAATTGATAACTATTGATAGTGAAAAAGGGCAAATATGGGCCTTCGCTCCCCCCCAAACAAAAAACAGTGCCAAAACGACGTTTTTTTTTTACATTGATACCGCTTTTATTTTAACCATGGCTGTGGAGTCGAAGTTGTGGAGTCGGAATCGCGGTCGAAAGCAATTAAGGGGTCACTGGAGTTGGAGTCGGTAAAACTATACTGACCCCAACTGCAGTTGAAGTTACACTTTATGTAAAAAATCTTACATTATATCATTTTTATTTTTGTTTATGTCTTTTATATCCTGTAAAAGATTATATTTCAACTTCCGTTATAAAGTACTTTTATTTTTGTTGTGTACTTATTTTTTATTTGCAAAGATATATATACACATATATATATATGTGTGTGTGTGTGTGCGTGTGTGTGTAAAAAGTCTTAAATTATAGCATTTATATTTTTATTGTTATTTCTTCTATATCCTTTCAAAGATTTTGTCTCTAATTCTGAAAATATTGAAGAATATATAGGTATGATATACATGCCACAATATCTTTATTCTTTGATATAAACCAGTTCTAATGATATAGGCTTACTCAAGTAAGGCGCGTATGCATAGGCTTTATGAGATTTGTAGGCCATAATCACTTAATTAGAAAATCTTGAAGAATGAGTAGGCATGATATAAAAGCCGCAATATCTTTATTCTTTGATATAAACCAGTTCTAATGAGATAGGCCTACTCAAGTAAGGCGCGTATGCATAGGCTTTATGAGATTTGTAGGCCATAATCACTTAATTAGAAAATCTTGAAGAATGAGTAGGTATGATATAAAAGTCACAATATCTTTATTCTTTGATATAAACCAGTTCTAATGATATAGGCCTACTCAAGTTAGGAGCATATGCATAGGCTTTATGAGATTTGTAGGCCATAATCACTTAATTAGAAAATCTTGAAGAATGAGTAGGTATGATATAAAAGCCACTATATCTTTATTCTTTGATATAAACCAGTTCTAATGATATAGGCCTGCTCAAGTTAGGAGCGTATGCATAGGCTTAATGAGATTTGTAGGCCATAATCACTTAATTAGAAAATCTTGAAGAATGAGTAGGCATGATATAAGAGCCGCAATATCTTTATTCTTTGATATAAACCAGTTCTAATGATATAGGCCTACTCAAGTTAGGCACGTATGCATAGGCTTTATGAGATTTGTAGGCCATAATCACTTAATTACTTAAAGAGGAGTCGGAGTCTGAGGTGCCAAAAATAGAGGAGTTGGAGTCAAAGTCGGAGGTTTTGTGTTCCGACTCCGCAGCCCTGATTTTAACTACCTTCACACTTCTATATGTGTTTCCTGATATATAAAATTTCTATTTGTGCTTATATGGGCGCCTGAATTTTTTAGGCATGCCGAAGAAATTGTAGTGAAAGCTTGCGTTAAACAATTCATTTGCAATTACTAATTGTTCAATAAACATGGACAAACGTGTCGGCAATATGACAGAGTGTGAAAAGGTAAGTTTTTACCTTGACACCGCTATTATTTTAAGTACCGTCACTCTTCGGCAATGTTTATTCTTTTAAAAAGGAATGATTAGAATTATGATAAAAATTAAACATATGAAAGTGAATTTATAAATTTTACATTTTTCATCAGAGAGTCGAGTTCTAATTCCAATTTGGTTCATTATATTCACTTTATTTATATGCAAAAGTCCACTTGGAAAAGGTATGAATCCACATTTTCTCCCCAGATATGGGTTAAATAGTAAGAATTCTATCATTCAATCATTATTCTCTCAAAAAAGAATTCATTACTACTCCTCTGCCATCCGCACTGCGTCCTCTTCTATGTGTCGTGTCCCTTCGGGACATGGGCTATCATAGTAATTTCCTCTCCCTTGGGGCCCTTAGACGTTGTGCTTTTTTTGCTAAGACTCCCGCCAAACAGTTCTGCCTTCCATTCACACAAGCTCTTCAGTGATTCGCTGCCTTTCCCTATCACTTTTGCTCTCACATGCTCTGTGAAGGTTAGGTTTTTCTAAGCACTGGTTCGTCGTTAATTGTATAAGGAATTTCAGTCATTTCCCAATTCTAAGCAGGTCTTTTTTTTATTGCCATTTTCTTTTCCTTGTTGCTTACTCACTACGGACCATTCGCTCAATATCTATCACAGTAGAAGAAGCCACTAGGGCAGTGTTTCTCAACCTTTTTAAGCAACGGCACACCTCGAAGCAAATGAAAATATCACGGCATACTTAGTAACATTTTAAAAGGGCTTACATTTAAATGTTATGAAATAAAACCACAGATTTTAAAAAAATATGAACTTACTTTATTTGAATGTTTCTATTCAACAATTTGTGCAGCTTATTTAGTGTGAAACCCATGCCTTGTGTCTTTCCGCAATTTCTTCAATGTTTGGTTGAATGTGCGATAAGCAGACGATCTTTTCTTCTTCAGGTGAGCGGAGTCTTTCTCGCTACTTATTTTTGATGTTATTAAGGGTTGAGAAGCCAAATTAACATGAATAAGAAGTAGAAAATTGCAATAAAACTGATAAAGCCTTTTTAGCTAATGTGGGATATTCCTTTGAAATCACAAACGAATCATTAAGTGCCACCGAATGTTTTATTTTGAACCTTTAAAAAAAATGAAAAAATACTTTTAAAAAATGAATAATAAAACAAAGTATTTAAAATAACATAATCGAAGAATAGTGTAAAGAATTATTTGAAAAATTAGTTGAATACTTATTCATTTATTCAAATAGTAACACCATACCATTACTACATCCACACTGACATATATACTGTATTCCCCCATGTATAATACGCATTTTCTTTCTAAAAATTAATAAGCAAAATTAGGGGTGTGTATTATGCACAAGTACAAAAATATCTCGACTACATCGTTTCTAACCCTCTAGATCAGTGTTTCTCAATGGCTTTAAGCAACGTCACACCTCGGAGCAAATGAAATTATTACGGCACATTTAACCAAATATCTAAAGGGTATACATTAAAATGTTGCGGAATAAAAACAGATTTTAAAAAAAATAATACACACACATATATGAACTTCGTTTATTTCAATGTTTCCATTAAACTATTTGTGCAGCTCATTTAGTGTGAAACCTGTGCCTGGTGTTTTTTCGCGATTTCTTCAATGTTTGGTCGAATGTGCGATAAGCAGACGATCATTTCTTCTTCAGTTGAGCGGAGTTTTTCTCGCTTCTTATTTTGATGTTATTTACGGTTGAGAAGCCTAATTTACATAAATAAGAAGCAGAAAATAAAATTGATAAAGTCTTTTTAGTTAATGTGGGATATTCCTTTAGTATTTTAATCCAAAATCTATCAATGGGTATCGTCGAATGTTTTATTTTGGGTCCTCCATCACTAGAAATGGTGGTCAGCTCTTCATCTTCACATAACTGCAGCGCAATATTAGAAAGAAGATTTTTAAAGATGAGTTTGAATCCGATCACACTTTCGAGCCACACTTAAGTTGATCGCGCGGGACACACTCGTGGGCTGCGGCGGCATGATGGTTGAGAATCATTGACATAAGGGGGTTATGACTAAAAAGATCAAGTGATTGGCAGTCAGCAAGATAAAGCGTGGGAATTGTGATCGATGTTTGGATTTTACATCCGCTTCCTTCTTTATAAAAGAGCGAAGAAATTGTTAAACGGGAAGTTGTTTGTGACTGGGCTATAAAATGGCAGACGAGTACGATTCACAGTGGATTGCGCGCATGATTTCTTTTTTTGTTTTTTTTTGCAGTAAGGTTCATCATTTACAAGGCCCGGGGGACACGCGAGGTAGAGGGTTACTGATGTAATGGAATAACCTATCACCCGCATGAGTGACTACGCTATAGGTAGTAACTACTTATAAGTATCTGTAAGTCAACGGACTACAGAAATCTTTTTCGGTTATACAGTCGAACTCTCTACCCGAAGGCAGAGAGGAACCCGGGCGACGCTCTGCCGAAAGGGCAGAGTCTCGTTCGGCTGACCCTGAACCCGTTTATACGGGTTCGAAGGGAATATTTTTGGCCGAGCCCACCCACGTAAAACTCAGCCTTGTGCCACATGTACCCTAGTGGGGGGGAGGCTAGTAAATACCGTCTAGCCGAAATCTTTTTCGGCTATACAGTCGAACTCTCTGCCTTCGAGCAGAGAGGAACCCGGACGAGGCTCTGCTGAAAGACCCTGAACCCGTTTTTACGTGGTCTACGGAAATTTTTGCCCGAGCCTACGGATATCACACGTTAAATTCGGTCTTGTGCCACATCCGACCGCGTGGGGCGGTTAGCAAATATTCTAGCCTGGATCTGTTTCAGCTGTGCTGTCGAACTCTCTGCCTTCGGGCAGAGAGGAACCCGGACGAAGCTGTGCCGAAGGGCAGAGTCTCGTCTGGGGCGGTAGACAGACCCCTACCCGTTTATGCGAGTTCTACGGGGAATTTTTGGCCGAGCCTACGGGCTCGGATGAACCACGTTAAACTCGGCCACATCTACCCTCATGGGCGGTTGGGCTAGTAAATAACACTCGTTACTGAACTGACTTGCGATGACCTTGTGCATAACTGTTACTTTATTCTTATTGTACTGGTTTTTACAATAAACCTTTACTTATTTTATCCACCTTGTTTTTCAAGTATATATTCCTACTAGCACGGAATATAACAGTTACGCCACAAGGGAATTTTTGCGGATAGGAGGGGAAAATAACGGTTAACTATATACTTGAACAGGCTAAGATTGTAGTGATCGAGGAAACATCCTCTTGGGAGTCGATTCTACAGAGCAGTTGTTCGCGGAAAGAAGCTGCTCGAGTGGAACTTACTTTACAAATTTAAGTTAATTGCGTCATTGTGCTCTTTTACTCACAGACGGAGCCCAACTGACCCTACTATACTGTGCAGTCGACAAAATAAACGCATGCGCGAAATTAGAAATATAAAATGGCAACAATTTACCCATCGCACCCTGTAGAAATCCACCACGTTTTTCCATTGTTAAGCCTGTACCTACCGATATTAAACCCTAGTAGTGTCACCAAATTTCTTAGGATAGCCTCGCTGTAGATGTTGAGTATATCTGGGGAGAAGACACGCCCTTGTCTTGCGCTCTTCCCAATCCCGGAGCTTATCAGCACCCTCCCCTGTCTTTCTAGCTGGAGGAGTGAGGTTGGGATTGATATATATATATATATATATATATATATATATATATATATATATATATATATATATATATATCTGTGTGTGAGTGTGTGTATACATACACACACACACACACACACACACACACACACACACACACACACACATATATATATATATATATATATATTATTTGGGGATTATAATATATTAAAATGCGTTAATGAAATCGAAAATATTTTTATAATGTTCATTTTCCTGGTCTTGTTGACACGTACTTTTCGCTCTCCACTCAGTCACTGACTCACACCTGCACAAATGTGTGTGTGTCTGTGTGTGTGTGTGTGTGGGGGGGTTATTAACCTCCTGTGAGGTGTGATGGATAGCGGCTCGAATTGAAGAATCGGAAAGCCGAGTTAGAATTCCAGTCGAATCCATTACATTCACTTACGTGCTAATACCCTTGAGAAAGGTATGGATCCTCTTCTTCTCCCCCCACCCAGCTATGGGTAAGTAGCAGGACAGACCGGGTTCTAGAGCCTTGGATGGCAACTGGTCTACCACAGAAAAAAATGGCAACCTACTTTTTGAAAGAAAATCTGCCTCGTCAGTCATATATCGAAAGATACATGATCGCCTAAGCGTGTATCACACATGACACATAAATGACTGACTGGGGTGGGGATCTAAAATTAACAATATAAATAAACTGCAATATTATTTACTTTATTCCGATAGATAAACTTTTTACAGGTTATCAATCTTGACGTGTTTTTTGCTAGAATTTATTTTGGATTCTGAGAATAATTCGGGTTTTTGCAAGTGAACATTGCACTAAGATGTTTTTTGAGAAGAAGAATGATTTTTACAGATACTGTTTAACCCATAGCCAGGGGGAATAGATTTATACATTTACTAAGCCAACGAGCATTAAATTTGGCACACGGATTTCTCATTCCGAGCAGATAGATAGATAGATAGATAGATAGATAGATAGATAGATATGAACAGACTGCAATAGATAGATACATACATACATACATATGAACAGACTGAGATAGATAGATAGATAGGAACAGACTGAGATAGATATGATCAGATTGAGATAGATACGAACAGAATAGATAGATAGATAGATAGATAGATTATGAACAAAATGATATATATATATATATATTAGCAGACTGAGATAGATAGATAGATAGATAGATAGATAGATAGATAGATAGATAGATATGAACAGACTGAAATAGATAGATAGATACATACATACATACATATGAACAGACTGAGATAGATAGATAGATAGATAGATAGATAGATAGATACATACATACATACATACATACATACATACATATAGATAGGCAGACTGACACGGATACATATATATGGAGATAGATAGATAGATAGATAGATAGATAGATAGATAGATAGATAGATAGATAGAAACAGACTTGATAGATAAATTGATAGATATGAACATACTTGATACAGAATTGATAAATAGATAGATAGATAGATAGATAGATAGATAGATAGATAGATAGATAGATATGAAAAGACAGCTAGATTAAAAGAATTAAATATGTAATAAGGAGATATCACGTAGAAAGAAAGAAAGAAAGAAAGAAAGAAAGAAAGAAAGAAAGAAAGAAAGACGCAAACAAAGAAAGACGTAAGACTTCAGGGGGGGGAGAATAAAAGACTGAGATAGACAAAAGAAAATGAACGGGAAAGACATCGAATGCGCTGTAAGCGATCGATGTTGTTTGCCTGAAAACGTTTGATAATCCCAAACACACAGACACACTGACTTGCCCGAAGCTCAAAACGAGAGAGGCTCCACCTAAATAAAACAATGTCTGCGATACGGTATCACGTGCCTAACCAAATTCTTCGGTCCCAAATCGCAATCGACATATTTGATTAAACACGGTCGTTTTTAGCCTCTCCTCGTCGTATTTGTTACAACGACAGCTTTTTTCCCAACAAGATGACCGCCTCTTCTCTATGTCAACGTGACGACCTCTTATTCACGTGAATTAAAACTCTTGATTACACACAAATATTCGCCATTTCTTCCGTCCGACTACAGCGTTTCAAGCGGCTTATCATCAGGAATCAATTAAGCCACTGAAAAAAGCGAGGCTTTCACTTAATTTACTAAAGGTGGCTAAGGAAACACGGTTACTATAGATTACTATTACTTCACACCCAATTTACCCCAATCACCCCAAGCAAAGCGGGAGTGCCACTAGCACGCAAGGGGTTACAGAGACTGAGAGCAAGAGTCAAGAGGGGTGTTTGGGAAAAGGATAAAGAGAAGGACAGGGATCAAGGTCAAGGCATCAGAAGATGTCGATTGACATTATATTTGAAGATTATAGCTATCAGGGAAGCAAGTGATAGGAAGGGAGTCAACTGACGGGAGGTGCGAGATAAGAAGCTGCTGGAGAAGAAGAGATGGCTACATTTAACCGTTTTGACTGTGAAAGGGTGAGAACGAGATGCCAACCTATTAGCACGCTTAAATTCATACAGTTTGGGAACCGGTGAAAGTAGCTCATTGGAACAGTTGTCATGAAAATATTTGTAGAAAAGACAGAGGGAAGCCACATTACATCTGTGAGATAGCGACTGTAGAAGGGATGCCAGAACAGGACCAACCATGTGTCATATCCGTCTCTGGATTTTGTCGAGGACCTCGAGATGAACAGCGGAAGCAGCAGACCATATATGGCAGCTGTATTCCATGCAAGGACGAATGGTTGATTTGTAGATTTGAAAGCTGGACTCTGATATTACTTATTAGAATTTAATTAGAGAACCACTACTACAATGTTTTACAAGTTCACGTTCTAGACTCTTTTCTGATCTTTGCTCCAAAATTTTCCCCTGCGTTTCAAAGCCTTGATCCTTACCAGAGATAACTTTAACCCACTTCTGAAAATTCAGAAAATCTTTTAACCACTGGGAATTTAAAGAGCGTTTTTTTTTCTTTCTCTTCAGATGTTTTCCTTCTCCTCAGTTTTCTGAGCATGTAAACAATTAGGCTTTCCATTCAATTGCAAATTATTTGAACCGTGACAAAAAGCCATATTGTCAACATAAAATAGCATTATTATTATTATTATTATTATTATTATTATTATTATTATTATTATTACTACTACTACTACTACTACTATCCATTTTTTACTAAGACCTTCATACTTTTTTATGGTCGTCTATCTTTATATAACATGCAAGTTCATGTTTTTTTCAAAAGTTACTCTATTCCGGCTTTTTGCAATCCGGTCTGAAGGCCGAAGTATTAGAATTTAATTTAGGAACCACTGCTACAATGTTTTACAAGTTCACGTTCTAGACTTCGTCCTGGGTATGACGATAAATACATCCGAGTCCTGGGTAAGACGACAAACTACGTCCAACAGCAAGGCCTCTGATCAGGAGGTTTTGAGGAGTGTGGAACCACCTCTTAATTGCTGGTGTTCCCAGGTCCACCCTGACCCGGGGTGGTAGCACCTGTTAGGGTCCCAGCTATGGGCAAATAGTTAACACCCAAACATGTGTAAAAATAGGTTTTAATACCAGAAATACTTTGTAATAAAAAAAACTATTACCAGCAATAATTTTTGAAGGAATAATTATTATCAGCAATACTTTAAAAAAACTACCAGCAATACAAACAGTTATATATTCTTTGAAAAAAGTATGACCAGCTATAGATTTCTTCAAGGAAACATATTCCCAGAAATAGATTTTTGAAGAAAAACATTACCAGCAATAAAAACTGTCGGCATTAAATAACCCATTGAGGTTGATATGCCGTAAAACAAAAACCAAAAACCAAACGTTTTAGACTCTTTTCTGATCTTTGCTCCAAAAGTTTCCCCTACTTTCAAATCCGGCTCACAAAACCTTGATCCTTATCAGAGAAAAGAACATATTTTCTGACGAACGAGAGAGCTGGAAAATATAAAAAGGAATCTGGCCCTCCTTGTCCTGACCATAGTGCCATAAATTTTAACGCTCACAACTTGTCGTAACCCTGCTTCCAAAGAGCAGCTCCCGAGCCTTTGTTTCTATCAGAGATAAGAATATATTTCCTGGCGAATGAGAGGGCCGGGAAAGTGTATAGCCATTTTTTGAAGGGAAAAGGTCCCGATTTTTCTGAGCCTTCTTATCTCTATAAATACGGAGAATATGTGCATCTTTGGCAGTGAGTACTTGACACCTCAGGTCGGCGATAGAACGCCAGCCATCTTCGGAACCATTTTCAAGAAAGAGATCTAACTGCTGGGCTCCAAAGTCAGAACGTCGACCCTCTACTAAAAACTAATTGAGATCTGCTTCCTTGCACCTAGAAATTCCTGTTGTCGGCTGACGAACTCACCCAACAACAAAATTCGGATCTTTCGACAGTTTCCTCCTCAACAAGACATCTGAAGAAATCCATGTGAGTGTTAACCCCTTAAGAACAATTTACTCGCTTAAAGAATTTTTAGGCGCCCAGAGAAATATTTTGAGCAAGCCCTTATGTTGTAACCTAGGGAAGGTTACTGAATAGAATGATCACACGAAGGTTGGTAATGAACGATAATACTTAGGACAAGAACAACACATATAAGATTCGCCAGTGGCGTGTAGAAGTAGTAGTCAACTGCTAGAAGGGAGTCAAGTGAATAGCTGTTTCCCGAGATGAGACTCTGTCCTTCGACATAGCCTCGTCTGGGGATCCTCTATGTCTGGAGACAGAGAGTTTGACCAGCACAGCTGGAAACGAATCTCCAACTGCAGGATATTTATCAGCCGCCCCCCCCCCCACACACACACACACGGTCAGATGTGGCACAAGGCCGAATTTAATGTGGGGTACCCGAGTCCATAACCTCGGCCAAAAAATCCCCGTAGACCCCCATATAAAACACGTTCGGGCAGCTGTTTCCCGAGAGGAGACTCTGCTCTTCTACATAGCCTCGTCTGGGGATCCTCTATGTCCAGAGACAGAGAGTTTGACCAGCACAGCTGGAGACGAATCTCCAACTGCAGGATATCTACCAACTGGAAAAACACGGTTAAATGTGGCACAAGGCCGAATTTAATGTGGGGTACCCGAGCCCGTAGCCTCGGCCAAAAATTCCCCGTATACCCCATATAACATGGGTTCGAGTAGCCGTTTCCCGAGACGAGACTCTGTTCTTCGACATAGCCTCGTCTGGGAATTCTATCTGGCCGGAGTGAGAGAGTTTGAGCAGCACAAATGGAGACGAATCTCCAACTGCAGACCAACATACAGTATTTACTACTGTATTTATGTGGATGGGGACATAACTATTATCGTCTGTAGTATGCTACAACACTTTATATGAACACGTTTTCTTCCTTTAAGTTAAAGGAATTTTCTTCTCTCCCTCTTTCTCTCGTATTTGTGTATATCCCTTTACCGTTTTGGTGTATGTAAATAAACATTTTCTTCTTCTATGTTACAGGAGTTTGGGTCTTTATTCTTCCGCCTAAAAGAGAGAACTGTCCACTCTAATCTTTCAAACCGTTGTTGATTTTATCCATTCTGTCACATTTAACCTTAAACCCTTTCATGTGAGAAAGCCGGGACAAATTTCCCACAGACCTAAAAAGTAGGTACAATCAATGATTTGGTAAAATAATAGCATGATGAAAAAAACCGAAACTTAATAAAAACAAAGTTTTATTGTCAAAGTCTTTTATTAAGAGGAAAGACGAGAGGATTTTTTATTTATTAAATCATGCTTATTTTTCATCCGTTTTAGAATGTTCGAAATTTTAAACATCTTTTTTTCTCGCGTCAGCGGGGAGACCAAAGATTAGTATAGGAAATTTACCGGTTTTGTTTTTAATGATACTTTGAGCACTTACTGACAAATAAATTATTCTACAAGGACACATGATAGTGGATAAAGGCATTGGTTCGATCCAGTGACAGGACCCAAAGAGTATGAGTTCAATACCCGGTTAAGGCAGTGGAGAACTTGGAGAGGGGAATTAACAGGAGATGATTAATAACTGACATCCATTAAACATGGCACGTGGAACTAGAATAATCTACCCCAGTGAGCGAAATAAAGGGTTCAGTTAGACATTCCAACCACCTGAAGAAGGCTGGAGCATACAACGGCCGAAACGTTGTAATAAATATGAGGTGAGGACAATAGTCCGAATAATGTAAATAGTGTTTCTTTTTTAGAAAATATTGGTAAAAATATTCTTTTACACCTGTTTCTCCCATTTATTTAATTTTGGAAAATTTCAGGAAATTAAATTTTGCAAAGATTGATGTTGATATTAGTTAAAATCAGAATTCATTGGAGAATTTAAATCATTAATTCCTTTTTGTAAAACAGGGACCCAGTTACCGAAAATCTGCTCTGAATCGTAAAATAAAAGATGCAATAAATAAAACGAAGACATTATTTAATTAGAAAAGCTTTTAATTGCTTTAATGAATAAAATATATTATTGTCTTTAGAAAAAAATTTTTTTGAAGAATATCAATTGTTATAATAATTGTTTTCATTTTTAAATAATTTTAATTAGAACAATTTATAAAGTTTTAATTGTTTTAAATTTCTGCATTATTTTTTGTCGATTAGGTGATATTGTTATTAAGCAAAAACTATATTTACTAATCATAAATCATAAATGGAAAAACTTACTTTTATTGAACACCAATATTTTAAAAAGAAATTTGAATTTATTTTGTGTGTATATAAGCGCCCATACATGTCCATACACGACATTATCAGAAAATAGCGGTAACTATAATAAATTTAAAGCCAAAGTACATAAAATTCAGTAAAACATTAGATTATGGCGAATATTTTCCTAATTTTTTTTAAGGTCGTTGGGTAGTTAAAAATTATATAAAAAGCCACTCACGTTATATTCCTCAAGTAAATTTTACAGATATATCCAACGTACAAATTCCAGCTGACAATCTGACAACACCTAAAATATACACCTACCACCGTGTTAAATACATTTCGAGGATATCTTAAACTTAAAGTAATATTTGTTTGAAATCAGATTAATTAAACTTTAAATCAGCTAATATTCCTCAAATAAAGTTTCATTAAAGTATATTTTATTTTTGGAAGATTTTTTTAAAATAAAGAGAATAACATTGCTATGAAAGATGGCTAAAATCAGTGAATGTTATTGATTTCAAAACGATAACTCCTTCCGGGTAATTTAAATTAGTTTTGAAAGATAGCAAAGTATTTTGTTTATTAGAAATATTAAATTTAATTTATTAGCTTGAAATTAAAGCTAAATTAAAAGCTACAAGAAAGATTTTCATTTTTTAAAAAATCATTTTAAATGTTAGGTATCGCGAATCTTTGGAAGTACGTAAAGACATATTAAAAGGCAACATTAGAATAAGGACTCATAAAAAGACTATAATACTAGTAATAAAAAAATAGTCAAAATGAAGAGTTTTAGGGACAAAAGCATCAATAAGAAGACGGAATAAAACTAGTAATAAAGTAATAATAATTGGTATAAACACCTTATGACGTGTAACAATTTTATGGGACTACCCAATACACACAGACAGAACAATCAAACTAATCGGCCAGACATTGTTATTAGAGACCGCAACCCAAATTTGCCCTCTTATTGACGTGACAAACCCTGCAGACTGCAATGTATCTTTGAAGATCTTCTAAAAGCTGTCAAAATACAAAGACCTTGAAATCGAAATCTCAAAAATGTGGCATATGAGGATATCAACAATTCCAATAGTAGTTGGAGACCCCAGATCGATTGGAAAAGATTCCAATGAGCTCAATAAAGAGATTCCTGGTAGTATATGCCTTAAAGAAATACCAAAAATTGTTCTCATGAGTACAGCCCACACTTTACGAAGGGCTTTATCTATGTAAAATATGTGTGTGTGTGTGTGTGTATTTTTTAATTGCTCAGTAGAAAATGTCATGATGCCATTTCTGACCTTAGGTCTCTGGTTGGGACCCGGAAAGAAATGAATACACACCAGAAATCAAAGGAAATAATAATAATAATAATAATAATAATAATAATAATAATAATAATAATAATAATAATAATAATAATAATAATAATAAAAGCCTTTGACAGTGTTCCACATTCTTGGATCCTTAAGACTTTGGAAATGTACAAAGTCTCCCTGTGGTATTAAATTTCCTTAAGCACAGCATGGGAATGTGGAACACCAAACTATACCTTAGTCACACCAGCGGCACTGCCATATCCAACCGACTAAATATCCGACGTGGAATCTTTCAAGGAGACTTTCTGTCTCACCTTCTGTTTTGTTTGTCCTTAATCCCCTTACGCATGAACTGAACAACAGTAGCTATGGCTACAAAATAAATAACAACATATTCAATCGCCTACTCTACATGGATGATCTCAAACTCTTTGCTAAAGACGACAATGAGTTGAAGGGCCTACTTAATATTGTAAAATACTTTAGTGACGACATATGTATGAGCTTCGGATTAGATAAATGTGCTAAAGTAACATTCAAGAAAGGTAGAATTTTAGAAGCACTCTTAATAGATTTAGATTTTGCCACGAAGATTAGAGAATTGGAGCATGATGAAGCTTATAAGTACCTAGGAATTAGTGAGGGAGATGGCATACAACACCCCCAAATGAAAGAGAAGGTAAGAAAGGAGTACTACAGCTAAACTAAAAAAAAACGAATATTAGCCATAAACACCTTAGCTGTTCCTGTGGTGCAATACAACTTTAATGTACTTAACTGGACCATAGCTGAAATTAAGCGAATGGACGCCAAAACGAGAAAGCTCCTCACTTGCTACCGCATGCATCATCCCAAAGCTGATATTGATCGCCTGTATGTGCCCAGATCCGAAGGAGGCAGAGGATTATTTCAACTAGAACTGTCATACAAAACTACAACAATTGACCTCCAAAGATACTTGGAAAATACAGAAGACTGGATGATATGTGTCAAGGAACATGAAAGTAGTAAGCGTCTTTACTCCGTAATAAAGGAAGCCAACAAATTCAAAATGGAGTTTCAAATTAGCGCAGAAATACAAGTACAGCACGGTAAACCAGCTGAAGCTGCAAAATAGTTAAAAAAGAAAGCAAAGACAGGTGCAACCGACCAGATACAGAAACAATGGCAAGATAAACCGCTTCATGGCCAATACTCTGCCCGTACCAAACAAGTTGACGTAGACAAAAACCGTACCCATCAGTGGCTACGTAATGCAGGGTTGAAAGCTGAAACTGAAGGTTTTATCCTTGCTGCACAGGACCAATGCTTGTTAACTAGGAATTATCAAGCACATATACTAAAATATTGTGTTACCCCAAAATGCAGATTCTGTGATAAATATCCAGAAACCATTGATCATCTTGTATCAGGTTGCACGATATTGGCACCCACTGAATATAAAACCCGGCATGACAGAGTGGGCCAATATCTGCACTGAAAAATCTGCAACTTCCACGGGAAGGAAGTTGAAAGAAACTGGTATGAACACCACCCAGACCCGGTTACGGAGATACGACTTGTTACAATTCTATGGGACTACACAATACACACTGACAGAACAATCAAAGCCAACCGCCCAGACATTGTTATTAAAGACCACAAACCAAAAAATGCCTCATTATTGATATGGCAGTCCCTGCAGACTGCAATGTATCTTTGAAGATATTCGAAAAGCTGTCGAAATACAAGGACCTTGAAATAGAAATCTCAAAAATGTGGCACATGGGAACATCAACAATCCCTGTTGTAGTTGGAGCCTTAGGATTGGTTGGAAAAGATTCCAGTAGACTAATTGAAGGGATCTCTGGAAGTCCACGCCTCAAAGAGATACAAAACATTATTCTGACAAGTACAGCCCACACTTTACGAAGGGCTTTATGTAATTTTTTTTTTTTTGCAGTGGAAAGTGTCATGATACCATTTCTAACCTTAGGTCCCTGGGCGGGACCCGGAAAAATGTGTAAACGGCAGATATCAAAGGAAATAATAATAATAATAATAATAATAATAATAATAATAATAATAATAATAATAATAAAGCCTGTGTTGGCATGGATTGTACTCACAATTACTCATCTTCCAAATTCACGTCTAAATTTCTGGGATAACAATTATCATTATTCACAGTTGAACGAATATTGTTGTTTTTCTTACTATTATCACAACGTTTCGATCCTTGTTCATTCCAGCCTTCTTCAGGAATCTCTAGACCGAGTTAAGTTTCAGGGACATTTCGAACGGAGCTCTTTATTTAATCATCAGGTTAGATTTTGCCCATTCCGCTGTCTATATATCTATGGATATCCCATTTTTTTTGTAGCACTGCTCAGTCAGTTCCCACTGGCAGTAAGTCTGTACTGACACCGGAGCCTGTAGTCGCTTTGGAATAGGGAAAGATGCCTTCAAAAAGCTAAGCAAAGTATTAAGAAACATAATTTTTTCTTTAGAAACAGAGGAAATAGCGATGAACTGTTATGTCATATCAGTCCTCCTATTTGGTGTATATACCCTGCTTCCCGATTAAGGCAGGATGTGGCACAAGGTTGTTTTGACGCGGGGAGCACCAACCGCGTATATATGCATATGGGTCAAGAAGAAAAATGTTTTCCAGATCACATGACTACTGCCACGCTGGCATCGTCACATCGACCTTTCCTCTCTTACTGCAATGAGGAAGTTTTTTCATCTAAAATAAATAGAAATATAAGTCGACTTACAGCACATGAGCAATAATCACATCTTAGAAAATCTGCATATGGTAGTGAATGCTGGAATATGAATAGGAGACTTGAGGTAACAGAAATATGGTTCTACAGGAGGATGCTGAGAATACCATGGACGGAGCATGTGTGTAACGAGGAGGTTTTACGGAAAATGGAAACGAAAGATATGTTTATACGTAGAATTATAAAGAAACAGTTGAAATTTCAAGGACACTTAATGAAGAAAGGCGACTTGGAGAATGTGACACTCACAGGATATACAGAGGAAAGCAACGAATAATCTACCTAACGAGCTTGTGTAAATGTTTGGCAGAACAGAGATTTGAAAAGATAGCAAAAAGACAACGATTGCTAAGAGCTACAAAGGAAAAGAAGATGTAGAGAGTCATGATCGCCCACGTCCTGAAGGGATCCGATACACAGCAGATGAAGATGAGGTTAACTCATAAATAATTTCCGTTTTTTGTTTATCAAATTGATTAAGAGAATCCAAGGGAGAGCAAGAAGACAGAACTAAGAGTATGACTGGGAGATGATGAATAGACCCAACTTACTAAGAGCTACAAAGCATAGGAAGTTGTGGAGAGCCATGAATGCTCACATCCTGAAAGGACAGATCACATAGAAGTACATCTGTATTATCCGGATTGTTCAAAGATTTTTCAAACATGGGTGTATTTGTAGAGCTTCCTGTGAACTCGTCATTAACAGGGCATCAAGATTTTATTCTTTCAGGTTTCAAATTAATCAGATCTGCTGTCGTCTCTTTTGGAATATCAAACGAAGCTGTATTCAAAACACGAAGTAATTCTTCTTTTGTACAATGCTTTCTGGCCATTTGGTTTTTCTTCTTTCCTTTTCTTTTTTTTTTTTTTCAATTTCACGGTTAAAAATAACCCAGACATGTTCAAACAGATTCATGCCCGGTGACATTTTTTATGATTTTTTGTTGTTGTTGTTTTTGTTTTATACAAATGCATTTTAGAATATGTCAGCGTCTCGTTTTTATCTTTCAGGAAAAAGGTTATTGCGTTTGTTCAAAAAACCGTGGGTAAATATTGGCTGAAATTTTCTTTGTTTCGTTTTTCCTTCTGTCAAAAGATCTAAAATGTAATATAAAAGCGCCGACCTGAACGCACTCTAAGCCAACAGCAGTGGTTCTTAACATTTTTCTGAGTCACAGAGCCCTTTAGTCATGGACCTCTTTAGTCACGGACCCCTTCAGTCACAGACCCCTTTAGTCACGGACGTCTTTAGTCACGGACCGCGTTAGTCATAGACCCCTTTAGTCATGGACCCCTTTAGTCACAGACCACTTTAGTCACAGACCCCTCTCGTCATGGACCTCTTTAGTCATGGACCCAATTAGTCGCGGACCACTTTAGTCATGGACCATTTTAGTCATGAACCTCTTAGTCACAGATCCCTTTACTCACGAACCTCTTTAGTTACGGACTGCGTTAGTCACGGTCCTCTTTACTTGCGGACCCCTTTAGACACATACCCTTTTATTCATGGACCTCTTTAGTCGCGGACCCCTTTAGTCATAGACCACTATAGTCGAAAACCTCTTTAGTCACGGACCCCTTCAGTCACAGACCCCTTTAGTCCTGGACGTCTTTAGTCACGGACCAGTTAAGTCACGAGCCTCTTTAGTCGCGGACATTTTTAGTCGCGGCCAAATTTAGTCTCAGACGCATTTAGTCACGGACTTCTTTAGTCACGGGCCACTTAAGTCACGGATCTTTTTAGTCACGGGTCCCTTTTGTCCCTGACACCTTTATTCATGGACCTCTTTATTTGCGGACCCCTTTAGTCATAGAACCTTTTAGTCAAGGACCTCTTTATTCACGGACCCTTTCAGTCACAGACCCTTTTACTCCTGGACATCTTTAGTCACAAACCCCTTTAGTCAGGGACCTTTTTAGTCACGGATCCCTTTAGTCACAGACACCTTTAGTCGTGGACCTCTTTAGTCACGGACACCTTTAGTCACAGTCCACTTAAGTCACGAGCCTCTTTAGTCGCGGAACCCTTTAGTCACAGACCACTTATTCATCGACCTCTTTAGTCACGGACCACTTAAGTCACGGACCTATTTATTCATGGGTCTCTTTAGTCACAGACCCCTTTAGTCACTGATCTCTTTTGTCACTGACTCCTCTAGACACAGATCCTTTTATTCATGGACCTCTTTAGTCGCGGACCCCTTTATCCGCGGACTCCTTTAGTCGCGGACCCCTTTAGTCACCGACCCTTTTAGTCATGGACCTCTTTAAGCATGGACCAGTTAATGTCACAGACCACTTCAGTCACGAGCCTCTTTAGTCGCGAACATCTTTAGTCACAGACCCCTTAGTTATAGACCTCTTTAGTCACGGACCACTTAAGTCACGGGCCTTTTTAGTCGCAGGTCACTTTAGTCACGGACCTCTTTAGTCACGGACCGCGTTAGTCAAAGGCATCTTTAGTCACGGACCCCTTTAGTCACAGACACCTTTATTCATGGACCTCTTTAGTTGTGGACCCCTTTAGTCACAGACCTCTTTAGTCACGGACCCCTTTACTCACAGAACCCTTTAGTCACGAGCCTTTTTAGTAGCGAACCACTTTAGTCACAGACTCCTTTAGTCATGGACTTCTTTAGTCACAGGCCACTTAAGTCACGGGCCTTTTAGTCGCCGGTCCCTTTAGTCACAGATCACTGTAGTCATGGACCATTTTAGTCACGGACTCCTTTAATCATGGACCTTTTTAGTCGCGTCCCTTTTAGTCACAGATTCCATTAGTCAAGAACCCCTTTAGTCACGGACTCCTTTGTGAACTAGCCCTTCTTAGACAGACAGACAAGCAGATACTCACAGGCTGACCATTTTTCACAATATGAAACATTGTATGTGCATTTCTCCCTTATGCACACTGCACACGCATCACTTTTCAGCCAACCAAGCTTGAAAGAAATTCTGTTTAATTAATTAATCCAGTATTATAAGAAGATAATCAGAAGATAAACCATGGAAAATGTGGATTATCACGTGATCTTATGACGTGACAAAAAATGGCGGTCGTGAAGCGAATGATGATACACGTTTAAATGGTAAACATGGAACCGAAGTCAAATCAAGAGACGGAACTGTCAGTAGTGGATGGGTGCGTTTTATTTCAAGCAGTAGCAGGATTCATTTTCTTTTATTTCTTTCAATGGGAATCCGTTGATTAGGACAAGGACTGTATAGAAAATATAAATGTTAGTTTTTATCTGATCGTCACGGACCCTCTGAAACCAATCCATGGGGCTAAGGTTAAGAAGCCCTACCCCACACGGATTGTCTGTGGCATTTTCGAAACACAAGAAAAATGACGTAAAGCGAAATTTCTCCAGTGATCGATTATTATTGATCGAGAGAGCAGACTTTGGTGCTGGGATACAAATATACGAAGCCCATCATGACACCCAGTCTGATATGAGTATACCAAGCGCATGCATTACAGTCAAATATTCGCTATATGATAGCAGCTTTTGGCAAAAGCAGGGCGTCACATTGTCGGTGAGTTTCAGTTAGAATTAACTTCAAGTGGAATAAGGCGGTCCACCCAAGGGGTCTCCGATTGAGGGGACCCAAATATCTTGATTTGACTCTCAATTCACCTTGGGTGTTTTATACATCAAACGTATAAAAACAACTCTCTTGACACTCGGCCATGTTGTTTAGGGTCGGATTGCCCTTTAAGCTAGCATAGGCAGCAGCCAAGAGTCCTTCAAGCTATTATAAAGCAATGATTTTAATTTTCTAGATGTTACGACTTCTAAATAGTTTCATAAACTGAAATGATATCATTTTGACGAACTCATATTTATTTGACTTTGCATAAAGAAAAGCAAGGACAAGAATATTTTAAGTATTTTTTTTTAACTTTATTTACATTGTTCGGGCTGTTATCATCTTTGTTGCCATATTCGTGACGTTTCGGCCGTTGTATGCTCCGACCATCTTCATGTGTTTGAAATTTCGAATCGAACCCTTTATTTCATCCACAGAGGTAGATTGTTCTAGTTCAACGTGCCATGCCTCTTCCGGATATTTCAGCTTCAGTCCTTCCAGATCGAAGTATACGACGGTCGGAGCGTAGTAAATATGAGGACAATAGTCCGAACAATGTAAATAGTGTAAATAATTACAATACCTTATCTCAGAAATATAGACAAATACTGAAGAAGGCTGGGGAGTACAACGGCCGGAACGCCGTGAATATGACAACGAAGATGAGGACAATAGTCCGAACAGTGTAAATAGTGTAAATAATTACAATACCTCATCTCAGAAATAGAGACAGATTTTTCTTTTGACGTTGTGTTTCAAGTAGATAACATATTTGATTTTAATACCGAATATTTAAATTTTAGACATTTTTATAAAGCAGTGGTTTTAATTTTCTGGATGTTATAACTTCTAAATAGTTTTAAAAACTGAAATGATATCAATATGACAAACTCATATTTATTTTGATTGTTTATTGTTATTTTCGTTATAAAAAAAAGATGTTTTTTGTACTACGGTTGTTTTGAAATCTGTGCTAAATCATAGCAAAATAGTGGCATTTTTTAAGAATATTTTTTACTGCTAAACAAAACATAGCTATTCTAATTTATTTACATAATTTGCAATTTAATCCATCATCAGTGTTTCTTAATCATTTTTAAGTCACAAACCTCTTCAGTCATAGACCACTTTAGTCATGGAAGATTACTTCAATGTAGGCAAATGTCGCAAAACGTATCAAGAGTTAAAAATATTCAAGACAGGTGCAGACGAATTAGAGGTTGGGTCCATCTGAAGGGGTGTTGAGATCAATAAAACATCCTTCGTCGCCACTGTTGAGATGTTGAGTGTTTCCACGAGAGTATATGGTAATAACGAACAAACACAGTCGTAGGGAAAAATACTGGTATATTCAGAGAGGTATTTACATCAGAGAGATTAGTAGTAGAACGAACGTAGGTTAGTAGTAACAATAAGTAATAGTAATAAAGTCCAACGGTATCTTCCGGTCGAGAAACGGAAGTGTAACTGATCACTACAGAAGTCTCACTCTGCACTGCACTACACTGCTACACTCCTCACAGTCTCTAGAACTACTGTTCTATTTATAATAATAGGATCAGTCTATTGTGGTTGTGAAGGTGGGTGCGCCCCAACAAGGGGTCATAATTTCATTAGCCTAGTGACCCCAAAAGGTCATAAGCTGGTCCTGATTGTGCTTCGTTTCTCTTCCTGCTCATGAACAGATATGTACAGGTCGTAAAGCCCTATGGCACATGACCAAACTGGTTACATACGGGCAAATCTGTGGTACTGTTTGGGGATATTAATTGTAGACCATCTTAACTGACCAAGACAAAACATGTCTATAGCAACATCACCAATCACTTACGATCAAAAGCCATGATAGACATACCTGGCATTTATTTACCTATTTCACTAATCTTGTATTGACGGAACTAGAATTCATTTTGGATGAATGAGGAATTTGAAGAAAAGCTGGTTCTGTCCAGATCACGGAACTGCGGGAACCTGCGAAGATTTTAAAAAAATTGAAGTCACCCTCCAAACAAGGCAATAAAGCCACTAAGACACAAGGGGTTACAGAGTGTGGAAGAATTAGGAACAGAAACATTAATGATGAGCAGAAAGAGAAGTGAATTATCAGGTAGACAGTAGATAGCGATTGACAATGCATTTAAATTTTTGCAGATTAAAGTTCGCTGGAAAGTATGAAGCCGAAATGGAGTTCCACAAGCTGTTAGCATAGAATTTACGGCTACATCTAGCCAGATCAACTGCAAATGGATGAGGTCTCCACGCCAGTCTAGTGCTGCGCTTAAATTTTAAAAAATGTCTAGGTACCATAGAGAAGAGCTCATGCGAACAATTACCATGAAAATATTTATAGAAAAAGCACAAGGAGGCAACCTTACAACTGTGGGTAAGTGACTGGAGCCGAGCGACCAGATCAGGACCAATAATCTTGCAGATTCTTCTTTGGATTTTATCAAGGAGCTCAAGGTAAATAGAAGGATCACCGGAACATATGTGGCAGCAATATTCAAAGCATGGATAAATGGTAGACTTATAAATATGTAAGATAGATTCTGGAGAGAAACATTGCAGATTCCTGTTTGGATTTTATCAAGAATCTCTAAATATATAGCAGGAGCACCAGACCATATGTGGCAGCAATATTCAAAGCATGGATGAATGGTAGACTTATAAATATGTAAGATAGATTCTGGAGAGAAACATTGCAGATTCCTGTTTGGATTTTATCAAGAATCTCTAAATATATAGCAGGAGCACTGGACCATGTGTGGCAGCAATATTCAAAGCATGGATGAATGGTAGACTTATAAATATGTAAGATAGATTCTGGTGAGAAACATTGCAGATTCCTGTTTGGATTTTAATATTCTAAGCATGGATGAATGGTAGGCTTATAGATATATAAGATAGATTCTGGAGAGGAACATTGTAGATTCCACTTTGGATTTTATCAAGAATCTCTAAATATATAGCAGGAGCACCTGACCATATGTGGCAGCAATATTCTAAGTATGAGTGAATGGTAGGCTTATAGATATGTAAGATAGATTCTACAGAAGGATGCTAAGGATATCATGGACCGAGCGTATGAGCAACGATGAGGTCTTACATAGGTTACAAACAAGGAGGAGGCTTATACTTAACATCAGGAAGAGGCAGATGAAGTTTCTGGAACACATAATGAGGAAGGAGCGCCTGGAGAATCTGATACTCACGGGTCGAATAGAGGGAAAGAGAGACAAGGGAAAACAACGCATGACACACCTGGCTGGCTTAAGCAAGTCGATGACAGAACGTAGTCTGGCGGAGGTAGCAGAGGGAAGGAACTTATTGAGAACGGCAAGGGATAGAGGGAGGTCTGGAGAGCGAAGATCACCTACGTCCTGAAAGGACATGGCACATAAAACGCCAAAAGAAAGAAAGATAGCTTCTGGAGATAAAAATTGTCTCGCTCAACATAGCGAACCGAACAATGGATTCAATATTGTCTTTCCACTTCACGTCAGTTAAGAATGTTAGCCCGAGAAGGCACACAAGTCACCCTCCTGAAGATTGCTGACATATATATATATATATATATATATATATATATATATGTGTGTGTGTGTGTATGTGTGTGTGTGTGTGTGTGTTTGTGTGTGTGTGTGTGTGTGTCTGTGTTAGTAGGATATAGAATCCAAACAACAAAAATGGGGAAATCAAAGTGGAAAACATTAGCAATAATGCGTTTCACCTTCCTTAGGTCAGCGTCTTCAACTCTGAATGAAACACAAATATGTGTGTGCTTCTTTTGTTTTTGTTATTTTATACTGATTTATAATATAAAAATAACATACCCACACAGATTTGTCCTTAGCTAATCATGTATAGAGGGGAAAGGGTACTCATCAGCTCCTGTGCAATTAAGTGAAAATACTTCTTGTCAGCAGAGAACGTGAGCCAGAGAAGACGCAACGAGTCATTTTTGGGAGGATAGCATCAGCCATACTGGTGGAAGGCAGCAACGGTCCCTCGGATGATTAACGGAGAGAAGTTTAGTTTTCGAGGCGTTAAAAATAATAAACCATCTTTCGACACCAGTTAAGTGCGGTTTTGATGTCGTTTTGGACATCGGCTGCCATTTTGATCTTGTCGGCTTGATCAGACTTACTTATCGAGGCAGGAGTAAATGATTGCGTCTGCGTAGATGCCAAGTTCAGAGCCGATGTCATCAGGAAGGTTATTAGTGAAAATTAAACATGGAGTAGGACCAAGGGTGGAGCTCTGGGGTGGGGCCAACTGTGTTCTTAACAAAAGATCTTAATAAAACATTTTAAAAAATCATAAAGAAAATGTGTTTCTCAGCAAAGTTTGAAGCCGCGTCTACCTTTGTAAGAAAAACTAGCTGCCAGTATAGATTCCAACTGACACTCGGCCAGTGAATACTGAATAAGTAACAGGCTAATATTACCATTATAACTACCATTAACGAACATGATTAAACTCCTAGACTTTCACAGCCTAGAAGAATTCTAAAGAAAGCTAAAAGATGATATAAACAAAATTCAAAAAAAACTTTCTCCAACAGAATAAAAAGTATGGCTGGTTACATTCAATGGCTCGAAAGTCAAACTATTTACATTCCATAAACGCCGATCAGATCTCGAACTACTGCCAGTCACGATGAACGGATGTCCTCTCTGAGAGGCACCGTGCCTTGAAAGACTGTTGGCCCTCAAACTTGCATCCGACCTCAAGTGAAACTCTTACATAAAATCCATTGCTAAAGATGCAGGTAAAATCATCGGCTCCCTGTACCGCTCCAGTAGGTACCTGACTCCTCATGCTATCCTCTACCTTATCAAGAGCCGGATCAGGTCGAAAATAAAGTACTGTTGTCATATTTGGGCGGGAGTTGCCCCGTCCTCAGTCTCCAGCCTTAATAATCGAAAAACGTCTCCGAGTGCTTGTAAATGGCGAATTGTTTATTCTCCAGCCTCCAACCGCTCTGCTCGAAGCGTATTTTAACGAAAACAAATGACGTCATATATTACGAAATGGACGAATATTTTGCTCCATTCTTCCTCGGCAATGCTTTCTAGTTCCTCCAAAGTCGAAGGACTTCTTCCTCCTACTTTTTTTCTTCTTCAAATATGCCCATAACATTTCCATAGGGTTTACGTCAGAACTTTATGCGGGGTATACCAATACTTTAATTTTGCTGTCATCTAAGTAATTTGCAACAACTCGTGCCATGTATTTCGGGTCATTGTCATGTTGGAATGTCCAGTGACGTCCCAAAGACAGATTTCGTGCACATTGTTTTATATTATTTTTCAGAATAGCCAACAACTGCTCTTTATCCATGATACCCTGTTCCCTCACTAGTTCCCCTGGCCCAGAAGCAGCAAAACATCCCCAGGGCAGAATGCTTGCACCACGATGCTTAATTGTAAAGAAGGTATTTTTTGGTTTGTGAGTTTCAGTCACTTTCCTCCATACAGAACAGGAGTTCATGCGACCAAATAATTCTAGTTCGGTTTCATGTGACCAAATAATTCTAGTTCGGTTTCATGTGACCAAATAATTCTAGTTCGGTTTCATGTGACCAAATAATTCTAGTTTGGTTTCATGTGACCAAATAATTCTAGTTTGGTTTCATGTGACCAAATAATTCTAGTTCGGTTTCATGTGACCAAATAATTCTAGTTTGGTTTCATGTGACCAAATAATTCTAGTTTGGTTTCATGTGACCAAATAATTCTAGTTCGGTTTCATGTGACCAAATAATTCTAGTTCGGTTTCATGTGACCAAATAATTCTAGTTCGGTTTCATGTGACCAAATAATTCTAGTTCGGTTTCATGTGACCAAATAATTCTAGTTCGGTTTCATGTGACCAAATAATTCTAGTTTGGTTTCATGTGACCATAAAACAGGGTTCCAATATTTACTCTCATGGTCTAGATGGCTTTTAGAATAAGCTAATCTGCATTTTAGGGGTTTAGCATTGTGTAACCTTTATTTTTTATTATTACTTTAATCCCTACACACACTTATAGGTATTTTGCTCCATTCTTCCTTGGCAATAGCTTTTAGTTCCTCCAAATTTGAAGGACTTCTTCCTCCTACTTTTTTCTTCAAATGGGATTTAGGTGAGAACTTTGTGCAGGGTATACCAATACTTTAATCTTGCTGTCATTTAAGTATTTTGTAACAATTTGTGCCATGTGCTTCGGGTCGAAGATAGAGCACTGTTGCCATATTTTGATCGGAACTGCCCAGACCTCACTTTCCAGTTTTGATAAAATCCAAAAGCGTCTCCAAGTCTCTCTCACAGGCGGGATGTGGCGATCTATCGCTATTTCCATGGAAAGTGCTCGGACGAATTCCATTCCCTGCTTCCGGCTGGCCTAACATTCACGGCTAGGACCTGCCATGCCACTCACATTGTAGCAAACCACTCCCTTTCCCTCCGTATTCCATCGGGGAGAAGTAAGTTCAAATCGAACAGATTATTCCCGCGAACCATTTCTTTGTGGAATAAACTCCCAAGAGGATGCTTCCCTGATCGCTACAATCTTAACCAGTTCAAGTCTAGAGTCAACTGTTATCTTTCCCTCCTATCCCTATAAACTACCCCTTAACGTAATCCTCTGCCTCGAGTGGCAATCGAGCCTTGTACAGGCTGAAACTTTCGTGCCTGCCGTGAAAATTACAGTAACCGTGCAGTGCTGATTACTATGGCCTCACTTTATCTATCTATCTATCTATCTATCTATCTATCTATCTATCTATCTATCTCAATTTGTTCATTATCTATCTATCTATCTATCTATCTCAATTTGTTCATTATCTATCTATTTATCTATCTATCTATCTATCTCAATTTGTTCATTATCTATCTATCTATCTATCTATCTATCTATCTATCTATCTATCTATCTATCTATCTATCTCAATTTGTTCATTATCTATCTATCTATCTATCTATCTATCTATCTATCTATCTCAATTTGTTCATTATCTATCTATCTATCTATCTATCTATCTATCTATCTATCTATCTGAATGTATGCATAGATGTATAAATTGATGTTGTGGCTTTTTCGCCGCCGCCATTTTCCTTGGTATGCACATCGCCATTACTAACCTAACTACGGGGCTTGTTTATTTGTTTAAGCCAGCGCTCTCCATTAAGGGCAGTCATACATGGCCGCAGTTTTTCTTTTGCCCAATTAAGCAGGAGATTAATTTTAAGTATTGGGTCGTGAGAACGAAAAGGTTTTATGTCCAAGGGTGTGCAGGACATTTTATCCGTCTGCTTCTATTGTTCGCTAAAAGCTCATGTAACTTTTGGCGGGAAGAAGTGTATTCATGTGTTCTACAGAATAGTGGTTCTTTTTTATGTGTATTCTCTCTTTTCTCTTTAGTTTGGGTGTGGTCGCTACATATTTAAGCAATAATAATTTCCTTTACTTGTGTTTTGACAACAGTAGATTATGGCTAACTGACGACCTTGTCTAAGAACGCCACCTCAGAGCTTTCATTGCTTCAATTCGCACGACATTCAGTTTAACCACCGAGGCGTTAGAATCCATTTTACATGAATCGATTTTACATTTCCTTCTGTTTTATAATTCAGAGTTGACCGCAAGAATTCTATTAAGTAAAATATCCATACATTTTTTTTATTAAATCGCTAAATCAAGCAAATGCAGACATTTAAATATATAGGAAGTGTCTTGACAGCGGAACATGTGACATTGAATTCTAATGACGCATTGGAATAACGAAAAATTACTTTCAAGAGTTAAGCAAAGTATTACGAAACAGGAAAATGTCTTTAATAACAAAGAAAAGAGGACTGGACTTTTATGTAATGTTGGACAATCTCCTCACAGATGAAGAAGAGATTTGAAGCAAGAGAAAAAAGGAAAGAGGACTGAACTGTTATGTAATATCAGTCCTCCTCTATGGCAGTGAATACTGGACAATCTCCTTACAGATGAAGAAGAGACTTGAAGCAAGAAAAACAAAGAAAAGAGGACTGAACTGTTATGTAATATCAGTCCTCCTATATGGCAGTGAATGCTGGACAATCTCCTCACAGATGAAGAAGAGATTTGAAGCAACAGAAATGTAGTTCTACTGAAGGATGCTGGGGATACCATAGACCGAAAGTTTTAGAGACAATGACAACAAAAAGGAAACTTTTGCTTAACATCATGAAGAGACAGCTGAAATTTCTAAGGCACGTAATGAGGAAAGAAGGCTTGGAAATTTTAATATTCACAAGACAGATTGATGACAAGAGGGGCAAAGGATAACAAGGCATAACCTATTTAGTGAGTTTGAGGAAATGAATAGCGGAGCAGTGTTTTGGAAACATGATCAAATGTCACAATTCATTAAGAGCTACGCAGGACAAGAAGCTGTGGACATCCATGATCGCCAACGTCCTGAAGGGACACAGCACATAGAAATACAAGTTGACAGAAAGCAGGATCCCAGAAAAGAGTTCCACAAACGATTGACTGTTTACGTGATTCATTTCTTACGGCTTATCAACCCTTTACAGATTATTTAAAGCTTAGAAAATATATTTTTAGATTGTGAGATTTTTTTTTTTGAAAAAGTCTCACTAATTAACCCAAGTGTGAGAGGAAATATCAGGATTCTTACCTTTTCCAAGGCTATTTGTGCGTAAGTGAATATACCGAACCCAACGGGAATTGGAACTCGGCTTAACTTCGGGGATCGTACGGGAACTGGTGATTCAGACTGAGCGACATAGAGGTGGAAAATGGCCCCCATATAATCGTAGAACGAATACACGCACCACCATAATAAATTGGCCTCCCATTTGCAGTGGTGCCTATGTAGGAAATGTGAACAATAATAGTTAACCCATTGCAGCGGGGAGAAAAGTTGGATTCAGACCTTTCCCAAGGTTATTTGCGCGTAAGTGAATATACCGAAAACAACGGGAATTGGAACTCGGCTCTCCGATTAACAATTCCGCGCCATTATCCATTACACCATCCGCACATCGAAGCTTACAGCGCATGGTATTCCCAAGCGGTCGCCTATCTAGGTACTGACCAAGCTCTTAACGTCAGTGACTGTTTTGAAACTGGTGACTCAGTGTGATCTGGCCGTAAGTTTTCCACAAGTGTTGTTAGCATAGAACTTATAGTTATATCTAGTAATTGCAGCTGTGAAAGGATGAGATATAACTGCCAATCTAGTACTGTGCTTGAAATAATGAAGTCGAGGTACTAAAGAGGAAAGCTTATGAGAACAATTACCTGAAAATATTTATGTTTAATGACATTAGATTCTGGGTGTGTAAACCTCTCACTTGAGTGGTCTAACACATCTATTTATCATCTCTCAGTTGCGACTCTCTCTTTGGGCAGAGTGCATTCAGCGGAGACTCCGTCAAAGGACAGGGTTACAACTGAGGAAAATTATACAGACAGGTGTCCAACCCTGGCGAACAGTTGCCCGAGGCCACGTCTACTCCTTGCACCAGAGAGAGAGAGATCGGTGCTCGCCCCGAGGCCAGCGCAACCGACGGTTGCGGACGGACAATTTTTGTTCCTTGCTCGGCGGTACGGGCTCGGGTGACCCACCTTAAAAAAAGACCTTGTGTCACAACTCGTCTTAGTGGGAAGACAGAGTAAATACCTAGTGTGAAAATCGCTCTTTATCATCGTTCAGTTGCGTCGTTGTCTTTGGGCAGAATGGGAGACAGAGTAAATACCTAGATACTGGGATAAAAAAAGAGAAAACATTTGATGACCTAAATACGGGTTTGTGAATATGTTATTAAAGATGTTCAAAGGGAATTTAATCTGAAGCACTCGAAATATGATAAATATCTGATAAGCTTCGCTTCCATATTTATTATTCCTCCATTTTGTTGCTTAAAATAATTCAACACAGTTTTTAGAAGAGTAAAAAAGGAATAAACGCTAGCAAAAAATAAAAATTTCTATTTTATTTTTCCCCCGGTAGGGCTTCATTTACAACGTCTAGATTTACGAAAGCAACCAACTGAAATTTTAAATTATACTACATCAGCGAATGGCTGGATAAACTCAATGACGCTACTACAACTGATATTTCCTCTTTAAAGCATTGTTGCATGCCGTAGCAACGCCACTGCTTCGCTCAACTGATACAATTCTTCAACGCTGTCTAAACGTGTACGGTTAAATGAAAAAGATCTATGAATATTCTCTATTCAGTTTTTTTTTTTTATATATGTAAACACCAATTCTTTCTTCTATATGCCGTGTCCATTCAGGACGTGGGCGATAATGACTCGCCACAACTTCCTAGCCTTTGTAGATCTTATTAAGTTTTGTCTCTTTCTTATTTTTCCTAAACCTTTTAATGTCATCCATTTACTCAAGTTCATTCTTCATCTTCTATGTTGCGTATCCCTTCAGGATGCTGGCGATCACGGCTCTCCACAACTTCGTAGCCTTTGTAGATCTTATTAAGTTTTGTCTCTTATCTCTCCTAAATCTTGTTTCGCCATCCATTTACTCAAGCTCATTCTTCTTCTTCTTCTTCTTCTTCTTCTTCTTCTTCTTCTTCTTCTTCTTCTTCTTCTTCTTCTATCAGGACGTTGGCGATCATGGCTCTCCACAATTTCCTCTCCTTTGTAGAACTTAATAAATTTTGTCTTTTTGTTATCTCTCCTAAACCTTGTTCGGTCAACCATTTACTCAAGCTCATTTTTCTTCTTCTATACTCGTAAATGATCATGGCTCTCCACAATTTCCTGTCCTTATAGCTCTTATTAAGTTTTTCTCTTTACTATCTCTCCTCTGCTATCGATTTACATATGCTCATTAGGTGGGTTACGTGCTGTTGTCCTATCGCTCTTGCCTTCAATATATCCTGTGCGTGTCAAATTTTCGAAGCTATCTTTCCTCATTATGTGTCCTAAAAGTCTCAACTGACTCTTTTGTTAGGTAGGTTATTCACTGCTTTTCTCTTGCCTTCAGTGTGTCTTGTCGTCCTGCGTGTGACGATAAACTACATCCGGCAGCATGACCTCTGATCGGGAGGTTTTGAGGAGCGTGGAATCACCTCTTAATTGTTGTTGTTGTTCCCAGGTCCACCTTCGTCCGAGGTGGTAGCACATGTTAGCTATGGGCAAATAGTGAACCAAAAAACAAAAACAAAACTGAAAGTGTAGGTTAAATAAATAAATAAAATTACCAGCAACAGATTTTTGTAAAAGAAAAAGAAAGAAATTACTCACAATAAAATTTTGTAAAAAGAAAAATTACTCAAGCTTACAAGAAAATTAAATTTCCGTATTAAATGACCCATAAGGATTTGATTTGTCATTAAACAAGTAAAAAATGTCTTGCTCGTGTTAAACTTTCCAAGCTGTCTTTCCTCATTTTGCGTCTTTCAATAGTTTCAGACGTTGTGCCTCCTTTCCATTTCCATTTTCTTTAAAATCGCGTCGTTTGCTCACGTTTTCGGTCCGTGGTATTTTTTTCTGTTGAATTTGTTTTGCTTCAAACCTCTTCTTCATCTGTGAGGAGAGTGTCCAGCATTCATTGCTATATAAGAGGAGCCATATGATATATCAGTTAAGGATTTCTTTTCTTTCTTTCTAACGAAATTTTCCAGTTTCTTTTTACTTTGCTTAGATTTTGGAAGGCATATTTTCCTATCGTAATACGTCTTCAGATTTCGTTGTCTCATTTTCCGTCAAAAACAACTTCCAGTATATATAAATTTTTGTCCTTTCTTTATTTTGGTGCCTCCAGTTTGTAATTTACATGTTTCATACATTGTTTTCTTAGATTTAATGTTTCTTTCTTTTTTCTCCTTTCCCTTCATTACCTTCTGTAGGAGTTCTTGTAGTTTCCTTCCTGCGCTTGCTATCAAGACAGTATCATCTGCATATCTTATGTTGCTAAGATTGTGGCCACTAATAATGAATCCTAATATACTTCTAATTCTCTCAGAATCGCCTCACTGTAAAGGTTTAATAAGTCTGGAGAGAAGACCCATCCTTGTCTTACACGTTTTTCTATATTTGTATATTTATTGAATTCAATTTCTATCTGTATGCTGGTGGTTAGCTCCCAATATAAATTCTGGATTATTCTAATGTCCTTCTCAAATATATCAAGCTTACCTACGAATTATTTAAATCAAATGTGAGTATTATTATTAAATTTAAATGAGTGTTTCTTTCATCTGAATTTTTATCGCTTCGTGTTAAAACAATGCTGAACTTCTATGTAATGTCAATCCTCCTAAATAGGGCAGTGAATTCTGGACAATTTCGTTACAGATAAAGAGGAAACTACAGGCAACAGAGACGTGGTCCTACAGAAGGATGCTGGGAATAGTAAGTTTTAAGGAAAATGGGAGCAAAAGTGACACATATTTACAATCTGAAAACAAAAATGTTGAAATCTCTGGGACACATAATGAGGAAGGAGGGCTTAGATAATTTGACACTCACAAGAGCTAAAAGAGCAACTCATGAATCGAGCTATAGAGTCGAGACGTGGAAAAATAGTATGACAAGTTAAATACCTTGGGAAGGTCAAAACAGATATTGTAAAATGTGGCACAGAAATCCAAAGGCGCGCTAGAATAGCGAATAATACCTTCCAAAAGCTAAGTAAAGTATTAAGAAAAAGGAAAATTTTAGTTAGAAATAAAGAAAAGAGTGCTGAATTATTATATAATATCAGCACTACTATATGACAGAGAATGTTGTACAATAGAGATGTTGTTCTACAGAAGGATACTGAGAATACCATAGACGCAACATGTAAGTTTAGAGGATAATTAAAAAAAAAAAGAGTACAGAAAATTCACTTGTAATTAAAATTAGAAAAATCCTGTTGAAATCTATGGGTTATTCTAATATATATATATATATATATATATATATATATATATATGTGTGTGTGTGTGTGTGTGTGTGTGACATAATTAAATGGACTAAGTCCGACAATGATTTTAATATATTTTCTTTTTATACGTTATTCTAAAATGCTCTGTTTATAATAAACAGTATTAACAACATTTATGAATGTCTGAGAAATCTCAAAAAACAAAAAAAATGTCTCCTACGACAGGAAACGAACCTGTATACTACACGGGACCGTCGTATAGCCCGACGTGTTGTACCATTCAGCTACAGAGAAAGCGACTGATTTGTAATTCAAAAGCAGTAGTTCAATCTTGCTAGCCAGACAGTTCCCCTCGAACATTCAGGCCGGTAAACGTTGTTAATACTGTTTATTATAAACAGAGTATTTACTGAAATATTTGTATCTATAAAAATAACATATAAGCAAATATATATATATATGTGTGTGTGTGTCAAAATATGTATATCTAGGCAGCATAACTTTATTTGGTTGAATAACTTCGACATATTATGTCCATTTATTTTAATTTTATCCCTCTCAAATTCACGGATCAATTTCTCAGTGCTGTTGCAAAACTGAGTAAGAAAGACGCCGTAGTTTGGGTTATTTCTTTTTAATTTTCTTAAGAGAAAAGGCATGAATACGTCTCTTCCATCTCCATCTATGGTTTAAATTGTGTAGAGTGGGCTCTCTAGCGTTGGATAGAGAAGGATTACTCTGAATTCAGAACCGCGAAGAAGATACTGTATACCTCAAGAAGTATTTTTTATTCATTTTTGACTAATAAAAGGCCCAAGAGCCACTCAAGATAGAGGGTTACTGTGTGGTGTTGCATGAGCATAAGAAGGGGCACGAAGTGAAGTTCGTAGGACTATGCAGGAAATATAGTCCTTTGTAGATCTTATTAAGTTTTGTCTCTTATCTCTCCTAAATCTTGTTTCGCCATCCATTTACTCAAGCTCATTCTTCTTCTTCTTCTTCGTTGACCATCGACATGAAGCGGTCAAGATTGTTGTGAGTGGGAAAACATCCCACTGGGAGTCTGTAACACAAAGCGGCAGTTCTTGGGAAGAAGCTGTTCTAATGGAAATGATGGGGATTTAGAAATCCAAATAAAAGGAGCAGAGCCCAAGGATAATATCTTCCCCTCAGAGGCTTTCTCGTCGAACTAATAGGGTGATAACAGATATTAAAAATATATTTTTACCAAGATTTTCTAAAAGAGAAACACTTCTAAAATAATTTCATTCATTTGTGAATAGGTCCTGAAAGTTTCATTAAAATCTGACAATTATTTGATTTTTTTCAAAAATTTACAAATTAGTGTTTTTCTTCGCCAAAAAGACGTTAAAATTTCCTATACTAATCTAATAATAAACAAGATTTTAACCAAAATTTCAAACCTACTAATAAGGATTAAAAAAATATGATTTAATAATAAAAAATTCTTTGGTCTTTCCTCTTAATAATAATGTTATAACTTAGGGAAGGTAACTGAATACAATAATCAATCGAAGGTTGGCAATGAACGATAGTACTTAGGACAAGAACAACACATATAAGATTCGCCAGCGTTGCGTAGAAGTAGTCACCTGCTAGAAGTGAGTCAAGTGAATAGCTGTTTCTCGAGACGAGACTCTGCCCTTCGACATAGCCTCGTCTGGGGATCCTCCATGCCCGGAGACAGAGAGTTTGGCCAGCGCAGCTGGAGACTAATCTCCAACTGCAGGATATCTACCAACCGACACAGGCGGTCAGATTTGGCACAAGGCCAAGTTTAATGTGGTGTATCCTAGCCCGTAGGCGTGACCAAATTTTCCCCGTAGACCCCGTATAAATCGGGGTCGGTAGCTGTTTCCCGGGACGAAAATCTGCCCTCCCTTCGATATAGCTTCGTCTGGGACTCCTCTCTGCCCGGATGCAGGGAGTTTTACCAGCACAACCGGAGACGAATCTCTGACTGCAGACCAACATACAGTATTCACTACTGTATTTATGGGGACATATCCAATATCGTCTGTAGATATACTACAACAAATAACATAAACATTTTGACGATAAAACTTTGTTTTTATTAAATTTGTGGAATTTTTTCATCCATGTATGCTATTATTTTAGCGAATCTGTTGTGGTCAATCAGCTGATGTGTTGATCGAAAGCGCTTGAGACAATAATCAGATTCTACACACTCTTAGCCGTCACATTTAATGAAACATGTATAAAAGAAGGATTGATGCCCAAATATACACTGTATGTATGTATGTATTCATGTATATATAGGAAAATTAATGACAAAGTGGGAAAAAATCTTTTCGCCAGACGTGTTTCATCGTTTAGGACTTCATCAGACAAAAGTGATGTTTACGTACGAAGGGAAGAGGATGCGAAAATTTAAAACTTTAAACATTAATTTTTTTTCAATGCGAAACAAAAGACTCATCAAATATTCTTAAATAGAAGAATGAACCGTTCTGACAAACCCAACAAATCAAAACCTATTATTCTAACTATAAACTCTATCGCAAGTACAATTGAAAAGAATGTATTTAAGCTTAACATAAAATTTTTTACAACTACTTCTAAAGAAATAAAAGTTAATAAGAAAACAAAATAATAGTAAGTTAAAACTTGAAGGAAGAATTTACATTATTACTTGTAATGATTGCCACAAGAAATACATAGGAGAAACTTCAAGGAATTTACATAAAATTTACACAAAAATTAGTGACAAAATTGAAAAAAAATTTCATTACATGGTTTTTTAAAAATGTTAACTAAATATGTAGATTTGTTTATATATATATATATATCTTTCGTGATAGGAATGTTTTTTATTTTCGAAATCGAAAATAAAATAGTTTTATGAATGCAAGAAAATTTGAATAAAAAGCTTAATCACAGTACCTTGTCTTTAATAATAATAATAATAATAATAATAATAATAATAATAATAATACCATCTGAAAGAAACACCAGCAGTACCATATCAGAGAAACACTTCCAT
>OZ038515.1:36811942-36821942 GCA_964036315.1 Acanthosepion esculentum | reverse complement strand
CTGTTTCTATATCTATCTATCTATCTATCTATCTTTCTCTGCTTTTCTGTTTCTATATCTATCTATCTATCTATCTCTGCTTTTCTGTTTCTATATCTATCTATCTATCTATCTATCTATCTATCTATCGCTGCTTTTCTGTTTCTATATCTATCTATCTATCTATCTATCTATCTTTCTCTGCTTTTCTGTGTATCTATCTATCTATCTATCTATGTGTTTGTCAGTTTGTTTTATTGACTGTTTATTATTTGCTTACTAATCTATATCAGTCCGTTCATCTCTCCCACCTCTTTCTGTCTGTCTATCTGACTGTCACTCTCTCTCTCTCTTTCTCTCTCTCTCCCCCCACCACACATCATTTTGTTTATAAATATATATGTATATATTTCATTCTTTTTATAAATATATATATCATTTTCTTCATTATCTAACTTCGTTTCTATCTATCCATCTATGTATCCCAATCTGTTCATCTATCTATCTATCTATCTATCTATCTATCTATCTATCTATCTATCTATCTATCTATCTATCTATCTATCTATCTATGATGCTTGCGCATTCGTAAACATGGCGACAGATGAACTGGTTAATAGATGAGGAGAAGCATGCGAGAAAGAGCGAAATGTACAGGAGAAAGAAAGAGGAAGAGGAGTCGAATTGTTTGTGGCGAGTGTGAGTCATTAGAATGGCAGGTTGCTCGCTCGCTTCCTCGCTAGGTGTCGCTCTCTGTTACAAGAAACATTTGCCACCGGAACGTGGAGTACTGAAAGAAACAAACGCACTAGAATGGATTCAACGTTGCCTCACAATCGCATTTTTACTCGATCACTCGCGGAAAGAAATTCGCCTGTACCAAAAATACAAGTCGAACGGAATGGCTTCACTGCAGTTGCTCATCTTATAATAACGTTGATTTATTAAATAATACACATTGATTCTTAGAGCTTTTTTAAAATGACGTTAATTTTTATTTTTCACTAGTGTACATATACCACTAGCACCAGTATATACCAATGGATTTACAGTAACAGTACTTTTATTTACTAAGATTCTAGTTCCCCGTCTTCCCAGGTAGTATCTGCCCCTTGGGAAAGAGCTAGGATCATTACCTGGCGTTCCCAAAAGAAAAAAATAATTGATATTTTTTCTACGGCTTATCAACACTTTGCAAGTTATATAAAGCCAGTAAATAGTTTTAATATATTATACAATATTCTATATATACTAATATTCAATATATAAACAGATCCCCTACATTGTGCCTACCGTAGTTCCTATACATTTATATTCTAGAGAATTTTTTAAAGAAATTTTGGCAAATGGAAAACATTTCATTGAAACTATATTTTAAACGAATACTGTCGAGACGGAAAACATAAGGATTGACCTAAAAACGTATAAATCTTTTACATTCAAACCCTTCTAAAGGATTGGATGAAGATTTGCCTTGGATTTATTTCAGAAAAAGGCTATATGAATGTTTTGCTTTCAGGCCATTCAGAAAATGAGATGAGGATTTGTCTTTAATTCGATACAAAAAAGCATTGGATGTGATAAGGAAATTTCATTTCATTTATGGTCACCAATTTATCCTCAGAGATCCCAACGTATTTTCATCACTTACAGTTTTCTCTTTTTTTTTTTAATTCTAATCTGAGGAAGGCAAAGAGAGCGGACGCTATCGGCGAATCACGTCGTTTATTTAGTTTACACTTTGTCTCATCCTACAAACACACTTGCCAATTTTGAATAAATTGTAACACAGTGAATTCTGATTAACAAAGAATGTGACGCTTTTAAAGAAATTCATGTAGCCATTTCTGAAATATATCCCCCCCCCCAAAAAAAAAACATATAAATCTTTTACTTTCAACCCATTCTGAAGGAATGGATGAGGATTTGTCTTGGATTTATTTCAGAAAAAGTCTATATGAATTTCTTACTTTTGAGCCATTCTGAAAATGAGATCAGGATTCGATGTAAAAAAGCAATAATTGTCATTTACCAATTTATAAAAAAATAAATATTCATAAATTTATAAACATTTACTAAATTATTGAAATATGTGAACCAACTAAAAAGGAAATGCCTATTATTTACCATTTTATAAAGTTTGAATCAATTGGCATTTAGCCGATGTTTTGCCAACCATTTCAATAAACAATCTAATAAATAAATAATGTTTATTATTTTTGTTGTCAATTTTTAAGAACAAGGAAAATTTATGAACAGTGACTGCCCCAGGGTTTCCGGTACCCACGGGCAAGCTGAACATCGGTGCACTTACAAGTATCTTTTTTTGTTTTAATTTTTCTCAAGGAGAAAACCTGGAAATGTAAAATAACGTATTCATTACAATATACAATTTAATACAAGCTAAAGAAAAACTTCATTATCCAACCTAAAACATTTTTCTAGTCTTTTCATGTCACTTTCTATACTTATTTTCTTTACAAGATCCTTTTCTATGGTAAAAATAGCCAAATAATTTAATTTGTCTTGTCAGGGACGACCGCAGGTGTGTTTTTATAAGTTTTGGAAGATCCGAAAAACATATGTTGGTATAATGGCGCTCTTGGCCCTGAAGGCGATCCGGGCGACTGCCCAAATTGAGTAACCCCTGTGTAAAAATTCACTTTCGTCATAGTATCCGTTGAGTGACCTGATTTGCGATAAACTTTGTGTTGTAGACTTGTTAGCGCCAGAAATAAAGACACAAGACAGGAACTGAGTTAAACAAATATATTAACAAAAACAGTAATACAAACATATAGAAACGAGAGTGTTACAGCAAGAATGTTGGGTCCGACTGTCAGAGCTGACTGCTGGAAACAACACTACGCAAAAGGCAGTACCTGCTCCTATTTATAGCTGTGTGCGTGGGTAAATTACCATAACACTTTGTTCAAAAGCACCCATCGCCTGCCGCAATTGGTTTTATACGGAACAAATTAGCATTTTTGATCTTATCCGCATTTGGTTTATCCTGTTGTCAAAAAGGTATACATAGGTCAGATTTACATTAGATTAAAAGAAAAATAAATGTAGATATAGGTCTGGTTTAT
Source organism: Acanthosepion esculentum (assembly GCA_964036315.1). Classification (NCBI taxonomy): domain Eukaryota; kingdom Metazoa; phylum Mollusca; class Cephalopoda; order Sepiida; family Sepiidae; genus Acanthosepion; species Acanthosepion esculentum. The sequence continues at coordinate 36,818,871 of OZ038515.1, read as the reverse complement.
ACTCGTGTCAAAATATTAGACCCAGGTTAGGTTTTCACTTGAATCAAAGAATCGAAATCCCCGTAGACCCCGTATAAAACGGGATCGGGTAGCTGTTTCCCGAGATGAGACTCCGCCCTTCGAAATATTCTCGTCTGGGATCCTCTCTGCCCGGAGGCAGGGAGTTTTACCAGCACAACCGGAAACGAATCTCTGACTGCAGACCAACATACAGTATTCATTACTGTATTTATGAGGACATATCCAATATCATTTGTAGGTATACTACAACAAATAACATACACATTTTGACGATAAAACTTTGTTTTTATTAAATTTGTGGAATTTTTTGATCCATGTATGCTATTATTTTAGCGAATCTGTTGTGGTCCATCAGCTGATGTGTTGATTGATAGCGCTTGAGACAATAATCAGATTCTACACACTCTTAGCCGTCACATTTAATGAAACATGTATAAAAGAAGGATTGATGCCCAAATATACACTGTATGTATTTATGTATTCATGTATATATAGGAAAATTAATGTCAATGTGGGAAAAATCTTTTCGCTAGACGAGTTTCATCGTTTAGGACTTCATCAGACAAAAGTGATGTTTACGTACGAAGGGAAGAGGATGCGAAAATTTTAAACTTTAAAATTTAATTTTTTTTCAATGCGAAACAAAAGACTCATCAAATATTCTTAAATAGAAGAATGAGCCGCTCTGACAAACCCAACAAATCAAAACCTATTATTCTAACTATAAACTCTATCGCAAGTACAATTGAAAAGAATGTATTTAAGCTTAACATAAAAATTTTTACAACTACTTCTAAAAAAATAAAAGTTAAGAAAACAAAATAATAGTAAGTTAAAACTTGAAGGAAGAATTTACATTATTACTTGTAATGATTGCCACAAGAAATACATAGGAGAAACTTCAAGGAATTTACATAAAATTTACACAAAAATTAATGACAAAGTGGGAAAAAAAAAACTTTTCATTACATGTTTTTTCATTTTAACCAAATACGTAAATGTTTATCTTTCGCGGTATGAATGTGTTTTATTTTCCAAATAGAAAATCGATCTTATTTACACCTGAATCTGAAGGTATCCACCAAAAAGGCGTTATTTAGGGAGGGTGGTGTCGTATCCTTCTGCAAGTAATCTGTCAACGTATTGTAAGTTCCGCCGACGGGATGGCTCAATAATTCAGACTAAAAATATTTCAAAACGCCTCCTTAAATACATAACTTTTATCGCTAGGCTATAAATCAATATTGATAATATTCCATTTAGTGGAACAGGTTAAATGTTCAAAACAGCGTTTCTTTCGGCTCTAGAGAGTTCAGCTGTAACTTTTTATAAAGTTGTAAGATAGGAGCAGAAGTAGTTACAGTCCCTTGAAACAATACTGGCTTTTAAATGATACTTAATTACTGTAACTATGTCATAAAAATTCAGAATGTGGAATCGATAAATTCTAAACGCTTCAAATACCTCACTGTATGCCTCATTTATAACAAATTTAGTGTGGGAGATAAGGAAATTGAATAGAGGATAGGTTGCATTAGGGGCACTTCTGTCCAACACTGTAAAGTGTTACGAAAACAAAATACAGACCTCGGAAAATGGAAAAAAAATTATTTTGGTTTGATTTTTAATTAAAGCATATCGCGTGCGTATTTTATATATATATTCATTGTTTTTTTTTATGTATTATATAGACAAAAATTCAATACATAAAAATCAATGAAGATATATACAAAATACGCACAAGATATACTTTAATGAAAAATCAAACCAAAACAAAGTTTTTCAAAACATCCTGCAGCGTCTCACTAACTTTTATACACTTTAGTGTCGAGAATGTTTCTCACACATATTTGAATATTATCTGCTAATTAATTACACATGACACGTATCAGACCAATAAGAACTAACCAAATAGTGTAAATAATTACAATACCTCATCTCAGAAATATAGACAGATCCTGAAGAAGGCCGGAGCTTACAACGGCCGAAACGTCGTGAATATGGCAACGAAGATGAGGACAACAATCCAAGCAATGTAAATAATGTAAATAATTACAATGCCTCATCTCAGAACTATTGACAGTCATTCAGAAATGTCTAAATTATCGTCTGTATATAAATTTTTCCTCAGATCAATGATTAAAAATGGCGCCAAACGACTAAATATTTCAATCATGAACGAAATGTTTCTTTGGTTACCAGGCAAACATTGTTATATCGTGGCCGAAACGTCTTCACCCTTTTACGACAGACTTTGCCCTTTTGTATTGTCATATATTCTAGTCTTTAAAGGATTCTCTTAAGAAAATAAAATAAAGGCATGTCTTTTTATGGCCGTTAATAGTTACAACAGTATTTCTTTGCTGAGAAAGATAAAAAGGTCATGGAATGATGGAATGATAAAATTGTCTTGAAAATCGCAGTAGACTTTTTGTTTTTAAAAAGGTCATTTCCAGGTCAGACTGATAACTTTTCAATACCTCTCATATTTTCCAATAAATTCATAAAAATGTTCTTTCTCTTCAAAATAAATAAACGGTACATTCTGTCTGTCTGCCTGATACCCTCCTAACTCGGGCCACGCTTGCTCTTCATAGACATATACTTTTTTGGAATTAGGAGGATCCCTGAATTGAAAATCTGCCCATCATCAGGTGCTTGAACATCCAGCATTGGAATTTGTGTCCGGATAAGGAAGGAAGTTAAAAATTCAAATTTTAAAATAACGGAAAAAAATTAATGATTTTAAAAGTTTTTAATTTATATTCAGTTTAAAGTAACGCATAATCATTGTGAATTTAAGAAATTTTGTTTTAAATTTAGTTTAAAATATCTCCCAAACTTTGTGAATTGAGGAAATCAATTTTATTTCTTCAAAATATCAAAGAATCAGAATTAAGGTGAGAGGTTTCGTGACGTGAGGTTTTGAAGTTTTGTAACGTCAATCGACATCTCCAGTTGCCTTGATCTATCCACTTCCCTTCTCCACATCCTCTCCTTTACCACTCCTATCTGCTCTTCCTCCAAACCTTCTGTAACCCCTTGCGTGCTAGTGGCTTCCAGCCTTGCTTGGGGTGATAAGCTTAAAAAAAAAAGTTCCGCAGAGTTAGGAATTTGAAGAAATCAACTCAATTAAGATGCCACGAAGTTTGTGATTTGAAGAACTCAATTTTCGGCCTGAATATAAATTTCGGCCCAAATCGGTATTTTGTCCGGAATTGGAATTATAACCCAAATCAGAGTTAAGTGGAGTTTTGGAGTTCCATGGAGTGAATTGAGGAATCCAAAGTTTTTTCTTCAAAATTATCATTGCTGTTTTCTAAGCTGAATCAGAGGTCTCTTTCGTTTTGGGTCGGAGGCCCAATTAATCCTACGAAGGAACTAGATTTCAAGCTAGTTATTAATAAAACGTGGAAGAAGGGCTTAGAAAATATGATACTCACAGGAGAGATTGAATGCAACAGGGGACAGAGGAAAACAACGCTTAACATAGTGAAATTCGGTAAATGGGTGGCAGAACAGGGCTTGGTAGAAATAACAGAAAGACATGGTTTGTTAAGAGCTATAAAGGACAGGAAGTTGTGGAGAGCCATGATCGTCTATGTCCTGTGAGGAAACGGTCCATGAAGAAGAATGAATTCTCGTTTGCATTGTTAACGTAAAACGGAGACCAAAAGAAAAAATCTATGAGAATAACAGGCAAGTATCTACGATTAAATATTAGAATCCGACGTGAAACAAAGCGGGAACTCTTTCATCAACTTTCCTATTCTGTTGAATCAATACATATATATATATATATATATATATATATATATATATAGAGAGAGAGAGAGAGAGAGAGAGAGAGAGAGAGAGAGAGTTAAGTATATATATATATATATATATATATATAGAGAGAGAGAGAGAGAGAGAGAGAGAGAGAGAGAGAAAGAGAGAGAGAGAGAACTAATTGATTTATTTGGGATCCGACATCTGTAGCACGTCTTTCACAGACGAGACGTTGCAAGTTTCTCGATGCTCTGTCGCCATTTCCATGGAAAGTGCTGAGACAAACTACACTCCCTGGTTCTGCCAGAACTAATCTTCGCAGCTAGGACCTGTCATGCCACGCCCATTGTAGGGAACCACCCACATTCCTTCCGTATTCCATCAGTAAAAAGTAAGTTCCACTCGAACAGCTTCTTCCCGCGAACCACTGCTCTGAGGAACCGATTCCCAAAAGGATCTTTTCCCAATCACTACAATCCTAACCTTTTGAAGTTTAGTGTTATTGTCCCTCACATATCCGCATAAACTGTGTATCTACCTTGAAGAGCTCCCGGGCCTTTTACTAAGAGCTATTTAGTAAATTTTGTCTTTTTCTTATCTCTCCTAAACCTTGCCCCCAAAGATATCCACATAAACTCTGCCTCCTACTCTGTAATCCTCTACCTCGAGTGGCTTCCGCGCCTTGTACAGGGTGAAACAGAAAACAAAAACAAAAGAAAAAAATCATTATCACAGTGGTCACTTAATATTTAAAATGGATGCCCCATTTTTTTATTTATTAAACAGTGTGTATTACGTGTATATCAACCTGCTCATTCGAGAATTCTCAGTAAACAAAATGTGTCCTCCTGCGGGGGATCGAATTTGCGTCCCCTTTTGTAAGAGAAACTAAAGTACTTCGTGGCCGAACGGTAAAGCATGCGAAATCAAACGTAGTTACCGCTATAAAGGGGAACGCAGATTCGATCCCCACTGGAGGACACATTTTCGTAAATTAAATTTCTCGAATGCGCACACCGATTGGCTTAATACACACTGCTTAATAAATAAACATGGGGCGATTAGACATATATATATATATATATATATATATATATATATATATATATATATATATACATATACAAAAATTACGTTGCTTATATGTTTCCGTAATTGTCAATGATAACCTAAGTTCCGGTTTATCATGACATGAAAAAATAATTCACCCACCTCTGTCCTCGAAGCTTAATTATCTATTTAGCGTAGATGAATCATTTAATTGGTTGATCAAACCAAACCCACCTGTGTATTTTACATTTTGACCTTGTTTTTTTTTACCCTCCCTTTATCTTTCGGAAAAGTGGTAAGACTTTGCTTACAATCGCCTGAAGAGGTACAAAGTTGTCGAAACACGAAAGCGATTTCAACATGTTTTTCTTCTATTCTATAATAATAATAATGATGATAATATATATATATATATATATATATATATATATATATATATATATATATATATATATATATATATATATATAAAGTGAACATAAAAGTCAACAAAAAAAGTCTGTTTCATGCTAGATGCAATCGTCAGGCCTGACGATTGCGTCTAGCATGAAACAGCCTGTCGCCTCTAAGTATTGACCTCGATGTTCACTTTTATATTTACATACGCTCTATGTCTGATATTGAGCACTCTCCCATAAATATAGCATATATTAAGACTATATATATATATATATATATATATATATATATATATATATATATATATATATATATATATATATATATATATATATAAACCTAGCGCGGCAGTAGTACTCTGTAGATCCGTTAGGTGAAAACTTGGTAGGTTCTGGCTCACTAGGTTTTTTAGATTTGCTCTACTTAGTGTATTAGTGTACGTTTTTACTTAATTTTACTCTGGTCTGTTTTTTACTTTCTTTTTAAATAGGCATTGCGGTGCTGATTGATTATTTTCAACCAATGGATCTTTATAGTCTTTTCTTTTTTTTTACAGATTTTTTTTCTCTGATATCGGTTTGTTCAAATATATTTTTATTTACACATTGGATTATCAGGGTTTTTTTTCACACCACTAGAGTATAGTTATTAAAATTGTACATAATATATATGTATGTTTATATATATATATATATATATATATATATATATATATATATATATGTATGTATGCAATTTTTATATATTATTTATATCTTATATATGCGCGGTGCGTATTGGAAAGCGTTCACTATCAGTGATAGAGATAACATATTCAGTTGGATTGATGTGAGTTTGCGACCCTGGCTTTCACTTTATTTTCGCTCGTCACGATCACAAAAGTATTTAAATAAATTCAGTTACCTCTCTTACAGATTCTTAACGTTAATTTCAAATTAAACGAAATATATATATATGTATATATAAACAAACATAATATATATATACATATATATATATATATATATATATGTATATATATAAGATAAATTTATATATGTATATATGTAAACATTTATAAACAAATATTTTATAAGTATATAAATATTTATTTATATATATAAACAAACATCATATATATAAATATGGTTTTCTAAACACACACACACACACAATATATATATATATATATATATATATATATATATATATATATATTATCATTATTATTATTATTATTATTTTACACAACTTCCTGTTTCTTTTGTCACCTCCCCTTTCTTTCTATGCTCCTTTTCTTTCCTCCCCCTTTCCGTTTTTTTTATTTCAAAAATTTATCACGAATTGATTCTTTAAAAAATCCTGTAAATTTAATTTTACAAAGTGAAAATAATAATTTACATAATGCTATCTGAATTACGATTATATACGCATGCCTGTATATGTATATAAATACATATATGTACCTACGTTTGTAGTGAAACTCAGAGTTTCATGTCTACCCAATTCATCAGGCACAAATCGTAAATGATGAATTGGTTAACCATGGAATTCATTGTACTACAAACGTAGGTGTATGTATATTTATTAATATATACTTCTTAGCTTTGTTTAACTACACCGAGCATCGTTTCGTTTACACCTTAAATTATATATATATATATATATATATATATATATATATATATATATATATATATATATATATA
>OZ038515.1:36769442-36809442 GCA_964036315.1 Acanthosepion esculentum | reverse complement strand
AGTCAGGGTTATAAGCTTCTTTGGGCTGCCACCACACATAAACTCGCCCTGAAGTTGGGAAAAGAGAAAAACTGGACTCGTCTGAGAATATGACTTGCTTCCATTGGTCTGCAGACCAGGCATTGTGATCTCTGCACCACTGCAACCACTTCTGAATGTTGCGAGTGGAGAGAAGAGGTTTTCTTACGGCGGCTGTTCCATGATATGCAGACTTATGGAATTCACGACGAACTGTTTTAGTAGAAACTGGACTATTCAGATGATTATTCAACTCAGCAGTCACTCTGGCCGCAGTAGTCCGATGATTTTTCGCCACTTTGCGTTTCAATACACCTCGGTTCCTGTCAGTAAGTTTGCAATTCCGGCCCAAATTGCTATGCTTGCTAGAGGTTTTACCCTGTTTCTTGAATTGCGTCATAGTTTTTGATATGGTAACTCTTGAAAAACCAAACAGTTTAGTAACCTTAGTGTTTGAGGCGTCTGCCATGCGAGCTCCAACAATTTGCCCTTTTTCAAAGTCAGAGAGGTCACGCATTTAGGTTAAATTTTACTAAATTCTAAAAATAAATAAGACAAAGAAAGTAAATTAGATAAATAAACGTATTTATAATAGATATAACCTGAAATACAAAGTTTTAGTTAAAGTTCTTAATATAATAGGTCTTTGAAATATAGGAGTGGAATTTGCACTTGTTCCAATTATTTTGTCCAACCCCTGTATACGATTTTGTTCATCGTATGTATTTTTATGTTATAGCACTTTATCCTTTATGATTTTTAGCGTACAGGCTTCGGTGCCGGGATTTTTCCGAGTATAACTGCTTTTCAGCTACACGGTGCGATGGATAAATTATCATCAAAATTACGTAAAAAATGAAAATAACCATGACATCTCATTTTAACAGATATATTTACCAAAATTACACAGAAATATCTTGAAATAATAAAGAGTAAATTTATTCAATAAAATCGTCATTGGCTTCAACCACGGCCTCCAGACGACTTCGGAATCTCCTGCAACTCTTGTGGACGGTCTCCTTGTTTAAATTGGTGAATGCTGCCATAATCCTTGCCTTCAGTTCATTTTTGGTGTTACAAGGAGTTTTGTTGGTCTCTCGCTCAACTGCGCCCCACACATAATAATCAAGGGGGTTGCAGTCTTGGGAGATAGGTGACCAGATGTAAGGGGTGATCTGGTCGCAGAAATTGTCTAAACGGCCATGACTGGGTTCTCCTGCTTGTGTGGCATGGTGCAGAATCCTGTTGCCAGACATAGTGTCTTCCAGCGGCCACCCTCTTGACCCAGAACTTGATGTAGGCCTCCATGTTGTTTTCTGAGGCCCTCGCCAAAAAAACCGGTAATTCTTTTCTTATCAGACCTGTCAGAGTGAGTTCCCCCAGATGCCGTATCTTCGTAATCACCATTAGACTCATCCAACTCTTTCCGATTCCTCTGAACTGTCCTCACATTGACACTCAAACACTTTCGTATTGGAGTTTCCGGAACGAATGCCAAGCAGCACAGCATGCCGTTTCCAAATTTCTTGCGGAGTGAATTGAGTCATGGTGCTTCTTTTAGTCACAGATGGCGCGCAACTGACCCTACTATAATGAGGAGTCGACAAAATAAATAAAAACAACAACAACACGCATGCGCGAAATTAAAAATACAATATAGCGACAATTTATCCATCGCTCTCTGTAAATTAATTCTCTATTCTTAAAAACAAAAAGCAGAGGCAAATTTTATACAAACATAATTTTAAAAAATACTTTTATATATTTATATATGTACTTACATCCATACATCAATACATAGCATGTGTATATATGCATAAATGCGTATACAGATGTGAATTAGGTGTGGCTGTGTGTGAGGGGAAGGAGCATATTTATATAATTGCAAGGTTGTGTGCATATATTAGTGTATGACTTTCTTTGTCTTGTGTGCATATATTGCGTGTAGAAAATTGGGTGTTATTTTTTTTAAATTATGAAAATGGTTCCAGACAGTGGCGGTCGAAATAATAACCTTCCGCCTGCATATAAGCTTATAAACTCTTTCCAGAGTGTCCACGCCTTCATACAGCACCACCCCATTGCACTAAAATTTGTAAGCGCGGGTCTGTACTTTCATGCCAGTCGTGTACCAAACGCCAAGCAACGAGAGAACTGTGAGAGGCTTGAAATTAGACCTGACTTTGTGCCATGTCAAAAATGCCTTGATCTTATTTTCCATCGCATGAAAGTAACGCGTCATTTCATACTTATTTATGGGAAAACGTCAAAGTCTGATCCCAAAATTCGGAGAACTGCAACGTCGCGTACACACTGGCCAAACGATCCGTATTCGAAAATCCTCTCTAATCAAATCATATTGAGAGAAAAGCTCTGGGTACGCCCCATTGTGGCTATTTATAGCTTAAACGTCATTGGAAATCACGTGTTTCTCACGCACTCACAATGTACATGATTGCGTTTACACGGAGGCCTATAGATGAGGGTACGCGAGCACGCAAATTGGTATTTATACTATCTATCTATCTATCTATCTATCTATCTATCTATCTATCTATTATTCTGTTTATATCTATCTATCTATCTATCTATTTATCTATCTATCACCATTCCTATCTATCTATGTAGTTAGGTAGTTCGCTTTTTGTTTCTATCAGTCTATACCAATTTGTTCATATCTATCTCAGCCCTTTAATACCTGTGTTTCCAAGTCTGTCTACTCCACTCTATTTATATCTATCTATCTATCTATCTATCTATCTATCTATCTATCTATCTATCTAACGGTCTAAAGTAGTTTTTAAGTTCGCCCATTAGCAGGTTTACTCTGTGTGTGTGTGTATGTATATATATATATATATATATATATATATATATATATATATATATATATATATATATAACAGTATCTTTCATTCTATTTTTCTTTCTTTCTTTCTTTCTTTCTTTCTTTCTTTCTTTCTTTCTTTCTTTAGACACAATTCTTATCCAGAACCGCTACCCATTAAAACAGCCACACATCCATATATATAACTAGATATGAGCACACACGACCGCACACACACACACACACACACACACACACACACATATATATATATATATGTATGTATGTATGTATAGATAGATAGGTAGATTGATATGAACAGACTGAGATAGATAGATAAATAGATAGATAGATAGATAAATAGATAGATAGATAGATATGAATAGACTGAGATAGATAGATAGATAGATAGATAGATAGATAGATAGATAGATAGATAGATAACAATAGACTGCGATTGTTCGATATTTAGCTACACCAAGTTACTTTCAAGCCAGAAAGACAGGAAAAGTAATTACATATATAAATGGTTATTTTGAAGAGAGAGACAGAGAATTATATATATATATATATATATATATATATATATATATATATAGGGAGAGAGAGAGATGAACCGACTAAGATAGATAGATAGATAGATAGATAGATAGATAGATAGATAGATATGGATATATAATAATAATAATAATAATAGATAGATAGATAGATATGAATATATAATAATAATTATAATAATAATAATAGATATATAGATAGATAGATGTGAACAAATATAATTAATATTCATGTAATATACATGGACTTGGCATGTACTGTGTTTGAAAAATAAAACTCTCATACCTGACCTTCATTGTGTAAGTTGAAGGGTAATTTTCCCATTTCGGAAAAAAATTCTTGTGAAGCCCTACATATATATATATATATATATATATATATATATATATATATATATATATATATATATATATATATATGCAGACACACAAACACAGAGACACACACACACAAAACATATATATATATATATATATATATATATATATATTTATATATATATATATATATATGTCTGTATGTATAATCTTGAATAAAATATCAACATTCTGTGTAATCTGAAAAAAAAAAAAAAAAAAAAAAACTGAACATTCTCTGCCAGGTGTTCCAGGAAATATTGAGAGGTTGATTAAATATGAACCTTTTTCCCAAATAGAATGTATGACAGGGAAGTGCCATTTGCAGAGAGGAGAAGGTGAAAATACAAATCATGTTCAAAAGCGTCTACACCGCCTTTGTGGGTGATGAATTATTTTCCACATTTCCAATCCCTTTTCCTGCAGGTGAAACGTCGCTGCTCTATGGCTTCTCTCAATGGAAAATATTCTGACGGGCTACATCCCTCATTTTCACTAGGTCTACCCTTTGCAGATACACGATGGGTATGATGATAAACTACATCCGACAGCAAGGCTTCTGATCAGGAGGTTTTGAGGAGCCACTTCTTAATTGCTGTTGTTCTCAGGTCCACCCCGACCCGAGGTTGTAGCACGTGTTAGGGCCCGAGCTATGGGTAAATACTGACCCTCAAAATGAGTTTTAAAAAAAGCTGAAAGTATAGATTAAAAAAAACCCAGATTTTTTGCAAATAACGATTATGAGCAATAGTTTATTGTAAAAAGAAAAAAAATACTTAAGCCGACATTAAATGACCCATAAGGTGTTGATATGCCGTTAAATAAACAAAGAAATTTTGCATCTAAGACCGGCCCTGATTTGTGTACACAAGAGCAAACCATCCCCATCTCCCCCGTATACCATTAGTGAGACAGAAGTTACATTTGGACACGGTATTCGCTTTGTGGAACAAACTTCGGAATGGGTGATTTCTTGATCGCTACAATTTTATCTATCCGACGTATCCTCGTAATCTTTTTCCCAGTTGTTCAATCAGCACAAACACCAAGATTCACTCAAGGCGGATGGTGTTCAAATGAGGTTGACCCGAGACTTGTAGAGGTTCAGCGTGTGCTGATCGGAAAGGCATCATCATGAAAGTCTGTTCTACATAGTAGCGTTTCTTGGGTGTAGAGATCTTTGATAAACTCCAAAGTAGAATCAGCAATATTATCGGTCCTGTTCTGGTGGCTCGGCTTCAATCACTTTCCCACCGCGTCTATGTTCCTTTTCATGGCAATTGTTCAGATGAAATCTTCGCTTCGGTACCTAGACTTTATGAATTTAAGCGTAGTACTAGATTAGTAACAAGGTTTCATCATTTCTCAGTTAAATTTGCTAGATATATCAGTAAGTTCTATGCTAACAGTTTCTTTTCTCACACTTGTCGCTCGTGGAAATTCCATCCAGCTCCATGATTTCCAATCAACTTTAATCTGCAAAAATTTAAATGCAATGCCAATCGCTATCTACTGTCTTCCCGATTACTCTTCTGGTGTACTCTTTCCTTGGTAATGTTTCTCTTGTCTAATTCTTCCACAACCCAAAACAAACAACACGCATGCGCGAAACTAAAAATATAAAATGGCGGCAATTTTCCAATTGCAACCTCTCTGACTGTGTGTGTGTGTGTGTGTGTGTGTGTGTGTGTGTGTGTGTGTGTGTGTGTGTGTGTGTGTGTGTGTGTTGATCAATTCACCCCAAGCAAGGAAAAAGTCAATAAGACGGAAGGGTCTACTAAGGGTTAGAGAATAAAGCATTATTAAGGAGAGAGAACAATAAAAGATCACGAATTAAGAAGATAGAATATAACGATTGACACTGCATTTACATTTTTGAAGATCAAAGAAGAGAGTTTAACAAACGAAAAGTACTATTGAAGAAACTATAAGCAGAGAATATATATATGTGTGTGTGTGTGTGTGTGTGTGTGTGAATATAATAGTGCACAATGAGGTTAACACCAAGAGATGAGAGGCTGCTTCAACGTAATTTTCAGGACATGTGTGTTGTGTTATGGCTCGACAATTTGCATATGCTGGTCAGTGGTGCATATATATATATATATATATATATTGAAAAAACTTACATAAAATATATAGACAACACTTATCTATATTATTTAATGAAACATGTATATATATATATATATATATATATATATATATATATATATATATATATATAAAAACAATAAAATCCAAAATCACATCATATGGGGAATAGCCTATTTCGACAGACGAAAAAAAGGTTGTCAGACTTATCAACCCCCGGAGTTCGTATCAAAAATTTAACTGGGAAAAAAAAGTAAGAGAGGGAAAGAGAGAGAGAGAGAGTAAGAGAGAGAGAGAGAGTATTCATGTTTGTGTGAGTGGATGTGTGTGAGTGTATGCATTCATTTTTATTTGAGTCTGCACTCACACAAACATGAATGCTCTCTCTCTCTCTCACTCACACACACACACACACACACACACACACACATACAAACCCTCACATACAGACCCAAACAAGAATGCACACGCACGCACAACCTCACACACATACTAACACAAACATGAATGCACAGACACACACGCATATGTATCTATATGTGAGGGTGTGTCTATGCGTGTGTGTGCATTCATGTTTGTACGAGTGCGTGCGTGAGGGTGTGTGCGTATGTGTTTGCATTCATATTTGTATGCGTGAGGGTGGCTGTGTGCGCTCGAGCATTCATGTGCGTGTGGGTGTGTGCACGTGTGTCTCCACACCTGTATAGTTTCCAACAGGTCTTATTGAAACTATTCAACGTTCATGTTTTAGGTACTGAAAAAGTACTCGCTACAGACATCTATGGAAAGAAAACACAACCACCCATGCACACATACACACGTATGGCAACGGGCCTAGGAGAAGGGCAACTCTAAATTTAAAACCTGGGGAGGATCGTTTGGGGACCTTGTGGCACTTAGTGCACCAGGTCTCTGTATTCGGCCCTTCAAAAGGTGTGGTTGGTTCTACACAAAGCCTTCACCAATATAATGAAGTGCTGGTGTCTGGGTTGTCATTTCCTAGGAACTGAGACCCTCATTCGCCAAATACGACAGGAGAGTTCACCATATATATATATATATATATATATATATATATATATATATATGTGTGTGTGTGTGTGTGTGTGTGTGTGTGTGTGTGTGTGTGTGTTTTCTGGTAATAACGTAAGATGTTTTAAACTGTTCATAATAGATAATTTTGTAGTTACTGAGATTTTAGCCTAACCAGATACATATCAATTTCTAACAGGATGAATTCACTTGAAGAAACATTATGAAAAAATTCATCAATCGCGCTGAACAAGTTAAAAATATTAAATTAATTAAATATTAGTAAAAAATTTAAAAGAGCACGCCGACATATATATATATATATATATATATATATATATATATATATATATATATATATATATATATTTTAAATAAAAACAGACCACTTTAAGGTTCCATGTAATAAATTATTTCACCGCAGCCCTTTTAAAGAACTGCGGATAATCAGACTTTACTTCCAATTCGTTTCAACATTTGGAAGTAAAGTCTGATGATCCGCGGTCCTTTAAAAGGGCTGTGGTGAAATAATTTATTATATGGAACCTTAAAGTGGTCTGTTTTTATTTAAATTATTAGCTCTGATTTACATTGAGCCCTCTGGATTTTACCCTCCTTAGGTCTACCCATGCGGATTACCTTGTTTTTCATAAACTATATATATATATATATATATATATATATATTGATTTTATTCATTAATCCGCTATATTTTTATTACTTTAAACAGTATTTTTCGTGGATACCCATATTTGTGTAGACGTTGCGTTTATATTATTTTAACATTATTTTATTTCATCTAATTACTAGAGTATTCTAGAAATTTTATTAAAGAAAATATACTCTCTCCAGCAGGATTCAAACCTGCGACCCTCTTGGAAGAGGGAAAACTTTGTTAGATCCGACGTGCCTTCACCGTTAAAAAAAACTGTTTAATAAATAAATGGAGCGTCTACTCAAATATGTGTATCCATTAGATAGATAGATAGATAGATAGGAATGGTGATAGATAGATAGATAGATAGATAGATAGATAGATAGATAGATAGATAGGAATGGTGATAGATAGATAGATAGATAGATAGATAGATAGATAGATAGATAGATAGATAGATAGATAGATAGATAGATAGGAATGGTGATAGATAGATAGATAGATAGATAGATAGATAGATAGATAGATAGGAATGGTGATAGATAGATAGATAGATAGATAGATAGATAGATAGATAGATAGATAGATAGATAGATAGATAGATAGGAATGGTGATATCTCTGTACATATCTATTAATCTATTCAGATTTGGTTTGTAGATTTTAAGTGTTCTTAGCACGGATGACTTTTAACTCCAGTACCATCAACAGGCTTGTAAAATCTGATTATAACTAAAACCTGTAAAAAATTACGATCCCCCGTTATATAAATATTCTGTCGACTTCGAACTTGTTCCGATTCCAAGAAAGGCGAACCTGTGAGAAGAATTTTGGTAGTTCCTGATAATAAAAATGCTTTCTATTCAATCACGATTATTTCAAATCATTCGCCTACCAAGATGGTTGTCTCTTCAACTAGACATGGATGCAACGGTTGTATTGTATCGAATGTGAATTCATCGACCATTTTTTTTCACCCCAGCGTGCTGCCGATTGTAACATGTCTACAGAGATACTGATAGCACTAGCAAACATTTGGAAATTCATAAGTTTTTGATGTCTTTGAATAAAGTCGAGCGAAAGCGACTGTACAATAAACACTCAATTTAACGGACTGACGTGGGAAAAAGAAACCAGTCAAGACGCGAGTTCGATCTCGTCGTTCAAAATAATTACGCCATTTTTTTTTAATGTATAAACACGGTTTTAATGTACCGCAACGGTACAATATAAAATTATTAAATTATTTATACCGGCGCATCGTATAATAATTCTGCTTGCTCCTCCCTTAGTAAGCACGACCGTTACGCGCTGGATTCAGTGAACAAAAGAAAGAAAGAAGGGAAGATAGAAGTGTTTCTAATAAATAATGGACCGTTCCGTTTGCGTGCCCAGCGGCGGAAAAAACTACTTGGTTTCAGTGAGAAAATGAATGAATGAATAAAGAAAGAAAGAAAGAAGAGTTTAAATAATGAACTATTTAGTTTTGATCGCACAAAAAGACAAGATTACTAATGTTTCTGTTCCTAATTCGTCTACACCCTGTAAACCCTTGCGTGCTGATGGCTGTATTTTATATATATATATATATATATATATATATATATATATATATATATATATATATATATATATATATATATGGGGGGGTATTAAAAAAAAGAGAAAAACCGCAAACGTTTTTGGTTGTAATGTGGATTTAAAAAAAAATTATTATGCTTTATTTTCCATAATTCTGCTACACGTGTTTCCGGTCTCGTGACCATCATCAGGCAAAGAATGGATATTTCCACATATTATTAAAAGAAATTAATTTTTCTTATGTTTTTTTATGTTAAACATTCTCTATATGAGACATACTCTTTTTTCTGTGAGTTAGTGACCCAAATGTCTTCCTTGAACTGGCAGTGAAAAAGTTCTTCTACGTAAAGGGTAATAAAACAATTAAGATCGGTTCGAGAAAGGGTGAGAAAAGATATCTGTATTCATTTCTTTTAATGACCCCTGAGTGTTCTTAGACCTAGTTCTATTTTTTTGTTTTTGCCAGCATTCGGACTTATACGTATATTCGTTCTCCATACATACATACTGTCTTATTATAAGGAATTAACACATACACACACACACACACACTTCCTATGTTGTGTTGGGTTCGCATGTGTGCCCGTGAGCAGTCTTGTTTTTGCCAATATGTGCATATATATCAGTACGCTTATGTATACGCGCACTCCCCCTCCATACATACATACTGAAATTGTACTAAGATATTATCACACACACATACGCACACATACATACATACACACACATACACACACACACACACACATATATATATATATTCGTGCGCATGTGTAGTCGCATCAGCGTTAACAAATCTCGTCTTATAAGCTCTTTGCTATGTATTGACCCCCTTTGATATCCGGTAATACATATATCTTGCAATAATGTGTTGGTGGCCTAGGACCTAGGGGTGAGAGACTCCGACTGATGTCAAATCGGTCGGGTTTCGACCCCAGCTTGAAGCAATCGCATCTCTAGCAACACCGATACCTGTGATACAGCGAAACAGTCTGTCTTTGGATTACTATATATATATATATATATATATATATATACGAGTTCTGTGTGAAAAGTAACGGGACTGGGGTTGTGCTGTGTGACTTATGGCCATCGTCCACACTATGTTATATATATAAGTGTGTGTGTGAATTACAATCAATAAAATCCAAACGATTTACCCCGTACGGATTTTTTCCTGGACTTATCAATGCTAATACATTTGAAAAGTCCAGGGAAACATTTCTTTCCCATGGACGAATTGGCCATCTGCCTGTCGTAAATTATTTGGATCTCATTATTGTAATTCAATTATGCTCTGTACTACAAATCATATTGAGCTCTCTCTTTTGTGGATCAGTTTTAAGATTTTATATTCATAGGATCTACTTGGATTACCTACCAACGGATTTCTTTTACACACGCACACACACACACACACACACACACACACACATATATATATATAGGTAAAATGGCTGTGGGTAAGTAATCCAATTAGATGAGAAGGGATTATTTTTGAGTTATAAAACCATTATAGTAACTACCAGTAGTTAGGATCATAATGGAAATACTATAAACATGTATATATGGCATAAATAAATATATACTTAACATAGATATATTAATCAAAATATTTAAGCTCCTATTAGCTTTTAGAAAATTTTAAAAGAAATTATTATGGGTAGGATATTTGTGGCCTGAAATGCTTAATCTATAGTAATATGCGATAAATTTATGAAAAATGGATTATTTCTTGCCGAGGTACCAACTGTATAACTCTAGATGATGATGAAGATAATGATGATGAAAGATTGTATTCAATACGACTTACTCGAAGCCCAGTCACTTCTTTTAATGTCGCCATTAGCCCACAGATGTCGTCTGGGTCCTTCAGTCATAAAACTGTTCCTATTCATTGATATTCGTCGAGTACAGTTTGCTGTGAGCAGATGTGTAATGCCTTTCTTGGCGCGAAAGCCCACTTAGTGAGAGAAACGTTCTTTTTATTTCTCTATTTTTTACCAAGACATATATATAAAGAGCTTGATAGTTTTACTAAAAAGATTTCGTTTTACCAAAACGAGGCTTGTTTTAACACAGCGCTTTCTTATAGATCATAAAGCTGTAAATAAGATTCAGTGCGGGTCATAGAGACAACAGTCATAAAGGAAGTTACAATACTATCTATTCTCCGCCCCCTCTCTATATATATATATCTTTCTCTCTCTTTCTCTCTTCCTTAGACCGAGTGAATCAACATTCAAGTATATCTATTTCAAAGCAACCAAAATCTTTCGTAGTGCGTTGTTTTAATTCTTGACTTCAGCTAAATTCAAAATTAATTTTAACTCCGTGTCTCAAAATATTTATCGAAATTCATTTCGTTGATATTGTTCATAATAAAGAAGAAAGAAAAAAGAAAGGAAAACAAAGAAAGAAAATAAGTGTAAAAAGAATTAAGTAAAATTAACTTGGCTAGTCGGGCTGCATAGATCTGCGTATTTCTTGCTTTAATTTTATAAGTAATCTTTTAAAAATCTTTAATGACTTGTATGCCCTGTTTTCAAAGAACACATGTTTATTCCAACTTATTGTTTTCAAATGTCCAGTTTAAATAATTTATTTTGTCCAGTATAAGGTTTTTTAGCGGGATATATCAATTGAAAAAGGGCAAATTAAATTTATCCCGATATAAAGTCGGCGAAAATTCAAAGAAAGAAGCAACCTTAACTCGTCAACTGGAGGGTGGCGGTGAGGAGGGTGATAAGAGTAGTGTTGAGGAAGTATGATATCAGTCAACTATTCCTATCTCTATCATTAGTGACTTGATAATCAGACTATAAAACAATTTAAAAAAATGGTAAGGGAGTAATAAACAGACAAAAATATCAAACGTTGTCCTGACTCTTTTTTCTTACATGTCTGTAAAATTTTTAAAAACAAATGTTTATTTTTATAGAATTTTAACAATTAATATTACAATACCAAAATGTGTGTTTTCTTTTTGATTTCACGAACAGAGATTTTGAAAAAATTATATATTATAGAGTAAAGGAAATATTTTAGCATCTAAGTTATACCAATAGTATATTTTGTTAAAGATTGTAATGAGCCCGAGAAATACTGATGACCTAGAGACACCACAACATTTACCGGCCTGAATGTCCGAGAAATTTTCATAGAAAATATGCGTCCCCCGACAGGAATCGAACCTGTATCCTATACGGAACCGTCATATAGCCTGACGTGCCTCAACCAATTGGGCCACAGATGAGCGTTCAGTTAGCAAGGTCGATTTTACTGTTTTTAAACACAATTCTTCCCTTTTCCGTACATTCAGATCTGCTCAATGCGTATCGAAATGTAAACAAATGACGTCACACATTATGAAATGGACAAAGTTCGACAATTATATTTTTATGACATTTTTTATGTTTATACGTTCTTTTTATAGATACAAATATTTAAGTAAATGCTCTGTTTATAACAAACAGTATTAACAACATTTACCGGCCTGAATGTCCGAGAAATTTTCATAGAAAATATTCGTCCTTCGACAGGAATCGAACCTTTATCCTATATTATATATCGGTAATATATGTAATAGATTGGCGTCAATGTCTCACCACTTGAGAATTGGTTAGATGTAAGCGTAAGTTCTATGCTAACAGTTTCTTCTCTCACACTTGTCGCTTGTCGGACTCACTTCCGGCTGCATGCTTTTCAACCAACTTTGATCTTCAAAAATGTAAATGCAATGTCAATCGTTATCTTCTGTTTTCTTGATTATTCTTCTATTGTTGTCCTTCTTGAATGATGTTTCGCTTTTTTCTTATTCTTTTACACTCAGTAACGCCTTGTGTCTTATTGACATTTGATGAGATGATTAATAAAATGATCTCATAAACTGGCACTAGAGAATCACAAAGAACTTTACCAAATAACAGAAACCACTTCACTTGAAGACTTCTCACCTTCTCCGTCTTTAGGCTGGGATAAAAGTGTAGTATCTGTTCTCTCCCTACTTTAAACGGGAGAAGGTGCTCGTTCCTGGAGATTCCAGACATGCGGAAGAAAGTTCGTCATTGCACTAAGTCAAAGTCGATGTAATATCGACAACAACGTGACAGTGATCGCTAAGATTGAGCAGTGTTTACTCCTAGTTACATATGTATGTGTATAGACGCACCACATAAAAGTAGACGTTGTGTCAAAACTTGCTGTAGTGTGTGTGTGTGGGGGGGGGAGACCACGTAAAAATACTGTCACTAAGAAGACTTCCAATTACATCCACAACAACAATACCGTGTGCGATGGATACATTTTCGCAATTTTATATTTTTAATTTCGCGCATGCGCGTTTTTTGATTTTGAATTTGTCGGCGGCACGGTAAGGTCAGTTGAGCATCGTCTGTGAGAAAAAGACCACCATGACGCATTTCACTCTGCAAGAAATCTGGAAACGGCATGCTGTACAGCTTGGCATTCACGCCGGAAGTTCCAATACGAACGTTTCAGGGTGTTTAAGTGAGCACAGTGCAGAGGATTCGGAAAGAGTTGGATGAGTCTAATGGTGATTACGGAGGTACGGTAGATCATAAAACTCACTCTGATCGTTCTGATCAGAAAAGAATTACCGAATTTTTTGGTGAGGGCTTCCGACTCAACACGGAGGCCTACACAAAGTGCCTTGAGAGATAGTGCTGCCCTGGGTCAAGAGGGTAGACCCTTTGCCTGGCAACAGAATCTGCACCATGCCACACAAGCAGGAGAACCCAGATATGGCTGTCAGACAATTTTTGCGACCAGATAACCCCTTACATCTGGCCACCCATCTCCACAGAATGCAACCCACTTGATTATTATGTGGGGTGCAGTTCAGTGAGAAACCAAAAAATCTCCTAGTAATACCAAAGATGAACAGAAGTCAATGTTTATAGCAGCATTCACCAAATTAAACAGGGAGACCGTCCAGAAGAGTTGCAGGAGATTCTGAATTCATCTAGGGGTCGTGGTTGAAACCAATGGCGGTTGTATTGAATGAATTTACTCTTTATTATTTCAAGATATTTTTGCATAATTTTGGTAAATATATCTGTTAAAATGAGATGTCAGTGTTATTTTCATCTTTACGAAATTTAGAGGAAAATTTATCCATCGCACCCTGAGGACAGTAATAACGATTCAACTAATGTCGGATTAAAAAGAATTCAATTAATTCTTTAGAAATCGATGCCGATTTCCGGAATAAAAAGAGAAAAATAAAAATATGAATAATTAGTGGTTACGAAACACTTTACGTTATTTAATGTTTACCGTGTGAAACTTGAATTTCTTTTTATGGCTCTCCACCTCCCTGTACCCCTTGCAGCTCTTAGCAAGTTCCTTCCCTCTGCTTCCTTTCCCAGACCACGTTCTGTCATCCACTTGCCAGCCAGGTATGTCATGAGTTGCTTTCCTTTGTCTCTCTTTCCCACTATTCGACCTGTGGGTATCAGATTCTCCAGGCCCACCATTCTCATTACGTGTCCCAGATATTCCAGCTGCCTCTTCCTGACTGGAAAGCAATAAATCGAAAAAGAGTTCTACAGGTGAGAAGTGCAAGAGAAGAAAATATCAGAATAGAACTTGCGGTTGCATCTAGGCATTTCATCTGTAAAACGATGAGACCTAACTGCCAATCTAATACTGCGCTTAAATTCATGAAATCGGGATAAGTAAGTAAAAGTCATGAACTCGACTGGAATTCAAACTCCCTGATAGTGCTTAGTAAATTTTGTCTTTATGCGATCTCTCCTAATCCCAGTTCTGCCAACACGAAGAACAGAGATTACTGCGGCTATTCAAAGAGTTTCTTTTTATGTGCCGTGTCCTTTCAGGACGTAGGCGATCATGGCTCTCCACTTCCCCCTATCCATTGTAGCTCTCAATAAGTTTCGTTCCTCTTCCCCCTCCCCCAGACCATGTTCTGTCATCCACTTGCTTAAGCCCCCCATGTATGTCATGCGTTGCTTTCCCTTGTCTCTCTTTCCCTCTATTCGACCTGTAAGTATATAAGCGTTCTGGGATTGCAAAGGAAATATTTGTCGCAGAGAACAAATCACTGTAAGTTCAGACTCGAATATCGAGGGCAGAAAGAAATGTCGAAAACTCGATTCGCAGGTACTATCTAACAAATCACAATGCGCGTGACCAGTCAGAAAAATAACTCACTCCCCCGACCAACGCGGTAGCCAAAATACACGAATTTCATTTCTCCCCGATTCGAGAACACCAACTGCTTTTATCGGCCGAGCATTTTTTCCATTCGTCGACAGCTGGGATAGTGTTGTGGAGTTATTTCCACAATAGAACTTGTAGACTAAATGCGTCCTAAATGGGGTAAACGTACAGAAATGTTAGGAACTTGTAATTAAGTGTTACGCAGAGTAATCGAGTTGTGGTCGCTGAACACTCACTCCTTCCTCGACTACCTACTGACTCCTACTTATAATAGGTGGGAGAGTCTATTATCTAGACAAGGTGTCTTCCACTATAACAGATAGGACGCTCAATTTTTGCATATCAAAATACTTTTACAGCGACTCCTGCGACGGACTTGTTTTTTAATTTAAATATTCCGTCTTCAGCATGCCATGCGGAACACTTTTTTTGGTAAGTAATTTTCATTTTCGCCACATTTTCCGTCGTAGGATACACTTGACACGCTGTCGCTTGGTTTCACGAGGTATTTCGCTGTTTTCTTCGCTATAAAGTATCAGATTCTCCAAGCCTTCCTTCTTCATTATGTGTCCCAGAAACTTTAGCTGCCTCTTATTGATGTTAAGTATAAACCTCCTCTTTGTTTGTAATCTATCTAAGACCTCATCATTGCCCACACGCTCGGTTCATGATATCCTTAGCATCCTTCTGTAAAACCACATTTCTGTCGCCTCGAGTCTCTTCTTCATCTTTGAGGAGACCGTCCAACATTCCTTGCCGTAAATGTCATCGCTCCGAACAAGAAGGGATTCCATAAATAAAGATCTGACATTTGGTAATTTGGACAGATTTTGAGAAGTGGATTGGGCCGATAATTTTTCAGCACCACTTCCTACGCTCACACAGAGACGCAGACACACTGACACAAACACACACACACACATACATACACACACACACAGATATATATATATATATATATATATATATATATATATATATATGTATATACATATGATGGACTCTCCCGTCGAGTTCGACGTATGAGGTTCCGACGACCACGTACTAATTACCTGCATGCCTCTGACGGGCATGACTTTTGACACCGGCTCAAGAATTGCACAAAAGACCACAAACAGTGCAGGAGAAAGTACTGAATGCAAGTGCAGCAAGAACACTGTTAGCTGCTTTATTTCACACACACACACACACACACACACACATATATATATATATATATATATATATAAAAGTGGACATTGAGGTCAACACCCAGTGCCAACAGTCTGTTTCATGCTTCAACGCAATCTTCAGATTATGTGGGTTGTGTTTTAGTTCGACTATTTATATATGCCGGTGAATGGTGCATTGTGTGTAGGTCTATTGCATTATTCCAACGATTATTTGGAGCGATATCAGTTATGTTTCAAATTATTCTAGGGGCTATTGGGTAGAAATAATTATCCACCCAAATGCAGTTGTGTATCTATTTTATATGTTGTTCATTAACTTTTTTTTTAATCATTATTTATTATTGATTACTTTACTATTTTTTATAGATTGTTATTATTACGTTTAATTGTGTTTCTTCAGGCATTTGTTAATTTCTTTATTATTTACTTAATTTGTTTACATATTTATTGATTTGGGTAATTTTACTTTACTCACTTTTTATTTATTTATTATTTTTATTTATTTTTATATATGCATGTTAGCAGCATGGTGTGTCAGAAGACCTACAGAAACTGCTCAAATGTCACCTGTCACATGAAACCACCCGAGCACGCTGAACAGAATTTACAAAATAGGCCAAGCACTGTACAAAATAACTTTGCCGTGTTTTCAATAAGCATTTCAAGTCACTTGCTGGCTTCAAGAGCCGTTGTCGTTTTCACGAGAACTAAAATGATTAATCAAACTTGTCAACGATGGTCATATTCGTTAAATGAGTTGACGGCCCTCATGTATGTTTGTGTCTTTTCCGCTTTGGTCATGATACAAGCGAGGTGGTAATTTACATTCGATGCTAATCTCTTAGTAATGAATTTAATCTCAGCTGACTTATGACATTCACCAAAAGTTGCATAGCTTTAGTCTGTGATTGCTTTTATGCTGATGACTGCGACATTGTAGCACGAACAGAAGAGATGGATTGCACTTTGATGTACATTGACTGTCTTTAGTTGGACTATAAATTTGAAAAAAGCCTGTGGCAATGTATCAGCTATCTCCAAGGAAACGGAATATCGAGCCTTCCATTGATGTACTGTGCATGCAGATAGATGCTCGATATTTTTTGGACCCTGTCACGCTTTGTCGCGCAAAAAGGTTACATGTGTAAATCGGTAACAGCCTTGCAAGATCTGCCTATGCATTTTTTTTTACTGATATTTCACCCCAATACAAGGCTCAAGGGTCGCTCAAGGATTACTGGGTGAGCTTTTAAGTGTAGGGTAAGTAAAAGAGAATTGTGAGTACGAATAGAACAGTTGATCCTGAACTTAACGTAACCAAAATTTTTGTTGTCAGGGAACTATTCACTCGGGAGTCTGTTCCACAAATAACCGTTCTAGAAAAGAAGTTATACGAATGGAACGTGTTTTATTTTTTATCAAAGTAACGCCAAGGAAACAGGGATGGTTTGCCATCGTGAGAATGACATGATAGGTTCTAAATTTGAAGGTCCGACCAGAGGCCACTAAGGAATATAACCCTGTCGAACATCTGCTATAGTAATAGCGATATTTAAAAATTTAAATATAATGTCAATCGTTATCTTATGTCTTCTTAATTCTTGTTCTTCCATTATCTTCTCTTATTAATAGTATATTTTTTTCATATTCTCTATCACTCAGTAACCCGTTGCGTCTTAGTGGCTGTATTGCCTTGCTTGGGATGAAATGATTAAAAAAAAGGGTATAGTAGTGAAAGGCTGGCGACGTATCGTCTGTGGGGTAAGGATTTCAGAGTGGAGAATATTTCATCACCCACAAGGCCGAGCAACGCTTTTGACCTCTGTCGAGGCCGTACAGTGAGGACCGAGTAACGCTAGCCCAAATATGGCGGCAATGTTTCATTCTTGAACTCTTATAAAGTAAAATGGTGAACTAAAAGGAAAAAAAAAAGTTTACGAAGCAAGTGTTCTTCCAGCTTCGTTACATGCTTCTGAGATCTGGACAACGTAATTAAGCCACAGTCTTAACAACGTAAGATATGTAGATGACACAATGTTGATAGCAGACACATAAAGAAAACATCAAAAACTCTCACAGAAGGTAGTGAAGGAAAGCTAGAAGAAAGGACTAAACGTCAGCTGCAAGAAATCAAAATGGATGGCTGTTAGCAGAAGGATGAGCCCAAAAGTACAAAAATTTAAATATCTGGAAAGTGTTTTAACAGAGAATGGAAAATGCAACGCTGATATCCGAAGATGTATTGGGATGACCAAAGATGAATTCTAAAAGCCAAGCAAAGTATTAAGAAACAGAAAGATTTCGTTAGAAACAACAATAACAAAAAAAGAATACTTTTTGCTGCTATTGTTGTTATTATTATTATTATTGTTGGTATTGTTGATATTATTATTATTGTTGCTGCTATTGTTGTTATTATTATTGTTTTTGTCGTTGTTGCTATTGTTATTATTATTAATAATGTTGTTGTTCCTGCTGCTATTGTTGTCATTATTATTATTGTTGTTGTTGTGGTTGTTGCTGTTATTATTATTATTATTAATATTAATGCTGTCATAATTATTATTGCTGTTGTTGTTGCTGTTATTGTTGTTATTACCATTATTATTATTGTTGCTGTTATTGTTATTATTATTACTGCTATTGCTATTATTATTATTGTTGTTATTGCTGCTATTGTTGATATTGATATTATTGTTGTTGCTGATTTTGTTGGTATTATTAATATTATTGTTGTTGTTGTTGTTGCTATTGATGTTATTATTATCATTATTCTTGTTGCTTCTATCGTTGTTGTTACTCTTGTTATTATTGTTGCTGCTATTGTTACATATGTCCTACTATATCGCACTGAATGTTGGGCAATCTCCTAATAGATAAAAGACATTTGAAGCAACAGAAATGTGGTTCTACAGAAGCATACTGAGGATACCATGGACCGAACATGTAAGCAAAGACAAAGTTGTAGAGAAAAAGAAAAAAAACTTATACTTAACATCAGCAAGAAACAGTTGGAAATTCGAAGACACATAAGACAATGAAAACATAATGAAGACCTTATGATAACTGCCAACCGCCTGCATGCGGACAGAAAATGAGTTCAGCAGATATACAAAAATAAAAAAGGGGTGTAAGACAAGGAGGTAACTTCTCACCGGACTTATTCAAACTATACAGTGAGGCGATTCTGAGAGATTTAGAAATCCTACCAGGCTTATCTATTGATAGCCATAATCTTAACCATATAAGATATGCAGATGACACAGTGTTAATAGCAGACACGGAAAGGCAACTACAAAAGATCCGACAGAATGTAACGAAGGAAAGCGAGAAGAAAAGACTAAACATCAACTGCAAGAAGACAGAATGCATGGTTATTAGCAAAATGATGAGCCCAAAATGCAAATTACAAATTGTAGATACCAACGTCAAACAAGTACAAAAATTTAAATATCTGGGATGTGTTTTAACAGACGACGTTGTTATTATTATTAATATTATTATTATTGCTGCTGCTATTGTTGTTATTATTATTATTGTTGCTGCTATTCTTATTATTTTTGTTGCCGCTGCTGTTATTGTTGTTATCACTATTATCATTGCTGTTGTTGCTGCTGCTATTGTTGTTGATGTTGTTATTATTGTTGTTGCTATTATTGTTATTGTTATTATCATTCTTGTTGCTTCTATTGTTGCTATTATTGTTGTTGCTGCTATTATTATTATTGTTGTTGTTGTTGCTGCTATTGTTATTATTGTTATTGTTGTTGTTGCTGTTACAGTTGTTATTATAATCATTATTGTTGTTGTTGCTGGTATTCTTGTTAATATTATTATTATTGGTGGTGATGCTATTGTTGTTATTGTTGTTTTTATTATTATAATTGTTGTTTCTGCTATTCTACTTCTTATTATTGTTGGTATTGTTATTATTGTTGTTGGTATTGTTGATATTATTAGTATTGTTGTTGCCGCTATTGTTATTATTATTGTTTTTGTCGTTGTTGCTATTGTTATTATTATTATAAATGTTGTTGTACCTGCTGCTATTGTTGTCGTTATTATTATTGTTGTTGCTGTGGCTTTTGTTGTCATTATTATTATTAATATTATTGCTGTCATAAGTATTATTATTGTTGTTGTTGCTGCTATTGTTGTTATTACCATTATTATTATTGTTGCTGTTATTGTTGTTATTGTTATTATTATTACTGCTATTGCTATTATTATTATTGTTGTTATTGCTGCTATTGTTGATATTGATATTATTGTTGTTGTTGATTTTGTTGTTATTATTAATAATATTGTTGTTGTTTTTGTTGCTATTGATGTTATTATTATCATTATTGTTGTTGCTTTATATCGTTGTTGTTACTCTTGTTATTACTGTTGCTGCTATTGTTGTTGTTATTATTATTATTGTTGTTACCGTTATTATTATTATTTTTGTCGTTATTATTATTGTTGTTGTTGCTGTTATTATTATTATTATTTTTATTATGGCTACTGTTGTTAATATTATTGTTGGTGTTTCTTATTATCCTGTTTTTTATTATAATTGTTATTATTATTGTTGTTAATATTATTATTGTTTATGCTGTTATCATAATTATTCTTATTTCGTGATTATAGATTTTGCAAGCCTTTTTTTCTAACATCGTGTATGAAATTGTATGAATGTTGGAGGTTAATATATCGGCGTCTATTTTAAACACGAAGTGTCCACTATAATAACATTTGAATAACATATATATATATATATATATATATATATATATATATATATATATATATATATATATATATATATATATATATGTATGTATATACTGACAAATATCTCACCAATGGGCTAATAGGGGGAGGGGTGGTCCGTTAAAACCGATTATCCGTAGATAGGAAGGGATTATTTTTGAGTTATAAAACCACTATAGTAACTACCAGTAGTTATAATCAAAATGGAAATACTATAAACATGTATATATGGCATAAATAAATATATACTTAATAGATATATTAACAAAAATAATTGATTTCTCATAGCTACTTTCTCACGCATGCGCTAATGTATGTATCGTACTTTATATAATGTACATCCAGCTTTGTTTACAATTGAAAAGCACACCACCGCCACCAACCGGTCACTTTGAGAACTAATACTGTTCGTTCCGCTAACCCCGCAAATATTGAAATACATCGCGATTCAGTTGGCTGTGATTGGAAATGGAATCAGTTCAAAAGTTCAAAAATTATTTGAAACGCTTAAAAAGACAAGCAGATATCGAATATTTATAGATGTTGATAACAAATGTAATAAATATTTGATACGCTACAATTTTTCGGTTTGCAAATTTTTGTAGTTGTTCAAATTATCAGCGAAAAACAGAAAAAATTAAATAAAAGATATGTTAAAGAAAAATCTTTCGATGGTTTTCAACCAAACCTGCAGTTTGTCATACAAATGTACCGAATACACACACACGCACATATATATGTGTGTGTGCGTGCGTGTATGTGCGTGTGTGTGTGTGATAACACAGACAGACCGTTAACGCAGTCTAGTAAATTAGTGGTGCTCAACGCGTTTAAAAGACGAACAGATTTTTGTAAACAAAACGCTCAATATTTTAAAAGAAATACTGCAAGAACAGTTTAGTCATTAGGTAGGGAAAAGTTTTAGAATTATCTTTGCTAATTTTGAAATTTTCTTAATCTAATAATTAATTAATATATCTATCTCCCTCCTTCTCTCTCTCTCTCTCTCTCTCTCTCTATATATATATATATATATATATATATATATATATATATATATATATCGATTTTGTAGTGCGTATTCAATTTATATATATATATATATATATATATATAGAGAGAGAGAGAGAGAGAAGGAGGTAGATAGATAGATAGATATATTAATTAATAAATATATATATATATATATATATATATATATGGGAAAACGATATATTATTTTTTGTATATCAAGAAGAATTTGACGGAAATCTATGACAAAGTCGAAAAAATCACACAAAAGTAATCACTTCATAGATTTTTCTAAAATATAAATATAAGTAAATACAATATATACATATATATATATATATATATATATATATATATATATATATATATATAACACTAATAAACTTATAAATGTAAGCAGCTATACTCGTCCGGTAAAACCTTAGGTGTTTTAGCTTTTAAATGAACAAACAAATACCCAAGGGGGAAAAAAAGGGGGGAAAAAAAAGAA
This sequence comes from Acanthosepion esculentum, assembly GCA_964036315.1. NCBI lineage: Eukaryota > Metazoa > Mollusca > Cephalopoda > Sepiida > Sepiidae > Acanthosepion > Acanthosepion esculentum. The sequence continues at coordinate 36,786,690 of OZ038515.1, read as the reverse complement.
CTCGAAACATGTACTTCGGGCGAAAATAATTGTCTAGAATCTAAGTTCAGAGTCCAAAGAAAATCACCCCCGACAAGATTAAAGTAAAATAACTAAACAAAGTGCTCAATACGCTAAGTAGAGCAAAATAAGTAAGTCAACCTAAAGAGCCAAACTAACATACCTAGGTTTCACCTACGCGGATCGTCAGGGCGGACAACAATGACAACACGTTCCAAGCCGTCACTCCTCATTTGTTTACTGAAGACACACTGCCAACTGAGTGGTTAAAACAAAATATTCCAAAGTACAGGTATACCTCACTCTACGTCATTACAGGTATACCTCACTCTACGTCAGTCCGCCCTGACGATCCGCATAGGTGAAACCTAGGTAGGTTAGTCTGGCTCTTTATGTTTAATCACTTATATATATATATATATATATATATATATATATATATGTGTGTGTGTGTGTGTTCGCGTGTGTGTGTCCCCATGTGTGTGTGCGCCTGTGTGTTTGTGCGTGTCTGTGTGTGCTTATGTTTGTGTGTGTGATTGCCCGTGTTTGTTTTATTTGTGTATGTCTCTGTGTGCCTTGATATTTATTGTGCGTGACTACCCCTGTTTGTTTTATGCGCGCGTGTGTGTGTGTGTTTACGTGTGTGTATTTTATGTCTCTGTGTGTGTGTGTCTGTGCGTGTGTGTCGGTATGTGTCCTTTTTTAATGTGTCTTTGTATGTGTTTACGTGTGTGTATTTTATGCGTGTGTGTGTGTTTGTGTGTGTGTTTGTGTGTGCGTGTGTCTGTGCGTGTGTGTCGGTATGTGTCCGTGTTTTATATGTCTGTGTATGTGTTTACGTGTGTGTATTTTATGTGTGTGTGTGTGTGTGCGTGCGTGTGCGTGTGTGTCGGTATGTGTCCGTGTTTTATGTGTCTGTGTATGTGCTTACGTGTGTGTATTTTATGCGTGTGTGTGTGTGTGTGTGTGTGTGTGTGTGTGTATGCGAGTGTGCGCGTGTGTGTGTGCGTGTGTTTGTGCGTTTAAGAAATTGTCGACCCAGTCCAAATTACCAAATGTGAGATTCCTTTTCTGGTTGGGGACGTGGACTATCGAAGCCCCCCCTCGTTCTCCGCCCCCCTCGTTCTCCGCCCCCCACCATGCTATATGCTTTTCCTTTCAGTTTCAAAATCGTTTTTATATTGGATTTCTCGCCTCGGTCTGATGTTGGGAATGAGTTTCACACTGGAAACATTAAATAACGTAAACTGTTTCGTTTGCCACTAATTTATCATGTCATTATTTTTTCTTTTATTCCGGAAATCGGCATCGATTTCAAGTTCATTTAAACGACTTCCATCTTCGTTTTAAACACTTTTAAGCAAGATAATTATATTTAATTATATTTTTTATTGATTTTAGAAGCTAGCTTCCCAATAAAGGTCGGGCAAACGAGGATGGCAAGGAGTACTTTTTTATTACGACACACTTAAAATTGTACTTATTAATGGTAATGGTAATATTATCCGTTTCCCTATAAGGAAACATTTGACATTCATCGACCAAGCAGCCAGTACTGCTTTCGTTTCTCGTAAAAATATTTTCAGGAAAACAGGTTTCTCAAGTCCTGTAGCCGTTATCGATCTTTCCAGTATTAATGGGAGCTTCCTTCCCAACCTATTATTTGAAATTGTTTGAAATATCAACATCTTGATCATGTCATTATTTTCTCTTCCGGTTAAAAGTGCTATCCATTTTAGCTGTTGCTGTTGTTGGTATTCACAATATTCAAAGAAAGTTTGATTTTTTTTTCGAAGACCCTCATGTTTCACACGCTTAAAACGTTTTCACCATTGATCTCAGAAAGTGGTTGTATACAGCTGACAGTTTAGATATTTCTGAACAGGTTTGGTGTCATGCATGACATCAATTCCATTAGTCTGGATCAAAAACGCAAAAATCATGCTCCCAATGAGTATTTAAATTTCTATCAGTTTACCTTACGCAAAAAAATTAGCTTATATTACAGTCACCATTCCAAGCGGGGAGGGTCTGCTTACCTAGAAAATTCGCATTTGAATCTTGTATTATTATCATGCTCACCTACCATTGAGGGAAAATGGGAAACCATCTTAGACAGTGAGGGTAGCATGTAGCGGTGGGGGGGGGGTATTTCAAATTAGTATGCAGTAGAACACTGACAACACGTTCCAAGCCGTCACTACTCATTTGCTTACAGAAGACACACTGCCAACAACGCAAGTGGTTAAAACAAAATATTTCAAAGTACAGGTATACGTCATTCTACGTCGTTAATTGGCTCCAGAGGTCACGACTTAGGTCGTAAAACGACTTAAGTCGAAATAATCACACTATAAACTGCAAATAAGCACTTCCCATTACTGATTACAGTATTTATGATATTTACGTACAGTATTCTGAATAAAATAATTAATTTCCACCTTATATTCCAGTAATATAGCCTTACGCTTAGCAGTAGTACTTGCAGTGGGAATTTTCTTCGGGGCCATGGGCAACAATGTCTCTTAAATCAACGGCAGAGCACAGACCTTTTTGACCAGCTAGACGTCCACTCCTACTATCAGACTTGAAATAGGCACCCCAATATAACCTGACATAAACTTTTTGAAGGGGACTGGTCTGTAGATAAAAATTAATTCTTAATCCGTTTCCATAGTAACTAATGTTGCAAGAGACCATACTTATAAACACGCGCTAACCACAAGATAGCTTATTCCCAAATTCTCGATTGAGGAGGAAGTGTGACCAGACACCTTAATTCAACTTAATTTCAAAAATTATATTAGGGGTCTCGGCTCTCGCTTTTGAAACATGAGAACTCTTATGTAGCGAAGGAATCATATTTTATAAAAAAAATATTATAATATAAGCTCTACTTCTGTATGGAGCACTGTCTTTTTAAAAATAAAAGCAAAAATATAAAGGAACTCCGGATTATTTACCTAACGTGTTCTTTCCTATTTTTCTGCATACCTGCACATATATATATATATATATATATATATATATATATATATATATATATATATATATATATATATCGAAACGACTTAAGCCGAGGTATCACTGTAGAATAATAACTATAATCAACATTTCAAAGCAATATCTAAAAGCATTTATTTGGTGTAAGAGATTTGGCGATAATGTATTTAAAACGCCATATATTCATGACTGTATAATATTTGATTTTGTCAATATAACGGAATACTTAATAATTACTATAAATCAGGGTTTCCCAACCTGGGCGATATCGCACACCGGTGGGCGATTTCAACTGTTGGGTGGGTAACGAGCAACGGAACTAAAAATGATGGACGATTGGAAATGTTGGTGGCGTATATAGGGTTTTAATTATTAAAAAGGTATTTCAACATATGTTTCCAGAAAAAATATTCAAAGAATATACACAGACATCTAGTCTACTGACAACACATAAAACTGTTATGATGTCGACTTTTAACAAAGAACAACACTGAAGCTGACTAAAGTGTGTTTTATATCTATGTGAATAATATTTTTTAAAAATCAAATACAATGTTTGTTTGATGATTTAAATTCTTTCTACCAGATCAGATAGTTTGAACTACAGACATAAGACACTCTCAGAATATGGAGAACCCCATGACTTCAAAAAGTAAAAATTTAATCCTTGCGTATAAGACGCATCTCTAAATTTTAAACTTAAAATATGGGGAAAAAACTGTTTATTATAAACGAGTGAAAAGAAAGGATGAATAATTTGTAAGAATTGTGGAACGGACTCCCAAGAGGATGCTTCCCCGATCACTAAAATCTTAATTTGTTAATCTGTTCAAATGTTAATCTGTTCAAGTCTAGGGTCAATTGTTAACTTCTAAATATATCTATATAAACTGTCTCTTATTCTGTAACTCTCTACCTCGAGTGGTTCTTGCGCCTTGTGCAGGAACATCCCTAGATGCGTACTACGAACTGCAGATGCCAAAATCAAACTTTAAAACAAGAATTAAAAATATAGAAATTATTTTACCAGGGGACGCAGAATGTGACATGGAAATCCGAAAACCCATTGGAATAAAAAAAAAGAAAAGAAAAAAAGTCCTCTCATGTGGAAGTGGATGCTGGATAATTTCCTCCCTCTTGGGTATGACGTTAAACTACATCCGACACCAAGGCCTCTGATTGAGAGATTGGAGCTTTTGAGGAAGGTTGAATAACTTTTTAATTGGTGTTGTTCCCAGATCCATCCTGACCTAGGGTAGTAGCACCTTGTTAGAGTCCTAGATATGAGCAAATAGTGCACACCCAAACAAAAACAAAACAATATGAAAGTATAAAAAATATATTATTATAGTAAAAATACCAACAATACATTTTTATATAAAAGAAATTACCAACAATACCTATTTATAGCAAAATGACCAACAATACATTTTATCTGTGGTTGAAGGCATGCATTTGTGTTCAAAATATTTAATATATACGGCGTTAATACATACAGTGCATATAAAGTATGCATATATAACAAATTTTGCGCGGGACTGCTCGACATGGTGTAATGGTTAACAAGCTTGTCTCGCTAAAACAATTATGACTGAGTAGTGAGTTTGATCCTCACTGGGTACCCCATAAATTCTCCCTTCTGTCGCATCAAGGCAACGCTAAGGAAGTCACCATAAAAATATTCGTATGTATGTACACGCGCAAATATGTATATAATATATACTTATATTAGTAACACAATATTTTTAAAAATATTGTAACATTCTAAAATTAAATGATAATACTATTGCGTATAGGCAGTCTCAAGTTCTTAAGTAAAGCTACGTTAATGGCCTTTGAGGCTTCCTCCACGTGAATAGGTGTTCGCTTTTTGAATAACAAGAATTATATGCCACGGGCGGGGGCACCAGGGTTTTAGACAAGCTTATGTGGGGCATGGCCAAAACAAAAAATACGGTTTGGAGTCACTGATGTAGCTGGAATCTGACCTCTTTTGGAGGGTGTCTTAGTCCTTCTGCAATGGATATAGTCGGCGTGTTCTGTGCCTCACTAACAAGGTATTAACTCTTTTTCTTAGCTAATTAATTGAAGGGAGATTTTAAAGTCAGAAAACATGCCGTCTTTCAGTTTTTAAAGAATATACTGTTCAACGAAAATCGGCTTTAAGAACATCCAAGTGATTCATTTTCCTATTTCGCAGCCCTCGCTAAATCTTTGAGGACATTGTCCAGAATTTACTGCCATATAGGAGGACAGATACCACGTAACAGTTTGCTGCTCTTTTCTTTGTTTGCAGCTTTTTTTAGAGTCGAAAGGGTTGACACAGATCAAATTTACACTGGTGCCAAAAATGGTAGAGATAGGTCTGGTTTTGTCTAAATTAGAGCCAAAAGGAGTGACATAGATCTATTTGCAAGAGAATCCAAAAAGTAGACATAGGTTTGGTTTTGTCTAAATTTGAGTCAAAAGGAGTGACATAGATCTATTTGCAAGAGAGTCAAAAAAAAGGTAGACATAGGTCTGGTTTTGTCTAAATTTGAGTCAAAAGGAGTGACATAGATGTATTTGCAAGAGAATCCAAAAGGTAGACATAGGTCTGGTTTTGTCTAAATTTGAGTCAAAAGGAGTGACATAGGTCTGTTTGCAAGAGAGTCAAAAAGGTAGACATAGGTTTTTCTTTGTCTAAACTAGAGCCAAAGGAATGACAGATGTTTTCAAGAGAATCAAAAAAAGTAGTCATAGGCCCCGTTTACGCTACTGTGAAATATGTAGACATTTATCAACTTCATGGCTGTGTTTGCAAGTATCTATCTGGAAGTTGACCACTTTTGGGGGTGTCTTAAACTTTCTGCATCGGATCTAGTATTCTATGGCTCATCAACAAAGTAATGTCTCCTTTTCTTCTTTAACTATTTGAGGGCGATATTAAAGTCAGAAAAACATGCTATCTTTCAGTTTTTAAAGAATGTATTGTCCAATGAAAATCGGCTTCAAGAACATCGAGATAGTTCATTTTCCTGTCTCGCAGCCTGCGCTCAAGTTTCGTATCCACGAAATATCGCTGTTTTAACGTCTCGTATAATGCGTAGCGAGTGTTGAATAAGTGGAGCCTGGCGTAGGTCAGCTCTTACCCGTTTCATGGAAGAAGATTCCAAAATAGGATTAATATCAAGAACCACACAAACAGCGACATCTGTTGCAGAACTAATAACAATCTGGAAAGACAAGAACATCTGCTTGAAATCAAAGATCAGCGTGTCACTCTTATTGTTCACCTGCAAATCTTGGACATTGACAGCAGAACGCCAGCGAAAAATCCGGGAATTTGAAATGCAATGCCACAGGACCATCCTAAGCATTTCCGAGTAAGACAGAATTACAATTGACGCAGTGCAAAACACCATCATTCTACTGCTATTATTATTATTATTGCACATCACCAAAGTAATCCTGGGATACGATTAATTGATTCATTTATGGCTTATTACCTCTTTGCAGGTTATTTAAAGGCAGAAAATGTGTTTAGATATGTTTTAGATAATAATGGTTTAGTGATACAAGTCTTATTAACTAACTCATAGCTGGGGGTTGATAGGAGATGGATTGATACCTAATCAGTATTTGATAAACAAACAAGAAATTATAATGTTCGCATAAAGTGGGGGATCAATTCTAAATTATAGCCGATATATAAACTGATCCCTTACTTTGTGGCCACGGTAGTTTATATACATTTATATTCCAGAGAATGTAAATAGATCTAGAAGACATGTCTACAGGAAATTATAATATGGGCATAAAGTGGGGCATCAATTCTATATTACAATCAACAGATAAACTGACCCCTCACTCTGTGTCCACGTAAGTTTATATACATTTATATTCCAGAGAATGTAAATAAATCTAAAATACGTGCCGACAAGAAATTATAAGATGGATATAAATGGGTGATCAATTCTATATTACAACAATATATGAACTGATCCCTCACTTTATGGTCACTGTAGTTTCTATACATTTATATTCCAAAGAATGTAAATAAATCTAAAAGACATGCCTGTGGAGCTAATAAATGTTTTATTTTAGATTGTAAAAATCTTTTTGGAGACTATAATGACTTATTGATACAAGTCTTACTAAATTACCTACAGCTGGCAGTGAAGAGTTGAATTCATACTTTTCCAAAGGATATTTGCACGTAAATGAATATGAAGAACACGACTGAGATTAGAACTTGGCTCTTCGATTAGCAATTCCGAGCCATTATTCATTACACCACCTGCACATCCAAGCTTACAGCACCATGTATTCCCAAACGGTCACCCATCTAGGTAATTAACAGGCTCGATGTTGCTTCGGTGAACCGGTGTTTCAACATGATATAGCCGTAACCCAATGGCGTCAAGAATACGAAGTTGAAATGACATGGCGTCATCACAAAAATCAATCTTTCCGCTACTACCCTAAAAGGAAAATCCCGAAAAGGTACTACCTTAAGCAACATAAAGAGAGACAGACAGCGTGGAAAATGGACTGACAGCGTCATTGAGTGGACTAGAAGAGCCTTCCCAGAAACCCAGACATTGGCATACATCCGGGAATCTGAATGGAGCTTGTCAGGTGATCAGCTCTCCAACACAATCGGTTTAAGAATTGATAATGCAACTGACCCTTTATGTAACTCGGGCAAAGTAAAAGAAATTCTTGAATTTCTCAATAATTAAATTATTTTATATTTACAACATATAGAGGTAGATATTTTAATTCAATAAATATATTATGTTACTCAATTAAAAACGGTGGCGTAGAGCTCTTAAATGGCGGAAGAGGTCATCATTTGCTGCGTTGTGCTTACCACCTCAATTGGGCTTAATTCGACTCAGTGGTTTTGTTTATATAAACAACTGACTCCATTCGTCATGGGCTCATGGAAGACGCGGGATAGTGTTGGATTCTCCAATAACCTAATTCCTGATTAATACTATAATTACTGTTACAAAAATATAATCGCTAAACCGATAAGAAAAAAATCTTTAACCTCCGTCCTCGCAAAGAAAACGGTGTGTCAAACAGAAAGCTTTTCCAAAGACGCCACTATTATTTTAAGTACTTTTACTCTTCGGCAGTAATACTATTTATCTATTACATTGTTTATTTACACTATTTATGTATTATATTATTTATTGGAGGATTTGGAAAAACATCGGCTATTTTGATTCGAACTTTATAAAATGGGAAATAATCAGGATTTCCTTATAACTGGTTCAAATATTTTCTATAATTTATATACAAGAATCCAGTTTCCAGTTCGCCCATCATTTACGAGAACTATAAAACAAATCACAAGGTCAAACGTTTCAGAACATTGAAATTTGGCTCCAGAAAGAAATATCTATCCATGGCCAGTTGTATGTTGCATGCTCAAGAGTAAGAAATCATAAGAACTTATTCTTCGCTGTTAAAAAGGAAAAAGAAATTTTGTTTACCATGAAGTCTTATTAAATTAAATTAAATTAAAGAAATTATTAAACCGCGAAGTAGGGTTTTTGTCAAAGTATTTTTTTAAAACAAATCAGCTTATTTAAATTTCAGCGATTGGTTTGCGAAATTGAACGAAATGTAGAGTTTGTAAATCTCTATGAAAACGTTCAGGAAAACTTCAACAATACTGCGAGGCTTTCAATATGCGTCAGCCTTTTACAAAAAAACTCTAGTAAATAAGAAATTATTTGACTTTTAACTATTTTCACTCTTCAGCAATAATACTATTTATTTATTAGATTGTTTATTGTAGTGCTTGGAAAAACATCGGCTATTTACCACTCGATTCGAACTTCATAAAATGGGAAATAATAAGGATATCCTTATAGTGTTCAATGACAAACGTACGCAGGTGTAGGCTTTAAGAAAGCTTTATTCAACTGAGAATACAAGGTTCGCGTGTAGTGTCCTTTTATAGTTCCAGTAAACAGAAATAGCTCTCTCAACAAGGAGAGTAACAAAACAAGGGGAGACCACTCTTGGTTATTCATAACATCATCTTTATGAATTTGAATAAACTGATTTGTTTGGAAAAAAAATAATTCAGATTTCAGTTTGTCCTGCATTTGCGAGAACTATAAACAAACAATAAAGCTAAACGTTACAAAAAATTGCAATTTGGCTCCAGAAAGAAATACTTACGCATTCACACCAGTTGCATGTTGCATGCTCTAGAGTAAGAAATCCTAATAAATTATTCTTCGTTGTTAAAAAACGAAAAAAATTCTTAAAAAATATTGTTTGCCATGAAGTCCTATAAAATTAAATTAAAGAAATTATTAAATGGCGAAGTAAGATTTTTGTCAACAAACAAATCAGCTTATTTAAATTTCATCGATTGATTTGTGAAATTGAAAACATGTTAGCGATAACTTCAATAATACTAAATACTGTGAGGATTTCAACACACCTCAGCGTGTTGTAAAAAAGACCTAGTATCTAAAAACTAAAAGAAAAGATACGCAAAAGACAATATGTTGCATGCTCAAGAGTAAGAAATCCTAAGAATTTATTATTCGCTGTTAAAAAACAAAAGAAAAGTTTTTAAAATATTTTTTGCCATGAAGTCCTATAAAATTAAATTAAAGAATTGATTAAACCGCGAAGTAGGATTTTTGTCAACAAACAAATCAGCTTATTTAAATTTCATCGATTGGTTTGCGAAATTAAACGAAACGTAGAGTTTGTAAATCTCGACAAAAATGTTAGCGATAATTTCAACAATACGAAATATTGTACGGATTTAAACATACGAGAGCGTGTTGCAAAAAAAAGTTGTAGTATCTAAAAACTAAAAGAAAAGATATGCAAAAAAACATTATTATTTCATTTTTATTAAATAATCATTTGTCATTTTAATCATTAAATTGTTTTTAAATTTTGTATGTTAAATAATAAAACTTCAAAATTTTCCCCAAAATATGAATGAAAATTTATTGTACTAATCTATGCAACCTAGTAAAACCAACTGTACTTTATACCCACCTTATCTGTTTGCACTTCTCCTCAAAATTTGGTTTCGATTGGTTAATGTATGGCTATTTTAGTGGGTGTAACGAACCGATGGACAGACTGACGGAAGTTACAGAATTTTATATATAGATATAGTGAGGTTAAACTACGGATTGTTGATTTACAATACTGCTAGTCTTGAGCGAGAAACGCTTTGCAAGTTTAGGGCCATGTCTCCATAGGTAGAGACTGCGTTTGCGTTAGTTATGTTAGGAAGACTTACTAATTTGTATGTCGGGTATTAGAAGCTTACGTAAAGTAACATAATAGTAGATACGTTTTTTTTTTTTGTTGTTTTTTTTTTTTTAGAACAGGCGACCAACTGAGTTATGGCATGCGCTTCGTAGCACTTGGTTACCCAGAAATCCGTTCACCGGAAACAAAAAGAAGTTACAATTGAACAACTGAGAGAATCAGGTGAAGTCTGATTTCGACGCGTTCATAGAATAGGTTTTATAAAGACATGTCTAAGTATCTTAAATGAATGCGATAAATTCACGACTTTCTTATCTTCTAAAAGGTGGTTTTCTGTCACAAACACAGACAGAAACGGTTTGATGTTAAAATCTCTGTCGAATAAACGTGACTGAACAAAAGTGAAGTATATACGATACAACACACACACACACACATATATATATATATATATATATATATATATATATATATATATATATATATATATATATATAATTTCTAAGAATTAATGGATTTTATTTTGAATATACTATTTTTATTGTTTGTCATTACTCCAAACATTATTTTAAAAATAAATCGAAGATATTTTTTTTTTAAATCTACTAAAAACATGTATGCCCAGAGTAATAACATTTGGGGGAGGAAGGGGGGAGAAAGAAGAGAAGGGGAGAAGGAGAAATCATATATATATATATATATATATATATATATATATATATATATGTATCAGCATATATATATATATAATTTATGTATGTATATGTATGTATATAGATATATATATGTATGTATATATATTTATTTATGTATGTATGTATATATATATATGTATATATGAATGTATGTATGCATGTATATATATATATGTATATATATATATATATATATATATATAATCATATATATATATATATATATATATATATATATATATATATATATATAACATACATACATACATAAAAAAATGCATAACACCAGTTGACAATAGCAAAAGATTAAATATTTATTACAAAAATTTAAAACATCTAACCTTATAGTTAAAAATAATAATTCACCTCCTGGAACAAAATTAAATAGGGCAAATATTATTTACGAATTTAAATGCCCATTAAGAAATTGTATTCCTGATCAATCAAAATTCGTAAATAATTATATAGGCCACACTACAACAGGTTTGACACGCAGACTTACTCTTCACCTTTTTGACTATAGCTCAATTAGAACTGATTTAAATATTTATGGAGATCTATCGAGCACTATTGTTGACAACACTGATATATTAGCATCATCTACATGCAAAAAAGGCTAAAAATAATGGAAGCCTTATTAATAAAAACAAAAAACCCAACACGTATTAATATTAACTTTGAACATGGACACAATATCTTGACCATGTTTTGAAAAATTAAAACATTTTTATAAAACATACATACTTAAAACTATTTCTTATTTAACAGTTAAAATATTTAATCCTTGAAAATGGTTAAATGTATAGCCGAAAGCGCTCGGATAAAAAGAACATTCGGACAGTTTTTATATAATTTATCATCCGAAAAGAAAAAGATTATTAGATCGCATGAGAAATTGTATAAAAAAACTCAATAAAAGCACCTTGTCTATCGTATTCAATGAAATGTGCATGAAAGAAGGATTGCTGCCTAAATACAGAAATACACACACACACACAAACACACACACACACACACACAGACACACAGACACACACACACACATACATTCAGCTACCTTAAGATTGGGGTTTAGTCCTTTCTTCTCGCTTCCCTTTACTATCTTTGTTCGGAGTCCCTGTTGTTTCCATTCTGAGTCCGCTATCAACACAGACGCGCCACCAGTTCACGGAGGCTCACCAGGCAGGTTATGCCTTACTTTCTTCTGTCACATTTGTCTTCAATTGCTCCTGTGAGTATCAAATTTTCCTAGCACTCTTTCCTCATCATGTGCCCTAGAAATTTCAATTGTCTCTACCTGTGTAGTGTCCTTTTGTTTACTTTATCTCTAGAACTCCGTCATAGCTCACATATTATTGTTGGTTCAAGTCTCTTCTTCATCTGTGAGGAGATTGTCCAGCATTCACTGCCATATAGCAGGACAATAGTTCATTCGTCTTTTCTTTGTTTCTTTTGCTTCAAGTCTCTTCTTCATCTGTGAGGACATTGTCTAGTATTGACTACCATATAGAAGGACAATAGTTCAGTCGTCTTTTCTTTTTTTCCTCTTGCTTCAAGTCTCTTCTTCATCTGTTAGGAGATTGTCCAGCATTCACTACCATATAGGAGGACAATAGTTCAGTCGTCTTTTCTTTCTTTCTCTTGCTTCAAGTCTCTTCTTCATCTGTGAGGAGATTGTTCAACATCTACTGCCATAAAAGAGGATTGATATTACTTAAATGTTCAGTACTATTTTCTTTGTAAATGTTTTGATTTCATAATGTCACCCTCTGTTTTTGCCTTTTTACGACACTCTCACTTTCTGTTTTACTATCTTCTTCCCTCTTTCTGTTTTACAATGTCCCACTCTCCTTTTGTCTATATCCCTCTCTCTTTTTGTATTACTATGCCCCTCCCTCTTTCTGTGTTACTATGTCCCTTTCCCTTTTCTGTTTGACTATGTCCCTCTCTCCTTCTGTCTATATCCCTCTCCCTTTCTGTTTTAATATGATCCTCTCTCTTCCTCTTTTACCATGTCCGTCCCTCTTTCTGTTTTACCATGCCCCTCGCTCTTTCTGTATTACCATGTCTCCCTCACTTTCTGTTTCACTATGTCCCTCTCTCTTTCTGTGGTACCCTTTCCCTCTCACCTTCTGTATTATTATGTCCCTTTCTCTTTCTCTCTTACTGTGTCTCCCTCTCTCTTTCTGTTTTAATATGTCCCTCTCCCTTTTGCGTTTTGCTATGTCCGTCTCCCTTTCTATATTACCCTGTCCCTCACTCTTTCTGTTTTTATGTGTCCCTCTCTCTTTCTCTTTTACTATGTCCCTCTCTCCTTCTGTTTTTCTATGCCCCTCTCTCTTTCTCTTTTACTATGTCCCTCTCTCTTTCTCTTTTACTGTGTCCCTCTCTCCTTCTGTTTTTCTATGTCCCTCTCTCTCTCTGTTTTAATATGTCCCTCTCTCTTTCTCTTTTAATATGTCCCTCTCCCTTTTGTGTTTTGCTATGTCCTTCTCCCTTTCTATATTACCCTGTCCCTTACTCTTTCTGTGTCCCTCACTCTTTCTGTTTTGTTTGTGTCCCTCTCTGTTTCTCTTTTACTATATCCCTATCTCTTTCTGTTTTACTGTTCCTCTCTCATTCTGTTTTAATATGTCCCTCTCTCTCTTTCTGTTTGACTATATATCTCTCGCTCTCTTTTTGTTTTACTATGTCCTTTCCTCTTACTGTTTTAGCATGCCCCCTCTCTTTCTGTTTTACTATGTCCCTCTCTCTTTCTTTATTACTCTGCCCCCTCCCTCTTTCTGAATTATCCTGTCTCTATTACTTTCTGTTTTCTTCTCGGACGCTTGGGGATTGAAGATTTTGAAGAGGGTGGAATCACCTTTTAATTGCTGTTGTTCCCAGGTCCACCCTGACCCGGGGTGGTAGCACCTTTAGGGTCTTAGCTATGGGCAAATAGTGAAACCCTCAAATAAAAACAAAACACTATGAAAGTATAAAAGACTATTTTTATAGGAAAAATACTAGCAATAGATTTTTACACAAACAATTACCAACAATAAATTTTATAGCAAAATGACCAACAATAAATTTTAGTTGAATTACGGCATGGCGTTTAATATATTGAGCTGGAGCCATCAAAATGTTCGAAATATTTAGATTTCAGTATTAAATAACCCATACAGATGTTGATATGCCGTTAAACAAAAATCAGCCAGTGTGAAAGAAATCTTTCATGACATTATATATATATATATATATATATATATATATAATATATATATATATATATATATATATATATATATATATATATATATATATATATATATATATATATATATATATATATATATATATATATATGTAATATCCTATAATTTCTGAAAGAAGTCAAACTGTCTTTCAAAATATAAGTCAACAAAACAACATAAAAAAAATAAAAATAATGGTTATAGGAATGGTAGGTGGAATTTTTCCTACATAATTTACAAAGCGTTTTTTTTGTAAGAATTTTACCCCAAGCAATGCGGGATGCCACTAGTACGCAAGGGGTTACAGAGTGGGAGCGGAAGTAAAGAGGTGTGATGGGGGAAAAGATGAAGAGAAGGACAGGGAATAGGTCAGTGCATCTGGAGATGTCGATTGACATTACATTTGAATAGTTGGAGATTATAGCTATCTGGGAAACAAGTAATAGCAAGGGAATTCCACAGATGGGAGGTGTGAGACATGAAGCCACTGAAGTAGAAGAAACACATTTAAGCGACAGTGAAAGGGGTGGGACCGTGAAGCCAGCCTAGTAGCACACTTAAATTCATAGATAGATAGATAGATAGATAGATAGATTGATAGATAGATAGATAGATAGATAGATAGATAGATAGATAGATAGAAAGAAACAGAATAATAGATAGATAGATTGATAGATAGATAGATATAAACAAAATGATAGATAGATAGATATAAACAGAATAATAGATAGATATATAGATAGATATAAACAGAATAATAGATAGATATATAGATAGATAGATATAAACAGAATAATAGATAGATAGATAGATAAATATAAACAGAATAATAGATAGCTAGATAGATAGATAGATAGATAGATATAAACAGAATAATAGATAGATAGATAGATAGATAGATAGATAGAAATGGTATTCAGGTCTAATTCGTTTAGTTCCAGATTTAAAAGGATGATATTGTGTATTTATTCTTAGTCCGACTAAAGTGATAATGGATTCTTTGTTAGTGCCACTCCGAAGTTAATAAAGCACAAACCATTTCAGTGGTAACACAGGTATGGGGACGCCAAAATGGTATTAACCCCCACCTGCTGAGAACCCTTGCTTTGCCACAGTACATGTTGGAAGAAATTTCAGAATTACTAAATAAATATTCACTCCTAAATTTATGAAAAAATCATTTTAAAAAAACCTGAGTGCAGTTAATTTTAATATAGCGGGGGATTGCATTTATTATCGTATTGATGGCTGATGCAATAAGTAAAACGCGTGCGAAAGTAGTTATAAACATAGACACACACACACACGCCACGCATACATATATATATATATATATATATATATATATATATATATATACATACATATATATATATATATATATATATATATATATAGATAGATAGATAGATATGAAGAGACTGAGATAGACAAAGATACAGTGAGAAAGAGAGGGTTAGATAGGTATATATATATATATATATATATATATATATAGAGAGAGAGAGAGAGAGAGAAAGAAAGAAAGAGAGGGAGGGAGTGATTGAAAGAGAAATAGACAGAAATAGACTTGAAAAAACATAAATAGACTGAGATAGCGAGACGTAGATAGATAGATAGAGAGAGAGAGAGAGAGAGAGAGAGAGAGTAGTGAGTGAGAGAGAGATACACAGAATTAGACACGGATTAGAAAAGACAGATATAGATAGATAGATAGATAGATAGATAGATAGATAGATAGATAGATAGATAGATAGATAGATAGATAGAAATGAGTGAGAGAGAGAGATACACAGACTGAATTAGACATGGATTTGAAAAGACAGATATGGAATGACATCGATAGATAGATAGATAGATAGATGAGAACAGACCGAGATAGATAGATAGATAATGAAAAGACTGAGATAGATAGATAGATAGATAGATAGATAGATAGATAGGTAGATAGATAATGAAAAGACTGAGATAGATAGATAGATAGATAGATAGATAGATAGATAGATAGATAGAAATGAGTGAGAGAGAGATACACAGACTGAATTAGACACGAATTTGAAAAGACAGATATGGAATGACATAGATAGATAGATAGATAGATAGATAGATAGATGAGAACAGACCGAGATAGATAGATAGATAGATAGATAGATAGATAATGAAAAGACTGAGATAGATAGATAGATAGATAGATAGATAATGAAAAGACTGAGATAGATAGATAGATAGATAGATAGATAGATAGATAGATAGATAATGAAAAGACTGAGATAGATAGATAGATAGATAGATAGATAGATAGATAGATAGATAGATAGATAGATACCAGTAAAGTGAGAGGTGTGAGGCAAATGGAAATTAGAGAGAAATTTAGCGAGAAATTCTTTGAAAGGTTGAGAGAGGAGTAAAAGCCACGTAAGAGCAAAGGATTAAACTAAGCCTGATATCAGAACGATCATCTAATGTGTTGCCTTCAAGATACAAACAAACTTATTTACGCTGAGGCAGCAAAAAGCAGTTGCTTAAAAAAAAAAAAAAAAACAATCTACAGCACCACCTTTCAAGAAATATTGAATTAAGCTTCTTTATCGCGCGTTTTTTATTCTCTATGTCGAAGCAGCAACTTTTTTCCTTTTGACAAACTCATCACGAATCACGTGGAAGTCAAGTAGATATAAAAACGGAAGTTGCAGTGGATAAACCCGAACAGGATATGTTTTCTTTCTGTACTGTGTCTCTTTAGAACATAGGTGATCATGGCACTTCACAACTTCCTGTTCTTTACAGCTCTTAATAAACCTTGTTTTTCTGTTATTTATCCCAAACTCCGTTCCGCCATCCATTTATTCAAGCTTATTATGTTAGACGTTGCCTTCCTTTGTCTCTCTTGCCTACTATCTGTCCTGTGAGTATCAGATTTCCCAAGCCCTCCTTCCTCATTATATGCCCCAGAAACCTCAACTATCTCTTCCTGGTGTTAAGTATTAGTTTCATTTTTGTTTCAATTTTCTACAAAATTTCGTTGTTACTCATAAGTTCGGTGCACGGTATCCTCAGCATCCTTCT
>OZ038515.1:36736942-36754442 GCA_964036315.1 Acanthosepion esculentum | reverse complement strand
CTGCACATTTTATCATGAGTATATATATATATATATATATATATATATATATATATATATATATATATATATATATTGTATATAGACACATACACATATATATATATGCACAAAAACGCACACAAACATACTTATATGTATGTGTGCGTGCGTGTGTGCATGTGTAAGAAGTGTGTGTGTAATAGTGTATATGTAGGGACGTGCACGTGTATGTCTATCTATATTTTGCATCTATATAAAAAATATCTATCTATCTATCTATCTATCTATCTATCCATAGCTATGTTCATATCTATCTATTCCATCCTATTTATATCTATTTTAACCTGTCAGTATGTTTCAATCTATCTATCTATCTATCTATCTATCTGTCTGTCTTTTCATAGCTATATGTGTCTGTCTGTTCATATCTAGCTAAGTGTCTATTTGAGTACCTGTTTCTATCTATCTATCTATCTATCTATCTATGTAAACTATACATAATTATCTCTCAATATGTTCATATCTATCTACTTTTTTCATACAATTTATATGTATGAACTTTAGCTTGGCATTAGCTATCTATCTATCTATCTATGTCTGTTCATATCTAGCTATCTTTTAATGTCCAGCTATATGTTCATATTTTTTCTCAATATATTTACACACACAGACACACACACATACACACACACACATACACACACACACATACACACACACACACATACATAGAAAAATATTTTATAAATGTTTTAGTATTTGTGTATGAGGGTGTACATCAAATGTATATATATATAATATCTAATGCTATACCTTTATAAATATACGCATGCATATATATATATAAACAATATAATGTTGATGGAACCAAAGGACAATTTATCAAAACCTAAAGCTCTTAGCCAGATACAATCGCGAATAAAGACGACAATACTGAAAAAAAGAATAAAATACTGAAAACAAACTTACCGATTCTGCAAAGTAAAGTGCTCGAAGCCCATATTGTCTAGACCAAGCAAAAAAATGCTTACCAACGTTAAATACTATGAAAGGATGGCTCTAGTCAAAACCCAAGTTGATATATATATATATATATATATATATATATATATATATATATATATATATATATATAATAAATCAAGAAAACACCTTAAAAACATATCGGTTATAGTTTATTTCATTGTTATATTCGTCTCTTCAGACCGATATTTTTTAAGAAATGGAATCAATCCATCCAGACACATATGCCGGCATAATACATACATACATACATATATATATATATATATATATATATATATATATATATATATATATATATATATATATATATATATATATATGAGATAAAAATAAAATACGTAAAGTTAAATAAATGTAAATTGTTGTACTTACCGTCTTTATTCGAATGTAACAAGTGTTTTCCGTAGAGGGTATTTGTGTGGGAACAAGAATCGAGAACTCCACATTGATTCCTTGTTTCTATATCAGACTTAACCGTAGACTGACGTTTCGACGAAGTGCTTAAAATTAAAGACGAAATCAGATTTCCCCAAATATGAGTTGTTTGGAAACAAGCTAAGAAAATTCCATGAAATCGGAAAATTTCATATTCCAGAATATCCTTTCGAACTCGGGCGGAATCAAATGCCAGCTTAAGAATATATGAAACCTCAGCTCGCCAGAGAATTCCCTGGCCAAATCCGGCCAACAATGCACTGGGGACGAGGGTGTAAAAAAGCGGGTGGAAGTTCGCGCCCACCCATATGATGTCGCAGAACATTCCCAATGCCATGGCCCATTTGGCTGTGAGTTTGTTAATGATCGAGGGTGCTGCCAGACATGTAACTAGCATCATTCCGTGTACGCAACTCATGCAGATGATACCCAGGTAGCCCTCAGAATTAATGGAGGACTGTATGTTTTGAACTGCACAAAAGGCCGAGAAGGTTAAGATAAAACTGATACAAATTAGAACTAAGTTCTTTTTAAAAGTGAACACAACAAGAGGTGGGATTGTACCGTTTTCACTCGGGCATGCGTTTTCGTCTGGTTCCTGGAAGACAACGTGAGAATTACGAATATCTCGCTTAGGTTTTCGCTTTTCTTTTATACTGTTACTGACCACACTGCTATTTCTCTGTGCATCGTCTGCTTTAAGCGCCGTCTCCGATGTTAATCGGTTTTGAAACGACTCCAATTCTATATCCTCGATTTTTCTAGTGGCCTTCATGTAACTCTCCTTTCGTTTCCGCTGTAGCATCCCGTCAATAAAGTCATCTGTCTGCTCCAAAACATCAGGGTTATCCCTTCGAACTGCATGCCGGTAACTTTCGCTTCTTTGTCTATTGACTTGCGTTGCATAAAGGTAACTTGGACGTCGAGGCCGGTACAAGCCAAACCCCATACCAATTCCACTTCCAATACCACCTGTGTCCCAAGGGGACAGGGACATCTTTCTTCGGGGTTCTGGTGGAGGCGGACCTCCTTCGCTGCTAAATCCATCCACACGTAATTCCATCTCTGTCATACAATATACATCCACTGTGAAATGAAAAAACGCCGTCCATATTAGACATCCGAGAATTGGTTTGTTCTCCGTACCCGACGATTTCGAGACGAAGGGAAAAAAAAGGGGGCTGGACACACCCTTTATAAATTCACCCAGCCAACGTTCCGGTTTCTGTCGATAAGAATCCGGGTTGGAGGGTGAATAAAAAGGTGATGATATGAACCCAATACCATTCTCCACTAGTGTCTGCAATTCTGTTGATTTTCCATTTCAGGCGTCGGGGTACATCCAAAGAGCGTTGTGGGTGAAGTATTCTTGTACGCCTTTTATAAGTGGAAGTACAAAGATAGGAAAAGGTGTTTGTGACAAAAGTCACGTGTATGCGTATGACATAGGCGTGTTTACGTATCTATATATGTGTGGGTGCAGCGATTATTTAGAATATGTATGTATAAGTAAAGGTTTGTGCCGGCCTATATTTTTGATTGAAGGGAAAACGCTTTAAGTATCAGACAACTGGAACTTAGCTATCATGACGTTTTCCTTAGACAATCAACCAATTTGAATTAAAGCATGCATATATATATTTATATGTATATATATTGTATGATATAATAAAATATATATTTGATATATCTAAGTGCTGATGTGTATATATTTAGATAATATACATATATATGTATGTATATCTTTATACCTAGATATGAGTGTATGTGTGTAAGGAAAACAGTGTGTTCTTTACGGTTTTACGTGTGTTGATATTGTTGGTGTTGATTTGTGTGTAAGCGTGCAGGTCTTGACTTTTGAAGGTATGTATCCGAGCAAGACGAATCACACAGTAGAAAAGATATCCGTGTATTCCTGTAGTTAAAATTTCACAGCGACCAATGCAAATATTCCTTGTTGGAAACGTTGTTTAATGATATAGAATCATGGAATTATAGACCGATTCACTTTGGTTCCTCCGCGTTGGAAAATTGTTCCTCAAACAGGTTTAATTTGTAACTGTAGTATGAAAAGTGGCTCGCTTTGAATGTATATCACTCCTGGTGTAGATACATATATATATATATATATTTATATAAGTATAAATATGTATATATATATATATATATTTGTGTGTTTGTATATATACTTATATATATATGTATATAAATATATATAAATATATATATAAGTAGATAATATATTGAAGGGCGTCTTAATATAAAGTTGAACCTAGTGAAAATAGAGGAAGCAACAAAAGCGAAATAATAATACTAATACTAATAATAATAATAATAATAATAATAATAATAATAATTGAATTAGATGTGTTAGTAATGGAAAAAAGAAATGTATCAAATAAATATTCAAAAAGATAGCTGAATTAATACGATTCTGTTTAAAAAAATAATAAAAGAAAGCTGTCGAATTTAAAACAAGGAAATAAAGAGAATGGATTAAGGCTTTAAAGAACTAATTTGAAATAAATAAAGAAAAATTTAACCGACCTTAGAAAAATGAAGGAAGCAGGCGATTTTTTTTTCTTTTTTCTTTTCTTTTCTTTTCTTTTCTTTTTTTTTTTTTTTTACATAGATGAGAGTGTCATTCGAAAGCAAAATGAAGAATAATGGAATGCTAGGCCATAAACTGAAAAAAAAATTAAATAAAAAAAAAAAACCATAGAGGGACGGACAAAAAAAATTAAAATAAACGAAAATAATAAATATGACAGAATCAACTAAAATAACTAATAAATAAACAGAGCTGACGCCCGCTACGTGAGGCTGAGAGAAGAATGCATGACTGACCACGAGTGTGGGTGGTCACTCTCATGGACTGATCACACCCCACAAAGTAGTGACCGACATTAGCTGGGCCCTGACCGCCGACTACCCTCTCTGCGTGTGTGAAGCGGTCTACCGCTGCTGCTTCTACTGCTGCTGCTAGCTTGCAGTGGTAATTGCAGTGGAAGCGGCAGCAGAAGTGCAGCAGTAGTAGTCGCGACCGTAAAGGTAGTAGTAGGAGGAAAATGGTCTGCGTACGAACGCAGCACTTGGCTCGCCTTCTACTACTGTCGTTCTGTGTGGCTTGTCCGTGTTTCATCTTTTATATTATGCGAGTGTCTGCAGGAGTGTTGGAATGGTCTCTGTTGGAGATGCACAATGGAGGGTTTAAAGTGTAAGTTCCAAAGATCTCTCTCTTTCTCTTTCTCTTTCTCACTCTCTCTCCCTCTCTCTCTCTCTCTCTCTCTGTATCTATCTATATATATATCACATTCTGTTCATATCCATCGTTCCAAGTATATCTATCTATCTATCTATCTATCTATCTATCTATCTATCTATCTATCTATCTCTGAGTCTCTTCATATCTATCTATCTATCTATCTATCTATCTATCTATCTATCTATCTATCTATCTATCTATCTATCTATCTCAGTCTGTTCATATCTATCTATCTATCTATTTATCTATCTATCTATCTCAGTCTGTTCATATCTATCTATCTATCTATCTATCTATCTATCTATCTCAGTCTGTTCATATCTATCTATCTATCTATCTATCTATCTTTCTATCTCAGTCTGTTCATATCTATCTATCTATCTATCTATTTATCTATCTATCTATCTCAGTCTGGTCATATCTATCTATCTATCTATCTCTGAGTCTCTTCATATCTATCTATCTATCTATCTATCTATCTATCTATCTATCTATCTATCTATCTATCTATCTCAGTCTGTTCATATCTATCTATCTATCTATCTATCTATCTATCTATCTATCTATCTATCTATCTATCTATCTCAGTCTGTTCATATCTATCTATCTATCTATCTATCTATTTATCTATCTATCTATCTCAGTCTGTTCATATCTATCTATCTATCTATCTATCTATCTATCTATCTCAGTCTGTTCATATCTATCTATCTATCTATCTATCTATCCAAATACAGATAAAAACTTAATAAAAAGTAATAATAATAATAATAAAAAGAGGAGGAAGAAAATAATAGCAAGAAGATGAGGAGGAGTAGGAAGGAGAATCAGTAATGAAAATAGTAATAATAATAACATTGATAGTAATAATAGTAATCGGAAGTAGATGAGAAATAATAATATATAGTAGCAGTAGTAGTAGTAGTAGTAGTAATATTAATAATAATAATAATAATGATAGCAATAATAATAATAATAATAATAATAATAATAATAATAAGAAGAAGAAGAAGAAGAAGAAGAAGAAGAAGAAGAAATACTATTACTTCTACTATTAATAATAATAATAATAATAATTTCTGTTAAATTTTCGCAATAGTGCAGGGAGATGAGTATATACTAAGAAAAGTATTGGCAATTCTGAATGACTTGCTGTCACATTATCTCCATCATTTACCAATTAGGTAAAAGCCCTTAATAATATTAATGATAATAATGAATGTCCTAACTCTAAACCAGGGCTCTCGTGGCTTTTATTCTTAAAAAACTGGAAATGTTGGGATCTGCGTGTTTTGTCTTGGCAAATAAAGATGGGCTACACCACACTAAATGCCCCGTTCAGTAGCACTGATTTGCGTGTCAGTTTCCTGACCCTAAACACGTGGGGCGTGTCCCCTAGGAGCTAACGCACCGTGCATTTTTATTTATTAGTTGGGGAAGTGGAGGAGAATCATGGTTGCGTGTCGAGAGGGTTGTTTTGTTTTTAAGATACAAGGATGAGACAGCCAAGGATTTTGAGAATCACATATTGTAACATGGATTTTTACACCCTCATTCGAAAACCAGCTGAGCGGACAGGGTGACTGGCCTGAGGGCATTTCTAATTGGACCCCACCTGCAAGGTTATGAGCCGCTTATATGAAAACCATTCACCATACTACGAACATTTGGATGTGGTGCATGTGGATGGTATACCCTAAGCAGGGTGGGTACCATGATTGGCATATTGGGCTTCGTATCCCAGGGCTTATGGCCACATGAGGTTGAAACACCGGTTTCCGTATGATCACCGAAGATAAGCAACGTCGAACCGGGTCAGTACGTAGATGGGTGGCCGTTTTGGGAATACCAGACGCTGTAAGCTTCGATGTGCCGACGGTGGAATGAGTAAAATCCACGGAATTGTTAATCGGAGAGCCGAGTTCTATATTCCATTTGGGTTTGTTATATTCACTTACGCGTAAATACTCTTGGGTAAGGTATGAATCCATATCGCTCACCAGCTTAGGGTTAATAACAATTTCGTCATATAAGTCGTACTAGACTTATATGACGAAATTATTATTTTTAAAAGACTTCTGACAATCTAAAAATATTTTCCGCCTTTAAATAACCTGCAATGGGTTGATAAGTCGTAATAATGTTCAGTAAAATACTGATTAGCTACACAAACATCTTTTACTACTGGGGCCACAAATGAGGGATCAGTTTATATATTGATTGTAATATAGGATTGATCCTCCACTTTATATTCACATTATAATTTCTTGTTGGCATGTCTTTTTAGATTTAATTACATTCTCTGGTATATAAATGTATAGAAACTACTGTGACCATAAAGTGAGGGATTAGTTTATATATTGTTGTAATATGGAATTGATCCCTCACTTTATATACACATTATTATTTCTTGCCGGCATGTCTTTTAGATTTATTTACATTCTTTGGAATATAAATATATAAAAATTACCGTAGCCACAAAGTGAGGGATCAGTTTATATATTGATTGTAATATAGAATTGATTCCACAACTATATATTCTTGTTTGTTTATCAAAATTTGATTAGGTAGGACTCCACTTCTTCTCCCCCAGCTATGGATTAATTAGTTAGACTTGTATCATTAAATCATTATTACCCACAAAAAATGTTTACAATCTAAAAATATTTTTAAAAAAATACCTGCAAAGGGTTGATAAGCCGTAAAAACAAATCAATCAGTTAATTGTATCCCAGCTTTACTTTGTTGGTGTGCTGTTCTCTCAAATAATAATAATAATAATAATAATAATAATAATAATAATAATAATAATAATAATAATAATAGCTGTAGAATGTGACATCTCACGGCAACTTTGCCTGTTGTTATTATGGTCTTTGGGTATTATATCAAAATAATCAAATTCTTGGTAGCCCTAAAATGTGTGAATTGCTAAAAATCATACTTATGGGTATTACTCTTTCCAGGCCAGTCTATAGTACTTTGATTTGATCACTGGTAAGGCTTGCCAGTGTGTTCGTGCTGCGTTACAATTTTCGTACGCTTCCTTGGAGTAACGTTCATCGCAGACAATGACCGTAGGACAACTAATCGACAGTCGAGACAGTAGTGTCTGGGCGTGATAAAAATCTGATGCAATCAAGGATGACGCAATATTTTTCATAGCCAAACATATTGAAAATAGATTAATATTACTGCACACCACTGCAAATAACCTAATCTGAGAAAACAATAGACATCGATTACACCCTGTCACTCCAGTGGATCTAAAACTTACCATATTTTGAAAGATAGGAAACTAAAGCGGTTGTTTCAATTAATTTGCATAAGGTTGTAAATCGACATAGGTATAGCTATACAGTGGGAACCTGAAGATTGATGGATTGGTTAAGTGACTTGTATGTTGAACGGCATATCAACTTCTTATGGGTTTCAAAATTCAAAAGCAGAACATTTCACGGTAATTGCTCCGATGAGCTGCTTTCGCTGGTTCCCAGGCCTCATGAATTTAAGCGTCGTACGAGGCTGGCATCCCGTTCCCACCCATTCACCGTTGAAACTGTTAGATGTAGACGTCTCTTCTACTCCAATAGCTTCATGTCTCGCACATCTTGCCTGTGGAACTCCCTTCCTTATTCCTGTTTCCCTGACAAATATAATCTCCAACTATTTAAGTGTAACGTCAATCGACATCTCCAGTTGCCTTGATCTATCCACTTCCCTTCTCCACATCCTTTCCCCTTTCATTCCTATCTGCTCTCGCTCCAAATCTTCTGTAACCCCCTTGCCTTGATCGATCCACTATCTTTCTCCACATCCTCTCCTTTACCATTCCTATCTGCTCTTCCTCCAAACCTTCTGTAACCCCCTTGCCTTGATCGATCCACTATCTTTCTCCACATCCTTTCCTCTAACACTCCTATCTGCTCTTCCTCCAAACCTTCTGTAACCCCCTTGCCTTGATCGATCCATTATCTTTCTCCACATCCTCTCCTTTACCACTCCTATCTGCTCTTCTTCCAAACCTTCTGTAACCCATTGCGTGCTAGTGGCTTCCAGCTAGTGAAAAGCTTAAAAAAAAAATTTGGGATGTAAAAGAGAAATTTGAATTTGATGGTCAACTGAAAAAAAAAGTATTTAAGGGAGTTAACTACCAGATACTAATTAAATACTAATATCCCTTATTGGTTTACTTGTTTGGTTACGTGTAATAAAACTGGGTGTAAAAACTGATTCGGCTTCTGAACAAAACTCGCAAAAATTCACTTAATAAACAAGGGGGCGAATTCAAAAATTAATTATTTCCATCATACTTTTCTCTTGAAAGGTGCGCCAACGATTTTATTTGATTTGATTATTTAACGGCATATCAACTCCTTATGGGTCATTTAATGTGGATATTTAATTTTCTTGGGAGCTTTGAAGTAATAAAAATACAATATAGGTTATTCTGCTTTCACAGTTGAATACATGGTAGATGATACAGAGCTTTTGTGCGAACATAATTACTTGAAGCAATGATGTGTGTGTTTTATGCTGTAATTTTGTTGATGTTATAGTTTGATTTCTTTAAGAAATTGTAGGATATTATATGACAATAAAGATGAGGACAACATCCCGAATAATCTAAATCTAAATAGTTACAATAACTCATCTCAGAAATATATGTTGATTGATAGATTTTTTTAACGGTATATCAACTCCTTATTGGTCAATTAATGCCGAAATCTAATTTGCTTAGGACTTTTGAAGCATTAAAAATACGATATAGATTATTCTGCTTTCACAGTTGAATACATGGTAGATGATACTCAGCCTTTGTGCATATACATGTTTATGTGGATGCAATTACTAGAGGCAGAAATTGTAGGGCATAATATGGACTAATGTCCTGAAAGTTTTTAGTGTTAGAAAACGCTAAACACGATTCAATTTCTTTCTTTTTATGTGTCGTGTCCTTTCAGGACGTAGGCGATCACGGCTCTCCACACCTCCCTCTATCCCTTGCAGCTCTCAGCAAGTACCTTCCCTCTGCTTCCTTCCCCAGACCACATTCTGTCATCCACTTGATTAAGCCCGCCAGGTATGTCACACGTTATTTTCCCTTGTCTCTCTTTCCCTCTATTCGACCCGTGTGTATCAGATTCTCCAAGCCCTCCGTTCTCATTACGGTTATTTTCTAAGTGTAGCTTAGATGTGGCACAAGGCCAAAAGTATGGAGCACCTAGTGAGGATCGAACTCACTTTTCAGTCGTAACTGATCTAGCGAGACATGATTGTTAACCATTACATCACGCCGAGGTGCCCCCTCCTCCCTCATTATGTGTGCTCGAAACTTCAGCTTCCTCTTTCTGATGTTAAGAATAAGCCTCCTCCTTGTTTGCAAGCTCTAAGACCTCATTTTTGCTCACACGCTCGGTCCATGATATCCTTAGCACCCTTCTATAGAACTACATCTCCGTCGCCTCGAGTCTCTTCCTCATCTTTGAGGAGAACGTCCAACATTCAGCTTCCTCTTCCTGATGTTAAGTATAAGCCTCCTCCTTGTTTGCATCATCTCCAAAACCTCATCGTTACTCACACGCTCGGTTCATGATATCCTCAGCATCTTTCTGTAGAACCACATCTCCGTCGCCTCGAGTCTCTACTTTATCTTTGAAGAAATCGTTCAACATTCGCTGACGTAAAGAAGGACAGATATCACGTAACAGTTCAGTATTCTTTTCTTTGTTACCAAAAAAATCCCCCTGTCTCGCAATACTCTGCCCAGCTTTTGGAATGTATCCTTGGCCATCCCAATACGTCTACGGATCTCAGTATCGCACTTACCGTCTTCTGTCAAGACGCTTCCCATATATTTAAACTTCTGCGTTTGTTTGATTCTAGTGTTCCCGACCTGCAAAGCGCATTTCAGGCTCTTCCTTTTATGGATGACCATGCATTCTGTCTTCTTGTAGTTTGTGCTTAGTCCTTTCTTCTCACTCTCCATCGCTACCTTCTGTAGGAGATTTTGCAATTTCCTTTCCCTGTCTGCCATCAATATTGTGTCGTCTGTGTATCTTAAGATTGTGACCGCCAACCACTTATCGCTCTTATAATCATTATTTTACTTTTACTGCGTTCATGAGAATGATTCTTGTAAAATCTGCTCTATGGTAATGTTAGCCATTTTCCTTAGGAGGAAACATTTGATATTTAAGTCAAATTTTGTTCACATGCAATCTAATTTACTTGCAATCTCTTGATCAGTGGCGCAAGGATTTGGCTCCAGTCCTTTTTTTAATTTCTCATCCTCAGTGAAGGCTGCCATCGACGACCTTCCCTATCTACAAGGCTGGATTCACTACGACGAAAATTTCTGATACCAGTGGTTGTACTATGCATTCATTAACAGATCTGAGTAGTTGAAACATTGTCCGTTTCTTTCCACATCCTGGTATTCCCAAGAGTTCACCCATCTAGGTATTGCCCAGGCTCGATGTTGCTCAACTTCGTTGATCGCACGAGAACCGGTGTTTTAATGCGATATGGCCGGATAAGTCTGTTTGAGAGAAACACACATTCTATACATATTTACAGAATCTGCATACTACAATAGTTGACAGTGTATTTGACCCTCGGTCACGATGACTTGTCACTTCGTGCTGGCACAATCTTCGCTGAACATTTCCGTCTACTCAATTTTACTCACAAGGCCAGGGTCATTTCGTGGTAGGGTTTTTCAAGTACATTTTTCAAAGATGTCGCACGGTGGTAAGCACCTGCCCAGGTCAATAACATCAAGAAGTCACCTTCCTGAGAAAACGACCATGGTGCGAGATTCGAACCCGGATCTCATGGTCGGAAAGTAAACGTTCTCGAGCACGCACCCATATATATATATATATATATATATATATATATATATATATATATATATATATATATATATATATATTCAAATCCTCCTAATTATTTCTATCTATATATCCTTGCTTGAATCAGCGCTTCTAATGCTCTGGACTGAGCGGCTTGGGGATAGTTATCTTAGCTCGTGGAGGCACAGTCTTATGAGTAAAGAATATGTGATCGAGCGGCGCTATATCAAGTCTAATTCGTTACCTCTTCGTCACCGAGGCCCGTTGGTACAGTTGGTATGGCGGTTGACACCTTATCGTAACTGTTCGGGATTCAATTCTCGGTAATGGATGCGCACTGCTGATGAGTCCCAAATATTCTGTTGAGGTTTCTTCTTGACTCAATGAATTACTTAATTATGATTATTTCAAATCCTCCTAATTATTTATAATTATCTGTATATCCTTGCTTGCTTCTAATTACACACACACACACACACACACACACACACACACACACACACACACACACACACACATACATATATATATATATATATATATATTAAAAACGACTGACAAGGTGCTTTTATATTTTTTTTATATAATTTCTCGTGCGATCTAATAAAGTTTTTCTTTTCAGAGGATAAATTATATAAAAATTGATAATGGCTAAATGTATAGCCGAAAGCGCTCGGAAAAGAACATTCGGAGAATTTTTATATAATTTATCCTCTGAAAAGAAAAACTTTATTAGATCGCACGAGAAATTATATAAAAAAACTAAATAAAAGCACCTTGTCAGTCGTTTTTAATGAAATGTGCTTGAAAGAAGGATTGCTGCCTAAATACACAAGTATATATATATATATATATACATATATATATATATATATAAAGAATAGATCGTATGTAAACATGAATATATAAATGCCAACACTGAGGTTAAAACCAAGTAGCGACAGTCTGTTTCATGCTTGAATGCCATCTTTGGACTGTTTAGTGGGTAGGGGGTAAAAGAGAGAGAAAAGAGAAGTATATTAAAGTCTTACATGTGTGTTGGCCTGTTCGTGTCTTAATGATTTTGTCCATACGATATCAGGCGAGAAAAAGTGATATCTGCTGCTACACGTGCTGCAGCCTCCAACTGACGATTCGCTTTGATCGTCGCTATTCTTCGGCGATATGAGTGCTTTCCTATTGCTTTTCTTTTCCACAGTTTTACACCAAAGTTGTTCTTCTCCTAGACTTGCTACCACCTAAGGCTAGACGGCCAAGTCTACCCTGCTATGTATTCAATATCTGGTGGACGATGAAAATGTATACATACGTATGCTAAACGGATCTTTTCCACAATGTTGAGAATAACTCTTGTAAAATCTACAAGGGCCTTGCCATTACGTTATTCAGAAAATAATGCAGACTTTAATAACATCCTATATAACGTTTCCCATAACCCTTTCTTCTTCTTCACCTCCTCCTCATTCTTTTCTTCCTCCTCCACCTTCTTATTCTTTTTCTTCTCTTCCTCCTCCTTCCCCCTTCTTCTTCTCTTCTTCCTTCTTTTTTTCACCACCTTCTCTTTCTTCATCCCTTCCTTCTCCTAATCCTAGTTCTTCTCTTCCTCCTCCTCTTTCTTGTTCTTTCCCCATCTTCCGCCTTAACCTACTTATTCTCTTCCTCCTACTACTACTCCTTCTATCCTCCTCCTTCTCTTACAATTGAATTGTTGAAAAGTTTTTCTTGTAAGAAGTTATCCAAATGTTCGAAAAAACTGGTAATCTGTTGACGAGAGGTCAGGTGAGTCAGGTGGATGAGGTAGTGTTTCGTAGCCCAATTCAATCAATTTCTGTAAAGTTCATTGTGCAACATGTGGCCGAGCATTGTCGTGCAAGAGGACTCGAACTTTATTTATTGGCTAGTGCTGAACACACACGCTGCAATTTCTGAAGCATTTCATCGATTTCTTGGCAATCCATCTCAGCTGTGATTTTTTCTTTTCAACAAGACTCTGAAAGCTGTAGCGAATCAGTTCAGTTTTAGGACGCCAGTCACCATAATCTTCGTTTGGTGGAACTTCGGCTTTGGGAAGTGTTCAAGAGTTTCCTTTAAATTCAACCATTGCCCTAAACGTCGTCGGGTGTCTCATAGATTCCATTTCTCATCACTTATTACAAGGCAATCGAGAAATGGGTTTTCATTCGTGTGGTACCCATTTGTCCAACTTCTTAAACTTTCAAATTTTGTTCAAATGTTCAGAAATTGATCCGATACTTGTCCCTAGCTCTTTTGCAAGCTCCCGGATAATAGTGTAAAGATTTGTCCCCCACTAATGTTTTCAATTTTTCATCTTCAATGTAAGGCTGACATCAACGGCATTTCTTATCTTCAGGGCTGGCTTCACCACGATGGAATTGCTGAAATCAACGTTGCACTGTGGATTCGTTAACAAATTCTTCTTCTCAAAATGTTTTAATATTTCAAGCTATCTGAACTACACGAATCTTATTCATAAAAGTAAATCTGACGAAATTCTTTTATATCTTAGATAAGAAGTCTGAAAATATATATATACATGAGGCGAAAAATTGGATTATTTAAACAAATATATATATATATATAATAATCTTTAAAGCAACATATAATTTTTGTCTGTTTACATGCTTTTTATTTTGATTCATTTTTACGGTTTATCAACCCTTTCCAGGTTATTTAAAGGCAGAAAATATTTTTAGCTTGTAGGAATTTATTTGTTTAGAGATAATAATGATTTAGTGAAAAAAAAGGTGGATTTATGCCGAATCAGAATTTGATAAACAAACAAGAATTTATACTGTGGATATAAAATGGGAGATCAATTCTATATTACAATCAGTACATAAACTGATCACTCATTTTGTGGCCACAGTCATTTCTATACATTTATATTCTAGAAAATTCAAATAAATCTAAAAGTCATGCCTGTGTAGCTAATCAGTATTTCATAGTTTTCTACGGCTTATTAACCTCTTGCCACATAGATTCCATTTTACAAGGCGACCGAGAAATGGCTCATAACGACAATTCTTTTCGTTTTCATTCGTGTGATACCCATTTGTCCAACTTCTTAAATTTTAAAATTTTGTTCAAATGTTCAGAAATTGATCCAGTACTTGTGCCTAGCTCTTTTGCAAGCTCCCGAATAATGGTGTAAGGATTTAGCCTACTATAGTTTTCAATTTTTCATCTTCAATGCAAGGCTAACATCGACGACCTTTCCCATGTTCAAGACTGGCTTCACTAGAACGAAATTTCTAAAGCCAATATTCCACTATTCCTTCGTTAACATACCTTTCTCCCCAAACTTTATTAATGATTCGAGTAGTTCGAGCTGCCCTAGGGCCAACATGGTAATCTTAATGGTATCATTATCAGTTTCCCTACAAGGAAACATTTGGCATTCATTAACCAAGCAGACGGTACTGTTTTCGGTTGAAATTTAGAAAATCTTCCTCTTAAAACACTCTTTCTGCTCTTTCCCAGCAGTGTTAGGGGGTTTCCTTCCTAAACTTTTATTTGAAGTAGTGTGGAATATCAACATCTTGATTATGTCATTATTTTCTCTCCTCAAGCCCAGTAGCTGTTATCGCTCTTTCCAGTATTGATGGGGGGTTTCCTTCCTAACCTTTTATTTGAAGAAGTATGGAATGACAGCATCTTGACTATGTCATCATTTCTCTTCCAGTTACAACTGTAGTTTGTCCGCCTGATGACAGATACTACACTTTGATCAGAAGAAAGGAGAACTCAGCAATAGTGATTGAAAAAGAACAACGATAAAAGAAAAGTGGTAATAAAATGAAACCCTTTCAAATAAAGATAGAAAGGTAATTGTAATTAGCCGTTTCCTTATAAGGAAACATTCGGCAGTTATTGACCGAGCAGCCAGTGCCACTCTTCGTTTAAATTTATAAAATCTTTCTTTTTTTCAGGAAAACAAGTTTCTCAAGTCCAGTAGCTGTTATAGGTGCTTCCAGTATTGATGGGGATTTCATTCCTAACCTTTTATTTGAAGTAGTGTGGAAGGTAAGCATCGGAATTATGTTATCATGTTCCCTTTGAGTTGCTATCCATTTTAGCTGTTACCACAGTTGGTTATCCTCAAGTGATGTGGATTCTGTTATTTGATACAGTTCTTTGCTTAGAATATTCATAAACGTAAATGTAACGAAATTGCTTTTCTTTTACTTCTTCCTTAAGACGCCTGAGAAAATATGGATGCAGCAAGTTCAAAAAATGTACTGTTTATACAAAAGCATTTAAAATATATAATCTTTACCTGTTTGAAGGCTTTTTACATTAAAAAATAGATTAAAATATACAATATAATAACAATGGCTGATAGGACGCCTTATCTTATATAATCTTTACCTGTTTGAAGGCTTTTTACATTAAAAAATAGGTTAAAATATACAATATAATAACAATGGCTGATGGGACATTATCTTATCAACCCTAATATGGAATTACCATCTATTCAACATCATAATACCTTATTCATGTTGGACAATATTAACCTTCGAGAGAAAACATATGACTGATTTTGTTTTACGGCTTATTGTTGTATGCTAGGGGAGGTTACTGAATAGAATAGTCACACAAAGGTTGGTTATGATCAATAATACTTAGCAC
The DNA here is from genome assembly GCA_964036315.1 of Acanthosepion esculentum. Taxonomy (NCBI): domain Eukaryota; kingdom Metazoa; phylum Mollusca; class Cephalopoda; order Sepiida; family Sepiidae; genus Acanthosepion; species Acanthosepion esculentum. The sequence goes on along the minus strand of OZ038515.1, from coordinate 36,738,227 downwards.
AAGAACAACACATATAAGATTCGCCAGCGGCGCGTAGAAGTAATAGTCAACTGCTAGAAGTGAGTCAAGTGAATTCCACAATGAATCTCCAACTGCAGGATATCTACCAACCGCCCCACGTGGTCAGATGTGGCACAAGGCTAAATTTAATGTAGGGTATCCGAGCCCGTAGGTTCGGCCAATTATTCCCCGTAGATCCGGTATAAAACAGGATCAGGCAGCTGTTTCCCTTCGATATAGCCTTGTCTGGGGATCCCCTCTGCTCGGAGGAAGAGAGTTTGACCAGCACAGCTGGAGACGAATCTCCAACTGCAGACAAACATACAGTATTTACTATTGTATTTATGTGGGGACATAACTGTTATCGTTTGTAGGTATAATACAACACTTATCAACCCTTTGCGGATTAATTGAAAGCCAGAAAATATTTTTAAGATTATAATTTTTTGATAAACATGACATAGTGATACACATTTTACTAATTAACCCATAGTTGGGGGTAGAAGGTGTGGATTCATACCTAACCAGAATTTTATAAACAAACAAAAATTTATAATGTGAATATGAAATGGGCAATCGATTCTACATTACAATCAATCTATAAACTGATCCCTCACTTTCTGGCCACAATAGTTTCTATTCATTTATATTCCAGAGAATGTAAATAAATTTAAAAGACATGCCTGTGTAGCTAATCAGTATTTCATTCATTGATTCGTTTTTACAGCTTATATCAACCGTTATTTAAAGCCAAAGAATATTTTTAGAGTGTAAGATTTTTTTGTTTTTCGAGAAAATAATGGTCTTATTGATTAACCTATAGCTGGGAGAGAAGAGATAGATTCATAACTAACCAGAATTTGTCAAAACACCCAAGAAATTATAATGTGTATATAAAGTGGGGGATCAATTCCATATTACAATCAATATATAAACTGATCCCTCTCTTTGTAGCCACAATAGTATCTATGCATTTATATTCCAGAGATAAATATAAAAGGCATGCCTGTGTAACTAATCAGTATTTCATTAACTGAATCATCATTTTCTACGGTTTATCAACCCTTTGCAGGTTATTTAAAGCCAGAAAATATTTTTAATTTGCAACAATTTTTTTTATAATGATGATATAGTGATATATGTCTTACTAATGAACCCATAGTGGTTCACAGATTAGTGCCAGGAAGTACCTGGTTCTTGTCAGAGTGACAAGGAATTTTCAGAACATGAAGGGCTTACAGAGCCATAGAAACGAAGCCAAAAGGAAATTAAATTAGGAAAATAG
>OZ038515.1:36656942-36731942 GCA_964036315.1 Acanthosepion esculentum | reverse complement strand
TGAACAGACTGTGATAGATCTGAACAGACTGATAGATAGATAGATAGATAGATAGATAGATAGATAGATAGATAGATAGATATGAACAGACTGTGATAGATCTGAACAGACTGGTAGATAGATAGATAGATAGATATGAACAGACTGTGATAGATCTGAACAGACTGATAGATAGATAGATAGATAGATAGATAGATAGATAGATAGATAGATAGATAGAGATGAACAGACTGTGATAGATCTGAACAGACTGATAGATAGATAGATAGATATGAACAGACTGTGATAGATATGAACAGACTGATAGATAGATAAATAGATAGATAGATATGAACAGACTGTGATAGATCTGAACAGACTGATAGATAGATAGATAGATAGATATGAACAGACTGTGATAGATCTGAACAGACTGATAGATAGATAGATAGATATGAACAGACTGTGATAGATCTGAACAGACTGATAGATAGATAGATATGAACAGACTGTGATAGATCTGAACAGACTGATAGATAGATAAATAGATAGATAGATATGAACAGACTGTGATAGATCTGAACAGACTGATAGATAGATAGATAGATAGATAGATAGATAGATAGATAGATAGATAGATATGAACAGGGATAGATAGATAGATAGATAGATAGATATATAGATAGATAGATAGATAGATAGATATGAACAGACTGTAATAGATCCGAACAGACTGATAGATAGATAGATAGATAGATAGATAGATAGATAGATATGAACAGACTGTGATAGATCTGAACAGACTGATAGATAGATAGATAGATAGATAGATAGATAGATAGATAGATAGATAGATAGATAGATAGATAGATATGAACAGGGATAGATAGATAGATATGAACAGGGATAGATAGATAGATAGATAGATAGATAGATAGATAGATAGATAGATAGATAGATAGATAGATATGAACAGACTGTGATAGATCTGAACAGACTGATAGATAGATAGATAGATAGATAGATAGATAGATAGATAGATAGATAGATAGATAGATATGAACAGACTGTGTTAGATCTGAACAGACTGATAGATAGATAGATAGATAGATAGATAGATAGATATGAACAGGGATAGATAGATAGATATGAACAGAGATAGATAGATAGATAGATAGATAGATAGATAGATAGATAGATATGAACAGACTGTGATAGATCCGAACAGACTGATAGATAGATAGATAGATAGATAGATAGATAGATAGATAGATAGATAGATAGATAGATATGAACAGACTGTGATAGATCTGAACAGACTGATAGATAGATAAATAGATAGATAGATAGATAGATAGATAGATATGAACAGACTGTGATAGATCTGAATAGACTGGTAGATAGATAGATAGATAGATAGATAGATAGATAGATAGATAGATATGAACAGACTGTGATAGATCTGAACAGACTGATAGATAGATAGATAGATAGATAGATAGATAGATAGATAGATAGATATGAACAGGGATAGATAGATAGATAGATAGATAGATAGATAGATAGATAGATAGATAGATAGATATGAACAGACTGTGATAGATCCGAACAGACTGATAGATAGATAGATAGATAGATAGATAGATAGATAGATAGATAGATAGATATGAACAGACTGTGATAGATCTGAACAGACTGATAGATAGATAGATAGATAGATAGATAGATAGATAGATAGATATGAACAGACTGTGATAGATCTGAACAGACTGGTAGATAGATAGATAGATAGATATGAACAGACTGTGATAGATCTGAACAGACTGATAGATAGATAGATAGATAGATAGATAGATAGATAGAAATGAACAGACTGTGATAGATCTGAACAGACTGATAGATAGATAGATAGATATGAACAGACTGTGATAGATATGAACAGACTGATAGATAGATAAATAGATAGATAGATAGATATGAACAGACTGTGATAGATCTGAACAGACTGATAGATAGATAGATAGATAGATATGAACAGACTGTGATAGATCTGAACAGACTGATAGATAGATAGATAGATATGAACAGACTGTGATAGATCTGAACAGACTGATAGATAGATAGATATGAACAGACTGTGATAGATCTGAACAGACTGATAGATAGATAAATAGATAGATAGATATGAACAGACTGTGATAGATCTGAACAGACTGATAGATAGATAGATAGATAGATAGATAGATAGATAGATAGATAGATATGAACAGACTGTGATAGATCTGAACAGACTGATAGATAGATAGATAGATATGAACAGACTGTGATAGATCTGAACAGACTGATAGATAGATAGATAGATATGAACAGACTGTGATAGATCTGAACAGACTGATAGATAGATAGATATGAACAGACTGTGATAGATCTGAACAGACTGATAGATAGATAAATAGATAGATAGATATGAACAGACTGTGATAGATCTGAACAGACTGATAGATAGATAGATAGATAGATAGATAGATAGATAGATAGATAGATAGATATGAACAGACTGTGATAGATCTGAACAGACTGATAGATAGATAGATAGATATGAACAGACTGTGATAGATCTGAACAGACTGATAGATAGATAGATAGATATGAACAGACTGTGATAGATCTGAACAGACTGATAGATAGATAGATATGAACAGACTGTGATAGATCTGAACAGACTGATAGATAGATAAATAGATAGATAGATATGAACAGACTGTGATAGATCTGAACAGACTGATAGATAGATAGATAGATAGATAGATAGATAGATAGATATGAACAGACTGTGATAGATCTGAACAGACTGATAGATAGATAGATAGATAGATAGATAGATATGAACAGACTGTGATAGATCTGAACAGACTGATAGATAGATAGATAGATATGAACAGACTGTGATAGATCTGAACAGACTGATAGATAGATAGATATGAACAGACTGTGATAGATCTGAACAGACTGATAGATAGATAGATAGATAGATAGATAGATAGATAGAAATGAACAGACTGTGATAGATCTGAACAGACTGATAGATAGATAGATAGATATGAACAGACTGTGATAGATATGAACAGACTGATAGATAGATAAATAGATAGATAGATATGAACAGACTGTGATAGATCTGAACAGACTGATAGATAGATAGATAGATATGAACAGACTGTGATAGATCTGAACAGACTGATAGATAGATAGATAGATAGATAGATATGAACAGACTGTGATAGATCTGAACAGACTGATAGATAGATAGATATGAACAGACTGTGATAGATCTGAACAGACTGATAGATAGATAAATAGATAGATAGATATGAACAGACTGTGATAGATCTGAACAGACTGATAGATAGATAGATAGATAGATAGATAGATAGATAGATAGATAGATAGATAGATATGAACAGACTGTGATAGATCTGAACAGACTGATAGATAGATAGATAGATATGAACAGACTGTGATAGATCTGAACAGACTGATAGATAGATAGATAGATATGAACAGACTGTGATAGATCTGAACAGACTGATAGATAGATAGATATGAACAGACTGTGATAGATCTGAACAGACTGATAGATAGATAAATAGATAGATAGATATGAACAGACTGTGATAGATCTGAACAGACTGATAGATAGATAGATAGATAGATAGATAGATAGATAGATAGATAGATAGATATGAACAGACTGTGATAGATCTGAACAGACTGATAGATAGATAGATAGATAGATAGATAGATAGATATGAACAGACTGTGATAGATCTGAACAGACTGATAGATAGATAGATAGATATGAACAGACTGTGATAGATCTGAACAGACTGATAGATAGATAGATATGAACAGACTGTGATAGATCTGAACAGACTGATAGATAGATAGATAGATAGATAGATAGATAGAAATGAACAGACTGTGATAGATCTGAACAGACTGATAGATAGATAGATAGATATGATCAGACTGTGATAGATATGAACAGACTGATAGATAGATAAATAGATAGATAGATATGAACAGACTGTGATAGATCTGAACAGACTGATAGATAGATAGATAGATAGATATGAACAGACTGTGATAGATCTGAACAGACTGATAGATAGATAGATAGATAGATATGAACAGACTGTGATAGATCTGAACAGACTGATAGATAGATAGATATGAACAGACTGTGATAGATCTGAACAGACTGATAGATAGATAAATAGATAGATAGATATGAACAGACTGTGATAGATCTGAACAGACTGATAGATAGATAGATAGATAGATAGATAGATAGATAGATAGATATGAACAGACTGTGATAGATCTGAACAGACTGATAGATAGATAGATAGATATGAACAGACTGTGATAGATCTGAACAGACTGATAGATAGATAGATAGATAGATATGAACAGACTGTGATAGATCTGAACAGACTGATAGATAGATAGATATGAACAGACTGTGATAGATCTGAACAGACTGATAGATAGATAAATAGATAGATAGATATGAACAGACTGTGATAGATCTGAACAGACTGATAGATAGATAGATAGATAGATAGATAGATAGATAGATAGATAGATAGATAGATAGATAGATATGAACAGACTGTGACATAGATAGATAAACAGTATTAAACAACATTTAAGGGCCTAAATGTCCGAGAGATTTTCATAGAAAATATTCGTCCTCCGGCAGGAATCGAACCTATACGGAACCGTCATTTAGCCTGGCGTGCCTTAGCCGATTCTGCCACAGAGGAGCTTTCGGTTAGCAAGGTCGATTTTACTGTCTTTAAACTACATGATTCTCTCACGTACATTCATATCTGCTCATGGCGTATCCAAATGTAAACAAATGACGTCACACATGAAATGACATATTTTTTGGTTGTTTCTTGATCCTGTCCTCTAACGAAGGAATTTTTTTAGTATATAAAAAATCTTATTCCTAACTCTTTTTCTTTCCAGATAATTTTTCTTTCAATATATTGTTACTCATAAGTCCAATGAAAATGATTACAATGAAACAATGTCGAGTAATCTTACTATTTGAGTATAAGCTGGGAAAAAGAACCATTTTTGCATGGAATCATTACACGCGATGAGAAATGGATACTCTTTGACAACAGCAAGATAGTGGTTAGATGCAAGTGAATCACCAAAACAATACCCAAAACCTCCACTACACTAGTTAATGGTCACTGTCTTTCAAAGGGATTATTCATTATTCATTCTTGACTCAAGGGAAAACAATAACAGCAACCACGTATTGTGGAGCAATTGAGTGTATGCACGAAAAATTGAAAAAAGAAACATTCTAGTCTAGTTGGCCCAATTTTTCTGCATGACAACGCACGGCCGCACGCTACTCAATCAACTGCTCAAAAGCCTGAATTATGAAATTTTGCCTCATCCCGCATTTTTACCTGTCTCCTACTGATTATTACATGTAAGCATTTTGAGCTTTTCATACGCAATAAAGCATTCTCCAATAAGGAAGAGGTAATAGGGTGTGTGTGTGTGAACTGCTTATCAAATCATAGGATGAGAATTTTTTTTTAAATGGGATCAAGAACTTAGACGTACATTCGAGAAGAGGCATTCATCAACATGGCGGCCTATCTCAACTAAACAAATTATTTAACATTTCAGAAGCGTTTTATTCATTTTCTATAAAGTGTGTCATTTCGTGCGTGACAACCTAATAAATATATATTCTAAGTAGTGGAGTAATAGCGGTTCAGATTGAGGAATCGGTGAACCGAGTTCGAATTCCAGCCGAGTCTGTTACAGTAACTTACTTGGGAATAACTTTGGTAAAGGTATGAATTCATCTCTTCTCTCCCCAGCAATGGATTAAATAGCAAGACTGAGTTTTGTTTGACAATCTGTCTAGAAGAAAGTCAACACTGAATTTAAAACCTGAGGAGGGACCTTGTAGCACGCTGTGCACCAGTCCTCCGTATTCGGCTATTCCCAAAATTGTAGTCGGTTCTGCACAAGCTTTCACCACAATAATCAAATCATATTTGCTCGTGATCCAGCTGTATATATATATATATATATATATATATATATATATATATATATATATATATATATATATATATATATAGAGAGAGAGAGAGAGAGAGAGAGAGAGAGAGGCACGGTGGAGTAATGGATAGCGGCTTGGATTGAGGAGAGCCGAGTTCGAATTCCAGTCGAATCCATTACATCCACTTACGTGCTAATACCCTTGGGAAAGGTGTGAATCCTCTTCTTCTCCCTCCAACTATGGGTAAATAGCAGGACAGACTGGGTTCTATAGCCTTGGATGGCAACTGGTCTAGGAGAAGTACAACTGTGAATTCAAAACCTGCAGAGGGTCGTTTGGGGACCTTGTGGCGTTCACTGCACCAGGTCCCTGTATTCGTCCCTCCAAAAAGTGTGGATGGCCCTGCACAAAGCCTTCACCACTATAATCAAATCTCATGTGTCGGTGTCGGGCTTTCAGTTTCTAGGAACTGATCTGCCTGACCCTCATACGTCGAATTCGACGGTAGAGTCGATCATATATATATATATATATATATATATATATGTGTGTGTGTGTGTGTGTGTGTGTGTGTGTGTGTATTTAGGCAGCAAATTCTCTTCTAGCCATGTCTGATTAAATAAATTGCAAACATTATGTCTGCTTATTTTTAGCATAATCCTTTCAAATTCACGAATATTTTTCTGTGTATTACAACCACATGTGACAAGAAATGCACTGTAACAGCGAAAATCCCTTTTATTTCCCAAGTACTTTTCATCTCTTTCTGAGAGCATCATCAGTGGTGCAATTGGTAAGGCAAAAACTATGTTTTCCTCATCCATTAATTTTTTTCCATCCGTTTTTAATTATGCCAAATAATATTCAGCTTAACTTTTTCACCCTCCCTTCCGTGCAAAGTTAGCCTAGGGGTAGAATCTCTGACTGATACTAGATCGGTCGGGTTTCGATCCCGGCTTGAAGCATTCGTACGTCTAGCCACCCTGAGGAGCTGTGATGACAATGTATATGCTCCCGGTTGAGCTCTCTTAAGAAAAGGAAAACATTTAATGACTACCGAGAATTGAAACCCGAATAGTTATGATAAGATGCAAACGCCGTATCAACTGTATCAACGGGCCTCGGTGACGAATTAGACTCGATATAGCACCGCTCGATCACATATTTTGATGAGTTCCACCACGGAATATGTGATCGAACGGGGCTGGAACTCATCCGAATATGTGATCGAGCGGTGCTATATCGAGTCTAATTCGTCACCTCTTCGTCACCGAGGCCCATTGGAAAAGTTGGTATGACGTTTGCCTGATGACGTAACTGTCCGGCTGATGAGTCCCAAATGTAGGACGAAACGGCCGTCCAATGCTTTCTGCATTCTGTTGAGGTTTCTTCAAGACTCCATGAATTATTTATGATTATTTCAAGTGTATTTATCTAAAAATAAATACGCTAAAATCCACCTTCATCCCTACCGCTAAGCCATCAGCTTAGTGGTAGAATTTCCGACTGACGTTTCGATCCTAGCTAAAGGCAACCGGACGTCTAGCCACACTGAAGAGCTGTGAAACAGCGAAACAGTCTGCCTGTGGATAACAACAATAGGCTCTTAAAAAAAATTAATTTCGGTTTAGCTATCTGGGGAAGGAAGTGTAGGTTTGTAAATAGCGACTATTAAAGCTGATATACCGTGACTCTTCGGCAAAAGCGAAATCGCATCGGATATATATATATATATATATATATATATATATATATATATATATATATATATATATATATATATATAAGAGTTTGGCTAAAGTCCAATTTAATTTCTTTGGCAAGGTAATGTTTGTTTCTGATCATTTTACTGGTTTCCTGTACATATTCAAATATTAATTATATCACGTCCTAATGTTCTTTCCTGCTTTCGTGTTTTTTTGTCAGATATATTTACTATTGTTGTTGTTACATTTCATGCTTAATTCTTTTAATACTGATCGTCCTGCGTCTGACGATCAACTACATCCGGCTGCAAGGCCACTGATCGTTAGAATGGAAGTTTTGAAGGGCGTGGAATCCCCTCTTAATTGTTATTGTTCCCTGACCCGAGGTGGTACCACCTGTTAGGGTCCCAGCTCTCGCGAAACAATGATCCCGCAAACAAAAACATACACTATAATAGTACAAAAAGTCATTTTTATAGTAAAATTACCAGCAATATATTTTATAGCAAAATGACCAACAATACATTTTATCTGCAGTTGGAGGCATACAATTGCGTTCAAAATACTTTTAGCTAAAGCCATAAAACTGTTCAAAATATTTAGATTTCTGCATTAAATGACCCATAGAGATGTTGATATGCCGCTAAACAAAACCACCCAACCAAACAACCAACATGAAAGAAATCCTTCATGACATTAGTCCATATAATATCCTACAATTTCTTAAAGAAATCAAACTGTATTCTAAAATATAACTTCAACAAAACTACAACATAAAACACACGTATCACCACCTCTAGTAATCATGTCCATACAAACATGTATATGCACAAAAGCTGAGTATCATCTACCATGTATTCAATTGTGAAAGCAGAATAACATATATCATATTTTTATTACTTCCAAGCTCCCAAGAAAATTAACATTCAACATTAAATGACCCATAAGGTGTTGATATGCCGTTAATCAATTAAATCAAAACAAATTCTAATACTGATAATCGTCTCTGACAGTTGATATTACTTAGTTTTATTGGGTTATTGATAAGTATTTGCAGGATTTCGTGTTTTGTTGGTCGATGAAATGAAATTTAATTAAACTATTAAACTCATATAAATAGCATGTTAATCGGCGCACTAACTTAGTGGCTATGTAATCAATGTATGCATTATTTGAATTGTTATTATTAGCGAAGCAATATATATATATATATATATATATATATATATATATATATATATATATAGAATATACATATATATATATACGGACAAAGCGTCGTGAATATGACAGTAAAGATGAAGAAAACAATTCGGGCCATGTAAATAGTGTAAATATGTACAATTCTGTTTCATTAAAGACAACAGACTGCGATTAAGCTTTTTATTTAATTTTTCTGAAACTGTTCAAATGTACTATATAATAATATTAACTACTAACACGGCCACAATGTGCTGACTGTGTTCGGAAAATAAAACATCACTATAACTAAACATACACACAAACCACACACCCAATTAAAAAGGAAAAATTAAAATCATACTTGATAATGGCTGAAACTATAACCAAAAGCGTTCGGAATTACAAAACATTTGGACAGTTTCTACACACTCTGAACACTTCTTCGAACACAAGAAAAATTAAATAAAAAGCTTAATCGTCGTGCTATCTCTGTAGTCTTTAATGAAACATGTATAAATGAAGGATTGCTAACTAAACACACACACAATTTATATATATATATATATATAAAATTTTTATGTATATCGCAAATAGCGTGAAACCCAGGGTCACAAACTCACATCAATCCAATTATATATATATATATATATATATATATATATATATATATATATATATAAATGGTGGTACTCGCTTGCAAAAACCTCGGATAGCTCAACATGTAGTTGAACAAATCGGTACCCGACGAAAAATGAGGAATAAAAAAAGAAAGAACCAAAAACATTAAAACAAGGCGAAAACAATCGTCCAGTGTTCAAGCTCCAAGTTCAAAGAAGAAAAAAACAAATCGAGTAAAAAGACAACTACGTAAAGTGCTCAATACACTGAGTAGAGCAAAACCTAAGATAATCCTAAGGAGCCAGGTTTCACCTAAACGGATCTTCAGGCTAATGCCGGCTCTATTACTCTATTACACTGAAGATCCGTTTAGGTTAAACCTGGGTAGATTTGCCTGACTCCTTAGGATTATCTTATATATATATATATATATATATATATATATATATATATATATATATATATGTGTGTGTGTGTCATTCACAGACAGTACTGTTTCGCTGTATCACAGCTCCTCAGTGAGACTAGACATCCGAATGCCTCAAGCCTGATTTGGTGTCAGCCAAAGCTATCTTCACTCGGCAGAGTTACACAACTAAATCTAGCGTATTGTTTTTACAAATGTAAACAAATGTCAATCAGCCAAAGTGCTCCATTCATTTTACTGAAGAGCTTTGCATTAGTGCAGGTGGCTGTTGTTTATTGAATTAGCTTATCACTCAACAATGCTCAATTGAAATGTATTTTCAAGAGCTAATATATATATATATATATATATATATATATATATATATATATATATAGAGAGAGAGAGAGAGAGAGAGCTAATATATATATATATATATATATATATATATATATATATATATATATATATATATATATATATCCAAGTATAGGATTAGTGTATACGGAATAAATTCCAATAAGCAACAATTACTATTCTTAAAAGAGTGCTCAATACAGAGTAGAGCAAATATAATTATTTATTCGAAAATTATAACATAAATATCTTATAAAATCACTACAAAAATAGCCATTTTGTTTCAACACTCCCGGTGTCTTATCATGTGATGGTATTGAATGTAACACCATCACTTGATAAGACACCAGACAAAATGGCTATTTTTGTAGTGATTTTATAACATATTTATGTTATAATGTTCGAATAAATAATTATATATATATATATATATATATATATATATATATATATATATATATATATAAGAGAGGGAGAAAGGAAATGTGAATAAAATAAAAATGTGCCACAAGTCATCTAGTATCTAATCAGTAGCATCCCTAGCTAAAGAGTTTCAATCCTTGTTCTGGAAGCAAAAACCTATTCGAATTTGAAATGGTCATTGAACATTAAACCTTGAGACCATTGTTTTTGTATACTGTCCACTGAGCTGAAATGTTATTACCAGCTGATGAATACACAACCGAGCAGAAACCCACTCACGCAAGTACGCATGCGTAGAAATTAACATCACGCATGCGTACTCCTACAGAAATGATTGATTAGAACTGGTGCGACAAATGGCCGTCAACTCTGTGAATGTGGTGATGGGGAAGGTTTAAATTTTTGTGTGTAGGCGTTAAAGTGTGTGTGTGAGTGTGTGTGTGTGTGTGTGTGTGTGTGTGTGCGCGCGCACGCGCGTGTGTATTCGTTTTTTGTCTTTGTTTTTTTTTTCATGCAAATGTATCCTTATAGTGTGCGAGGCTGTAACTACGCCTCAACGAGTGAATTTATTTGAAACGAGTCAACGATTGTAAATATCACTCTTACAGGAAAGCATTGAATCTGGAAGAATCTTTGAAACTGGTGGACCGTGAACAATATTTGCCGAAAGTTTGGCAAAGATATACTGGAATAATCCTACTAACACGTCTGACAATGTCTTTTAGAAGACTCGTCTCTTTGGTTCAAACAATTATGTATTGTCTACAATAGTTTCTAACTTTTATCGACCAATACCACTATAAGAATAAAACATAAAAATCTGATTCCTTATTTTATTATGATCTGTGAATTACCATGACTTCTTGGGAAAGATTGGGGAGCGGTTTCCATTGCCTTCTCCACGGTTTGGTTTGGTTTGGTTTGTTTTACAGAATATCAACCTCAATGGGTTATTTAATGCCGACAAGGTTTTTATTGCTGGTAATAATTTTTTCTTCAAAAATTTATTGTTGGTAATTTTTTTTTACAAAAACGTATTGCTGGTATTAAAACCTATTTTTACACTTTCATCGTGTTTTTACCCCAGTTTGGGGGGTTAACTCTTTACCCATAGCTGGGACCCTAACACGTGCTACCACCCTGGGTCAGGGTGGACTGGGAACACCAGCAATTAAGAGATAGTTCCACGCTCCTCAAAGCCTCCTGATCAGAGGCCTTGATGTTTGATGTAGTTTATCGTCTTACCCGGGAGGCGGATGTAGTTTAATGTCTTACCCGGGATGCGGATGTAGTTTAATGTCTTACTCGGGACACGGATGTAGTTTATTGTCATACCCAAGACGCGGATGTAGTTTATCGTCTTACTCGGGACACGTATGTAGTTTATTGTCATACCCAGGACGCGGATGTAGTTTATCGTCTTACCCGGGACGCGGATGTAGTTTAATGTCTTACCCGGGACGCGGATGTAGTTTAATGTCTTACCCGGGACGCGGATGTAGTTTAATGTCTTACCCGGGACGCGGATGTAGTTTATCGTCATACCCATGACGGCGCGGTTTGGAAATCAGAGTTGTCTCTCTCCTAGACCTGCTGCTACTCTAAAGCCCGATTTTATCTACATTGTTGTTCTCATCATTATTGTTATATTGTCGTTTCGGCCTTCTTCAGGTGATATAATTCGGAATTTCGAAGCGAACCTTTATTTCTTACACCGGGATAGATTGTTCTAGTTCCACATGTCATGCCTCTTTCGGAGGGGGGGTATATGTATCAGTTATCTCCCTTTAACTCTTCCCTTCCCATCAACTGCAGCCAGGTATAGACTTCTATTTGAAACTCCAATCACCGAACTCCGAAGCCTTAAAACTGCCGAGAAATCGTGAATATGGCAACGACGATGAGGACAACTGTCCGATCAAAATTAATAGTATAAATAATTACAATACCTGATACCATATATATATATATATATATATATATATATATATATATATATATATATATATATATATATATATATACAATTTTAACAGTGGAAGTGACAACTTTTTTTAGAGTTATTCTTCCCCGGGTGGTAGTTATGAAAAGTATTTGGGGTTTTTTGTTAGTCTAGGTATTTCTACAAGGTATCATGCAATTAAAAATTAGCACTCTGTATCATTTATAAATATTACTTCCTGTTTATGGAACCCTCTCAAAATATACATTTTTTTATATATTAATTCTATATATTTGAAATTGTAGTAGCCTGGCTCTCAATTTCAGTCAAGATCGTTTTAGGTGTTGCCATAGAAGGATATGGCTACACAAACAAGAAATTCAAATTCAGCATTGGCAGCGCTAACATATTTGGATTTCAACTGGCGATGGCTCTCATACCTCACTCAATGTTATTAGTGTTAAATTAACACAAATGACCTCAGCCAAAATTCGATCTTGTTTTTTTTTCAGTCCGCTAACCGTTACCCTTTATAGTTTCACTGAGACGGTCGGCCCACATTGTTTTTTTTGTTTTTTGTTTTTTTAATGTTAAAAAAACGTGAATAAAATTTTGCACCGTAAGTGTATTCTGCGTTGTTGTCCGCAATTAAATGTATCAATTATTTCGTGAAATAATTAATTGCATATACATTTTGATTCGACTGTTATATTCGTGGCTATGACTTAATTCTCGAGGAATGTTGGCAAAATTTCATCAGATTTACTCCAAACAAATTACTTGATCACAAATATCAGATTCGAAAGATAAAAAAATAAAATAAAATAAGCAAGCAAACAATATTCTACAGAGTATAAACTGACATTATTTTAATGAATCAGGGCCGTAGCAGATACAAATATTTTTTTTTGGGTGGGGTGCCAAAAATTTATAATTTAGCCTTAAGTTATCAAATGTACTATATAATAATATTAACTACGAACACGGCCACAATGTGCTGACTGTCATTTATACCTTCCAGTACCCCAAGACTGACAGAAATCATCGTTTCTGGTTTATTTTTTACGGCATATCGCCCTCAATTGGTTATTTAATGCCTAGGATAGGTTCGTTTGAATAGAATATGCATTTTTTAGAAGCTTGAAGATCAGGTTTCATTGGCCTGTTTTGTAAAGAGGGTTTTTGTTAAGAGTCAAATGTATTGCTGGTAATATTTTTTTTTCAAAAAATGTATTGCTGGTAATTTTACTATAAAAATCTATTTTTATACTTTCATAGTGTTTTGGCCCTATTTTGGGTTTAATAGCTGGGACTCGGGTGGACCTGGGAGCAACAGCAATGAAGAGGTGGTTCCACGCTCCTCAAAACCTCCAAATTAGAGGCCTTGCTGCTGGATGTAGTTTATCATTATACCCAGGACGCCAATTTCCTTTGAAATATTAAGGAACAGTCTGTGTTACAAATCCAAGTACTTTCAGTTCGAAATTCCAATCTCCTGAACAAACATCTTGAATATGACAAGAAAAATGAGGACTACAATTCGAATAATGTAAATAATTACAATACCACATCTCAAAATTATAGACAGATTCTGAAGAAGGCCGGCGCGTACAGAGGCCGAAACGTCATATAAAAAATGACAATAAAAATGGGGACAACAGTTCGAACAATGTAGATACAGTTTTATCCCGGCTGGATATAATGCGATGAGGCAAATGGGGCACGGATTTTTTTTTCCTCTTTTTTAGCAAGAATTTTTACGAAACACCGGATTTCACGGTAATATTTTATGCAGTTCAACGACCGAGGTATATTGTAAAATTTAACGTATGTAATTTTGGGTAACGTCACCATCATTCCAAGAATTGTTCAGATGACTCGCCTCCTTCTGTCTCTTGAAATGATCTTCAGTAATTTTTGAAATCCGTTATTATAATTCCATCGGTTGTTCAGACTATTGACTTATATAGGGTGACCCCCCAAAACGGGAACTTTTTAACAATCCAATAAAACCAAGAGTGATGGAAGAAAAATATTTAATTCATAGTAATTGAAACCTTAAAACATGCCATTTAAGAAACAATGATGGAATTTTCATTTTTTTTTTAAATTACGTCCTGTAGATGGCGTCCTCCTGTACGAATGCATTCTTGAAATCTGCTGTTGAGATTCCTCATTGACTGCTGCAACATCTCAGCTGGGATACTGTGAATTTCATTCTCGTTACTAAAATGGCGAAATGTTTACTTGCTCAAGGTCACTGTCTTGCATTGTTGCCACTTGCTCATGTCTGGCAATACGCACTTCAAAAATTCCCGTTTTTTGGGGTCACCGTGTATATCTTTATATAAAATACCTTTGTGTAATTTTGA
Organism: Acanthosepion esculentum; assembly: GCA_964036315.1. Taxonomy (NCBI): domain Eukaryota; kingdom Metazoa; phylum Mollusca; class Cephalopoda; order Sepiida; family Sepiidae; genus Acanthosepion; species Acanthosepion esculentum. The sequence continues at coordinate 36,716,851 of OZ038515.1, read as the reverse complement.
GACGAGCCATAATAATTCCAGATCGTGTTCGTACGACTGATTTCATTTTCTCTGTGTGTGTGTGTGTGCGTGAGTGCGTGCGTGCGTGCGTGCGTGTGTGTGCGCGCCAGTGTGTTTGTAGTAAAACGTTATTCATATGACACCCTGCTCAAGCGATCAAGTCTCTTTCGATTCATGACTCACTGGACAGATTATCACGCAAGAGACCGCTGTTTCTTTCTGCTGTAGACTGGTCGACAACCAAGGCTTCGTATTTTAACAATGATCTCTAAAGAGACTAAATGTGGCAGCAATATTCAAAGCATGGAAAATGGTAGACTACCAGATATGTAAGATGGAATCGAACGAAAAAATTGTTTAGCACAACTCAGTGAAGAGACTTTCATAGCAGCAGACCTAGCAAGTAATCCAATATAGTCTTTCTACTTCCTGTCAGCGAAAGACATTACGTCAAGAAGGCGCAACGACTCGATTGCCTGGAGGTTAGCATCAGCCATGCTGATGGAAGGCAGAAACTGTTCCCTCAGACGATTAAGAAATCGTCTGAGAGAACAGTTTCGTTTTAGAGGCGTTAAAATTAACAAACCATTTCAATGATTGTAGGTGATTTTGTGGATGGTTGGGGAAGAGATGGATTTATACCTCTCCCACGTGCATTCGCGCGTAAGTGAATAGAACGAGGCTTATGCGCAGTTACCATTGGGAATGCCTTCCGTAATTCTGAGAGGAGACCATATCATTTCATAACGTCGACACCAGTGTTTCTCAACCGTTGAGCCCGGGCGAACTAATGCGCCCTGAAAGGTAGCCAGGTACGCCCTAAGTTAACGGAATAGTAATTTAGTAATTATTTTCATATATAAAAAAAAGTCTTTATTTTTAAAAACCTGGAGACACTAAGCATATGACTTCCAAGTCTAGGTCAGGTCTTTGTCATTTGATATTTTAAACTGGATGCTAGATTCCTTAATTTTTAAGGAGGTGGATAATCCTTTCCCTTTTGCCTTCCTTGACGGATTTAAACCATTAATTATCGGTCTGTCTAAAAAGAAAAATAGCAGATTCTCCATGAATCCATTTCAATGAAAACACTATCGCTTAAATATAAAACGATATATATATATATATATATATATTTTGAACGATAAAAATTATTAGAAAAATCAATTAAAATATATATATAAATATATATATATATTTAAAATATATATATATATATATATATATATATATATATATATATATTTGTGTATTTAGGCAGCAATCCTTCTTTCATGCACATTTCATTAAAAACGACTGACAAGGTGCTTTTATTTAGTTTTTTATATAATTTCTCGTGCGATCTAATAAATAAATATATATAAATATATATATATATATACATATATATATATATAAATCTGATATATATAAAAAAAATCCGATACTCACAGGACATATTGAGGAGAAGAGGGACTGAGGAAAGCAGCGCGTAACATACTTGATGGGTTTGAGTAAATGGATGGCAGAACAGGTTTTGAGAGCGATATCAAGAAGACAAAACTTATTACGAGCTACAAGGGGCATGAAAATGTGGAGAGCCATGATCGCCTACGTCCTGAAGGGACACAGAAGATAAAACGAGTCCTTTTCAGCTCTGGCTTTCAGATGTCATCGCACGTAGATAGGAATGCTGTCGACAAGGCGCGTGCTTATTTTAGGAGACATCTTCATTATTTCCAAATTTCATGACATAATTTTTCCTTATTAAAATTTAAATTACCCCCCAGAGTTTTAGTTATTCTACAAGTGCGCCCCGACTTAAAAATGATCGAGAAACACTTGTCTACGCACTGCTGATTTCATAGGATTAAACATCGACTGCCAGAAAACAGAATACATGATTATTAACAAAAGTGTGGGTTACCCTGCTTGTCTCTGGGAGCGCTCCTTCGGCCTATAAATAGGAAATGATATACTCACAGACCCTCTTTTTGGTCTTTTAGTCCTTTGCAATCTTGACAATATCAGATATGGATATATCCAAGAAGACCAAATGCATGGTTATCAGCGAAAGGATGATCCCAAAATGCAAATTACAAATCGGGGTTACTAAATTCATGGAAATACAGAAATTTAAATATCTGGGAAGTGCTTTAACAGAGGATGGAATGTGTGACACTGAAATCCGAAGACGTATTTGGATGACCAAAGATGCTTTCCAGAAGCTAAGCAGAGTATTAAGAGACAGAAAAATTTGTTAGAAACAAATAAAAGAGTACTGAACAATTAGGTGATATTCCTCCTCCTGTATGCCAGCGAATGTTGAACAATCTCCTCAATGATGAAGAAGAGATATGAAGCAACAGAAATGCGGTTTTACAGAAAGATACTGAGGATACCATGGGCTAAACATGTGAGCAACAAAAAGGTTTAGGAGATAATGGAAAAAGGAAATATATACGTAACATCAGGAAGAGGCAGTTGAAATTTCCGGGGTGCGTAATGAGGAAGGAGGGCTTGGAAAATCCGATACTCACAGGACATATTGAGGAAAAGAAGGACAGAGGAAATCAGCGCGTAACATACTTGATGGGTTTGAGTAAATGGATGGCAGAACAGGTTTTGAGAGCGATATCAAGAAGATAAAATTTATTAAGAGCTAAAAGGGGCATGAAAATGTGGAGAGCCATGATTGCCTACGTCCTGAAGGGACACAGAAGATAAAAGGAGTCCTTTTCAGCTCTGGCTTTCAGATGTAATCGCACGTAGATAGGAATGCTGCCGACAAGGCGCGTACGCTTCTTTGGTTTGGTTCATTTTATGGCATATCAACACCTCAATGGGTTATTTAATGCCGAGAAGATCTTTTATTGCTGGTAATAATTTTTTACAAAGTATTTCTAGTACTAAAACCTATTCTTACCCTTTCATAGTGTTTTGACTCCAGTTTGGGAGTTAGCTGTTTGCCCCTGGCTGGGACCTTAAGAAGTGATACCACCCCGGGTCAGGGAGGACCTGGGAACACCAGCAATTAAGAGGTGGTTCTACGCTCCTCAAAACCTTCTGATCAGAGGCCTTGCTGTTTGACGTATTTTATCGTCTTACTCGGGACGTGGATGTAGTTTATCGACTTAACCCAGGGCGCGAATGTAGTTTATCGCCTTAACTCAGAATGCGGATGTAGTTTATCGTCATACCCAGGACGGTCGCTTCTTTGGTCCTTCCTTGACTCTTAAACTCTCACACACACGCATATACACACACGTGTCTATCATACACGTTTGGTACACACAGACACACATATATACATACAAGCACATTCTTATTATAACGTGTTTAATTTTTTTTTTTACGTTCGTTACAATTTTCTACTCATAATTTCTTTTGTTAATATATGTGTTGTTGTTTGTTTTAGATTTATTGCTTTGTGTCACTGATTTTTACCTGGACTCACATTGAGTCCGCTAATATTGTTTGTGGGACAAATGTTTCAGGAGCCTGTAAATATTTACTATCCAAAGTGTTGATTCCCTAAAGATAATTGAGACGAATATTTGCCTAAACACACTAACATCCCACGATAATAGAATGATCCCAAAATGCGAATTTCAAATCGAAGATTCAAAATTCCAACAAGTAGAAGAATTTAAATATCTAGGAAGTGTTTCATTCCAAAAGCAAAATAGAGTTCTAAGTAATAGGGGAATTTCGCTAGAAACAAGGAAAAGGGTACTAGACTGCTGTGTGATACGTGTCCTCCTGTTTGGTAGTGATTGATGGACAATCTCCTCAAAGGTGAAGAAGAGACTCGAAGTAACAGAAATGTGGGTCTACAGAAGGATGCTGAGGATACCGTGGACCGAACATATGAGTAACTTTTGGATACAATGGAAACAAAAAGAAAACTAATACTTAACATCAGGAAGAAGCAGTCGAGGTTTCTGGGATATATAACGAGAAGGGACGGCTTGGAAAATTTATTTTGCTTTGTTTAACGGCACATAAAAATCTTATGGGTCATTTAATGCCGAAATTTAATTTTCTTGGGAGCATTAGTAATTTCATTTACAAAGTTGCTGATACTATATTTTATTATAAAAATTTATTGCTGGTAATATTATTTCCCTTACAAAAAAATGTATTTCTGGCAGTTCTACAAAAGCGTATTGTTATACTTTCGTCGTGTTTTGACCCCAGTTTGGAGGTTAACTATTTGCCCATAGTTGGTACTCAAACAGGTGTTACCACCCTGGATTAGAATGGACCTGGGAACAACAGCTATAAAGAGGTGGCTCCATGCTCCTCAAAACTACCCGATCAAAGCCTTGCTGCTGGATTTAGTTTATCGGGACGGTTGGATAATCTAATACTCACGGAACAGATTGAAGGCAAAAAAAGGCAGAGAAAAAATGCTTAACCTATCTAGCGAGCATGAATAAATAGATGGCAGGACAAGGTTTAGGACAGATAGCAACAAGTTTCTCAAAGAGCTCCAAAGTACAGAAGATTGTGGAGAGCCACGATCGCTTATGTCATGAATGGACATGGCACATGAAATTGAAGGTGAAATTTTATTTGTAGTCTGTCAGCATTAATCACTGTGGAATTAATTGATTTTGGTTGTGAAGAGGAGGCTTGAGGCAGCAGGAATATTGAGTTACGGGGGGGGGCGCTGGGTTTAAGCAGAGGCGTTAGAAGTATAGAGTTGAAGTAGACTTTAGAAGGAACCGGAAACCCAATCCTAAACAGGAAACAAGGGATAAACCTCTACTCCTATTCAAAAAACCTATCTACTCCTACTGAAGGAAGAAAATAAATAAATAACATTTCAGAGTTTAGGCGGAGACGTTAGAAGTATAGAGTTGAAGTAGACTTTAGAAGTAACCGGAAACCCAATCCTAAACAGGAAACAAGGGATAAACCTCTACTCCTATTCAAAAAACCTATCTACTCCTACTGAAGGAAGAAAATAAATAAATAACATTTCAGAGTTTAGGCGGAGACGTTAGAAGTATAGAGTTGAAGTAGACTTTAGAAGTAACCGGAAACCCAATCCTAAACAGGAAACAAGGGATAAACCTCTACTCCTATTCAAAAAACCTATCTACTCCTACTGAAGGAAGAAAATAAATAAATAACATTTCAGAGTTTAGGCGGAGACGTTAGAAGTATAGAGTTGAAGTAGACTTTAGAAGTAACCGGAAACCCAATCCTAAACAGGAAACAAGGGATAAACCTCTACTCCTATTCAAAAAACCTATCTACTCCTACTGAAGGAAGAAAATAAATAAATAACATTTCAGAGTTTAGGCGGAGACGTTAGAAGTATAGAGTTGAAGTAGACTTTAGAAGGAACCGGAAACCCAATCCTAAACAGAAAGCAATGGATAAACCGCTACTCCTGTTCAAAAGACCGGGGAAGAAAGTCCATCGGACGAAAGGCAAACATATTTACACCTATTGAAAATCAAAAAATACTAAATAAAACTTCAGATTTCAGGCGGAAACTTTAGAAGTATAGAGTTGAAGTAGTCTTTAGAAGGAACGTGGAACTCAATCCTAAACAGAAAGCAATGGATAAACCGCTACTCCTGTTCAAAAGACCGGGGAAGAAAGTTCATCGGACGAAAGGCAAACATATTTACTCGTATTGAAAAAGAAAAAATACTAAATAAAACTTCAGATTTCAGGCGAAAACGTTAGAAGTATAGAGTTGAAGTAGACTTTAGAAGGAACGGGGAACCCAATCCTAAACAGAAAGCAATGGATAAACTTATACTCTTTTATTGTTCTCTCTCCTTAATATTTTTCTCATATTCTCTAAGACTCAGTAACATCTTACGCCTTTTATTGTTCTGTCTCCTTAATCATGGTTTTTCTCACATCCTTGCATCTTAGTGGCTTTATTGTCTTGCTTGTGGAAAGGGGTGAAACGATAAAAAATACAAAAATGAATAAATAAAAACTTTCAAAGAAACTCTACAGAATAAATAAATACACAGCTTTTCGATAAAAGTGACTCACCTGATTTCTTTTACTAAATGTTCTCTTCTCCGATGAAACGAAAGTTGAGCTAAATTCAAAGGATAAGCGATCTAAAATCCGAAGAAGAAGCTTTGAAAGCTCTTTGAATTTAGCACTAAGTACTGTCAAGCATCCGTTCAGTGTAATGTTCTGGGGGATGCTTTTCTTTTCATGGAACTGGTTTCTTAAAACCTACTGAAAAGACCCTCAGGAGCGAGCAGTACAAGAGAATTTTAGAGTCTTGTCTGCTCCCTTCTGCTGAAAGGGTGCAAATCGACCACACCAAGCTCATTTTTATGCAGGATAATGCTCCCTGTCACAAATCAAAATTAATGAAGGAATACTTTGATCAGAAGAAGGTTAGTGTTATGACATGGGCGCCCCAATCTCCTGACCTCAACCCAATAGAAAACTTATGGAGCATTATAAAGTACAGGCTCTCGAGAAAGTACAGGCTCTCGAGCAACAAAGAAGATTTGATTGTGAATTTCATGTCCGAATGGAATTCAATGCTTGCAGATGAGATTTACCAGAACCTAATCAAGTCAGTGCCAAAAAAGGGTTGAAAAAGTAATTCAAAATAAAGCAGGACCCATAGATTATTAAATATTTCGAACTATATTAAATATTATAAATAAATTATACCTCTATTATTTTTTGTTTAAAGCTGTTCGGTTATGTATCTATTGATTACTAGTTGCAGGAAATAAGTGAGTCACTTTTTTTGCACAGTTTTTTCCCCTAAATCTCATTTATATCCAAATTATAATTATCAATAGAATACTTTCGGGGGAGGAAACTTTTTTACTAGGTGGTCGGGAAGGGGTCTTTATATTAGTAAGATTAAAAATTACTTTAACCCCAAAAACAATTGGCGAAAAGATTTTTAAGTAAAAAAAATGAATAAGTCACTTTTACCAAACAGCACAGTAATATTTCATAGTTGAGGCGAAGATGTTAGAAGTATGGAGTTGAAGTGGACTTTAAAAGAAACCGGAAACCCAACCCTAAACAGGAAACAAGGGATAAGCCTCTACTCCTGTTCAAAAACCTATCTACTCCTACTAAAGGAAGAAAATAAATAAATAACATTTCAGAGTTTAGGCACAGACGTTAGAAGTATAGAGTTGAAGTAGACTTTAGAAGGAACCGGAAAGCCAACCCTAAACAAGAAACTAGGATAAACCTCTACTCTTATTCAAAAAAAATAAAATCTACTCCTACCGAAGAAAGAAAATAAATAATTAAATAACATTTCAGAGTTTAGGGGGAAACGTTAGAAGTATAGAGTTGAAGTAGGCTTCAGAAGGAACCGGAAACCCAGTACTAATGAGGAAACAAAGGGTAAACCTCTATTCTTATTAAAAAAAACTATCTATTCCTGCCCAAGGAAGAAAATAAATTTCTGTGTTTAGGTGGTGATGTTTGAAATATTGAGTTGAAGTTGTCTTTAGAAGGAACCGGAAACCCAATCCTAAACAGGAAACAAGGGATAAACCTCTACTCCTATTCAAAAAACCTATCTACTCCTACTGAAAGAAGAAAATAAATAAATAACATTTCAGAGTTTAGGCGGAGACGTTAGAAGTATAGAGTTGAAGTAGACTTTAGAAGGAACCGGAAACCCAATCCTAAACAGGAAACAAGGGATAAACCTCTACTCCTATTCAAAAAACCTATCTACTCCTACTGAAGGAAGAAAATAAATAACATTTCAGAGTTTAGGCGGAGACTTTAGAAGTATAGAGTTGAAGTAGACTTTAGAAGGAACCGGAAACCCAATCCTAAACAGGAAACAAGGGATAAACCTCTACTCCTATTCAAAAAACCTATCTAGTCCTACTGAAGGAAGAAAATAAATAACATTTCAGAGTTTAGGCGGAGACGTTAGAAGTATAGAGTTGAAGTAGACTTTAGAAGGAACCGGAAGCCCAATCCTAAACAGGAAATAAGGGATAAACCTCTACTCCTATTCAAAAAACCTATCTACTCCTACTGAAGGAAGAAAATAAATAACATTTCAGAGTTTAGGCGGAGACTTTAGAAGTATAGAGTTGAAGTAGACTTTAGAAGGAACCGGAAACCCAATCCTAAACAGGAAACAAGGGATAAACCTCTACTCCTATTCAAAAAACCTATCTACTCCTACTGAAGGAAGAAAATAAATAACATTTCAGAGTTTAGGCGGAGACTTTAGAAGTATAGAGTTGAAGTAGACTTTAGAAGGAACCGGAAACCCAATCCTAAACAGGAAACAAGGGATAAACCTCTACTCCTATTCAAAAAACCTATCTACTCCTACTGAAGGAAGAAAATAAATAACATTTCAGAGTTTAGGCGGAGACTTTAGAAGTATAGAGTTGAAGTAGACTTTAGAAGGAACCGGAAACCCAATCCTAAACAGGAAACAAGGGATAAACCTCTACTCCTATTCAAAAAACCTATCTACTCCTACTGAAGGAAGAAAATAAATAACATTTCAGAGTTTAGGCGGAGACTTTAGAAGTATAGAGTTGAAGTAGACTTTAGAAGGAACCGGAAACCCAATCCTAAACAGGAAACAAGGGATAAACCTCTACTCCTATTCAAAAAACCTACCTACTCCTACTGAAGGAAGAAAATAAATAAATAACATTTCAGAGTTTAGGCGGAGACTTTAGAAGTATAGAGTTGAAGTAGACTTTAGAAGGAACCGGAAACCCAATCCTAAACAGGAAACAAGGGATAAACCTCTACTCCTATTCAAAAAACCTACCTACTCCTACTGAAGGAAGAAAATAAATAAATAACATTTCAGAGTTTAGGCGGAGACGTTAGAAGTATAGAGTTGAAGTAGACTTTAGAAGGAACCGGAAACCCAATCCTAAACAGGAAACAAGGGATAAACCTCTACTCCTATTCAAAAAACCTATCTAGTCCTACTGAAGGAAGAAAATAAATAACATTTCAGAGTTTAGGCGGAGACTTTAGAAGTATAGAGTTGAAGTAGACTTTAGAAGGAACCGGAAACCCAACCCTAAACAGGAAACAAGGGATAAACCTCTACTCCTATTCAAAAAAGATATCTACTCCTACTGAAGGAAGAAAATAAATAAATAACATTTCAGAGTTTAGGCGGAGACGTTAGAAGTATAGAGTTGAAGTAGACTTTAGAAGGAACCGGAAACCCAATCCTAAACAGGAAACAAGGGATAAACCTCTACTCCTATTCAAAAAACCTATCTAGTCCTACTGAAGGAAGAAAATAAATAACATTTCAGAGTTTAGGCGGAGACTTTAGAAGTATAGAGTTGAAGTAGACTTTAGAAGGAACCGGAAACCCAATCCTAAACAGGAAACAAGGGATAAACCTCTACTCCTATTCAAAAAACCTACCTACTCCTACTGAAGGAAGAAAATAAATAAATAACATTTCAGAGTTTAGGCGGAGACGTTAGAAGTATAGAGTTGAAGTAGACTTTAGAAGGAACCGGAAACCCAATCCTAAACAGGAAACAAGGGATAAACCTCTACTCCTATTCAAAAAACCTATCTACTCCTACTGAAGGAAGAAAATAAATAACATTTCAGAGTTTAGGCGGAGACTTTAGAAGTATAGAGTTGAAGTAGACTTTAGAAGGAACCGGAAACCCAACCCTAAACAGGAAACAAGGGATAAACCTCTACTCCTATTCAAAAAACCTATCTACTCCTACTGAAGGAAGAAAATAAATAACATTTCAGAGTTTAGGCGGAGACTTTAGAAGTATAGAGTTGAAGTAGACTTTAGAAGGAACCGGAAACCCAATCCTAAACAGGAAACAAGGGATAAACCTCTACTCCTATTCAAAAAACCTATCTACTCCTACTGAAGGAAGAAAATAAATAACATTTCAGAGTTTAGGCGGAGACTTTAGAAGTATAGAGTTGAAGTAGACTTTAGAAGGAACCGGAAACCCAATCCTAAACAGGAAACAAGGGATAAACCTCTACTCCTATTCAAAAAACCTATCTACTCCTACTGAAGGAAGAAAATAAATAACATTTCAGAGTTTAGGCGGAGACTTTAGAAGTATAGAGTTGAAGTAGACTTTAGAAGGAACCGGAAACCCAATCCTAAACAGGAAACAAGGGATAAACCTCTACTCCTATTCAAAAAACCTATCTACTCCTACTGAAGGAAGAAAATAAATAAATAACATTTCAGAGTTTAGGCGGAGACTTTAGAAGTATAGAGTTGAAGTAGACTTTAGAAGGAACCGGAAACCCAATCCTAAACAGGAAACAAGGGATAAACCTCTACTCCTATTCAAAAAACCTATCTACTCCTACTGAAGGAAGAAAATAAATAACATTTCAGAGTTTAGGCGGAGACTTTAGAAGTATAGAGTTGAAGTAGACTTTAGAAGGAACCGGAAACCCAATCCTAAACAGGAAACAAGGGATAAACCTCTACTCCTATTCAAAAAACCTATCTACTCCTACTGAAGGAAGAAAATAAATAACATTTCAGAGTTTAGGCGGAGACTTTAGAAGTATAGAGTTGAAGTAGACTTTAGAAGGAACCGGAAACCCAACCCTAAACAGGAAACAAGGGATAAACCTCTACTCCTATTCAAAAAACCTATCTACTCCTACTGAAGGAAGAAAATAAATAACATTTCAGAGTTTAGGCGGAGACTTTAGAAGTATAGAGTTGAAGTAGACTTTAGAAGGAACCGGAAACCCAATCCTAAACAGGAAACAAGGGATAAACCTCTACTCCTATTCAAAAAACCTATCTACTCCTACTGAAGGAAGAAAATAAATAACATTTCAGAGTTTAGGCGGAGACTTTAGAAGTATAGAGTTGAAGTAGACTTTAGAAGGAACCGGAAACCCAATCCTAAACAGGAAACAAGGGATAAACCTCTACTCCTATTCAAAAAACCTACCTACTCCTACTGAAGGAAGAAAATAAATAAATAACATTTCAGAGTTTAGGCGGAGACGTTAGAAGTATAGAGTTGAAGTAGACTTTAGAAGGAACCGGAAACCCAATCCTAAACAGGAAACAAGGGATAAACCTCTACTCCTATTCAAAAAACCTATCTACTCCTACTGAAGGAAGAAAATAAATAACATTTCAGAGTTTAGGCGGAGACTTTAGAAGTATAGAGTTGAAGTAGACTTTAGAAGGAACCGGAAACCCAACCCTAAACAGGAAACAAGGGATAAACCTCTACTCCTATTCAAAAAACCTATCTACTCCTACTGAAGGAAGAAAATAAATAACATTTCAGAGTTTAGGCGGAGACTTTAGAAGTATAGAGTTGAAGTAGACTTTAGAAGGAACCGGAAACCCAATCCTAAACAGGAAACAAGGGATAAACCTCTACTCCTATTCAAAAAACCTATCTACTCCTACTGAAGGAAGAAAATAAATAACATTTCAGAGTTTAGGCGGAGACTTTAGAAGTATAGAGTTGAAGTAGACTTTAGAAGGAACCGGAAACCCAATCCTAAACAGGAAACAAGGGATAAACCTCTACTCCTATTTAAAAAACCTATCTACTCCTACTGAAGGAAGAAAATAAATAACATTTCAGAGTTTAGGCGGAGACTTTAGAAGTATAGAGTTGAAGTAGACTTTAGAAGGAACCGGAAACCCAATCCTAAACAGGAAACAAGGGATAAACCTCTACTCCTATTCAAAAAACCTATCTACTCCTACTGAAGGAAGAAAATAAATAACATTTCAGAGTTTAGGCGGAGACTTTAGAAGTATAGAGTTGAAGTAGACTTTAGAAGGAACCGGAAACCCAATCCTAAACAGGAAACAAGGGATAAACCTCTACTCCTATTCAAAAAACCTATCTACTCCTACTGAAGGAAGAAAATAAATAACATTTCAGAGTTTAGGCGGAGACTTTAGAAGTATAGAGTTGAAGTAGACTTTAGAAGGAACCGGAAACCCAATCCTAAACAGGAAACAAGGGATAAACCTCTACTCCTATTCAAAAAACCTATCTACTCCTACTGAAGGAAGAAAATAAATAAATAACATTTCAGAGTTTAGGCGGAGACTTTAGAAGTATAGAGTTGAAGTAGACTTTAGAAGGAACCGGAAACCCAATCCTAAACAGGCAACAAGGGATAAACCTCTACTCCTATTCAAAAAACCTATCTACTCCTACTGAAGGAAGAAAATAAATAACATTTCAGAGTTTAGGCGGAGACTTTAGAAGTATAGAGTTGAAGTAGACTTTAGAAGGAACCGGAAACCCAATCCTAAACAGGAAACAAGGGATAAACCTCTACTCCTATTCAAAAAACCTATCTACTCCTACTGAAGGAAGAAAATAAATAACATTTCAGAGTTTAGGCGGAGACTTTAGAAGTATAGAGTTGAAGTAGACTTTAGAAGGAACCGGAAACCCAACCCTAAACAGGAAACAAGGGATAAACCTCTACTCCTATTCAAAAAACCTATCTACTCCTACTGAAGGAAGAAAATAAATAACATTTCAGAGTTTAGGCGGAGACTTTAGAAGTATAGAGTTGAAGTAGACTTTAGAAGGAACCGGAAACCCAATCCTAAACAGGAAACAAGGGATAAACCTCTACTCCTATTCAAAAAACCTATCTACTCCTACTGAAGGAAGAAAATAAATAACATTTCAGAGTTTAGGCGGAGACTTTAGAAGTATAGAGTTGAAGTAGACTTTAGAAGGAACCGGAAACCCAATCCTAAACAGGAAACAAGGGATAAACCTCTACTCCTATTCAAAAAACCTACCTACTCCTACTGAAGGAAGAAAATAAATAAATAACATTTCAGAGTTTAGGCGGAGACGTTAGAAGTATAGAGTTGAAGTAGACTTTAGAAGGAACCGGAAACCCAATCCTAAACAGGAAACAAGGGATAAACCTCTACTCCTATTCAAAAAACCTATCTACTCCTACTGAAGGAAGAAAATAAATAACATTTCAGAGTTTAGGCGGAGACTTTAGAAGTATAGAGTTGAAGTAGACTTTAGAAGGAACCGGAAACCCAACCCTAAACAGGAAACAAGGGATAAACCTCTACTCCTATTCAAAAAACCTATCTACTCCTACTGAAGGAAGAAAATAAATAACATTTCAGAGTTTAGGCGGAGACTTTAGAAGTATAGAGTTGAAGTAGACTTTAGAAGGAACCGGAAACCCAATCCTAAACAGGAAACAAGGGATAAACCTCTACTCCTATTCAAAAAACCTATCTACTCCTACTGAAGGAAGAAAATAAATAACATTTCAGAGTTTAGGCGGAGACTTTAGAAGTATAGAGTTGAAGTAGACTTTAGAAGGAACCGGAAACCCAATCCTAAACAGGAAACAAGGGATAAACCTCTACTCCTATTCAAAAAACCTACCTACTCCTACTGAAGGAAGAAAATAAATAAATAACATTTCAGAGTTTAGGCGGAGACGTTAGAAGTATAGAGTTGAAGTAGACTTTAGAAGGAACCGGAAACCCAATCCTAAACAGGAAACAAGGGATAAACCTCTACTCCTATTCAAAAAACCTATCTACTCCTACTGAAGGAAGAAAATAAATAACATTTCAGAGTTTAGGCGGAGACTTTAGAAGTATAGAGTTGAAGTAGACTTTAGAAGGAACCGGAAACCCAACCCTAAACAGGAAACAAGGGATAAACCTCTACTCCTATTCAAAAAACCTATCTACTCCTACTGAAGGAAGAAAATAAATAACATTTCAGAGTTTAGGCGGAGACTTTAGAAGTATAGAGTTGAAGTAGACTTTAGAAGGAACCGGAAACCCAATCCTAAACAGGAAACAAGGGATAAACCTCTACTCCTATTCAAAAAACCTATCTACTCCTACTGAAGGAAGAAAATAAATAACATTTCAGAGTTTAGGCGGAGACTTTAGAAGTATAGAGTTGAAGTAGACTTTAGAAGGAACCGGAAACCCAATCCTAAACAGGAAACAAGGGATAAACCTCTACTCCTATTCAAAAAACCTACCTACTCCTACTGAAGGAAGAAAATAAATAAATAACATTTCAGAGTTTAGGCGGAGACGTTAGAAGTATAGAGTTGAAGTAGACTTTAGAAGGAACCGGAAACCCAACCCTAAACAGGAAACAAGGGATAAACCTCTACTCCTATTCAAAAAACCTATCTACTCCTACTGAAGGAAGAAAATAAATAACATTTCAGAGTTTAGGCGGAGACTTTAGAAGTATAGAGTTGAAGTAGACTTTAGAAGGAACCGGAAACCCAATCCTAAACAGGAAACAAGGGATAAACCTCTACTCCTATTCAAAAAACCTATCTACTCCTACTGAAGGAAGAAAATAAATAACATTTCAGAGTTTAGGCGGAGACTTTAGAAGTATAGAGTTGAAGTAGACTTTAGAAGGAACCGGAAACCCAACCCTAAACAGGAAACAAGGGATAAACCTCTACTCCTATTCAAAAAACCTATCTACTCCTACTGAAGGAAGAAAATAAATAACATTTCAGAGTTTAGGCGGAGACTTTAGAAGTATAGAGTTGAAGTAGACTTTAGAAGGAACCGGAAACCCAATCCTAAACAGGAAACAAGGGATAAACCTCTACTCCTATTCAAAAAACCTACCTACTCCTACTGAAGGAAGAAAATAAATAAATAACATTTCAGAGTTTAGGCGGAGACGTTAGAAGTATAGAGTTGAAGTAGACTTTAGAAGGAACCGGAAACCCAATCCTAAACAGGAAACAAGGGATAAACCTCTACTCCTATTCAAAAAACCTATCTAGTCCTACTGAAGGAAGAAAATAAATAAATAACATTTCAGAGTTCAGGCGGAGACGTTAGAAGTATAGAGTTGAAGTAGACTTTAGAAGGAACCGGAAACCCAATCCTAAACAGGAAACAAGGGATAAACCTCTACTCCTATTCAAAAAAACTGTCTACTCCTACTGAAGGAAGAAAATAAATAAATAACATTTCAGAGTTTAGGCGGAGACGTTAGAAGTATAGAGTTGAAGTAGACTTTAGAAGGAACCGGAAACCCAATCCTAAACAGGAAACAAGGGATAAACCTCTACTCCTATTCAAAAAACCTATCTACTCCTACTGAAGGAAGAAAATAAATAACATTTCAGAGTTTAGGCGGAGACTTTAGAAGTATAGAGTTGAAGTAGACTTTAGAAGGAACCGGAAACCCAACCCTAAACAGGAAACAAGGGATAAACCTCTACTCCTATTCAAAAAACCTATCTAGTCCTACTGAAGGAAGAAAATAAATAACATTTCAGAGTTTAGGCGGAGACTTTAGAAGTATAGAGTTGAAGTAGACTTTAGAAGGAACCGGAAACCCAATCCTAAACAGGAAACAAGGGATAAACCTCTACTCCTATTCAAAAAACCTATCTAGTCCTACTGAAGGAAGAAAATAAATAAATAACATTTCAGAGTTCAGGCGGAGACGTTAGAAGTATAGAGTTGAAGTAGACTTTAGAAGGAACCGGAAACCCAATCCTAAACAGGAAACAAGGGATAAACCTCTACTCCTATTCAAAAAAACTGTCTACTCCTACTGAAGGAAGAAAATAAATAAATAACATTTCAGAGTTTAGGCGGAGACGTTAGAAGTATAGAGTTGAAGTAGACTTTAGAAGGAACCGGCCCATCCAATCCTAAATAGGAAACAAGGGATAAACCTCTACTCTTATTCAAAAAACTATCTACTCCTACTGAGGGAAAAAATAAATAAATAACATTTCAGAGTTTAGGCGGAGACGTTAGAGGTATAGAGTTGAAATAGACTTTAGAAGGACGCGAAAGCCCAATCCTAAACAGAAAACAAAGTTTATATCTCTACTCCTGTTCAGAAGACTGTGGAGACGTGTGAACTCCAATTGGTGGAGGAGGTAAAAATGAATAAAAGAAATAGTGTAAAGATTTCAGATTTCAGGCATGTATTTGTAAGATATAGAGTTAAAGTGGACTTTGGAAATAAAATGTTTGTGTTTTTCTTCATAAAAAGAATTCCATTAGTAAACAAAACAAAATTATCTTATTTTATTTTCTATTAAAAAATTTAACAAAAAACAAACCCACTATCTCAGATTAGATTATCTAAGTCAATGTTTTCAAAATAAATTTGGTATTAAGAAACCGAAATTAAACTTTTTAAAAATGTATCCAAGTCGATAATACCACTTAATCAATTCACCCCAAGCAAGGTGATAATGCCACTAAGACGCAAAGGGCTGCTGGGAATGAAAGAGAATAAAAAGTTTTTAGAAGGAACCAGCAACCCAGACCTAAACATAGTAACTCTAAACCTGTGCAAAAGATCGGAGAGTCTTTTCACTCTCTTCCACTCCCTGTAGCCATTTGCGTCTTAGTAACATTATCGCCTTACTTGCGGTGAATTGATTAAAAAAATAGAAAATAAGTTCGCCTATCATATAGTTCACACTCTTCCCAGGGCATTTGAAGAGAGTAGAGGTCTCGGAGTTAAGATTGGGTTCCCGGTTCCTATTTTTTTGTTTATGTATTTATTTGATAGGAGTAGATAGATTCGCCTAACGACCGGTTCATACTCCTCCCCGGTTTTCTGAACAGAATTAGATGTTTATCTCTTGTTTCCTGTTTAGGATTAGGTTTCCGATTGCTTCTATACTCTATTTCAACTCTGTACCTCTAACGTTCCAGTCTGTAATCTGAAATTTTATTCACTAATTAAATACTGACGTCTTCAAGTCTAGAATTGCCTGTTATCTTTTCTGTATCGCCACACGAACTTCACTACTTGTCCTTTCTTACGCTAATATAACACCACACATTATCCCTCTATCTTGAGTGGCTATTGGGCCTTGTATCGCCACAAGAACTTCACTACATGTCCTTTCTTACGTTAATACAACACCACACAGTAACCCTCTACCTTGAGTGGCTATCAGGCCTTGTATCGCCACAAGAACTTCAGTAGATGCTCTTTCTTATGTTAATACAACACCACACAGTAACCCTCTACCTTGAGTGGCTATCGGGCCTTGTATCGCCACAAGAACTTCAGTAGATGCTCTTTCTTATGTTAATACAACACCACACAGTAACCCTCTACCTTGAGTGGCTATCAGGCCTTGTATCGCCGCAAGAACTTCAGTAGATGCTCTTTCTTATGTTAATACAACACCACACCGTAACCCTCTACCTTGAGTGGCTATCAGGCCTTGTATCGCCACAAGAACTTCAGTAGATGCTCTTTCTTATGTTAATACAACACTACACATTAACTCTCTATCTTGAGTGGCTCCTGGGCTTTCTGTACGGTGAACATTATTAAAATAAAAAATATCTAAATAAATAAATATAAACTTTCGGGATTAAGTTCTACTTGGTCGCGACAACTCAGAGTTAACCGTGGAGAGGTTAAGATGATGCAGAATGTGAGGCATACGGAATTCTCACTGGCCGGAGGGACGATCTGGTCCGTTGGTTTGTCGTGAGAGAATACAAAAGAAGTAGTGAAGATGTCCCAAATGTCACTTATCTATACCTATAGACCAGGAGTCACCAAACTACGACCTGAGGACCGGATCCGACCCCGACATCATCCGGTCCACCACTTCACTGTGCCACAAATGAGCTAAAATATAATTATTTATATGGAATTATCAACAGATTGTAGTTAAACTTTCTATGTAGAATAAATTAAAATAAATGTAAGTAAAATGCCAAAATTTGGCCAATCTGTTTAGCATCTGTTGTGCATAAGTTTTAGGAAAATCAGCGAAATATAAAATTTGTCGACTTTTGTATCTCCGATCACTTTCTGTGTAAATACCTGCAATAAAGTTTCTCAGAAAAGCGATTGTGATCTTACTGCAGCGATCTTGTTTTCACTTACGTTACCGTGTTTAAACCGATTTGAAGAGTGCCGTATAACAAAAAGGACTGACTTCAGCGAATTATGTCATATATTTTGCCTGAACTTATAAAATCTAAAGTATATAAAGTCAGCACATGAAACGAGGTTGACTGATGAACATTTGAAAACATTTCTCTTGGTTGGATGCAGCAATACCAAAAAGAAATATTAATTATATCTTAAAAGGTAAACACCAGTTTCACACATCTTACTAACCTTTTGTGCTGCTTAGTTTGTGAGATTCGGATACGTGTGCACTAGTTGTAATATAACTATCAGTGCCGACTTCTTGGATAACTTTTTAGTAAATAAGTATGTTTGTTGTCTTTATTGCTGTGCATTCAGTGTTTTGTATTGAACAAATGACGGGCTCGTCATTCTCTCAATTATTTGGCCCTCTGTGAAAAAGGTTTGGTGACCCCTGGTGTAGACTGATATTTGAATTATTTCTTTAGAAATTGTTTTTCTTTTTTTCTTTTTTTTTTTTTACGTTTCAACACCAAACCGAGCAGATATGAAATTTTCAGGTCTATGAGAAGGTGGATTTTTTTAAAGGCATTATTCAAAATTGCTTTATCGGCAAATGTTTTTCGTGGCTGAGTCAGTATAAGCACGTCTGGTCTAACGATGGTTTTGTGCCTGCCAGAGGGCACATATTTTTCTTTAATAAGATATCTCGAATATTCAGGCCGGTAGATGAAAATAGATAAATATAATTACACTATTTACATTGTTCGGACTGTTGTCCTCGTCTTTGTTGCCATATGCAGGACATTTCGGCTGTTGTACGCTCCAGCCTTCTTCAGGTGACTGGAATTTCTAACTTGATGCTTTATTTCGTCCACCGAGGTAAATATTTTCTAGTTTCCTGATGTCCCAGTATATGTTATATTCCTTTAACTTAACTCTCCAAGCTTTTTGTTCGCCTGAGCTGTGGACAGGTATTGAACTCACAACTCATTTAGGTGAAGTTACTGGATTCAACCAATGCTTTTACAAAAAAAAAAAAAACAACCTGGAGAGCTGAGTTAAAGGGAAATAACTGATACTGAGACATCCGGAAGAGGCATGGCGTGTGGAACTAGAAGGTTTCAGTTCGGAATTCCAATCATCTTAAGAAGAGAAGGCCGGAGCGTCTATTCAAATATGAGTATCCACTACAAATGATGTTTAAAATGTCAAATGTCTGTTAGATTAATAAATGCAAACTCTACCCCTTCTTTACAAATATAGTTGGCAGTATGAAATTACATTATACAAATCGAATATGTTCATTATAATGTAGAGAAATGGCGACAGGAACCTTTTTTGCCAACGCGTTTCGTTCCTTCAGAAACTTTTAACAAGCATAGAATTTTTAATCTTAATCTACATTAAAAACATGAAGCCGACACTGAATAGAATCATCTACAAATACTGTGTTCCAAAATGCCTATAAAATGCCTATAAAAAAGAACAGTTTTCACGCTTTAATGCGCGCTCGACCATGACATAAAAGAAAAAAAATTCCACAGTGGATAATTTTTCACGTTCTTGAACGCTAAAGGAAAACTGCCAGTCGTTGCATTTAAACGTAAAATGAAAAAAAAATTCTAATGCATCGCTACACATGGTTTTTTGCCTTACCAATTGCACCCCTGAGAAAGAGATGGAAAGTACTTGGAAAATAAAAGTGATTGGATAGTTGAGTTAAAGGGAGATAACTGATACTGAGGCATCCGGGAGAACCATGGAACGTGGAACTAGAACAATCTTATCTATACCTATAGACAGTGCTAGATGATTCCATCAATATACAACGTTATTAAAAATGATTCATGTTATCTTAGTCAATTCGTGGCGATATTTCAAATGCCTTTCATTTGTTACAAAATAAAATCCTTTCAAAGGCCATCAGAGGACGAAAAGGCTAAGATAAGTTTTCCTTTTAGAGGAAGATAAAATGATTGGATTTTTGTTTTAAATTACTGATAAGCTAGCAAATCCAGTATAGAGAAATACGAAGAAAAAGGGAGAGGCGGGGGGGAAGGAGAGACGGGGAGATGAATAGGAAAAGCAGGAGCGTGCAAAGAGATGAAAATTAAAAAAGAAGAAAAAGAAAATGTTGAAACGGAACAGCAAACTAGAAACTTAGACAAACATGGCGGTGTTTCGACGTGGAGTTAGGTCGTCGAGACAGAAATGTCGGCGATTTAATGAAATATTCCCAGTGTGAAAGAAAATCGAAGCAACGATTTGAATGAAGTCGAATCGAGCATTTTAGTTGAAGAAACAAAAACGGACGTCAGAGGCCAGAGGGACTCGATAAGGATTTAAAGGAGAGAAAGATGGTCGGAAGGAAGATGAAAGAACGTCAGGAAGACTTTGCAGGGATAAAAGAAAAGAGGATTTGAAAAGAAGGCCCAAGAAAGAAGGGCGGGGTTAATGAAGAATTATAAATGGAGAAAGAAAGAAAGAAAGATAAATAAAATGAGAAAGAAAGAAGGATTAGCAAAGGAAGCAAGAAAGAAAAATAAAACATCTTTAAAAATAAATGAAAAAGAAAAAGAAAGATACAAATAAAGAAAGAAAGAAAGAAGAAATAATGGCAAATAGAAAGAGAAGGAAAGTAAGATCAGAAAAATAAGTTAAAGAAAGTAAAATATCTTCAGAATGAAAGAAAAATGAAAAACGAAAAAGAAAGTCGGATTAACAAAATAAGAAAGAAAGCAAAAAAGAAAAAACATCTTAAGAAGAAAAAAAAAGAAAAATGAATGAAAGAAAAAAGAAAGAAAGAAAATAAAAAGAGACCGAGAGTAGGATAATTAAAATAAGAAAGAAAGCAAGAAAGAACAAACATTTTCAGAAAGAAAAAGAAAAACGAAAGAAAAAACAACTTAAGAAAGAAAAAGAAAAAAGGAAGAAAGAATGAAAAATTATATGGAAAGTAGGATAAATAGAAAAAGAAAGAAAGCAAGAAAGAAAAAACATCTTAAGAAAGAAAAATAAGAAATAAAGGAAAAACATCTCAAGAAAGAAAAAGAAAAAAGAATGAAGGAAAGTAAAATAATATGGAAAGTAACATAAATAAAACAAGAAAGAAAGGAAGAAGGAAAAAACATCTTAAGAAAGAAAAAGATAAAAGAAAGAAAGTAAAATGATATGGAAGGTAAGATAAATAAAACAAGAAAGAAAGCAAGAAAGAAAAAACATCTTAAGAAAGAAAAAGAAAAAAGAAAGTAAGTAAAATGATATGAAAAGTAGGATAAATAAAATAAGAAAGAAAGCAAGAAAGAAAACAGATCGTAAGAGAGACAAAAAAAAAGAAAGAAAGTAAAATGATATGGAAAGTAGGATAAATAAAATAAGAAAGCAAGAAAGAAAAATATCTTAAGAAAGAAAAAGGAAAAAGAAAGAAAGAAAGTAAAATGATATGGAAAGTAGGATAAATAAAACAAGAAAGAATGCAAGAAAGAAAAAACATCTTAAGAAAGAAAAAGAAAGAAAGTAAAATGATATGGAAAGTAGGATAAATAAAACAAGAAAGAAAGCAAGAAAGAAAAAAACATCTTAAGAAAGAAAAAGAAAAAACATCTCAAGAAAGAAAAAGAAAAAAGAATGAAAGAAAGTAAAATGATATGGAAAGTAGGATAAACAAAACAAGAAAGAATGCAAGAAAGAACAAACATCTTAAGAAAGAAAAAGAAAAATGAAAGAAAAAACTTCTTAAGAAAAAGAAAAACATCTTAAGAAATAAAAATAAAAAAGAAAGAAAGTTAAATGGAAGTAGCATAAATAAAACAAGAAAGAAAGCAAGAAAGAAAAATCATCTTAAGAAAGAAAAAGAAAAAAGAAAGTAAAATGATATTGAAAGTAGGATAAATAAAACAAGACAGATAGCAAGAAACAAATAACATCTTAAGAAAGAAAGAAAAAGAAAGAATGAAAAAAGTAAGAAAGAAAGAATAGGAAATAATTTAGGAAATAAACATTCACAGAAAGGCAGAAGATTAAAATAATTTAAGAAAGAGAGAAGAAAATATTTTATGAAAGAACGAAAAATAAACAAGAAAGAAAGAAAGAAAGAAAGAAAGAAAGAAGCATAAGGAACTATTGGTGTGAAGTAAGTTCCACTGGAGCAGCTTCTTCCTGCGAAACTCTGCTCTGTGGAACTGACTCCCAAGAGGACTTTTCCCCCGATCACTACAATCTTAACCTGTTCAAGGCTTGGGTTAACCGTTATCTTCTCCACATATCCGTATAGACTGTAATTCTTATTCTGTAACCCTCGACCTCGAGTGACCCCCAGATCTTGTACAGGGTGAACCTTACTGTAAAAAGAAAGAAAGAAAGAAAGAAGGAAGGAAAGAAAGAAAGAAAGAAAGAAAGAAGGAAAGAAAGAAAGAAAGAAAGATTCATTAATAAGGAAATCGATGAAAGAAAGAAAATATTTTCGTCACAATGAAGACGACAAAAAATAAATCAATGAATGTAAAAAGAAATTATGAAAAAAACAACCAATAAATGTCGTTACAATTTTTAAACGATCGGGATAAAAAGAAAAGCTTTCGAAAAATATATTGAAAACAAATAAAAAAATGTTGAAGCAATAAAAAGAATAATGACGGGGAAAAAATTCAGTTGATATAAAGAAAGTACTTATAATGTAGCAATTTCGGGAAGGATAAAATCACGTTCAGACGAGATTTGTTGGCGAAAAAAGATGATAGGTGGGAAAAAATGTTGGACGAGCAGATTGTTGAACGTTTTGTCATCGATAAAGATCAGAAAAGATACGAGAGAAAAAAAAAACTAGAAAACAAATTTTCTCAAAAAATCACAGAAGGAAAAAAAGAAAGGAAAAGATGGAGCAGAAAAGAATAAGAAATGAAAAGATACATAAGAGAAAAGAAAGAATGAAAGATATAAGAGAAAAAAAAGAAAGAAAGAAAGAAAGGGGACAACGTAAAAAATGAAAACGACAGGTAGAAGAAAAAGTGTAAAAGAAAGATTTCAAAAAGATAAAATTATTTTTTGTTCGTTTCTTTCTTTTTGGTGGGATGTTTCTTTTTCTTTCTTTACCGTAAAATAGAGAGAGAAGTCACAAAGAAAGAAAGAAAGAAAGAAAGAAAGAAAGAAAGAAACAAACAAACAAACAAACAACGGGAGAACAAAGAAAAATTAACAAAAAGAAAGAAACGAGAGAAAAAAGAAAATTACAAAAAACGAAAGAAAGAGAAAACGATGAGAGAAAAAGAAAAAGTAACAAAAAATAAGGAAACCACGAGAGAAAAAAGAAAAAATAACAAAAATGAAATAAACAGCGAGAGAAAAAAGAAAGTTAACTAACAAGAAAGAAAGAAAAAAAACGACAGAAAAAGGAAAAGTAACAAAAAAAGAAACAACGAGAGAAAAAAGAAAGTTAACTAAAAAGAAAGAAATAAAAAAACGATAGAAAAAGGAAAAGTAACAAAGAAAGAAACAGCGAGACAAAAAAGAAAAAGTAACCAAAAAGAAAGAAAGTACAAAGAAAGAAAAAAGAAAGAAGAAAACATGCGAGAAAGAACATAAGAAAACAATAAAGAAACAAACAAGCAACAAAAAGAAAGAAAGAAAGAAAGAAAAAGAAAGAAACCAGGTGAGAAAAAAGATGTTTGTACTTTCTTTCTGTTTTGTTACTTTTTTATCGCACTGTTTCTTTCTTTTTTCCCTTTCTCTCTCTCTCATTCTCTCTCTCTCTTTTACTGTAAAGAAAGAAAGAAGAAACATTGCACCAAAATGAAAGGAACCGACAATACAAATAAGTTTGTCTTCTTCATTTTTTTCTCGTTTTCATTTTCTACAAAAGAAGCGCTTTAATCAACTTTATATTATGTTCCCGATTCTTTCTTTTTTCTTCTTATTCGCATTTTTTAAATTTTCATTTGGCTTTATGCATAGCTTCTTTCTTTTTGCAGTCTTTCTTTTTTTATCCTTTCTTGTTTTATTAATTATTCGTTTTTTTAGCGTTCTTTCTTTCTTAATTGTTTTGTTACTTTTCTCTCGCGTGGTTTCTTCTTACTTTCTTGTTTTATTACTGTTTCTTTTTCTCTCTCGTTTGTGTATTTGATTGTTTCTTTCTTTCTTTTTCTTCATTGCTTTGTTACTTTTTTCTCGCAGGGTTTCTTCCTACTTTCTTTCTTTTATTACTGTTTCGTTTTTACTCTCGTTTGTGTGTTTGACTCTTTCTTTGTTTCTTCATTGCTTTGTTACTTTTTTCTCGCAGGATTACTTCTTACTTTCTTGTTTTATTTCTCTTTCGTTTTTTCTCTAGTTGTTTGTGTATTTGATTGTTTCTTTCTTTTCCGAGATAAAAAAAAAGTAACAACAAAAGCGAAAGAAACCTTTTCATTTTTAAAATGCATTTTAAAACTTAGGTATCACTTTTTTAGGAGATACCTTTAATAGAAATAAAAACATCAATACTTACCAGAGGTCAACTCAGAGTATCGTAAGATTTTAATCATTCATCGGGACTCTCGACAAGAACACTTGCATCGATCCCAATCTCTTTTATAAACGCATATTTGTACACTAACTATAATAACAGTTTATAAAATAGATTTTCTGTAATCACTGCAATAATTCTTGTCTAGAATTCTTGTATTGAACATTTTCACTTCTCTTCTATTTCGATAATAATTGTTTCTCTCGTCTCATAATATTGAGTACCTTATAACCAGAAATGTTGTTCTATTGAAATATAAGTTAATGATGTAATTTTGCGCGCATTATTTACTGGTATTAATAGCAATCATTTTTATTTTATGCATATTTTCGGTTGAGCTCCTCGGGGAGAAAAGTGAATTTGTAAACAGTGACCATTACTGCTGCTGATGCAAGACTCTTCGTTAAGAAGAATTGAGTTCTCTGATGCGTGTTTGTCAAAAAATAAATACGTCTAAATTCACCTTCATCCCCGCCGTGCACCAATGGCTTGAGGGTAGAATCTACGACTGATACCAAATCAGTCGGGTTTCAGACACAGCTTGAGGCAATCGGATGTCTAGCCACACTTTTGAGCTGCGAAACAGTCTGTGGATGACAATATATATATATATATATATATATATATTTGTCATCCACAGACAGACTGTTTCGCTGTTTCACAGCTCATCAGTGTGGCTAGACGTCCGGTTGCCTCTAGCTAGGATCGAAACCCGACTGTATTTGCGTCAGTCGGAACTTCTCCCACTAAGCCGTCAGCGCACGGTCAAGGATGAAGGTGAATTTTAGCGTGTTTATTTTTAGATTTAGATAAACACACAATGACTAACAGTGACTCAATTCTGCCGAAGAGTCGTGCAATATTAGCTTAAATAGTCACTGTTTACAAATTCACACCTCAAACCAGAGAGCTCAACCGAAACATGCTCTTGAAAAATTATTTCGGTTGAGTTCTTCGGGGAGAAAAGATTTTTGTAAACAGTGACTATTACTGCTGCTGATATTGCTACTGCTGATGCAAGACTCTTCGTTAAGACGTTTAATAACACTCTCCTATCGTTCTACAAACTTGTTGATGCCATTTTCGTGGAAAGTTTGTATTTTTGATGGAAGAACGTTTATTTTTCAGCTGACTGTACAGTGTCAATTTTTTGTCATTTAAATTGTTCTGTATAAATCGGGACAATTGAAAATCCGAAAGAGACATAATTGGCCTTTTTTCTTTTTTTTTTTTTTGCATTGAAAATTGGTGAGTTGGTCGCAATACTTCTTTGCAGTTATTGTTTCACCTGCTGCTATTTGTTGATAACGCAATAATTCTCAGACATAAACGCAGTAAAAAAGAACCTTCAGATATTGGAGGCCATCTACATTAAAACAAAGCAACTCACACTCAACAAAATTACATTTCAAACTAGTCACAACACATTACATTGAATCTAGACATTGCTTCTGTATTTCGGTCCCTCGCTTGGTATGACGTCATAGAACCGCATTATGAATTTACGACTTCCGTCTACTATCCCACGACCATTGTTGTCGCATAGACATCTTCTATGTCAACATAACAAAATATCATCTTCGATGGTGAATATCTTTGTTTAAATGTCCGTATAACCACTCTCAAGATGGCGCATGCGAACCGGAAGCTTAGATCAAGGACCAACTTAATAAAAATATCCAATTGTTAGACAATTCTTGTTTTTAGTTTCACCCGAAATTAAAGCAAACATAATCATATGCTAGATCCAGCTTCCAATGCTCTAGATTGAGCGGCTCGCTGAAGGAAGTTGCTTTTGGAGGCCTGTCCTGAAGATTATGAATAACTGGAAAAAGTACCACCACCGGATATAGAATTAGCTGGACTATCTTGTGTCTAGTTAATTAGTTTCCGCTTCGTCACCGAGGCCCGCTGGCCCAATGGTATGATGCTTGAATTGTATCTTGACGGTCCGGGTTCGATTCTCGGCAGTGAATGCGCACCACTGACGAGTCCCCAAAAGTGCTTTTCTGTATTCTTTTGAGGTTTCTAAATGCAGACATGATGAATGTTTGAAAAATTATCCAAATCCCCAAAATTACTATTCATATATTCATATATATATATATATATATATATATATATATATATATATATATATATATATATATATATATATATATATATATATATATATATATATATATATATATATATATATATATATATATATAAGTCTGTCACTTAGCTGATTGAGCACTCCAGAATTTAGTAGACGAACCTTTGTGCAAACTTTGAGCCCACTCGTCAGGAGGTATCAGAAATTGCCTGCTGATTTCCAAATATTCGTTATTTTTATATTAAGTTAAGATATATATATATTTTTTTTTTTTCATTTATTAATCCGATATCAGCCAGTTATGTGCCATGCGTGATACACGCTTAGGCGATCATGTATCTTTCGATACATGACCGACGCGGAAGAATTTTTCCCGCAGTAGGTTGCCATTTATTTCTCCGGTAGACAAGTTGTCGGTCTGTCCGGCTATTTACCCATAGCTTTGGGGAGAAGAAAATGATTTATACCTTTCCTAAGGGTATTAGCACGTAAGTGAATGTAATGGATTCGAGTGGAATTCGAACTTGGCTCTCTGATTCCTTAATCCGAGCCACTATCCATTACACAACCGTGCCTAATCCGACATATTGTAATTTATTGCTTAAACGTAATTTTTAATGGATACTCTTATTTGAGTAGATGCCATGTTTTTAAAAAACATATATATATATATATATGTGTGTGTGTGTCTGTGTGTCACACATTATGAAATGGACAAAGTCCGACAATTATTTTTAAGACATTTTTATGTTTATATATTCTTTTTATACATACAATTACTTAAGTAAATGCTCTGTCTGTTTGTTTTTTTTATAATAGACAGTATTAATAACATTTACCGGTCTGACTGTTCGAGAAATTTTCATAGAAAATATTCGTCCTCCGACAGGAATCGAACCTATGTGTGTGCGTGTGTGCGTGTGCGCGTGTGTGTGTGTGTAATAACCAAACATAAGGAAAACGAGAGAAAAATTGGTTAAATTGAAAGAATATCAATTGAGTTTTTATTTACTGTTGTCTTGTATTCAGATCGTTAAAATACCACAACAAAAGAACATCGAGAGAAAGCAAAAGGTTTCAATATGGTGGGCTGACGCTTATCCGCCATATTCGTTTGCATAAGCTAAACGCTCAATCAAAGCAATGCGAAATCGAAGACGAGAAGAAAACGAAGCTGTAAAACTACAAATTCCTTCTTGTCGATTCGCGTCCTCTCTTCCTTGTTCCCCGTTTTGATGATTCTACTGAAGGGTCCACCCACCAGCTTATATCGTAAAACGGGCTGAGCCAATTGATCCATTGATAATCGAATTTTAAAACACCAGAGATTATTTTTCTCTGCCTTTACTTAAAAACTGCTTCGCTTTATATTCTGCAGATCTATTTTTCAGAGGATAAAATTTGTTTGAGAAACGGAAAGGAAGGCTCGACTTACATCAAATGTTTTTTATTTATTTCCTAAGCTTTAAGCATCGACCGCGTCTTTAGTTTTCATTTATTTACTGTACAATAAAAGAAAGATATTTTTAAGTAGGTACCTTCGTGAGATTGCTAAAAAAAGAGAGAGCATAGTCTGATGAAAAAGACGCCAAATTTTAAGCCTTTCAAATCGAGACACAAGGCCGGCTTAAATTGAAAAGGAGGATGAAATAGAAAAGCTTTTTTAATACTTAGTTCATTCCAAAGTATTTATGGGCAACTCACCGCGAGGAAATGGTTAACGTGCCAAGCACGTACACAATTCATTCCTAATTCTTAATTACGTGCTCCACACTTTTAGCGATATATTTAATCAATGCTTAGGCGTCTCTACGAGCAGACGTTTGTTTTTTTAAATGCCATGTCCCTTCAGAAAGTAGATGATCATAGCTCTTCACAGCTTCCTTATCTCTTAATTGCCACGACTTCTTAGGAAAATTGCAGAATGGTTTCCTCTTTCCTTCTTCGTGTTTGAAATTCAGAACGTTCCTGCTTCTACCACCAAAGGCTCAAAGACCCAATTTTCTTTTAGGTAAAATCTCTCTCCAGGATATCGACAATCATAGTCCTCGATAGCTTCCTGTCCTTTTTTTTAGCTCTAACTAAGTTGCCTCTTAAGATACATCCTAGCCTTTATTCTATCTTCAATTTACACAAGATTAGGTATGTTACTCTTTCCTTCAATGTGCCTTGTGAATGTCAATTTTCGAAGCCTTCTTTCCTCATTAAGTGTCACAAAAATGCCAATTGTCTTTTTCTGATTCTAAGCATGAGTTCTTTTTGCTTTCATTATCTCCTAAAACTTCCACATTACTCACATGTCCAGTCCATGGTATTCTCAGTATCCTTCTGTAGAACTACAGCCCTGTTGCCTCAAGTTTCCATTTCATCGGTGTGGAAATTGCTCATTCAACATCATAGCGAAAGATTTATATTACACAGCAGTTTGGCATTCTTTTCCTTGTTTCTAACGAAATTTTCCTGTTTCTTTATACTTTGCTTAACTTTTCGGTGGTACCTTTCGCTCTTCCAGTGTTTGCCTTGTTACTATCCCCCAGTCCTTTTATTTCTCTGTTCTGTTCACACAAGCTCGTTTGGGTAGGTTACTCGATGTTTCATCCAACCCTTCTTATTTTCAATATGTCCGGTGATTTGGGGGACGCATAATGAGAATGGAGGGCTTGGAGAATTTGACACTCACAGGTCACATTGAAGGAAAACGTGCAACATAACAAGTTCGTGTAATGTTATTTTCGTTTCCATATTTATTAAAATATCCGAATTGCTCACAGGTTTCCTCAGAATCTTTCTGTAAAAGATCTACAGAGAGTCTAGCCTATCCTGTTATTTAACCCAAATATGGGGGGATATGAGATATACGCTTACATTTTCCAAGGATATTAGTATGTAGTGAAGGCAACAGACTAAATTTGAACTCGGATCGCTATCTCTACTATTAAGAGGATGGCTAATGGAGAACAAATTCTAGTAACCGTCTTAAT
Source organism: Acanthosepion esculentum (assembly GCA_964036315.1). Lineage (NCBI taxonomy): Eukaryota > Metazoa > Mollusca > Cephalopoda > Sepiida > Sepiidae > Acanthosepion > Acanthosepion esculentum. Next base: position 36,687,409 of record OZ038515.1, on the reverse strand, counting down.
TACAGTTTCCACGTTATTTCTTTTACAATAACGTTCACCCTATATAAGCCCCAAGAGCTACTGGAGGTAGAGGGTTACAGAGTAAGAGGTAACAAGGACAGTATTGTGATATATGGAGAAGTTAACGGTTAACCCTAGATTTGAACAGATTAAAATTATAGTGATCGGGGAGCATCCACTTGGGAGTGGGTTCCGCATAGCGGTCCGTGGGCGTTGACAACCCTTTTTTGAGAAAGTAAAGCATTGTCTCCGAGGAAGGCTATGACACCAAATATATTATATAATTGTCTCGGCCTCAGACCGCTCCGCCCAGAAGGCTGTCTTGGTCTGGAGATTTTTAAAGAAAAAACGAAGTTAATGTTATATTATTTAAACAAACTTCGAAGATGATTTCTGGAAAAATAAAATTTGAATTTTTTTCAAATTATATCATGTTACAGCTAAGGTTCTCATACAATCACTAAAGTTAAGCAACATCGAGCCAGGTGAGTGGCGAGATGGGTAACCGTTTGGGAATACCAGGTGCTGTAAACTTGGATGTGTGGGTGGTGTAATGAATAATGGCTGGAAATTCAAAAGCCAAGTACTCATACTCAGCTATGGGTTAATTTGTAGGACGTATCAGTATATCATTATTATCTCTAAAACATTCATGGAATCTAAAAATATTTTCTGGCTTTAAATAATCTGCAGATGGTTGATAAGCCAAAACGAAACAAATCGTGTTCTTAGATAGGTACTTAAAATTACTTATGTACAAATACCTTTGGGAAAGGTCTAAATTGATCTCCTCTGGTTTCGTAGTTATAAACTACTTAAACTTACTGGCCCACTCCTTAAAAAATAGGTATATATATATATATATATATATATAAATATATATATATATATATATATATATATATATAAATATATATATATATATATATATATATATGTATATATATTATTAGTGGTCAATATGTATATATATGTATATATAATATTAGTGTTCAATATATATATATATATATATATATATATATATATATATATATATGAAGAAATATAGTCTTAAAGTCTACTATATTTATGGGGTAAAGTGCTCAATATCAGAGATAGTGCGTGTGCAAATATAAAAGTGAACACAGAAGTCAACACTTAGAGGCGACATGCTAGATGCAATCGTCAGCCTGACGATTGCATCTAGCATGAAACAGACTGAATGATAATTCGTGTCCAGTTGTTAACCGGACAAATATGTTTCACAGGCCGGATGCGAAGGTTGTCGACCAAAGTAGTTGGGGTTTGGTGGATACCAACGCCATCATGACCATGGTTAATTTTGACACTCAGCATTAAAGCTGACCTCGTGTCACACCCTACCTTAGTGGAAACCGATTTGTGGTGACTTACTGCCACTTGATTCAGCGTGATAACAGCCAGACACTTTCAGCTTTAATGTCGAAATAATATGATCAAGAAACAAAGCCTACCAGTAATTTCTTCCCCTGTCCGTTTATCGAAGTAAGTTCGTCAGTACCAAACGAAAGTCCATTACCATAGATCTGCGAGAATAGGAAACATCAGGCGAAGAATTAAATGCTGTTCTTCAGTGCCTGACAGAACTTGTAAGCGGGGGCGGGGATGAAGAAGCTGGCTTAAAAGGATGTCTACAAAATTTGACACGTGGCATTTCGGCCGACCCAATCTGAGAAATATTCCTTTTGATCAATAGATGTCAGTCTTCCAGGAACAATCATCAGTCTTACAGGTTTTCTCAAATATTAAATCGAGATGAAATCTACCAGACGGTCTTGGAAAAATTACGTGGAACCTTTTCATTACGAATACAATTGGCAATTTTATTTTGGGACAAAATCCTTCAGAATTTCAGTTGTACCTCTAAGAACACACACACACACACACACACACACACACACACACACACACACACACACACACACATATATATATATATATATATATATATATATATATATATATATATATATTTCTTTTTAATCGTGTTCACTCCAAACAAGGCAGTAAAGTGACTACGACACAAGGGGTTACTGGGTGTAAAATAATTAGAAAACAGGAGAGAGAACAAAAGAAGAGTAATTAGGAGGACAGTAGATAGTGATTGACAGTGGATTTAAATTTTTGCAAACTGAAATTGCCTGAAAAGCATGGAGTCAGGAGTGAGTTCCACAAGCAAGAAGTGCGAGAGAAGAAACTGTTAGCATAGAACTTACAGCTACATCTAACCAGCTCAAGTGTGAATTGGTGAAACCTAGTCGCCGGGATAGTATTGCGCTTAAATTTAAAAAGCCTAGGTTCTATGGTGAAGAGCTCAACCGAAAAATTGCCGTGAAAGTATTCAAAGAAAAGGCGAAGGGAGGCAACCTTACTCCGGTACCAAAGTGGTAGAATCTGAGACTCCAGATCAGGGCCTATAATATTGCTGATGATCGACACATGGTCGAGAGGTTAGAACCTTCGCTTTCCGACCATGATGTCAATTTTATTTTCTCTATCTTTTCGCTCTGCTTATATTCGCAAAAGCATCTTCAATGACTTTCTTGCTGGTCAATCATTGTTTTCAACACATTCATTTTTAAAAAATTTTCTCTAATCTTTGATATTGTTAAAGCCAATTTTGGGGTTCTTATCTTCCCAATGTTTTTTTTATTATTTCTGTCTCCTCCTTTTTTGATGTTAATATTCATCCAATACAAGCCTCGGGAGCCACTCAAGTTAGAGGGTTACTGTTAAAATGGTTATGATGAATGAGGTGTGGTATGAATGTAATAATGGGTGATAAGAAGTAAAGATTATGAAAATAACATCTTAAAATGTTTCGATTGCAGGTTTCAGGAAAGCATCAATGCAGTACCCTGTTTCACAAAATATCAGTTCTTGGAGAAAAAAAAAGGCTATTTGAAAATAACTTTCTTCTTACATTTGGAAAACGAAGGATTGGTTGAGTGCTTCATTTTTTACGGCTTATCAACCCTTTGCAGGTTATTTAAAAAAAGAAAACAGTTTTAGATTGTAAGAATGTTTTTGAGATAATAATGATTTAGTGATACAAGTCTTCCTAATTAACCCATAGCTGGGGGGAAGATGTGGACTGATACTTTTCTCAAGGGTATTTTTGCGTGATTCAATATAGCGAACCCAACTGGAATTGAAAATTGCTTCTCCGATAAACAATTATTTATTATCCATTAAAACACCCGCATACCAAAGCTTGCAGCAAATGGTATTCCCAAATGATTAACTTAATATAGCACGGAATGCTTTCTGACCAATATAGTTCGAATGAGAAGGCGGAAACTCGTGCTAGACGAATTTCACAAACCAATTGAATATATATATATATATATATATATATATATATATATATATATATATATATATAGATATATATATATATATATTTATTTATTTTTTTTTTTTAAGTTTATCATCCCAAGCAAAGCTGGAAGCCACTAGCACGCAAGGGGTTACAGAAGGTTTGGAGGAAGAGCAAATAGGAGTGGTGAGAAAAAGATAGATAGTGGATCGATCAAGGCAAGGTGGTTACAGAAGATTTGGAGCGAGAGCAGATAGGAATGAAAGGTGAAAGTATGTGGAGAAGGGAAGTGGATAGATCAAGGCAACTGGAGATGTCGATTGACGTTACACTTAAATAGTTGGAGATTATATTTGTCAGGGAAACAGGAATAAGGAAGGGATTTCCACAGGCGAGATGTGCGAGACATGAAGCTATTGGAGTAGAAGAGACGACTACATCTAACAGTTTCAACGGTGAAGGGGTGGGAACGGCATGCCAGCCTCGTGGGACGTTTAAATTCATGAGGCCTATGAACCAGCGAAAGCAGCTCATCGGAGCAATTACCGTGAAAGTATTTGTAAAAAAGACAGAGCGAGGCAACGTCGCGTCTGTGAGAGAGCGACTGCAGACGAGATGACAGATCAGGGCCAATTACATTGCATATCCGTCTCTGGATCTTATCAAGAGCTTTGAGGCAAACAGCAGGGGATCCAGACCATATATGGCAGCAATACTCCATGAAAGGGCGAATGGTTGATTTATAGATTTGGAGGATCGATTCCGGGGAGAAAAATTTCCTGGCTCGGCACAGGAAGCCAACTTTCCTTGCAGTGGATGATGCAATTGACTCGATGTATTTGTTCCATCTGAGATCAGCAGACAGCGTGAGATATATATATTTAAAATTTGTGTATTTAGGCAGCAATCCTTCTTTCATGCACATTTCATTAAAAACGACTGACAAGGTGCTTTTATTTAGTTTTTTATATAATTTTTCGTGCGATCTAATAATGTTTTTCTTTTCAGAGGATAAATTATATAAAAACTGTCCGAATGTTCTTTTTATCCGAGCGCTTTCGGCTATACATTTAGCCATTTTCAAGGATTATATTTCAACTGTTAGAATTAGAAATAGTTTGTTATATGTATGTTTTATAAAATGATTCATTTTTTTTCAAAACACGGTCAAGATATTATGTCCATGTTCAGAGTTAATATTATTAAGTGTTGGTTTCTTTGTTTTTATTAGTAAGGCTTCCATTATTTTTAGCCTTTTTTTGCAAGTGGATGATGCTATTATATTAGTGTTGTCGACAAGTATATTCCGAATAGTGTCCGGTAGGTCTCCATGAATATTTAAATGAGATCTAATTCAGCTATTGTCAGAAAGGTTATAGTTAGTCTGCGTATAAAAAACTAAATAAAAGCACCTTGTCAGTCGTTTTTTAATTATATATATATATATATATATATATATATATATATATATATATATATATATATATATATATATATATATATATATATATATATATATATATATATATATATATATATGCAACTTTCGTTAAAAACAACTGACAAGGTGCTGTAGTGCTGTATTTCCAAGCGGTCACACATTTAGGTACTGACCAGGATCGACATTGCATTAACTTTAATAAATTGTATCTATAAGCATAACGTATGAACAGAAAATATATTAAATTATTGTCGGACTTAATCCATTTCATTACACACACACACACACACACACATATATATATATATATATATATATATATGATAGAAATTGTAAGGAGGATTTGATAATTATAATTAAGTAATTCATTGAGTCTGAAAGAAACCTCAACAGAATGCAGAAAGCACTGGACGGCCGTTTTGTCCTATATTTGGGACTAATCAGCAGAGGGCATCCACTACCGAGAATTGAAACCCTGACAGTTAAGTTGTCAAGCAAACATCATACCAACTGTTCAACGGGCCTTTATATTGATCTAAATACATCCAAATATATGAATAAACTAACAACCGATACCGATAAAGTAGCCGTTTAGAAAAAACAAATAAAGATAATCAATCCAAATAAATAAATTAAAAACTGTTCCCGCCAAAATAATAGTCAGAACAAACCACAACAATCAACCCCAAAATTCAACAAATAGCTTTATCTTCCCAAACAAAAACAAAACTGTTAAATAAGCTATATAAACAAATTTTTATTACGTTCATAAAAACACCGATCAAAATAAAAATAATAAATAAATAAATATATGAGATAAAAAACAAAAATAAAATTAAATAAAAACAAGCAAAATAATTTGACCCAAAGAAATAAACAAATTAACGACTTCCGGTAAAATAGCCGTCATAATAGACTACCCACAATAAGCTATATAAACAAATTTTTACTACGTTAATAAAAACACCGATCAAAATAAAGAATAAAAATAAAATAAATATAAAGGATAAAAACAAAACTAAATTAAATAAAAACAAGCGAAATAATTTGACACAAATAAACAAATAAACGACTTCCGGTAAAATATCTGCCAAAATAGACTAGCCACAATGCACCACTGACCCGTATATATAAATAGCCGAGAAAAATAACAGCACTCGTGGCCCGATGATTGCATCTAGCATGAAACAGACTGTCGCCTCTAAGTGTTGACTTCTATGTTCACTTTTATATTTACACACGCTCTATCTCTGATATTGAGCACTTTATCCCATAAATATAGCACATTTTAAGACTATATTTCTTCATATATATATATATATATATATATATATGTGTGTGTGTGTGTGTGTGTGTATGTGTGTGTGTGTGTGTGTGTGTGTATGTGTGTGTGTGTGTGTGTGTGTGTAAGTGTAAGATACAGCTTCAATTCCTGTCGGAGGATACATATTTTCTATGAAATTTCTCGGACATTCAATTCGGTAAATGTTGTTTATTATAAACAGAGCATTTACTTAGATATTTGTATCTATAAAAATGACGTATACACAATATATATATATATATATATATATATATATATATATATATATATATATATATATGTATATATACATATATATATATATATATATATATTCATACATGTTTCATTAAATAATATAGATAAGTGTTGTCTATATATTTTATGTAAGTTCTTTTCATATCGTCTGATAAGCTTAATAACATTATCATTAAACGAAGAAAGAAAATCACAATATTGATACATATTTTTTAATCCAATCTAAGCTTTCGGCTTACATAAGCCATTATCGAAGATGACAATTACACAATATATTAAGCAATACACGAACAAGAAATTGATGATAGTCTGTTTTTGTTTACATGGATGATTTCCAAGCAACGATAAACACGTACATATAAGACGCTGAAAGCGAAAATCACACAACAGCTCATGATGTCACACATGACCACGAGAGAGTGAATCCGATGAGTATTGAGTATGGAAAGCCGTTGGTATGAACCAATGGCTTCTGTTACTAATTATAGGCATTTAAGGATATTTGTGGAGATTTCATAGTTTATTTTGTTCAGGTTAGGTTTCAACTGTTTTATGTATATAGCTTCAAGAATTTTTAGTTTTTGTTTATTGTTTTCATGTTTAAGTATAGTTGTGTTTTTGACGAGGATTTTCCGGAATTGTGTATGCGGCCAGGCATGTTGTTTTAAATGCCTAAAAATGTTAGAGTTATCATTCAAATGTAGTGTCAAGCGTCGTGAAAGCGAGTTTGTGATGTGACCAATATATATATATATATATATATATATATATATATATATATATATTGCTTGATTGATTTGTTTTTATGACTTATCAATCTTGTATAAAAAGCCAGAAAATATTTTTAGTTTGTAAGAATTGGGGGGGGGGGTGAAAAGAATTTTGGGGGTGATAATAATGATTTACTGATACAAGTCCTACTTCTTAACGTACAGTTTAGAGAGAAAGGGTGGATTCATGCCTATCCCAATGCTATTTGCGCGTAAGTGAATATAAGGAACCCGACTGGAATTAGATCTCAGCTCCCCGATTAACAATTACTCATTATACTACCTGCACATGCCAACTTGCAGCAAGCGGTCACCCATCTAGGTACTGACCAGGTTCGACGTTGCTTAACTTCGGTGATCGTACTGGGGACCGTTGTTTCAATGTAAGCCACTTCTGCCTGCACATATAAGCTTACAGCACCTGGTCACGCACGTAGGTACTGATTATCCTCGACGTTTCTTAACTTCGGCGATCGGACGAAACAGGGGTTATGTGACCGCAAGCCGAATAAGGGGGAAAATAGGCTGATTTGTTTCTGCGGAAGTAGTTTGGTGTGTCCTAGATAAATGTAAAAATAAATGAATTGGCCAGAAAATCCTGACTCACTTCGGAAGAGGAAAGAAAGCAGCAAATATTGATCTCTGTCTGGTGGAATTTCCAAAGAGCTTGTCCCAGACTGTGGCGCCATAAATGTTAAACTCTATTGCCAGCAGATAGACCGCGTGTACGAGAAACTAAAGAAGGGCTACCCTGCTTTGGTCAACCGAGGCCGGACTTTGATTCAGCAAGACAATGCGAGACCATACACTGCCATGTTGAAAAAGGAGATGTTCAAACCGATGGACGGTGTTGAGATTCTTCCACATCCACCATTCAGTCCCGATGCTGCTCCGAGTGACTGTGACCCATTCCGCTCAATGGCACACTTCCTCCGCGACCAGCGATTCAACACTTTTGATGAAGTGAAGGAAGCTTGTTTACCGTTTTTTTTATTATTATTCAAAGCCAGGGGACTAGTATCTGGAACAGAATCGGATGCTGGCTGATCGCTGAGAGAAGATCGCCGAGAATGATGGACTTTAATTTGAAACATAAATGTTGGTGTTGCTTCATAAAATTTTGTTATTTTCTTTCCGCTTTCTTAGGGAATCGGGACTTTTTGACCAACCTAATAGATTCAAATATATAGTTGGATTTGTTAAGATTACTAAATACACATTCGCAAGGTTTTGAGTTTGTTTATACATTGCTGAATTCATTCTCATTGTAAGACTTATCAAAAATTTGCAGGTTATTTAAAGCCAGAAAATAGTTTTAGATTGTAAGAAGTTTTTTTAGATAATAATGGTTTAGTGATACAAGTCTTACTAATTAACCCATAGTTGGAGGAAGAAGAGGTGAATTCATACTTAATCAGAATTTGATTAAAAAAAAAACAAGAAATTTTAATTCGGATGCTGACTGATCGCTGGTAGAGAGATCGCCGAGAATGATGGACTTTAATTTAAAAAATAAATGTTGATGTTCCTCTGTAAAATTTTGTTATTTTCTTTCCGCTTCCTAAGTGTGAAGTGATAGCGTGAAAAAGAAGTATACTTAACCCCGACTGACTGGTAGTTATCTCTTTGTGCTTGTCGCGTTGATAGGGTCCGTTCATTTACTGTGTTTACAGGAAGTCGTTCACAAAGCCTAATGGTCGGACGGGCAGTCAGACACTCAGTCTCTCTCCGCTTTCTGTTGGCGTGCCACTGACCGGGTTTTTATTGCCTATATAAGGGAAACACGCGGACGTAGTTAAAAGAATCGGTGGCAAACGGGATTCACCTCAATGATGGGTAGCAGTCTGATATATTTGGGTTTCTTTTAAAATTTGTTTTGTGTAGTGCGACATGTGTGTAACGCGGCTAGACGAAAATTGGTGTATAGTTAGAGATTTATATTTTCTAATAATTGCGTAAAGTTGGCTTTAAATTTTTTATATCTAAATATATGTAATTAATTTTTTTTTTCTGCTACACATCTACTGCAAGAGAAGTGGGGTCGCTGTGTCATACCAGAAAATGTATTCTCCTGCTATCCATCTAGAGGTAACTGACAAAATTCAAAAAGGATCTGCAATGTAATTGATCCTGACCTGGCATCTCGACTTCAGTCACTTTCTCACCGACGTGACATGACTTTGCTCTGTCTTTTCTTCAAATATTTCTCATGCCAACTAATCTGACAATCTTTTTCTCCTGGTGCACCTATTTTTAACTTTCATAGAGTTCTGATCCCAGTTTGGGGGATTAACTATTTACCCATAACTGGGAACCTAACAGGTGCTACCACCCCAGGTATGAGTGGACCTGGGAACACCAGCAAATAAGACATGGTTCCACGCTCCTCAACAACTCCTGATCAGAGGCTTTGCTGTCGGACGTAGTTTATCGTCTTACCCAGGACACAACTTAAAGATGTCCTAATACTTACCTTGGTGACCAAGCAAAGCTACACAGACGAGTCTGTCTTGCTAGATCAATAACAATTTTCTCTGTGTATAACAATGAGATAGATAGACAGATAGATAGAGAGAGAGAAAGAGAGAGAGAGAAGTGAGAGAAGAGATAGAGATAGAAGAGAGAGATAGATAGATAGAGAGAGAGAGAGAGAGAGAGAGAGAGAGAGAGAAAGAGATATTTCTAAGATTAGGTTTTGCTGGAGATTGGCTGACTTCCCTCCCAAACACTAAGCCCACAACATCCATGCACTTTAACTATCGACAATAATAAACTATTCAAATGATTGCAGAGACCAAATTGTCATCTGTTCATTAAGCTGTCCGCCTTTAACCGTAATTTTATGCTAAGGACTCAGAAGTAACACAAATTTAGTTGATTGTACTTTTAGTTCATAATTATAACAACGACTGACACGAACTGTTCAAAAGATGTTGGACACACGATTTATATCGGTCAAGATAAGTTGGCATTGCCTAGGAGAAAGAAAAATATTCCCAATGCTGCATAAAATGTACTTTGTTTCTCAACTGCAAAGGAAAGTCATTTTGTACCTAAACGACATGAGTGCAAATCACATTCTGAAAAGTAAAAAAAATCATAGATTTTGAAAAACAGAAAAAAAAATCAGAGATTTTGTGAAACTAAAACAACTAAGAGATGATGAAAATGCAAAAATTTGATTTCCATTGCATGACATGTTACTGAAAAGACAGAGAAGATACATCAGAAGCTGATATTAATTGCTATGCTTTCTGGATAAGTCAAGAGAGGACATGGAATAAAAAGGTGGAAACTTGTGTTAGAGGAATTTCACAAACCTTTCCATAAAGAAGTGAAGTTGTTCATATATATATATATATACATACAAATAGTCGTATTGAACAGACAAGAGATGAAAGAAAACAGACAAAATGTCAGAAGATTTTCCTCTTGTTACTGTCAAGAATTCTTCATTTTTCACTAGGATTTCTTTCATCTTCATTTCAATTACTTTACTCCCACTAGTAGTATTAGTAGTAGTAATATTATCTGCAATTTTAATTAGATCAAGCATTGTCAAGCATTCTTCATTTTTCACTAGGATTTCTTTCATCTTCATTGCAATTGCTTTATTTCCACTAGTAGTATTAGTAGTAGTAATATTATCTGCAATTTTCATTAGATCAAGCATTGTCAAGCATTCTTCATTTTTCACTAGGATTTCTTTCATCTTTATTTCAATTGCTTTAATTCCACTAGTAGTATTAGTAGTAGTAATATTATCTGCAATTTTCATTAGATCAAGCATTGTCAGGCCTTCTTCATTTTTCACTAGGGTTTCTTTCATCTTCATTTCAATTGCTTTATTTCCACTAGTAGTATTAGTAGTAGTAATATTATAGGCAATTTTCCTTAGATCAAGCATTGTCAAGCATTCTTCATTTTTCACTAAGATTTCTTTCATCTTCATTTCAATTGCTTTATTTCCACTAGTAGTATTAGTAGTAGTAATATTATCTGCAATTTTCATTAGATCAAGCATTGTCAAGCATTCTTCATTTTTCACTAGGATTTCTTTCATCTTCATTTCAATTGCTTTATTTCCACTAGTAGTATTAGTAGTAGTAATATTACCTGCAATTTTCATTAGATCAAGCATTGTCAAGCATTCTTCATTTTTCACTAGGATTTCTTTCATCTTCATTTCAATTGCTTTATTTCCACTAGTAGTATTAGTCGTAGTAATATTATAGGCAATTTTCATTAGATAAAGCATTGTCAAGCATTCTTCATTTTTCACTAGGGTTTCTTTCATCTACATTTCAATTGCTTTATTTCCACTAGTAGTATTAGTAGTAGTAATATTATAGGCAATTTTCCTTAGATCAAGCATTGTCAAGCATTCTTCATTTTTCACTAGGATTTCTTTCATCTTCATTTCAATTGCTTTATTTCCACTAGTAGTATTAGTAGTAGTAATATTATCTGCAATTTTCATTAGATCAAGCATTGTCAAGCATTCTTCATTTTTCACTAGGATTTCTTTCATCTTCATTTCAATTGCTTTATTTCCACTAGTAGTATTAGTAGTAGTAATATTATAGGCAATTTTCATTAGATCAAGCATTGTCAAGCATTCTTCATTTTTCACTAGGATTTCTTTCATCTTTATTTCAATTGCTTTATTTCCACTAGTAGTATTAGTAGTAGTAATATTATCTGCAATTTTCATTAGATCAAGCATTGTCAAGCATTCTTCATTTTTCACTAGGATTTCTTTCATCTTCATTTCAATTGCTTTATTTCCACTAGTAGTATTAGTAGTAGTAATATTACCTGCAATTTTCATTAGATCAAGCATTGTCAAGCATTCTTCATTTTTCACTAGGATTTCTTTCATCTTCATTTCAATTGCTTTATTTCCACTAGTAGTATTAGTAGTAGTAATATTACCTGCAATTTTCATTAGATCAAGCATTGTCGAGCATTCTTCATTTTTCACTAGGATTTCTTTCATCTTCATTTCAATTGCTTTATTTCCACTAGTAGTATTAGTAGTAGTAATATTATAGGCAATTTTCATTAGATCAAGCATTGTCAAGCATTCTTCATTTTTCACTAGGGTTTCGTTCATCTTCATTTCAATTGCTTTATTTCCACTAGTAGTATTAGTAGTAGTAATATTATAGGCAATTTTCCTTAGATCAAGCATTGTCAAGCATTCTTCATTTTTCACTAGGATTTCTTTCATCTTCATTTCAATTGCTTTATTTCCACTAGTAGTATTAGTAGTAGTAATATTATCTGCAATTTTCATTAGATCAAGCATTGTCAAGCATTCTTCATTTTTCACTAGGATTTCTTTCATCTTCATTTCAATTGCTTTATTTCCACTAGTAGTATTAGTAGTAGTAATATTATCTGCAATTTTCATTAGATCAAGCATTGTCAAGCATTCTTCATTTTTCACTAGGATTTCTTTCATCTTCATTTCAAATGCTTTATTTCCACTAGTAGTATTAGTAGTAGTAATATTATCTGCAATTTTCATTAGATCAAGCATTGTCAAGCATTCTTCATTTTTCACTAGGATTTCTTTCAACTTCATTTCAATTGCTTTATTTCCACTAGTAGTATTATTAGTAGTAATATTACCTGCAATTTTCATTAGATCAAGCATTGTCAAGCATTCTTCATTTTTCACTAGGATTTCTTTCATCTTCATTTCAATTGCTTTATTTCCACTAGTAGTATTAGTAGTAGTAATATTATAGGCAATTTTCATTAGATCAAGCATTGTCAGGCATTCTTCATTTTTCACTAAGATTTCTTTCATCTTCATTTCAATTGCTTTATTTCCACTAGTAGTATTAGTAGTAGTAATATTATCTGCAATTTTCATTAGATCAAGCATTGTCAAGCATTCTTCATTTTTCACTAGGATTTCTTTCATCTTCATTTCAATTGCTTTATTTCCACTAGTAGTATTAGTAGTAGTAATATTACCTGCAATTTTCATTAGATCAAGCATTGTCAGGCATTCTTCATTTTTCACTAGGATTTCTTTCATCTTCATTTCAATTGCTTTATTTCCACTAGTAGTATTAGTAGTAGTAATATTACCTGCAATTTTCATTAGATCAAGCATTGTCAAGCATTCTTCATTTTTCACTAGGATTTCTTTCATCTTCATTTCAATTGCTTTATTTCCACTAGTAGTATTAGTAGTAGTAATATTATCTGCAATTTTCATTAGATCAAGCATTGTCAAGCATTCTTCATTTTTCACTAGGATTTCTTTCAACTTCATTTCAATTGCTTTATTTCCACTAGTAGTATTATTAGTAGTAATATTACCTGCAATTTTCATTAGATCAAGCATTGTCAAGCATTCTTCATTTTTCACTAGGATTTCTTTCATCTTCATTTCAATTGCTTTATTTCCACTAGTAGTATTAGTAGTAGTAATATTATAGGCAATTTTCATTAGATCAAGCATTGTCAGGCATTCTTCATTTTTCACTAAGATTTCTTTCATCTTCATTTCAATTGCTTTATTTCCACTAGTAGTATTAGTAGTAGTAATATTATCTGCAATTTTCATTAGATCAAGCATTGTCAAGCATTCTTCATTTTTCACTAGGATTTCTTTCATCTTCATTTCAATTGCTTTATTTCCACTAGTAGTATTAGTAGTAGTAATATTACCTGCAATTTTCATTAGATCAAGCATTGTCAGGCATTCTTCATTTTTCACTAGGATTTCTTTCATCTTCATTTCAATTGGTTTATTTCCACTAGTAGTATTAGTAGTAGTAATATTACCTGCAATTTTCATTAGATCAAGCATTGTCAAGCATTCTTCATTTTTCACTAGGATTTCTTTCATCTTCATCTCAATTGCTTTATTTCCACTAGTAGTATTAGTAGTAGTAATATTACCTGCAATTTTCATTAGATCAAGCATTGTCGAGCATTCTTCATTTTTCACTAGGATTTCTTTCATCTTCATTTCAATTGCTTTATTTCCACTAGTAGTATTAGTAGTAGTAATATTATCTGCAATTTTCCTTAGATCAAGCATTGTCAAGCATTCTTCATTTTTCACTAGGATTTCTTTCATCTTCATTTCAATTGCTTTATTTCCACTAGTAGTATTAGTAGTAGTAATATTATCTGCAATTTTCATTAGATCAAGCATTGTCAAGCATTCTTCATTTTTCACTAGGATTTCTTTCATCTTCATTTCAATTGCTTTATTTCCACTAGTAGTATTAGTAGTAGTAATATTATCTGCAATTTTCATTAGATCAAGCATTGTCAAGCATTCTTCATTTTTCACTAGGATTTCTTTCATCTTCATTTCAAATGCTTTATTTCCACTAGTAGTATTAGTAGTAGTAATATTATCTGCAATTTTCATTAGATCAAGCATTGTCAAGCATTCTTCATTTTTCACTAGGATTTCTTTCATCTTCATTTCAATTGCTTTATTTCCACTAGTAGTATTAGTAGTAGTAATATTATCTGCAATTTTCATTAGATCAAGCATTGTCAAGCATTCTTCATTTTTCACTAGGATTTCTTTCAACTTCATTTCAATTGCTTTATTTCCACTAGTAGTATTATTAGTAGTAATATTACCTGCAATTTTCATTAGATCAAGCATTGTCAAGCATTCTTCATTTTTCACTAGGATTTGTTTCATCTTCATTTCAATTGCTTTATTTCCACTAGTAGTATTAGTAGTAGTAATATTATAGGCAATTTTCATTAGATCAAGCATTGTCAGGCATTCTTCATTTTTCACTAAGATTTCTTTCATCTTCATTTCAATTGCTTTATTTCCACTAGTAGTATTAGTAGTAGTAATATTACCTGCAATTTTCATTAGATCAAGCATTGTCAGGCATTCTTCATTTTTCACTAGGATTTCTTTCATCTTCATTTCAATTGGTTTATTTCCACTAGTAGTATTAGTAGTAGTAATATTACCTGCAATTTTCATTAGATCAAGCATTGTCAAGCATTCTTCATTTTTCACTAGGATTTCTTTCATCTTCATTTCAATTGCTTTATTTCCACTAGTAGTATTAGTAGTAGTAATATTATCTGCAATTTTCATTAGATCAAGCATTGTCAAGCATTCTTCATTTTTCACTAGGATTTCTTTCATCTTCATTTCAAATGCTTTATTTCCACTAGTAGTATTATTAGTAGTAATATTATCTGCAATTTTCATTAGATCAAGCATTGTCAAGCATTCTTCATTTTTCACTAGGATTTCTTTCAACTTCATTTCAATTGCTTTATTTCCACTAGTAGTATTATTAGTAGTAATATTACCTGCAATTTTCATTAGATCAAGCATTGTCAAGCATTCTTCATTTTTCACTAGGATTTCTTTCATCTTCATTTCAATTGCTTTATTTCCACTAGTAGTATTAGTAGTAGTAATATTATAGGCAATTTTCATTAGATCAAGCATTGTCAGGCATTCTTCATTTTTCACTAAGATTTCTTTCATCTTCATTTCAATTGCTTTATTTCCACTAGTAGTATTAGTAGTAGTAATATTACCTGCAATTTTCATTAGATCAAGCATTGTCAGGCATTCTTCATTTTTCACTAGGATTTCTTTCATCTTCATTTCAATTGGTTTATTTCCACTAGTAGTATTAGTAGTAGTAATATTACCTGCAATTTTCATTAGATCAAGCATTGTCAAGCATTCTTCATTTTTCACTAGGATTTCTTTCATCTTCATTTCAATTGCTTTATTTCCACTAGTAGTATTAGTAGTAGTAATATTACCTGCAATTTTCATTAGATCAAGCATTGTCGAGCATTCTTCATTTTTCACTAGGATTTCTTTCATCTTCATTTCAATTGCTTTATTTCCACTAGTAGTATTAGTAGTAGTAATATTATCTGCAATTTTCCTTAGATCAAGCATTGTCAAGCATTCTTCATTTTTCACTAGGATTTCTTTCATCTTCATTTCAATTGCTTTATTTCCACTAGTAGTATTAGTAGTAGTAATATTACCTGCAATTTTCATTAGATCAAGCATTGTCGAGCATTCTTCATTTTTCACTAGGATTTCTTTCATCTTCATTTCAATTGCTTTATTTCCACTAGTAGTATTAGTAGTAGTAATATTATCTGCAATTTTCATTAGATCAAGCATTGTCAAGCATTCTTCATTTTTCACTAGGATTTCTTTCATCTTCATTTCAATTGCTTTATTTCCACTAGTAGTATTAGTAGTAGTAATATTATCTGCAATTTTCATTAGATCAAGCATTGTCAAGCATTCTTCATTTTTCACTAGGATTTCTTTCATCTTCATTTCAATTGCTTTATTTCCACTAGTAGTATTAGTAGTAGTAATATTATCTGCAATTTTCATTAGATCAAGCATTGTCAAGCATTCTTCATTTTTCACTAGGATTTCTTTCATCTTCATTTCAATTGCTTTATTTCCACTAGTAGTATTAGTAGTAGTAATATTATAGGCAATTTTCCTTAGATCAAGCATTGTCAAGCATTCTTCATTTTTCACTAGGGTTTCTTTCATCTTCATTTCAATTGCTTTATTTCCACTAGTAGTATTAGTAGTAGTAATATTACCTGCAATTTTCATTAGATCAAGCATTGTCGAGCATTCTTCATTTTTCACTATGATTTCTTTCATCTTCATTTCAATTGCTTTATTTCCACTAGTAGTATTAGTAGTAGTAATATTATCTGCAATTTTCATTAGATCAAGCATTGTCAAGCATTCTTCATTTTTCACTAGGATTTCTTTCATCTTCATTTCAATTGCTTTATTTCCACTAGTAGTATTAGTAGTAGTAATATTATAGGCAATTTTCCTTAGATCAAGCATTGTCAAGCATTCTTCATTTTTCACTAGGGTTTCTTTCATCTTCATTTCAATTGCTTTATTTCCACTAGTAGTATTAGTAGTAGTAATATTATCTGCAATTTTCATTAGATCAAGCATTGTCAGGCATTCTTCATTTTTCACTAGGGTTTCTTTCATCTTCATTTCAATTGCTTTATTTCAACTAGTAGTATTAGTAGTAGTAATATTATAGGCAATTTTCCTTAGATCTAGCATTGTCAAGCATTCTTCATTTTTCACTAGGGTTTCTTTCATCTTCATTTCAATTGCTTTATTTCCACTAGTAGTATTAGTAGTAGTAATATTATCTGCAATTTTCAATAGATCAAGCATTGTCAGGCATTCTTCATTTTTCACTAGGATTTCTTTCATCTTCATTTCAATTGCTTTATTTCCACTAGTAGTATTAGTAGTAGTAATATTATCTGCAATTTTCATTAGATCAAGCATTGTCAAGCCTTCTTCATTTTTCACTAGGATTTCTTTCATCTTCATTTCAATTGCTTTATTTCCACTAGTAGTCTTAGTAGTAGTAATATTATCTGCAATTTTCATTAGATCAAGCATTGTCAAGCATTCTTCATTTTTCACTAGTATTTCTTTCATCTTCATTTCAATTGCTTTATTTCCACTAGTAGTATTAGTAGTAGTAATATTATAGGCAATTTTCCTTAGATCAAGCATTGTCAAGCATTCTTCATTTTTCACTAGGGTTTCTTTGATCTTCATTTCAATTGCTTTATTTCCACTAGTAGTATTAGTAGTAGTAATATTATCTGCAATTTTCATTAGATCAAGCATTGTCAAGCATTCTTCATTTTTCACTAGGGTTTCTTTCATCTTCATTTTTCACTAGGGTTTCTTTCATCTTCATTTCAATTGCTTTATTTCCACTAGTAGTATTAGTAGTAGTAATATTATCTGCAATTTTCATTAGATCAAGCATTGTCAAGCATTCTTCATTTTCACTAGGATTTCTTTCATCTTCATTTCAATTGCTTTATTTCCACTAGTAGTATTAGTAGTAGTAATATTATCTGCAATTTTCATTAGATCAAGCATTGTCAAGCATTCTTCATTTTCACTAGGATAATAAACCTTATTCTGCCAATCAATTCATCCATTGCTAATTCTGCTGCTAAGTATATTGATTCCCTGTGTCATGTCAGTCACTTTTTCTCTCCAGAATCTATCCTACATATCTATACGTCTACCATTCATCCATATGTAGAATATTGCTGCCACTAATGGTCCCGTGCCTCTGCTATTTTCTTAAATCTCTTTGATAAAATCCAAAAAATATGAATTTCTAACGGAATTTTCTTGTTTCTTAATACTTTGCTTAGCTTTTAGAAGGCATATTTTTTTATCCTAATGCACCTTTGGATTTTGGTGTTGCATTTTCTGTTCTCTGTTAAGCCATTTTCTAGATATTTAAATCTTTGTACTTGCTGTGCGAAAATTCTAAAAATGTGTATTTATATAAAACACGACCCCCTATCTGAAACAGGCAAGATTGCAAATATACACACCAGAATCTTATATATAAAGTACAGTGTACGTGTGTGTGTTTGTGCATGTCCAAGCAACTCCTCTGCTCCCACTCGTTCAATGATACATAGCTCATTCAAAAGTCCTAAAAAGTTAGGCGCAGGAAAAGATTCAGGGTTGCCAGATTATGCGAGGTTAAAAATATATATCAATATGTTATACTAGCCATTATCGTTGCTTTCATGATTCAAGGGGAGTAATTCTTATTTGTCTTTTGTATCCAAAATTGAAGTGCACGTTTTATTATAAACTTGCTTAAAAGACGCCCTGTCAGGCAGTATTTAAACTAGTTCCTGTGGAAGACTCTTGGTTTGGCCATCGTCACAATAGCTAGGGAGGAATAGATGCGATAGATATCCATAAACTACAGAAGAACTCAAAATTGATCGCTGCATTTAACTATTGAGTTAATGTTTAAGCTTACCTTTTAAAAGTTCAACGGTAATTCTTCCTCTGCCACTTAAAGACGATTTGATGTACGTAGATACTTATTTTATGTACAATTATTTTTATTCCATGGGTGACAAAACAGGGGACAATTTATAAGATAAAATTAATATAATGTAAAGATTGGAAAATAGAAATTAGAATTAGTTATACATTCAACATTTGAAGAGTTAGAGAAGCATAATAGCTAATTAAGTAAAAACTTTATTATGGAATCTAGATGACTAAGTGCAAAATCAGAGTGCAATTATCGAACAAAATCTGGAGTTAAAAAGCCCCAACTTTATAGTAATTTATATGGTGTTTACTCATTCCCCCATGAGAATGAGATGTGACACAAGTCTTTTTAAAGTGGGGACCTGGGCGCGTGCACCTGGGCAGGGACAAAAATTGTCCACAGCCCCTGCAACCGTCGGTTGAGCTGGCCTCGGTGTGAGCACCGATCCCTCCCTCTTGTGTAATGGGAAGGCATGGCCTCGGGCAGCTGTTCCCCAGCTGGGTACCTCTCAGTATAATTTTCTCAGTTGCCCCTCTGCCCATTGACAGAGAAGCCCCTGAGCACACACTGTCCAAGGACAGAGACGCAACTGAGAGATGATAAATAATGTACAAATTACTCAATATCTGTATTATATATTATCTACTTCTAGGTGATATCACTCTTCAGGTTTAACTAATTTCCATATTGATTTTAAAAAAAGTATATTTCCTTAATTAACTGTCCTTCATTAGTTTTCTTTTATTTGAAGACTGTTTTGATTTTCATATAAAAATAGTTCTGTTTAGGAATATCGTCTTTTATAGTGTAGAAAAGTGTTTGAAATTTGCATTTTATTTTGCCTTCAACAAGTTGGCATCTATTTGTAAAACTTTCCTTAACAAGCCATTTTATGAATGAAATGTGTGTGTGTGCACGCCAAAAAAATATTGATAAAATAGGAAAGAACTGTTTAATTGATGATCCAAAGTTCTTTAGCATTTTTGTTTTTATTTAAAAACAAAAACAGTGCTCAATACACAACTAGAGCCTAGATTATAATTAATTTTTTTAAATATGATTCTTTTAAATTAAAGTACCTAGTTCTGTTTCATTTTCAAGCGAATTTTGGAAATCCAAAATTTGCTTGAAAATGAAACAGAATTAGGTACTTTAATTTAATTTAATTTCTAGAATTGGATTGGAAGTTTTTTTAGTTTTTTTTTTGAAACATGGTAATTCCTGTGTAGCGATGGAATCATATTTTTAATAAAAATTATTTTTAATATATATATATATATATATATATATATATATATATATATTACGACCCCTATTTGAAACAGCAATATTGCAAATACATACAACAGAATAGACAATAAAACAAAATTTTTAGGTATTGATAACAACTGTTTACAAAGATATTTGGTATTTGTTTCTCTATTAATTCTTAACGAGTGACATTTTTTTTATTTTCATAGTTTATTAATATAGAGAAAGCATAATAAAAGCATAATAAAAGCATAATAAAAGCATAATAAAAGCATAATAAAAGCATAATAAATGCATAATAAAAGCATATTAAAAGCATAATAAAAGCATAATAAAAGCATAATAAAAGCATCATAAAAGCATAATAAATGCATAATAAAAGCATATTAAAAGCATATTAAAAGCATAATAAATGCATAATAAAAGCATAATATATAAAGCATAAATGTATGATGTAATTACCACCTTAAAATCTATTATCGGTTGTCTAGTTAACACCTTTCCCTGAAAATTCGAAAATAAGTTTTGAAACGGGAATTAGAAGAAACACGTAATGGCTAAACATCCAGTTCATTTCAATTCATTAATAACATGAAAAAATAAATATTTTATTGAAATATATGGGAAACCTCGAGATTTTAATGGATAATATGGTACAAGTTACATAGCGATGGCAGTAACTTTAGGACATTGACGATCATGGCTCTCCACAATTTCCCGTTCTTTGTAGCTTTTAATAATTTTTTTTTCTTATCTCTCCCAAAATCTGTTCCGTCAACCATTCAAAGAAAATGTATAACTACAACAAACACTGACACTCACCACAATACCACGGGGTCTCTATGAAGTCCTAACTAGTGCCCATTAAGAATTAAAGAAAGTTCAGCAACAATTACTATGAAAGTATTTATTGAAAAGGCCCAAGGAAGCTATGTTAGGGCGGTGATAAAATGACTGGATCCGAGATGCCAGATCAGGCAGGACCAATAACATTGCAGATTCTTCTTTGTATTTTATCAAAAATATCTAAATGCATAGCAGAAACATCAGACCAGTTATGTTAGCAATATTCGAAGCATGGACGTATGGTAGACATATAAATGTGTAAGATAGATTCTTTCTTGAAAAAGTGTCTAGCACGACACAGGGAACCGTCTTTCTTAGCGGTAAAACTTTACAAAAAGTATTTGATATGACGGCAAAATTTTTTATCTCCATTCTAAATAAAAGACACTATTTTTAATTCCATGGTTTATTAATATATAGAAATACAATAAATTCATATCAAACAGAAAATATAATGGATTAACATCTTAAATTGTATAATCGGGTAAGTCTGGTTAGCACCTTGCCTTGAAAATCCGAAAATAAGTTTTGAAACGGAAATTAGAAGAAACACGTAATGGCTAAACATCCGGTTCATTTTTATTCTTTAATATGATGAAAAAATAAATATTTTAGTGAAATATATGGGAGACCTCGAGACTTTAATGGATAATATGGTACAACCTTTCAAACGATTCTAGAACAAAAAACAAAACAAAATAGATATGAAAACAACCCCGACATAATTATATCGCTATATAAATAAATGTACGGTGTAAGAGTTAGCAAACTTGTCTTGCTAGAACAATTACGACTGAGTAGTGAGTTCGATCCTCACTGGGTACCCCCGTACTTTTGGCCTTCTGCTACATCTAAGCTACGCTAGGAAAATCACTATAAATAGTAGTCCTGTACACTGGTGCTTATCTGGCACAGGAGTTCTCCATCAGCCAATGAGGGTTTACTGAGACGTGGTTAACGCCCCACTCTGCTGTAAATGGAGTTATGTTCCTCCTCATTTTAGATGAGAGAAATTGCTCAGCCCCGAGGATTCCTACACTGCGTCAATACCTTCCTCATTGCAATAAGGAGGTTGGATCGATGCCAGCATGACGGTGTTCGCAGGAGCTGGGCAAAAACCAAGTTTTGTCCTTGGCCCATATGAATAAGTATGCGTATGGTACTCCTCGCGTTAAAACGACCGTGTGTCATACTGGTTGGGGTGGGGGGCAGGTAAATATACCTGTTACTTGTAAAAATCGTAAAATATTACGATAATTTACCTGAATACGATATTACGGTTCAAATAGATATTACGGTACAACTTACCAAAAAAAAAAAAAAAATTACTTAGGGGTGGCGGTACTGCAGGGTCGAATTTATATTCAAGAATGTAATTTTATTTTAATTAGTATCACTCGAAGCCAAGGAGTAAAGCCCCGAAGGCACAAGGGTGTGGAAGAATTAGAAACATTAATAATGAGCGGGAAGAGGAAAGTGTAATCAGGGGGACAGTAGATAGCCATTAACATTGCATTTAAATGCAAATCTTTGCAGATTAAAGTTGGCTGGAAAGCATGGAGTCGGGAGGGAGTTCCACAAGTAAGGCAGTAAAGCCACTAAGACACAAGGGGTGTGGAAGAATTAGGAACGGAAACATTAATAATGAGCGGGAAGAGGAAAGAGTAATCAGGGGGACAGTAGATAGCGATTGACATTGCATTTAAATTTTTGCAGATTAAAGATAGCTGGAAAGCATGGGGCCACCTGGAAGTTCCACAAGCGAGAAGTGTGAAAGAAAAAAAACTGTTTTAGAACTTACAGTTATATCTAGACAGCTTAACTGTAAATTGGCGACACCTTGTTGCCAGTCCAGTACTGCGCTTAAATTCAAAAAGTCTAGGGACTATAGCGAAGTGTTCATCCGAACAATTGCCATGACAATATTTATAGAAAAGTCACAGGGAGGCCACCTTACAGCAGTGGGAAAGCGACTGAAGCCGAGATGCCAGATCACGTCCAATATTATTGCTGATTCTTTGGATTTTTGGATTTTTATTGCCAATTATAAGCTTCAAAAACCCAGGGTCGTATTATACCCAAGTTGTATTATACACAAAAAAATACGGTAATGGTTAACCACATCAGCCACGCTAACTATTACACCAATGCCGTGGTGCTTGAGAAAGAGTGAAAAAGAGAAAGAAAGAGAGAGAAAAAATGAAAGAGAGACATAGGTAGGGGAATAAGAGAAAGAAGTTAAAAATAAATAAAAAAATATTGAATATGAGAATAAAATATGCATATCTGCTGAAATGAAATGGGGTGTACACGTAGTGTAGCGGGCTTCGCTCGAAAAGTGGAATCGGCCGAGTTCGCTTCATTCACCTTCATGTTAATACCTTTTGGAAAGGTAAGAATCCATCTCTTCTTTTTCCCCAAGCTATAGATTAAATAGCAGGGCTGCCTGGGATATCCATTGATATCTACTCCTCTAGAAGGATAACTTTGAATTCAAAACCAGTTAAGCTTGGATCTGGCAAGTTGATCCCGTAAAACCTTGGTGGCTACTGAATCCACCGGAGTTACAAACGGTTGTCTTATGGTAGAGAAACTATTTCATTTGTTGGCTATTGTGGAATGTAGTGGCTTCCTTACTTTGCTCGATTCAGCAGTAGCAGCAATGGAGATAATCAGCAGCGTGCGGCCGGAAGTCTCAGAAGCGCATACAGATCCCTATTCGGCCTCTTTTCCATCTTCCTTTTCAGCGGCCTTTACCTTTACGGCCATCTCTCTTTTCCACTTTTTCTTTAAAGCGACCACAACCTTCAAGCTGTTTCACACTCAGATGTGTCGTTCCTCCCATCGGAACAAGCGGAGAAATCTCCCTTCGAGACACCTACCAGAAGGACTACTCTCAAAACACGTGTCAATCCTAGTAGTTTCACGCTCAGATTTCTCGTTCCTACCGTGGGAACAGGAGAAATCTCGCTTTACAAACATCGGCTCAAGAGAAGAACTTTGTTAACTGGAAAACTCAACTTTTCCCCCGTAAAATACCAATTTTTTTCGCACTCTCTTTCAACTAGAAATAAAAATTGTTAAACCGTTATTTTGAGCTTTGGGTTCTTTTTAATTCCACTCTCACAGCACGCATTTGAATTCAGATTTTCAAAGCTGGCTACTATGCTCCGCTTATAAGATCGACACAAAACTGTCTTCCCGCCAAAAAAGAACACATACTTCAAATCAAAAAGGTACAGTCGAAATTTATCGTTGACATAATAAAGAAAATGTATTTGGAGAATTTGATACTCACGGGACATATTGAAGGCAAGAGATGCAGGGGAAAGTAGTGCATTATCTATCTAACGAGATTGAACCTGTAAAAACGTCTTTCTTTTCTTTTTATGTAGGCGATCATGGCTCTCCACACCTCCCTCTATCCCTTGCAGCTCTCAACAAGTTCCTTCCCTTTGCTTCCTCCCCTCCAGACCACGTTCTGTCATCCACTTGCTTATGTCCACCAAGTATGTAACACGTTGCTTTCACTTGTTTCTCTTTCCCTCTATTCGACCCGTGAGTATCAGATTCTCCAGGCCTTCCTTCCTCATTATGTGTCCCAGAAACTTCAGCTGTCTCTTCCTGATATTAAGTATAAGCTTCCTCCTTGTTTGCATCCTCTCTAAGACCTCATCGTTGCTCACACGCTCGGTCCATGATATCCTTATCATCCTTCTGTAGAACCGCATCTCTGTCGCCTCGAGGCTCTTCTTCATCTTTGAGGAAATCGAACAACATTCGCCGCCGTAACAGTTCAGTATTCTTTTCTTTGTTACCAAAGATATCCTCCTCTCTCGCAATACTCTGCCCAGCTTTTGGAATGCGCCCTTGGCCATCCCAATACGTCTACGGATCTCAGTGTCGCACTTACCGTCCTCTGTCGAGACGCTTCCCAGGTATTTAAACTTCCGCGTCTGCTTGATTCTAGTGTTCCCAAACCTTCAGATGGCATTTCGGGCTTATCCTCTTACTGATGACCGTCTTCTTGTAGTTTATACTTAGTCCCTTCTTCTCGCTGTCCGTCGCTACCTTCTGTACGAGATTTTGTAGTTTATTTATTCTTACAGAAACCCTCACAGCTTAGTGAAGATGAAGCCCTTAGACTTCACAATTTGTCTAATGCCAATGAGAAGGGTAGGGGGAATATAAACGATATAGACTTGGAAGGAAGGAAGGAAGGAAGGAAGGAAGGAAGGAAGGAAGGAAGGAAGGAAGGAAGGAAGGATGTTGAATTCAGATTTTCAAAGCTGGCGACTATGTCCCGCTTGTAAAACCTGTACAACACTGCCTCCTTCATTCATTTTCTTCTCAATGGCTTTGAGCCCGACGAAATTGCGTATATATCTATTTGGTTGTTAATAAAGAACAAAATGAAAGGCAAGTAAAGGAAATAATGGCAGATCTCCAAAATCGAGCTAAAAAAAAAGAGAAATGAATAAGTACAAAACGATCAAGAAAAAATACAATGGCCGTTGCATTGGGTGGTGGAAATGGAAGAAGAAAGGGGTTGCAAATTAAAGGACAATTTGGAGCGATGAAGAAGTGATAGAAAAGAAAAGAGAGAAAAAATATTATGGCAATTTTGAAAATTAAGGAAGTGAGAAGGAAAAAGAGGCGGGAAAATAAATAGATGGTCTACATTTTATTTATGAAATTTTGAAAGGAGAAAAAGATAAGAAGAAAACCAGAAAGAAAAAAGAAAGGAAATGAAGGGAAAGAAAGAAAGAAAGAAAGAAAGAAAGAAAGAAAGAAAGAAAGAAAGAAAGAGGAACTAACTGTATAAGAAAGATAGAAAGAAACAGAAAGAGGTTAAAACAAAGAGACTGAAACGAAAAGGAAAGGAAAAAAGCTAGAGAAATAAAAGTATTATCAAGCAGTGAAGAAATGAATAAAAATGTAAGAATATCGAATAGCGGGGTGAGAGTTCAGTACCTGAGACAGGAACGGAGAAACAGATAGATAGATAGATAGATAGATAGATAGATAGATAGATAGATAGATAGATAGATAGATAGATAGAATAGAGTGACATAGACATAACTGGATGGATAGATTGCGATAAATAGCTAGATATGAACAGACTGAGATAGATAGATAGATAGATAGATAGATAGATAGATAGATAGATAGATAGATAGATAGATGGATAGATAGATAGATATGAATAGATTGCGATAGATAGAAATGAACAGACTGTGATAGATAGGTAGATACATAGATTGCGATATGCATATATAAATATATATATAAAGAGAGAGAGAGATAGAGATAGATAGATAGATAGATAGATATGAACAGACTGAGATACATAGAGAGAGAGAGAGAGAGAGAGAGAGAGATGAACAGACTGGGATAGATATAGATAGATGGATAGATTGCGACAGATAGGTAAATATGAACAGACTGAGTTAGATAGATAGATAGATAGATAGAGAGAGAGAGAGAGAGATGAATAGATTGCGATAGATAGAAATGAACAGACTGTGATAGATAGGTAGATACATAGATTGCGATATGCATATATATATATATATATATATATATATAGAGAGAGAGAGAGAGAGAGAGAGAGAGAGATGAACAGACTGAGATAGATAGATAGATAGATATGAAGACTGAGATAGATAGATAGATAGATAGATAGATATGAACCGACTAAGATAGATAGATAGATAGATAGATAGATAGATAGATAGATAGATATGAACCGACTAAGATAGATAGATAGATAGATAGATAGATAGATAGATAGATAGATAGATATGAACCGACTAAGATAGATAGATAGATAGATAGATAGATAGATAGATAGATAGATAGATAGATATGAAGAGACTCAGAGATAGATAGATAGATAGATAGATAGATAGATAGATAGATAGATATGAACCGACTAAGATAGATAGATAGATAGATAGATAGATAGATAGATAGATAGATACTAACACAATAGTGAAATAAAGAACATATGCGAATGCAGAAGAAATGGCTATTGCAAGAGGATTACTAATTTGGCCAGCAATTGAAGGAGTGAAAAGTCAGAAAATATTCAAATATTAAAGAGAAAAAGAGAGGAAGTCTGGATTAAAATAATAGTGAGAACAAAAGAGATTAAGCAAGTGTGCGCATGCGCGCGTCCCTGTGTACACGCGCATGCGTGCATGTGTCTAAGAGAAGGAAATAAAGAAATGTAATGGCAACATGGTCAAGAAATGATGGATGGAGAGAATGAATAAGCGAAAATACGACTGGACACAGTGTCGGCTGTGACGATGTTTAGGAAGATAGGGACTGGTCAATTCATTGTGGATTCTGTCCAAGGACAAATTCGTCTGATACCTTGGAAAAGAAGCTGTCAAGGAATTTCAGCCTATCGCCGTCCATTGGACCCGGGAAGGGCTGGAGAGGTGATCGGGCAAAACATAGTCGGACGAGATTGCGCACATCATGAATTTCAACTCCTGAAAATGCTGTCTGCAAGTAACCATAGCAACGGTGACGTAGATCCCTCCCCACCACACACACACACACATGCAGACATTTATTCACTTTCAAAGAGGCACGGGATTACAAGTTCGCGTGTATATAAAGATATATGCAAAAATTCAGATAGCTAAAATATATCAGTGAAAAGATAAATTGAATAAAGACGAAAGGAAAACTTTTCTTTACCAACGCTTTTCGTCCTTTAAGGGAACATTTTTGTATTTAATTTTGCAATGTGTACTTAAATAGTAGTAGAGGGAAAAATTGTTAACCTCTCAAAATTTTAAATTTAAAAACAGTTTAAAATATTCCTAATGCTGTGTAAGTAAAGGTAAACTATGGTAGACGCTAAGTGATATAATAAAATAACAATATAAGAAAGTTAGTAAATGTTGTTGAATCTTTATTTTCTTATTTGTTTTTTAATTAATTATTTTATTTTATTTTGATAAATTATTTATTTAAATAATAGAAGTTAACTATTTTCTTTTAATTTTAAAATCTTTTTTATGGTCATGTATGTTGACCTGTGAAAGGAAAATATATCAAAAATTATATGGTGTAAGCTAACATTTTGGCAAGAATCAATAGTTGCACTCTCAAGAAATTTCGTGTAAGTAAGTTACTTTTTTTTTTAATAATTATGGTATTCTTGAGATCGAATTTGTGGTTGAACCTGCTTCTCTGTGTGTGTGTGTGTGTGTGTGTGTGTGTGTGTGTGTGTGTGTGTGTGTGTGTGTGTGTGTGTGTGTGTGTGTATTTAGGCAGCAAATTCTCTTTTAGGTTTGTCTGACTGTAAGTTACAAACATTATGTCTGCTTATTTTCATCATAATCCTTTCACATTCACGAATATTTTTTCGTATATTATTGTAATATACGTAAAAATATTCGTACATATGAATGGATTATGATAAAAATTAGCATATATATATATATATATATATATATATATATATATATATATATATATATATAAACAGAAAAATTACTTCAATGTAATTGTCCATATCAATTCTTGTTATTTCTCCGACCTTGAATTTTCTGGGAAGTATTCATTTTTTAAGGGGTCTATTATTTGAATAAATTTAATCTCAATTTTTTCGCGTTTTTTTTTAATCCGTTATATACACGCGCAAATTCATGAGTTTTACGTTCGTGATTTTTTTTTTTACTTTTGTTTATGTGTTCGTTCGTAAATGTCACAGTTTTTCCAAATTTTTCTTCCAATTAGAATTTTTTGCATTACCTCGACCCCTCGCCAGTGAGACACACTGCAAGAGACACTCTGTTTCGCGAGGTTCGTCCATTAATCCACACGTAATCTCGCCAAACCTCCGAAGGAACGCCATCGAAGAGGGCCAATAACCTCTGACGTCTTCACTGCCACAAGAATAAAAAACAAATCTATCAACAAGGGAAGAATATTTAACTATTTTTTTTTTTATCTCTGCGTCCCGGGCGACGGACACCGGCTCAACCTCAACTGGCGATGGTTCGAGGTAATGCTTTCTCCATCATTGCGGCTGGCAGAGGATAGAAAAAGATTGTTTATAGTTACTTTGTTCTGGAATTGTCATCGATGGTCGACTAAAGCTTTTTTTCGTCGTTGAATATAAAAATTTGGCCTTTATTGATTAAAAAAAAACAATTTTTCTTGCATTAGAATTTTTTCCATTACAATTTTTTATATTTAGAATGTTTTTATATATGGTTTGTAATGAAGTTGTTAAATTGTTATATTACTAATTAAATTACATCAAATTATTAATTTATGTTATATTAGTAATTAAATTATAATATTTTACGTTATATTTGTTGAATTATATTATATTATTATTAAAGTAGCAAAGTAAATATTTGTTAATATGTCAGCATCAACCCATTATTTCATTCTTCTTATTTAATAATTAAATTTGGTTATTAAAAGTTAATATTGATATTTTTTCTTCTAAACACATTTTCTATTGTTAATATTATATGGAGGTACTTATTTTATAATTTACCATTTAGTTTTAGTAGATATATTATTTTCTTTTAGACTCTATATATATTTTGATAATGTTGTAATAGTGATGTAGCGATGGAACCATATTTTTTTTTAAATAATTATAATTTAGGCTCTACTTATGTATTGAGCACTGTTTTTAAAAAAATAAAAACAAAAATACTAAAGACCTTTGGATCATTAACCCAACGGTTCTTTCCTATTTTGCTATATATTTTCAAACACACACACACACACACACACACACATATATATATATATATATATATATATATATATATATATATATATATATATATATATATATATATATATATATATAGTACAGGTAATCGGTCAGTTGGTATATAACTGGGTGGATCCTAGTAATATTAATTATTAAAACTGATCCACAGAGAGCTCCATGTATTTATTATGACAGACCATATGTATTTTTTAGACCAAAAAAAAAACAAAATTACCTCAACATAGAGATAGTCTATTTCAAGTTGTTCTGTACACGGCTATCATCAGCCCCTAAGTGTATGTCTCGGAGCATTGATTTAAATTTATTTTCAATGTCAGTCCTCCTCTGGTAGATACCTTGTTAATGAGAATGAGCATTGTGTTAGCGATTGGTGAGTTAGTTTAAAAAACGAGAGCCGAAACTCTCAATATAATTATTGAAATTAAATTGAATTAAGGTATCAAGCCCTGTTTCATCCTCAAGCGAAAATTTACGAATAACTAATCTTGAAATTGTAGTTCAGTGCGACGCGTTTATATATGAAACAGCCATTTGGAAAAAAAGAAAAGAAAAAATAAAATAAAATAAATAAATAGATAAAATAAAATA
>OZ038515.1:36546942-36651942 GCA_964036315.1 Acanthosepion esculentum | reverse complement strand
AAGTATAAAGAATGAGAAAAAATGATTTGAAAACAAAGAAAAACTACTGAATTACTATGTAACAATCTAATCGCCACTAGGTATTTATTTTGTCTCGCCACTCAGAAGAGTCGTGACACAAAGTCAGTTTTTAAGGTAGGGACCCGAGCGCGTACACCCGAGCCAGGAACAAAAATTGTCCGCAGCCCCCGCAACCGTCGTTTGCGCTGGCCTCGGTGCAAGCACCAATCCCTCTCTCTGTTGCCGTGAGAGGACGCGGCATCGGGAACCTGTTCCCCAGGGCTGGGCACCTCTCAGTATAATTTTCCTCAGTTGCGACTCTGTCCTCTGACGGAGTCACCCCTGAGTGCACTCTGACCAAGGACAGAGATGCAACTGAGAACATCTAATCTCCACTATGGCAGTTAATGTTGAACTATATCTTCACTGATTAATATCTACAGAATATGTAGCAAAAAGTAATTTTAAAAGAAAACAGGAACTACAAAGAAACTGATACCTTGACAGAGACGGCTGAAATTTCTGGGACACATAATGAGGAAAGAAAGCTTGGAGAAATGAACACGCACAGGATATACTGAAGGCAAGCGAAGCAGGAGAAAATAAACGATTATGAGTGAACGAATCTCAAAGACAAATAGTATAGAAAACATTACATAGAGGAGCTAAATTCAAGAAGTTGTGGAGGGCAATGATCGCCTATATCCTGAAAGGACATGTCACGTACAGAAAAGAAGCAGCCTATCTTATAATCATTGATCTTATCCCTGGTTAGCCCACTGATGGTAAAGAAGAGAAGCGATATTTCGCAATGAACCCAACACAAAAATCTGGACGAATCCTTTACATTTAAACGAGAACTTTTCATTTAAAAAAATCGCAACGACTGGTGGACACGATTTCAAGAGAGCGAAAGAAAATGTTTCCTTCTATTGAGAAGAAATATTTTCTCCTGTTGAAGCCTTCTCCGTATTTGTAAAGAAGGGGAAGAAACGTCCACTGGCCCTGCCATAGAGATCGCGGAATAAGAAAATTAAATGACAATTCATTTAATTGCAGAGGCTAAAGAAACGGTCCTTAGAACTAATCAGAATATGGACGAAACAAAGCAGAAATAAGACAAATTATTTTGTAGCTGAAAGCTGTACAAAGTGTTTACCAGTTAATTTTTCTTAGATTATTCCTATTAAAAGTAGACAGTGCCAAACTTTTATAAAAAGAAAATCCTGTATTTCTTCACGGAAGATTCTCAAACGGAATCTCGAATCAGAAATTAACATAAAAATACTTACTGAGAAAGTGTTGAAACCCGGAAGAGATATTTTCATTTTATCGCCATTTTTATTTATTTATTTATTTATTTTGTTTAATTCATTCAAAATAAGTTAAGAGGAAGAGGGAGAGATAATAGTGGAATGATAATAATTATAGTGTTGTCAGAAGCAGCAGAGATCATTATGAACAACGTACATGTTAAGTATTACGTACCATCATAATCTGTGGCAACGGAAGACATATTTTTACTACCCTCCTTGACCCGAGGTCTCAGTTAATGACCAGGTAAAGGACAATACTAAACAGAAAGCAAAATAATAATAATAATAATAATAATAATAATAATAATAATAATAACAATAATAATAATAATAATAATAAAACTGTCAAAATACAAGGACCTTGAAATAGAAATCTCAAAAATGTGGCACATGAGAACATCAACAATTCCTGTTGTAGTTGGATCCCTCGGACTGGTTGGAAAATATTCCAGTAGGCTGATTGAAGGGATCCCTGGAAGTCCATGCCTCAAAGAGGTACAACAAATTGTTCTGACGAGTACAGCCCACACTTTACGAAGGGCTTTATCTATGTAATTATTATTATTATTTTTTTTTTTTTTGCAGTGGAAAGTGTCATGATGCCATTTCTAACCTTAGGTCCCTGGGCGGGACCCGGAAAGAAATGTGTAAACGCCAGATATCAAAGAAAATAATAATAATAATAATAATAATAATAATAATAATAATAATAATAATAATAATAATAAGAAGAAGAAGAAGAAGAAGAAGAAGAAGAAGAATTATTGATTGATAGATTCGTTTGGTTATTTAAAACCAGAAAATATTTACTTTAGTTTTTAACTTTCTTTTTGAGGGGGAGATGGTAGCGAATGCTGGACAATCTCGTCAAAGATTTCTGTGAGACATAATGAGGAAAGAAAGCTTGGAGAAATGAACACTCACAAGATATACTGAAGGCAAGCGAAGTAGGAGAAAATAAACGATTATGAGTGAACGAATGCCAAAGACAAATAGTATAGGAAAGGAGAAAACATTACATAGAGGAGCTAAAGTCAAGAAGCTGTGGAGGGCAATGATCGCCTATATCCTGAGACGATCATTGAAAGACTTGAAGCAAGCGAAAATGTGGTTCTAGAGAAAGATACTGAGGATACCATAGACCGAACATGTGAGCAACTAGGTTTGGGAGAAAATGGAAACAAAAATGAGAACGTATACTTAACATCAGGAAGAGGCAGTTGAAGTTTCTGGGGTACGTAAAGAGGAAGAAGGGCTTGGAAAATTTGATACTAATAGGAGAGATTGAGGCCAAAAGGGGCAGAACAAAGCAGCCCCTAACATACTTGATGAGTTTGAATAAATGAATGTCAGACCAGGATTTGAGAAAAAAAACAAAAAAAAATTATTTAAAGCTACAAAGGATAGGAAGATTTGGAGGGCCATAATCGCCAAAGAGACACGGTACAGAAAAGAAGAATTACTAATTAACTCAGAGCTGGGGTGGAGAAGAGTTGGATTCATGCCTAATCAGAATTTGATAAACAAAACTTGAAATTATAATGTGGATATAAAGTAGAGGGTCAATTCTATATTACGATCAATATATAAAATGATCCCTCACTTTGTGGCCATAGTAGTTTATAAATTTATATTTCCAGAGAATGTAACTAAATCTAAAAGACATGCCTACAAGAAATTATAATGTGGGTATAAAGTGGGGGTCAATTCTATATTACAATCAATATATAAACTGATCCCTCACTTTGTGGCTGCGGTAGTTTCTATACATTTACATTCCAGAGAATGGAAATAAATCTAAAAGACATGCCTGTGTAGCTAATCAGTATTTCATTGAGTGATTCGTTTTCTACGGTTTATCAACCCTTTGCAGTTTATTTAAAACCAGAAAATATTTTTTTAGATTGTAAGAATTTCTTTTGCGAGAACATAATAGTTTAGCGATAAAGCCTTATTAATTAACCCATAGACATGGGGAGAAGAGGTGGATTCTTACCTTTTCCAGGGGTATTTGTGCGTAAGTGAATATAACGAAGCGAACAAGAATTAGAACTCGGCTCTCCGATTAACAATTCCAAGCCATTATCCATTACACCATCCACACATCCAAGCTTACAGCACTTGGTATTCCCAAGCGGTCACCCATCTAGGTACTGACTAGGCTCGACGTTGCTTAACTTCGGTGATCGTACGGGAACTGGTGATTCAGACTGAGCGACATAGAGGTGGAAAATGGCACCCATATCATCGTAGAACGAATACACGCGCCACCATAATAAACTGGCCTCCCATTTGCAGTGGTGCCCATGTAGGAAATGTGAACAGAAATTTATAAACAGTCGAAGAGAATTGGCATCGTCACAAGACAGAGACGGTGAACACAAACGGGCCATGTCAGGATTTTATGGAATTGCAACATTCAAACATACCGCATCTTTGAGACTGTCGTGTCCATTAAAATATCGAATACAATATTTATAAACCAATCAGTCTCAAGAAAACACATCTTAAAACACACCAATAAAATCATAGAATACAAATCAGAATGTTTAGTCATCATTATTTTTTAGGTAGATACCGACCAAATATCGTGCGGACGTAGTAGAAGACATACCACGTGCCATTTTAGGGCCAATTAGGAATAAATAAATAATTTAATTCTGGAGCCGATTTTGTTCGGAAAAAGTGTATAAAAACATACGAAATCCGTTCCCAAAAAATATACACGCGGCTGTCACCAAACTCCACGCAACTCTCGCTTATGATCTTCATGACTTCATGCTAAAAGCGTTGACAACCTTCAGGCTACGGCAACACCGCCAACAGTAAGTAACAATTTCTAACTATCTCTCGTATCCACTTTACTATGAATCACGCACACACATGTTGACTTTTTCATACAAACACACATACCACAACATTTCATTGTTTCTCACATACGTACACAAAGACAGTTTATATTTTATTTCAGAACTTTATTAACCCAAACAAAATGACATTACTTTCCAATCTATCATCAACTGCTTGTATTCTTGTCGTTATATTAAATTAATGTTTATTTGTTGAAACTACGTTGTCTTTTCTACTGAATTTTATTCCTTCAATGAAAATCGTGTGATTATTCTAGACGGCCAAATTACGAGCGACCCTGTAACGATATTTTGTTAATGTATCGAATCCCGACACTCCAAACTTTAACATTCAACGAAAAACCGAGTAGAAGGATTCCTACAAGACCACGAAAAGAGACATCATCGTTATTAAAAAAAAACATTTTAAAAAATCCCCCCCCAAAAAACGAAAAGACCTCCTTATCGATGTGGCTATTCCTTGTGACCATAATGACAATGTCAAAGAAAGCTTGAAAAGTACACTAACCTCTGGATTGAGATTACCAGAATGCGAGGCGTTCAGGCCACGACTGTCCCAGTTATCATTGGGACATTGGGGTCTATACCAACGAACCTAGACCTCGATGACTTAAACCTAGATAAAGAAAATCGGAATAAAGCCGAGTATCCCATCGCTTCAGACGTTTGCATTGCTTCCCCCTGAAAAATATTCTGGGGAAGGTGTTAACTGTTTGAGGTCGTAAGATTTGATGGAGAACACCCATAGTATCAGATCTCCGTTTGAAAGCAAAAAACCGTACGGAAGAAATAATAATAATAATAATAATAATAATAATAATAATAATAATAATAATAATAATAATGGACTCCAAAACGAGAAAGCTCCTCACTTGCTACCGCATGCATTATCCCAAAGCTGATATTGATCGCCTGTATGTGCCCAGATCCGAAGGAGGCAGAGGACTAGAACTATCCTACAAAAGTACAACAATTGGCCTCCAAAGATACTTGGAAAATACAGAAGACTGGATGATGGTATGTGTCAAGGAACATGAAAGTAGTAAGTGTCTTTACTCTGTAGTAAAAGAAGCCGACAAATTCAAAATGGAGTTTCAAATGGGCACAGAAATGCAAATACATCACTGTACACCGGCTGAAGCTGCAAAATACTTAAAAAAACGAATGCAAAGACAAATGCGACCGACCAGATAAAGAAACAATGGCAAGATAAACCGCTCCATGGCCAATACTCTGCCCGTACCAAACAAGCTGACGTAGACAAAAACCGCACCCATCAGTGGCTACGTAGTGCAGGGTTGAAAGGTGAAACTGAAGGTTTTATCATTGCTGCACAAGACCAATGCTTGTTAGCTAGGAATTATCAAGCACATATACTAAAATACTGTGTTAGCCCAAGATGCAGATTCTGTGATAAATATCAAGAAACCATTGATCATCTTATATCAGGTTGCACGATATTGACACCCACTGAATATAAAACCCGGCATGACAAAGTGTGCCAATATCTGCACTGGAAAATTTGCAACTCCCATGGGAAGGAAACTGAAAGAAACTGGTACGAACCCTGACCCGGTTACGGAGATAGGACCTGTTACAATTCTATGGGACTACACAATACACACTGACAGAACAATCAAAGCCAACCGCCCAGACATTGTTATTAAAGGCCACAAACAAAATAAGTGCCTCCTTATTTATATGGCAGTCCCTGCAGACTGCAATGTATCTTTGAAGATATTCGAAAAGTTGTCAAAATACAAGGACCTTGAAATAGAAATCTCAAAAATGTGGCACATGGGAACATCAACAATCCCTGTTGTAGTTGGAGCGCTAGGATTGGTTGGAAAAGATTCCAGTAGACTAAGTGAAGGGATCACTGGAAGTCCATGCCTCAAAGAGATACAAAAAATTATTCTGACAAGTACAGCCCACACTTTACGAAGGGCTTTATCTATGTAATTATTTATTTTTTTTGCAGTGGAAAGTGTCATGATGCCATTTCTAACCTTAGGTCCCTGGGCGGGACCCGGAAAGAAATGTGTAAACGCCAGATATCAAAGGAAATAATAATAATAATAATAATAATCTAATTGCCCAGACATTGTGATCAAAGACCACAAGAACAGAATGTGCTTTCTTATCGGCATGGCTTTTCCTGAAGACTGTAATGTATATCTGAAGATATAGGACATGGACAGAAAGTATGAAGAGTCGAAGAGAATTGGTACTGTCACAAGACAGGATTTGGGAGAAATAACAAAAAGACAAAACTTCTTAAAAGATACAAGGACAGGAAGATATGGAGGGCTATGATTGCCTACGTCCCAAAGGGACACGGCATATAAAAAAGAATTACTAATTAACCCATAGCTGGAGTGAAGAAGATGTGGAGTCATACCTAATAAGAAAACAAAGATCTTGAAGCGGAAATCTAAAAAAATATGGCACATGAGGACATCAATAATACAGTTGTGGCCTTGGGTTTGATTGGAAAAGTTTCTAATAAACTCACTCAAGGGATCCCTTCTAGGCCATGCATTAAAGTTAATACAAAATAATGTACTCACAAGTACAGCTCACACCTTACAAAGGGCTTTTATCTATGTAAAATGCGTGTGATCTTAGGTTGTCTTATTTTTATTTATTTATAAAAATATTTAATGGAAAATGTCATGATGCCATTTCTGACCTTAAGTCTCTGGTTAGGACCCAGGAGGAAACGAATGGAAATAATAATAATAATAATAATAATATTTGGTCGGTGCCACTGTCTGTTCGCGTTTCAATATGTAA
Source organism: Acanthosepion esculentum (assembly GCA_964036315.1). NCBI lineage: Eukaryota > Metazoa > Mollusca > Cephalopoda > Sepiida > Sepiidae > Acanthosepion > Acanthosepion esculentum. The sequence goes on along the minus strand of OZ038515.1, from coordinate 36,644,960 downwards.
GCTTTTTATTTTATTTTTAAATTGTATCTTAAGCCTGACTTCAAATCAACTTTAATTTTTTTTTCTTTTCCTTCTATTTTAATTTTTTTTTCCACAATGCCATCGGATGTTTTCGTAACTGAATTGCTATATCTAAGCATAGTGTATGTTTGTCGATATATATATATATATATATATATATATATATATATATATATATATATATATATATATATATTGGTGCATGTTTCATAAAATAATATAGATAAGTTTTGTCTATTTATTTTAAGTAAATTCCTTTCATGTTGTCGAATAAGCTTTTTAACATTATCACTGAAACATGTTGATACATGTTTTTATTGTTAATACTGTCTAAGCTTTTGGCTTACATAAGCCATCATCAGAGATTACAAATACATTACAATAAATTAAATAATTATATAACAAAGATGGTAATTTTTTATTTTAGAATGCTTATGCGGACATTGTAACAATGATAGTTTGTTTTGTTTACATGGAAGATAGCTATGCAACCATAAAATCGTGCATATGAAACGCAGGAATATTGCATTGCAGTTCATGATGTCACACATGACCACGTGATATATATATGTGTGTATGTGTATATGTGTGTGCGCACGCACGTGCGTGCATTGGTAAACATCGTATTGGCTAGTTACCTATTTTTTCCTTTTTTCCCCGTGATAACCCCCACTGTATTCTCACCTGAACTTTCATTTGATAGGGTCTTTGCGACTTATACTAAGTTAAAATTTAGTATGTTCAATTTTTTTAAACGAGAAGGAAAACTTCAAATAACAACCAGCAAATCAAGGTGTTAATCAAGCCAATGAGTGAATGGCTGTTGCGTTATGAGGTCGAGAACGATCCCTACTGGCTTCGGAACCCTGTTTGTAAAAGACCGTTACCCAATGTGCCAGGCGACTTTGGGTGGACTTTTGGACCCGTGCCTCACTTGTGCGAACAATATGAGAACTAAAAATCAAACCAAATTGTCCAGTATGGCTCTTCCATTGGATAAACAGGGAATCCGTCTCTCAGGAGGGAACCTAGCTGAGGTCGAAAAATCTGCCATAGGAACAAACTACGACACAAATAATCAATCTTCAGGTTCATACAACCGGGATAATCCCAATAACGGCCTTGCGAATTCGCCAACTAGATCCACCACCATTCATTTAAAGAAAGAAAATTTAAAATGGTCTCGTGAGGAGGACAAACCGGTGTTGTACAAACCCCAGAAAAACATGACTCGGCAAACATTTGACATTTGGTGATAAAAGGTTGGACAAGCAGTACACTGACAAAAATAAACTCGCCAATGTAAGAAGGTACATGATGAGAAATAAGCGAATGATAGAAGCTGAAATTAAAGAAATAAAAAGAACTGCAACCAGAATAAGCGAATCAACAGAACATGAAAGGGAACCAGAAATGGACATAAAAATATTAACATTGGACAAATCACAGATCATAATGAAAAACACTAAGATACACACCAATCACTGTTAAGATAGTGCTGAAAGTTTTGAAGAGTTGGAAAGAAGTGATTTTAGTCGATCACAAGATTGCAATAAAACGAGTCCAAATCATATTGGACCGATTTATTTTACGGAAAACATTGAATAGTATACAAGAAGCCAATGAAGAAATTATGAACATATGAGTCAGACCAAAAATACTGAAATGGGGGAATGAAAACAGCTCCAAAAATTACACCCAACAAAGCAGAACCTCAAAACTATTGAACTCTACAATGCGGCACTCAAATTAATTCTGGATGAAGTAGACCCACATATAAGTCTCAACGAAGCAATATATGCATCAGTAACTAAAAAATTAAACAAGGAAAAAAAAAGGCAGTCTCACAGACATGAAGAGCCACCTTGGAAAAGAAAAATAGCGAAAGAGAAGTGAATTACCAGTACTCGATGAACTGGTTAGAGAAACAAACATGGAAAGGAATCACAGAAAAGGATTTTGAATGTGCACAAATCTCTAGGAATAGATAAAACTCCTAACTTTTGGCTATTTTTTCTAAATATAGCTCATAAAGAATTAGCCAAAGATCTTCAAGAAATGGTCAATGATCCTACTAAAATTCCAGCATGGGTAACCAAAATAATTACCTTTCTTCTACCCAAGAATGTTGACACAAATGTCCCCAAAACTACAGACCATTTACATGTCTTCCCACTACTTACAAACTGTTGACATCTCTTCTAACAAAACAGATATTTTCTTTCTTAGAAAAAATGATATACTACCTATGGAACAAAAAGGGTGCAAACGTGGCTCATACGGATGTAAAGACCAATTACCTATTAACAGAATGATCTTGGAGAACTGCTTCAATACAAAGAAAAATCTCAGTACTACCTGGGTAGATTACCGTAAGGCATTCGATAGTGTACTCCATTCCTGGATCTTAACGTCTTTAAGTATATACAAGGTATGACACGTCGTCATCATTTTCATCAAACAAAATATGTCGATATGAAAAACAACACTTCAACTCAATCATATAAATGGAGTCTATAATTCTAATGAAATAAACATCAACAGAGGAATATTTCAAGGTGACTCTTTGTTTCCCTTACTCTTTTGTATATCCCCAATAGTATTAACCAACGAACTTAACAGGACGGAATATGGCTATAAGATATCTCAAAAGAAAATCAGCCATCTGTTTTACATGGTTGACTTAAAGTTGTATGCTAAGAATGATAGTGAGCTGGAAGGTCTCCTGAACAGTAAAATGTTTCAGTGATCATATTGGAATGGAATTCGATTTGGATAAGTGTTAAAACCACAATTTTAAGAGAATCGCTACAACAAAGCTCCGCTAATACCTTAGACCCTGGAGTTAACAATAAAAAATGTAGACATTATTTACATTATTCGGACTATTGTCCTCATCTTTGTCGCCATATTTATTACAACGTTTTGGCCGTTGTACGCACCGGCCTTCTTCAGGTGGTTGGAATGCCGAACTGAACCCTTTATTTCGCTCACTGGGGTAGACTGTTCTAGTTCCACGTGCCATGTTTAATGGATGTCAATTATCAGTTATCTCCTGTTAATTTTCCCTCTGATATCTTGATAAGTATAGCCCACACTGTAAATTGAAGTGACATAAGAAAGTATAGAATAATAACCTACTTATGTTGACAGAACAGGGATTAGGAGAGATAACATAAAGACAAACACTGCTAAAATTTACAAAGGAGGTTGTGGAGAGCCATGATCGCCTACCTGCTGATGAGACACGGTACATAGAAAAAGAAACAGCTCACATGGTTTTTGAAACCAGTGCTTTGAGAGGTCATAAATTGCTGGTTAAAATTTATGTTTTCCCATAAGTTTTGTGACAGTGAGCCTTTTCTAGGCGACGTGAGCTAGTAAATTGCACGCACGTATACTCCCAGAAGAAACAATGCTTGTGCCCTCAATTTTGTGAATTTCAAAATCAGTTTCACTGAATCTGTTACTCACGGACGTAGTATAGGGCCATAACCCCTAACAAAAGGAAGAGTAATGGTCCAATAGAATTGTTGTATTTTGCTGTTCAAAAAATCTAAGCTCGGAGGCTCTAAAAGGAAATATATATTAATATTGCTTTAATAGGATTTAGCTTTGGGTACAGGCGGCACTGTTTTCCATCGTCTACCGACAAGCTGACAAAGACAGTGAATGTTCAATGGACACTTTAATCTCGCTCTCTCTCTCTCTCTCTTTATCTATCTATCTATCTATGTCTCTTTATCTATGTATCTCTGTATTAATGTAAACGCACTCTCTCTTTTTTCACGCACATACACACAAACCCTTTTTAATTCAGACAACTGAAAAGAACATTCATAAATTAAACTAACATGCTTTTGGCATGCTGGTCTTCTACGTAAACCTCAGTATTGTATTACAGGACGATTTGGTTTAATCATTCCTATCAAACCCTGAAATGAAGGTCGTCCTGAACGGGTTCTCTTCCAATTCCTTCCACACGAATGCAGGAGGTCCCCAAGGCTCTATCCTAGGCCCTACACTGTTTCTGATCTTCCTCGATGATCTTCCTGATGTCATCAGTTCTCAAGTTGACATCTATGCAGACGACAATGCCATATACTTCTAGTAAATCCGGCAGAGCTAACAAGGTTAACCTGGCCGCTGCTCTTGAAAAGGATCTCCAATCAATGGTAAATTGGGGCAGTAAATGGCTTGTAAACATTAATGCCTCCAAAACTAAACTGCTCTCATTTAACGGCCACAGAAAAACTTCCCTGTCCAACATCAGCATGGTTGATGCTCGCCTCCGTGAGCGTTCTCAGTGCGCCTTCTTGGCCTCACATTTTCCAATGATTTGAGATGGCAAAACTACATTGATTCAATAGCTGCATTTTCTGCAAGGAAAGACGGTTCTCTGTGTCATGCCAAAAGTCCATCTTACACATCTACAAATCTACCATTCGTCCATGTATTGGATATTGTTGTCATATCTGGTCTAGTGCCCCTGTTGTTCAACTCGAGGTTCTCGACAAAATCCAAAGAAAGATCTGTAATTAAATGTAATCAGTCCTGACTCGACTTCAGTCACTTTCTCACCGACATGGCTTCCCTCTGTCTTTTCTACAAATATTTTTTATTTTTATACGTTCTTTTTATAGCTACAAATATTTAAGTAAATGCTCTGTTTGATAATAAACAGTATTAACAACATTTACCCGCCTGAATGTCCGAGAAATTTTCATAGAAAATATTCGTCCTCCGACAGGAATCGAAACTGTATCTTATACGGAACCGTCATATAGCCTGGCGTGCTTTAACCGTTTCGGACAGAGAGGAGCGTTCGGTTAGCAAGGTCGATTTTACTGCTTTTAAACTACAATGCTCAACGAATCTCTCACGTACATTCATATCTGCTCAATGCGTATCCAAATGAATGTACGTGAGAGATTCATGGAAGATTGTAGCTTAAAAGCAGTAAATTCGACCTTGCTGACCGAACGCTTCTCTTTGGCCCAATCGGTTAAAGGCACGTCAGTCTATATGATGGTTCCGTATACGATACAGGTTCGATTCCTGTCGGAGGACGAATATTTTCTATGAATATTTCTCGGACATTCAGGCCGGTAAATGTTATTAACACTGTTTATTATAAACAGTGCATTTACTTAAATACTTGTATCTATAAAAAGAAATGAAAATGTCTTAAAATAATTGTCGGACTTTGTCCATTTCATAAATATTTTTATGGCAACTCTTCTGATGGGCTATCCTCCCTGATGCCCGACTACATAAATTTAAGCGTGCTACGAGTTTGGTATCTCTGTCCCACCCTTTTTCTGTTGAAATAGTTAAATGCAACCACGACTTCTACTCCAGCAGTTTCTTTTTCTCGCGCTTCCAGACAGTGGAACTCCCTTCCTCTTACTGGCTTTCTTGATAACTACGTTCTTCAAAAAATTAAAATGCAACGTCAATTGCCATCTTCTGTTGCTTTGATTCCCGTTCTTCAATCCCTTCATCAATCACCTCTATATACAGTCTTTTCCCCTCACTTTCACTTTCTGTACCCCCCCCCCCCGGCATGCTAGTGGGTCTCCTGCCTTGCTTGGGGTGAAATAATTAAAAAAAAACTTACTTCGCTGTTTTCTGATACTCATTTGTTTTGTTTGAGTAAAAAAAAAAAAAAATGTAACGTGAGCATCTGACCGAGCGATTAGAACGTTCTCTTTCCGACAATGAGATCCTGGTTCGAATCTTGACTCTTGAAAAAAGTGCCTGTGAACTGTACAACGGGTTGACCCAAGCCGGCATGGACCGAGCATGTGTGCAAAGATAAGGTTTTGGAGAGGATGCAAACAAGGAGGAATCTTATACGTAACACCAGGAAGAGGCTGATGAAATTTCTGGGGCACGTGATGAGAAAGATCTGGAGAATCTGAAACTTGAAGAAAGAATTTACTGTATCGCCTGTAATAATTGTCACTCGGAATACATCGGAGAAACCTCATGTAATCTAAATAAGAGATTATATGAACATAAAAGGAATCTTTTACAAAACAACACCTCAAATGCATTAGTTGCTCACCGACTGAGCACCATTATGATTTAAAAATGCTACTAAAATTAAAAGAGAAAAACCATTTTCCTTTGATTTCTTGATACTGTTCTGTACGTGTGTTTGGGAGAGAAGTAATTCCGTTAAGAAAGGTGAAATAGGGAAAAAACCTGGGCTTTTTTTAACATCGGACGAAATGTCGGCAACTATTACAGTTTTCCTATTGTCTTTTATATATATATATATATATATATATATATATATATATATATATATAATTATTTATTTAAATATTATAACATAAATATGTTATAAAATCACTACAAAAATAGCCATTTTGTTTCAACACCTCCGGTGTCTTATCAAGTGATGATGAACATCATGGCTATTTTTGTAGTGATTTTATAACATATTTATGTTATAATATTTAAATAAATAATTATATCGGCTCTACTCTGTATTGAGCACTCCTTTAAAAATAATAATTATTGGAATTTATTCCGTATATACCAGTCCTATACTTGGGTATATATATATATATATATATATATATATATATATATATATATATATATATATATATATATATATATATATATGGTGTTAATAAAGTTCGTGTGCACTTTAAAAAATGTATAACTTTATTTGTATTTGCGATAGAAATAATCTGTAAAAAATGTTATAAAGTTTAATGTACCTAGTTTTAAGTATAGCTAAAATAACTAATGTGATTTCAGGCATTACTGTAAATCAGTTGGCAAATGTTTTCCGTGAACTGCAAAATCGTATTACCCTTTGTATTGCTAATGATGGAGAACATGTGGAAATTTAAATAAAATTTCAATAAAACCTTAAAAAATATAGATTTACTTCTTTCTAATCCTTTTTTACAAATTATTTCTATCGCAAATAAAGTTTTAGCTAATTTTCTTTCGTATTAATTATGTCTTTATTGTTTTAGACGTAGAGCACAAGACCAGATGTTACAGCAATATTCGGAGCATGGACAGATGTTAGACATATACCTATCTAAGATAGATCCTGGAGATAAAAACACGACACAGGGAACTGATTTTCTTAACAACAGACCTAGCAATGGATTCAATATAGTTTTTCCATTTCATTTCAGTTGAGAACGTTAGTCCGAGAAGGAGTCCCTTTCTTGGGGGTTAGCATCAGCCATGCTGATGGAAGGCAGAAAGAGACCTCTCAGGTAATGGAGGTATTTCCTAACTCGGTTCGAAACCCGAAACGACACGATCAGAATTTGTCATATTTTTACACAGCGTATAGTATTATGAAATATGGTTGGGGCGTTAGCTTTTTCAATCGTTTACAAATATTTTTTTTCTTTTCTTTCCATCTTTGCTCTCCTTTACTCTTACTCTCCTTTAGCGTAGACTCTCCTTTTTTTCGGATACATCGAAATTACCTCCCGCCACACCAACACGGCGTCGTCGTACCTGCTTATAACTATCGTCTCTCACAGTCACGTGGACGCCAGACTATTTTCAGCGTTCCATTCGGCAAATATATGCTCGAGAGATATCTATCCCCGATCACGTATAAGCAGGCGTGTCTGCACACGTGCGACTGTATACACAGGGAATTGGACGCAGACACACATACACAGCTATATGGACATTTATCCAGACCCGGACCGAAACCGAGGCTGGCGCATGCGCGCACAGTCTTGTGCATATATCAGATCTCTCTTTAGAATTAGACGGAGTGCGTCTCTTTGATTATGTATGTGTGTGCGGTCGAGTTGCTAGGTTGAATAAATATAGAATATCTAAATTTAGAATAATAGTCGCATACATATATATATATATATATATATATATATATATATATATATATATATATATATATATATATATTTTGAATTGGACAAAGTCCGACAATTTATTTAAAGACATTTATGATATGTTTAACGTTCTTTTTATAGATACAAGTATTTAAGCAAATGCTCTGTTTTATAATAAACAGTATTAAGTATTCAGGCCGGTAAATGTTATTTAATACTGTTTATTATAAAAACAGAGCATTTGCTTAAATACTTGTATCTATAAAAAGAACGTTAAACATATCATAAATGTCTTTAAATATATATATATATGTTTATAGGATGGGGCAAAAGTAGGTATATAGTGGTTTAATTATTTATATACTGAGGTGACTTTTTATTTTTTACGGGTATTATGAATAATGGGAAATAATTTGAGTCAAGAACAAAGAGAGTGTATTCTAAAATAGTATTGGAAGATTGAAAATGCCATACAAGTGCGCAAAGCGAGGTGAGAAACATCTGACACAGTTCCTCCAACACGGCTGGCAATTTATCGTATAAGAGATTTAAAAAAAACGGGTTCAGTGGTTAATTCGCCGGAATATGGACGTCCTTGGGCGTCTAGGAATGAAGAAGACGAGATGAGAGTCGCTCTGACATTTGTAAACAGCCGAAAAAAGTCCACATGACGTGCAGCTTCGAAGCTAACAATACCGAGATCATCCCTGAGACGCCTAATGTGGAAACTAAAATTGAAACCGTGCCGTCCACAGTTGAATGAGGACATTTCGAGCACTTACGAGATTAAACAGTGCTAAGCAAATGTAACAGTAATAAATGAATGTAAATGTAATAAAATGTAAAAAAAAAAAATAAAAAAAAACAAACTGTAGAGTACATACGTACTTCCGTTCACCCGGCAGAGAGTGCGATGGATAAATTGTCGTCTGAATTATGCAGAAATAACACTGAACTCACTTTAACAGATATACAGGGTGCGATGGATAAATTATCGTCTAAATGACGCTGAAATGAAAATAGCACTGACATCTCATTTTAACAGATATACAGGGTGCGATGAATAAATTGTCGTCCAGATGACACAAAAATGAAAATGACAGTCATTTCATTTTAACAGATGTGCGATGGATAAATTTCCGTCTGAATTATGCAGAAATAACACTGACCTCACTTTAACAGATATACAGGGTGCGATGGATAAATTGTCGTCTCAATTGTTTGACAGTCATGAATGAGTTCTCCTGCTTGTGTGGCAGGGTGCAGAGTCCTGTTGACGGATATAGGGTCCTTCAGCAGCCACCCTCTTGACCCCGGGCAGCATTATCACCTCAAGACACTTTCCAAATTTCGGACAGAGTGAATTGCATCATGGTGCTCTTTTTCTCACTGGTGGTGCCCAACTGACCCTACTATACCGTGCAGTTAACAAAATGAAAAACAACGACAATTTATCCATCGCACACTGTATACGTGGTCTGTCTGAAAAGTAACGGAACTGGGTGTGATGTGTGAGCTCTGGGCGAAAGATGGATTAGCGGATCTAGCGTGATATCTTGGGAGTATATAACTGTAATCTTAACTTTCTGAAACAATGGGGTTATTTTTTACATGTTTTTGAGGCAGAAAAAATCGTGACTGCTTAACCACGTCAATGGACCTGCTAACGACGCCCTGAGCATCCGACAGTTCCTGACCGAGAAGAACATCAGTATTCACCTGACCTTTGCTTCGTGTGATAATGAAAAATGAACGGCAACGACAATTTATTCATCGCACATTGTATACTTTGTCTGCCTGAAAAGTAACGGAACTGGGTGTGATGTGTGAGCTCTGGGCGAAAGATGGATAAGCGGGTTGTGTTATCAACTATCATGATGTCTTAGGAGTATATAACTGTCATCTTAGCTTTCTGCAAAAAATGCATATTTTTTCACATGCGAGAGTACAGAAACAACTTCTTTATTCACCTGATCTTGCTCCGTCTGACCATCAATTCTTCGTATTGCTCGTTCACCAGAAGAATTAAGGCATTACATTTTACACGGAATCCTCACTATACGATGTCTATCCGAAAAGTAAAGGGACTGGGTGTGCTGTGTGAGCTCTGGGCCAAAGAGGGATGGGCGGATTGTGTTTTAATCTAACATGATATCTTGGGAGTATATAACTGTAATCTTAGATTTATGCAACCATTGCATATTTTTTTTCACATGCTTTTGTGTCAGGACAATTCGTGACAACAATGCACCTGATCACAACGCGGTAAAAAGCAGAAGAACCTTTTGAAAGTGTTTTCTGTCTGATATGCCAAAGTAGCGAAACTAATGGCCAGAGAGTTTGAAAAGTTAAAACAGTTGGACTGTGTCGATTTGTATGAGCCTTCACCCTTACATACGATGTCTGTCTGAAAAGTAATGCTGCTGGCTGTGCTGTATAAGCTCTGGGCGAAAGAGAGATAAGCGGATCTAACACGATATTTTGGGTTTGGTTTGTTTTACGGCATATCAATCTAAATGGGTCATTTTATGCCGACAACTTTTTTTTCCTGGTAATATTTTTGTTTTGTCAAAAATATATTTCTGTTAATATTTTTTTCCTCAAAATGTATAGCTGGTAATATTATTTTTTCAAAAACGTATTGTTGGTAATAGTTTTTTTCTTTCTTCAAAAACGTATTGCTGGTAATATTTTATAATGTTTTTTTACCTCATTTTCGAGGTTAACTATTTGCCCATAGCTGGGACCCTAACAGGTGCTGCCACCCCGGGTCAAAGTGGACCTGGGAACACCAGCAATTAAGAGGTGGTTCCACGCTCCTCAAAACCTCCACATCTGAGGCCTTGCTGTTGGACGTAGTTTATCGTCTTACCCAGGACGCGGTGCAGTTTATCGTCTTACCCAGGACGTAGATATTTTGGGAGTATATAACTGTAATCTTAGCTTTCTGAAACAATGGGGTTATTTTTTACATGCTTTTGAGGCAGAAAAAATCGTGACTGCTTAACCACATCAAGGGACATGATAACGACGCCCTGAGCATCCGACAGTTCCTGACCGAGAAGAACATCAATATTCACCTGATCTTTGCTCAGTGTAACTTTTTTTTCTTTTCGCAAAGCTTAATGGGATCATCAAAGGGATCTATTTTGAATGAGAAGTGCCTATCAAGTGAACCGTACGACGGAGCTGAGGGGCATCCAAGAAGAATCTTCCATTAGTGCAAAGAAGCATGGTAGAGAAGGACTGAAATGTACATTAGGGTAAAACATGTAGTATGTTGTTTGGAAGTTAAATAAACTTTGACACCAGCCTCGTTACTTTTCAAACAGACCTCGTAATATATATATATATATATATATATATATATATATATATATATATCAAGAACAGAATTGGGGAAAATGCATGATAAAGTGAAAAAGCTTACTTGTGATGCGTTTCATCTTTCAGGACTTCTGAAGGACGAAACGCGTCTCAAATAAACATTTTCCATTTTGTCATACAATTTCTCCATATATATATATATATATATATATATATATATATATATATATATATATATATATATATATATATATATACTATCTTAAAAGTCGCCCTATCGGGAAGTATTTAAGCTAGCTCCTGTGGAGGGTATTGATTGAACCTTCATCCCATTAGGTAGGGAGAGTAAATGCGATAGGCAACAATAAACTACAGAAGAACTCAAAATTGATCGCTCCATTTAAGCATTGCATTAATACTTAAACTTAACTTTTAAAAGTTCAACGATAATTCTTCTGCTGTTACTTAAATTAAAGACAATTTGATGTATGTAGGTCCTTACTTTCCGTACACACAATTATTTTTATTTCATGAGTGACTTCCGCAATTCATTTATTTTACTCCCAAATTTATTTCCAAGTTATAAAAATTGTTATCGTACAAAAAGTTTTGTCGCAAAAAATCCCGTTAAAAAGTCGCCGAAAACAATCGCAATAATGAAAACTTGGGAATCAAAAATTTCAGGATTGCGGGTCCGGATCAAATTCGGAATGTTTTTAATTTGCTCACGGAGAGTCGGCCTGATTCCAAAATGGCATGATATGTTGGGGTACAGCCTCTAGGAGTAAAGTTAAAAAAGTGTGAAACGCTGACATTCGCATATATATATATATATATATATATATATATATATATATATATATATATATATATATATAGAGAGAGAGAGAGAGAGAGAGAGAGAGAGAGAGAGAGCGAGCTCTCGAAAATCTTTCGGTTGCGCACTGTTAAGAGATGAGTGAATTCTATCTGTCAGCGCTAACGCATCGCTCTTCATTAATGAATAGAGCACTCTGGCTGTATGGCGTTTGTTTGCATTCGCAAAAACAATACGCTAGACTTCGTCTTTCTCTCAGCTTAAGCGCCGATGGCTTAGGGGTGGAAACACCGACTGATACCAAATCGGTCGGGATTCGAACCTGGTTTGAAGCATTCGGTTGTCTAGTCGCACTGATGAGCTGTGATGCAGCGAAACAGGTTTGTATGCGAATGACATTATACATATATATATACACACATACATACATATATATATATACATGAATCATTCACACAAAAAGTAGATTAGTAAAGTTAATGATATAAATGGCGAAAAACATCTTCGCAAACAAATTTATTAAAGTTACATTAACCCACGAACCTCTCGATATATGTTATTTATATCATTAACTTTACTAATCTACTTTTTGTGTGAATGATTCATGTAATATAAATTGAACTGCACCACATATTTGATATATATATATATATATGTGTGTGTGTGTGTGTGTGTGTGTGTGTGTGTGTGTGTGTGTGTGTGTGTGTGTGTGTGTGTGTGTGGGTAGTTAATGATATTATTTAGTAATCCCTATGGGATAAGAGGATATGACCCAGAGAGCTCAATGTAAAAACAGAGCAAAGGAAACAGGTCCTAAGGAAATAAATTATAATCATCTACCCTTAAAGTTGTCTTTTTCTTAATAATTATATATATATATATATATGTGTGTGTGTGTGTGTGTGTGTGTGTGTGTGTGTGTGTGTGTGTGTGTGTGCGTGTGTGTGTGTGTGTGTGTATACAGCCACACGTGTGTTTGCACGGATGGTGAATATTTCTCTATAGTATTTTTTAAAATTTATTTTTGCTTTTGATATTTACTGTCTGGACAAGAATAAGGAAACTGCTTGAATCTATATAAAAAAATAAGAAGTGATTCTCTGTCCGTCATACACTGTCTACATTTGACTATGTGTGCACGAATGTCATACATTAATTTGAGTCATAAATAATTTCTGTTTTTCTTTATTTATTAACCCAGCAGCCATTAGGCGAAAATGGGCAAACAAACGGAAAACCATATTTTTTTACAATGATGTTCAAGGCCTGTGAGCCACTCGCGGTAGATTGTTACAGGGTAAAAATAATTCATGTGGCTATGTGATAAAGATAACGGTTAAACCTAGACTTGAATAAGTTAAGAGTGTAGTGATCGTCTACTTCTTTACGGCAGCGAATGTAGGACGATTTCCTCAAAGATGAAGAGACTGGAGGCGACGGAGATGTGGTTCTATAGAAAGATGCTGAGGATATCATGGACCGAGCGTCTGAGAAACGATCAGGTCTTAGAGAGGTTGCAAACAAGGAGGAGACTTATACTTAACATCAGGAAGAGGCAACTGAAGTTTCTGGGACACATAATGAGGAAGGAGGGCCTAGAGAATCTGATACTCACCGGTCGAATAGAGGGAAAGAGACAAGGAAAAGCAGTGCGTGACATAACAACAGGGTGAGGAAGAGACAAACATTGCTTAGAGATACTATAAATAGGACGTTGTGGAGAGCCGTGATCAGCCTACTTAACGAGCTTGTGCAAATGAATGACAGAACAGGGAGTGGGAAGGATAGTAAAGAGGGAAATATTACATAGATCTACAAATGATAGGACGTTGTGGAGAGCCAAGATCGATCTACTTAACGAGCTTGTGTTAATGGATGACAGAACAGTGAGTAGTTGAGATAGTAAAGCGACAAACATTATTTAGAGCTACAAACGATAGGATGCTGTGGAGAGCCATGATCACTCACAACACATAAAAAAGAGACCGTACAGACACCCCATACGGGACATGGTTGCGATTTTATAGTGAGTCATGCGAAAATACTCCCGGACCCATCGACCTGTGGGTGGTTCTGTCTGAAGAAAGATATCCCGGTCAATTCGCCATCGTTCTATATTTAGCCTGCCTCGTCCGAAAATGGACATGTACCAAATTGCCTATGACGAACCATTTGCATAAATATACAGACCTACAGACACACAGACAGAAATACACACACATAGATACACACACCTACACACAAGAAGAGATACACACATAGGCAGAGCTACACACAGACACTCAAACATATACCGACACAAGATAATATACACGTAGGCGCACGGATAGACACAAACACATACACACAGATACGCACACATAAACGCTTGCAAGTACATAGATTCGCACACACGCAAATATTCACAGAGTATATACGAGGGTCATTCAATAAATAAGTTGAATTTTTCGGTAAAAGGACTTCTAATACAGATAGAAGCTTACTCTTTAATTTTTATTTTGTTTTGCTTCTTTTTCACATGGATTTAATTTCTTTTGCAGATTAAAAAAAAACTTTGAGAGTTTTGGCGATTAAAAAAGATGGCCGACCATGAAGCATGCTCCGGGATTGAACAGCGGTCAGTTATCAAGTTTTTGGTTGCTGAAGGGTGCAAACCAGTTGAAATTCACAGGAGAATGTCAACTGTGTATGGTGCCACATGTTTCAGCCAAAAAAAATGTCAACAAGTGGGCTAAATTGTTTAAAGAAGGACGGAGCAGTGTCGAGGATGAAGACAAACCTGGGAGGCCTACAGAAGTGAGATCTCCTGAGGTGATCGAATCAGTCAATGACCTCATTCAGTCTGACAGAAGGGTGGCAGTGGATGACATTGCAAGGACTTTGAGCTTATCTGTTGGGACAAACGCAGTGGTCATCAGTCAGAAGGAGTCATCTTGCATCATGACAACGCAAGGCCTCACACAGCAGCCCAAACGGTGCAGACCATCAACGAGCTGGGTTGGGAACTGCTCCCTCATCCCCCTTACAGACCTTGCCCCTTCAGACTTTCACCTGTTTCGTCCCTTGAAAGCGTTCACGAGAGGCACGAAGTTTAAAAGTGACGATGAAGTCAAAAGTGTTGTGAGCGACTGGCTGAATACATCAGTCCAAAGATTTTTACGCTGAGGGAATACGGAAGCTTGTGCACAGATGGGAAAAGTGTGTGACAGTGCTGGGAGACTACGTTGAAAAATTAAAAAAACAAGCTTCTGTCTGTATTAGAAGTCCTTATACCGAAAAATTCACCTTATTTATTGAATGACCCTCGTACATATATATGCACACAAACTACACGCAGACATACACAAACACACGGAGATAGAAGTACATACAGTAACACCGACCCACAGTCACACAAGCAGAGATACGCATATGCACACACACAGATACGCATATGCACACACACAGATACGCATACGTTCATACACCTACTGAAACAGAAATACAGATAGACAAGCAAATATAAATATATATATATATACACACTGATCATTCTGATAAGTAAAGAACTCCCGAAATTTTTCGTGAGGGATCCAGACACAAAACAGAGTTCTACATCATGTGCCTTGAGGAGGTAGTGCTGCCCGGGGTCAAGAGGGTGGTTGCTGAAAGACCCTATATCTGGCAACGCAGCTCTGCACTATGCCACACAAGCAGGAGAACCCAGTTATGGCTGTCAGACAATTTCTGCAACTACATCACCCCTTACATCTAACTCCTCAGACTCCAACCCTCATTGATAATTATGTGTGGGGCGCAGTCGAGTGACAGACCAACAAAAATCCTTGTAACACCAAAGCTTAGCTGAAGGCAAGGATTATGATAGCATTCACCAATTTAAACAAGGAGACCATCCAGAAGAGTTGCAGGTGATTCCGAAGTTGTCGGGAGACCGTAATTGAATAACAATAGAGATTTTATTGAATAAATTTACTCTATAATATTTCAAGATATTTTTGTGCAATTTTGGTAAATATATATAAATATATCTGTTAAAATGAAATGTAAGTATTATTATCATTTTTGCGTCGTTTTTTTGCATCACGTCCAATATTAACACTCACACACATATATACATATATTTTTTTTTATAGATACAAATATTTAAGTAAATGCTCTGTTTATAATAAACAGCATTAACGACATTTACTGGCCTGAATGTCCGAGAAATTTTCATAGAAAATATGCGTCCTCCGATAGGAATCGAACCTGTATCCTATACAGAACCGTCATATAGCCTGACGTGCTTTTACCGATTGAGTCACAGAGGAGCGTTTCGCTTAGCAAGGTCGATTTTACTGTTTTTAAACAGTAAATAATGTTCCGTATAGGATACAGGTTCGATTCCTATCGGAGGACAGATCTGACATTTAAATGCTTAATCAAGACATATCCACAAATCTATTTTTAATTCTGAAATTATTTTATTTATTTTTTTCGGTAAAGAGGTAACATTTTGCTTATGAAATTTTCTTAAAAAATCATTTAATAACCAGTTACTTACCATCGCTGAAGTACAATCAAAGTATTGAAACATGAAATCTTTTGTGTATCGATATCAACATAGTTTTATTATAATCTCTTACAATAAAAATAATATATATATATATATATATATATATATATATATATATATACTAATTTAAAAATATGGTTCCATCGCTACACAGGGATTACCATGTTTCAAAAACAGAAACTAAAAACTTCAAATTCAACTATAGAAATAAAACCCCTCGTACTGTTCCATTTTCAAGCGAATTATGGAATGCTCTGCAGATTCGCATTGAGCACTGTTTTGTAAAAAATAAAATAAAAATAATTAAAAAGAACACCGGATTAATATCTCACTGTCCTTTGTCTTTATTATAATATATATATATATATATATATATATATATATATATATATATATATATATATATATAATATTCATTCATGTCACCCATAACAAATATTTTTCTCATAATTTCTATTCCCCGTTAAACAGTTCTGATGAGAGGGGACGAAACCGGTTAACTGGTGTTTTATTTTAAATCTATCATGGCCGTTAATAAAAAGTTGGTTTTTTATGCCTTGATATATATATATATATACATATATATATATATATATATATATATATATATATATATATATATATAGAGAGAGAGAGAGAGAGAGAGAGAGAGGGAGAGAGAGAGAGTGAGAGATAGATAGATAGATAGATAGATAGATAGATAGATAGATAGATAGATAGATAGATGGATGGATGGATAGATATACTAGCTGCTATTGATAATATTGGTTGAAATTTACAACATTTTTCTGTTAAACCAATTATTCAGGAAAATAAGTTTCTCAAGTCCATTAGCTGTTATCACCCTTGCCAGTATTGACAGGATGATGAATATGATTATTATTATTATTATTATTATTATTATTCTCCTCCTCCTCTACCTCCTCCTCCTCCAGATAATAAAACATTGCTGACGATGACGACATTGTGCTAATGTCGAAAGTAATCGGAATAAAATGAATATGTATCAACATGGTAATTTTCTTTCTTCCTTTAATAAGGATACTAAGAAACTTGTCCGTAATTACGAGAGGATCCTATTTAAAATAAGTAGACACAACTTGTCTAAATTATTTAATGAGACATAGATATATATATATATATATATATATATATATAGCATCATCTACATGCAAAAAAGGTTAAAGATAATGGAAGCCTTATTAATAAAAACAATATTCAGTAATATCAACTATGAACATGGACACAATATCTTGACCGTATTTTGAAAATAAAAACATTATATAAATACATATATACAACAATCTATTTCTTGTTAATAGTTGATATAATTCAACCTTGAAAATGGTTAAATATATAGCCGAAAGCGCTCGGAAAGAAAGAACAATTGAACAGTTTTTATACAATTTATCCTCCGAAAAGAAAAAAAAATATTAGATCACATGAGAAATTGTATAAAAAATCTAAATCAAAGCACCTTGGTTTTCCTATTCAATGGAATATGCATAAAAAAAGGATTGCTGCTTAAATACACAAATACACACACACACACACACACACACACACACACACATATATATATATATATATATATATATGAGTATTAATGTGGATAAATCAAATAACTAGATACTAGCAACCGTATATACGTCCGTTAGCGTGTATATACAGGTGTGCGAATAAATATTTACTCAATTTATTTTAAGGTGTAAACAATATAGTGCTTAATGTATTTAGAAGTATATATATGTATATATATATATATATATATATATATATATATATATATATATATATACAAGGTAACCAAAAAAGTTCTGTCCGTTTTTTGATTAGTCATTGAATGAAGTTGAAATATATACAAAATGCGTGTTGCAATTGTTTTTAAATTCGGACAGCCGGAAGTAGGAACATCAGACGTTATAGAAAAAACGCGCACCGTGCCCGGCCATCAGTTATAAGCCGGACAGCTATGAGAAGGATGGAAGTGTCTAGAGATCTCGTTCGGGGTTGTTTGCTTTACGACTTCAAAGTGGGCTTATCAGCAGCTGCATCAAGTCGCCGCATATGTCAAGCGTTTGGAGATAGTGCTGTGGATGAACGTACTGCAAAGGGTTGGTTTCGAAAATTCAAGTCGGGAGATTTGTCTCTCCATGATTAGCCTCGCAGTGGACGACCACAGGTCTTGAATGAAGGAGTCCTGAAGGCGGCCATTGAAGAGAACAGTAGTCTAACGTATGGTGAACTTGCAAGACAGTTCAACGTTTCCGATGAAACAGTTAGACTTCACCTGCACCGCCTGAGTAAGACGTACAAACCGAGAAAGTGGGTTCCGCAAACGCTGTTGGAGGTCCACAAGGGACGAGTGGCAGCCTGCGTATCGCTGCTTTCTCGCCACCGTACCGCATCCTTATTCAATCGATTGTTTGCCAGTGATGAAAAGTGGGTTCTGTACGAAACTCCCAAGCGTTCCAGACATTGGTTGTCTCCTCAGGATTCTGTCCCTCACACCGCAAGACCGCCTATGCACCCACGCAAGATTATGCTTTGTGTCTGGTGGACAGGTCGTCAAGTGGTTCATTATGAACTGCTACAACGGGCCAAACGGTCACTGGAGACCTATACTCGCAGCAATTGAAACGTGTGCAACAGGCATTGCGTCAGAAGGAGCCAGCACTGGTGAATCTCAAAGGTGTGCTTTTCCTCCATGACAACGCCAGGCCGCATGTCGCGCGAGTGGTCAGGGATACCATACAGCAATTTGGGTGGGAGACTTTGTGCCATCCACCTTATTTACCTGACCTTGCGCCATCCGATTACCATCTCTTCCACTCCCTGGATAATCATCTTCGTGGGAAATCCTTCACCAATGAAGAAGACTTGCGCAAAGCCCTCATGGACTTCTTTGCGTCAACCCCCACCCCAAGTTCTACCGCAAGGGCATTGAACAGCTGGAGACACGTTGGCAGAAGGTGCTGGATGCCGATGGCGATTACTTCGAAGACTAAATATAAGTTACACATACTGTGAAGCGTTTTCTTTTTTTCCTTTAAAAACGGACAGAACTTTTTTGGTTACCGTGTATATATATCCGTAGGAAGTGTAACTGAAAGTTTCGTTGCACGACCAACTCATCAGGTACGAATTATTACATTTGATTTTTAAAAAATACACTGGGTCTCATCAGAGGAACGCTAAATTCAACTCAGATTCAAATCTCAAATTTAATATAAACTTAATATAATATTTGGGTGTAAATACAGAATGTAAAGTGTAAACAGGAGGCTCTTGTAAAAGAAGGAACGCCAGGTAACTCGTTAAATAATAATAATAGCTAGCCACTTGTATTCAAGGATACACGTCTACTAACCAATCCCTACTGCAGACACTTGCTCAGGCGCATGTGTGTTTATTCAACACCCACAGAGCCCACCTGTGATTCATACTGACCAGACCTTAGTTACAGTTTCTGGGAAAGAGCCTGTTATCTACCGTGATCAACAATTTGAACAAGCCAAGCCCGCTCAAGCTTCCGGCCACGATCAATTGTGACTTCGTTGTAGCACAGCTATCGACGGCCCCAAGGGTTCCGTCTACCCAATTTCACTCACAAGGTCAATACGTGGTATGGTTTTCCAAAAGTGCCGCACACTGGGATCGCCTTCTCCAGACCAATAACATCAGGAAGTCTCCTACCTGACAAATCGATCATGGTGAAATTCGAACCGGGGTCTCATGGTCAGAATGCGAACGTTCTCGGCCACGTGCTTGTTAAATAATAATAAATGTTAAAAGGTTTAAAGGGGGTAGTCAATATGTAACATAAAATATGGGATGTGCATTAACTTTAAGTTGCACTTCGAACGTAGGTATATATATATATATATATATGTTTGAGAATTTTTATTATGGATTCTATCCTCTTGGGAATATATATATATATATATATATATATATATATATATATATATATATATATATATATATATATATATATATATATATATTCCCAAGAGGATAGAATCCATAATAAAAATTCTTTGGACTTTGAATAATCATTTATAGTAATTCATCGAGTCTAGAAGAATCCTCTACAGAATGCATAAAAGCCCTGAACCGCCAGATGGGATTCATCATCATTTCTATCACTTATATATCCTTGCTTGATCCAGCTTCTAATGCCCTGAAGTGAGTGTCTTGGGGAAAGAAGACGTGGCTCTTGGGGCACAATCCGTTGGGTTACATATACTTGGATGAGTATCACCACCGGAATTTAGTGAGTAGAGGTACTATATCAAGTCTAGTCAGTATCTTCTTCGGCACCGAGGTCCGTTGGTCCAGCGGTATGACGCTTGCGGTCCGGGTTCGATTCTCGGTAGTGGATGCGCAATGCTGTTGAGACCCAAAATAGGACGAAACGGCCGTCCAGTGCTTTCTGCATTCTGTTGAGGGTTCTTCTAGACTCAACGAATTACTATATATATATATATTACTATATATATATATATTACTATATATATATATATTACTATATATATATATATATATATATATATATATATATATATATATATATATATATATATATGCAAAATGTGGTGTGACCAAAATTCTACCTTCTAAAAGTCCTCAAAAGCAAAGGTGCGGATACCAGATAATAATAGTGCTCAAAGTCTAGGCTATCCAGACAGAGCAAAAGATATATCACAGCGTCATTCTCTTAACGAGGCACAGCTCGGGTTGCTACTTAGTTATCATGAGCTTCGCGATCTTCAGCCGACCAGAGGATCCACATACACTCCTGGTCAAATTTTAAGACCAGATACAAAAGGGGTAAAAAAAAAATATAAAATACTGTTACTTTAATCAAAATATATCCTTTTTTCAATGTTTGTTTAAATTAATAAATTAAAAGCTTAAAATTCTTACTTGTTTATTGATAAACTACATTTTCTAATTAAATGTAAATGTTTCGCAAATATATTTTGATTAAAGTAACTATTTATATATAAGTGAACATAGAAGTCAACACTTAGAGGCGACAGTCTGTTTCATGCTAGATGCAATCATCGTGGCCTGACGATTGCATCTAGCATGAAACAGACTGTCGCCTCTAAGTGTTGACTTCTATGTTCACTTTTATATTTACACACGCTCTATCTCTGATATTGAGCACTTTATCCCATAAATATAGCAAACTTTAAGACTATATTTCTTCATATATATATATATATATATATATATATATATATATATATATATATTCGCGTGTGTGATTTTCTACTATTCCTTATTTCAAAATATGAAATATAGACTGCAAGTCTATTCGTCTAATACTCTGCACTTATAGCAATCTAAACTCGTTGCCCATCCCATTAGGTCTTCGGTACTTTCATGAGCATCAAATGTGTCTAAAATCGAATAATCAACGATGTTATTTGTACATGTTAATGCCCTCACCACTGGGCTGTACATGCTGTTATTATAAATTGCTTAAAAGCCACAATTTCAGGGGGGGGGATTTTTTTTTCAGTATTTCATCAAATATAATGAAGGTGAATTTGCGAATTCGATATTTTTTAAAAATGGCGGCTTAATAACACGCGTTGTTAAACTTGGCCAATTAAAACTTTACTTTCTAAGGATCCATTTCCTGAAAGAAGAAGAAGAAGAAGAAGAAGAAGAAGAAGAAGAAGAAGAAGAAGAAGAAGAAGAAGCGGGTTTTAAGACGATGTAGGAAAATGAAGAATAAGGAGGAGGAGTTGAAAGGGGAGAAGAAAAAAGATAAAGGGGGGACGAAGTCGAAGGATAAGTAGAAGGGGATATGAACGACGGAGTTTAAAGACAATAAGAAGAAAATGATGGGAGTGGATAAGAAGGTAGAGGTACGAGAAAGAAGAGATGGAGGGCTATGAATAAGAAAATGTTAGGAGGAGGAGGGGAGAGGAGGAGGTTGAGGAGAAGGAGGATGAATGGCTGAAGACGGAGGGAGATTTGGAAAAAGAAGAAGAAGAAGAAGAGGCGGTGCAAAGGGAGAAGTGTAAGGAGATTGAGAAGAAGAAGGGGAGGAGAAAGAGAAAAGAGGTAGAGGAGGAAAAAAGGAAGATGAAGAAAAAGAAGTTGAAGTGAAAGTGAAGGGCAAGAAAAAATCAGAGTGCGATTAAGAAGAAGAAGAAGAAGAAGAAGAAGAAGAAGAAGAAGAAGAAGAAGAAGAAGAAGAAGAAGAAGAAGAAGAAGAAGAAAAAGAACAACAACAACAACAAGATGTGGAAGGAGAAATAGCAGGAATATAGGAAGAAAAGAAAAAGGAGAAGGAGGGAGTTTCAATGAGAATAATAATAATAATAATAATAATAATAATAATAATAATTTCAAAAATAAAGTAAGGCATTTTGAAAGAACCAAATAACTGTTCTGACAAAGAATCGATTATCTTGTTGAAAATTCTTGGAGGCTGGTATGTCAAGTGTAATAGGTTTTCTCTGGATGGATCCCCCACCAAGTAATCCCCTAATGAGATCAGTGATTATTATCCGTCTAAAATCATCCGGGGCTTAAAAAAAGAAAGAAAAGAAAGAAAAAAGAAAAAGTGGAAAAATCAGATCGGTGGAGGTGGCCGTGGCAGCTAAGAGGAGGCTCGGTGAGGGAGTGACTAAACATCTGTATAATGCAAGCATCAAGGATTTTACAAGTGCCAGAAAGCTATTGATCAGCTGCGCGATCGATCTGTAGTTCTCCCACGTTGAAAACCGGGCCATTTTTTCTTCTTCTCATTATAATCTGAAGAAAAGGGATTCGATGTTCGTTGTTCGTAAAGAAAAATCCTCAAGAATTGACGAAGAAGAAAGTCTTTGAGGACATCCGACAAATCGGTGAAACCAGCGATTCATATACGTTGAGGAATGTAAAGGGAGGAAGGGGTATTTCGACATGCGCGCGCATACAGACAGACATGCACCAGACACCCACACACGCGCCTATCCACAGACGGACTCAGGCACATACGTACAAACGTGCACACACATGCACACGCAGAACATCCACACATATTTACACACACAGACACGCGAGCATACAGTCGCACATATCCACACACATGCAAACAACAAAACACATAGCATACACACACACACATCCACACACACACACACACGCGTGCATCTCGCCACACGCTCACACGTACACTCATACATGCGCATACGTCCACACACACACACACACACACGCACTCAAGCAAGAAAAATAATTTCTTCAATTTATCAGTTCTTTTTCCATGTCTTTTATGTGTCGTGTCCTTTTAGGACGTAGGTGATCATGGCTCTCCACCTCCTCCTGTTTCTTGTAGCTCTCTATAAGTTTTGTCTTTTTGTTATTTCTCCCAAACCCTGTTCTGCCATCCACTTGTCTAAGCCCGTTATGTCACGCGTTTCTTTCCGCTGTCCCGCTTTCCCTCTCTCCGCCCTGTGAGTATCAAATTTTCCAAGCCCTCATTTCTCATTACGTGTCCCAGAAATTTCAGCTACCTCTTCCTGATGTTAAGTATAAGATTTCTCTTTGTTTGCGTCTTCTCCAAAATCTCATCGTTCCTCACATGTCCGGTCCATGGTATCCTCATCATCCTTCTGTAGAACTGCATTTTTGTTGATTCGAATCTCTTCATCTTTAAGGAGGTCGTCCAACATTTGCTACCATAAAGGAGGACAGATATTACGTAGCAGTTCAGTACTCTTTTCTTTGTTACCAACGAAATCCCCCTGTCTCGTAATACTCTGCTTAACTTTTGGAAGGCGCCATTGGCCATCCCAACAGGTCTTCGTATCTCAGCGTCGCACTTGCCGTCCTCAGATCAGAACACTTCAGATATTTAATTTGCCATACCTGCTTGATTTTAGTGCCCCCGACCTGTGAATTGCCTTTCGTGTTCATCTTTTTGCTCATGAGCATGCATTCTCATTTCCGTGTCCTTTCAGGGCAGGACAGTCATAGCTCTCCACAACTTCTTATCCTTTGTAGCTCCAAGCAATGTTTGTCCTCCTATTGCATCTCCCTTGTTTTAACATCCATTTACTTTCTGGTTTCTTCTCGCTCGCACGCGCTTTCCGTGTGCCTCGTGAGTGTCAAATTCACCAAGCTCTCTTTCCTCATTATATATGCCAGAAAGTCCAATTCACTCTCTTTAAATACAACTGTCCTTTTTGTCTCCTTAACACTTCCACATTACTCACATGTTCAATCCATGGTATTCTCAGCATCCTTCTGTAGAACCACATTTCTATTGCCTCAATTATCATCTTCATCTGTGAGAAAATTGTCCAGCATTCACTGTCATATAAGGCATGTCTTTTAGATTCATTTACATTCTCAGAAATATAAATGTATAGATAATAATGTGGCCACAAAGTAAGGGATATGTTTATATATTGATTGTAATACAGAATTGATCCCTCACTTTATATAAACATTATAATTTCTTGCTTGTTTCTCAAATTCTGGTTAGTTATGAATCCACATCTCCCCCTGCTATGGGTTAATTAATAAAGACTTGTATCATTAAATCATTATTATCTAAGAAAAAAGTTCTTACAATCTAAAAACGTTTTCTGGCTTTATGTCGCCCAACACCCTCCCTGGTCGTTCAAGACTTCCAACATCGTTTCGAGCTCAGACCTGGCCTATCCCACGTTGTGATTTGTTTGATCATAAGGTCGCCAATACCGAATCGTTTCAGGTATCTTCGTGTTAGGCTGGTCCAAGCAGGGCGGAGACGTACAGGGGGAAAATAACACTCGAATAAATTGAACAAAAAGTAAATACTGTTTTTATATCAGTCCTTTGTATAATAATTTGTTATATCAGAGTCCGCATGCAATTAATTATCAGCCCAACCCGCGTCTAAATCGCAAGTGATATTATTGTTAACTTGGTAAAGTTCGGGTTGCTGTTTTGGTAAAGTTCGGCACGTGGCTGAAATCGGTAGGTTCTCTTCGGCAGGCAATCACGTGTAGTGTATCACGACCGATGGCTGGGACGAATTCTCTTCGTCTCTGGTCTCATCTCCGGTCTGGCTCATTTTCCATTGTTCAAAAGCCCGACACACAATTCAGGTGGTCGTCTATATGAGAAGTAAAATCGTCAATTTTCCCACGTATTTTATGCATTAACCCTTCTTGTTCCAAGGTATATCTTTCCCTGATCTCTCAGTATATCGTTCCTTCTGTTCTTTTTGAAAGCAAAATGACCAACAATGCATTTTATAGCAAAATGACCAACAATGCATTTTATCTGTAGTTGACGGCATGCAATTACATTCAATTTTTTTTAAATTTCGGCATTAAATAACCCATGCAGATGTTGTTATGCCACCAAACAAAATCAACCAAACAACCAACATGAAAAAAGACTTTCATGAGATTACCAACAATATATTTTATAGCAAAATAACCAACAATACATTTTATCTGTAGTTGAAGGCATAAAATTACGTTCAAAATATTCAGATTTCGGCATTAAATAACCCATAGAGATATTGATATGCCGCTAAACAAAATCAACCAACCAACAATACATATTTAGAGCAAAATGACCCACAATATATTTTATCTGAAGTTGAGGCCATAAAATTCTGTTCAAAATATTTAGATTTCGGCATTAAATAACCCATAGAGGTGTTGATATGCTACTAAACAAAATCAGTCACAAAACCAACATGAAAGAAATCCTTCATGACATTGATCCATATAATATCCTACAATTTCTTAAAGAAATCAAACTGTATTCCAAAATATAACTTCAACAAAACTACAACATAAAACACACATATCACCGCCTCTAGTAATCATGTCCACACAGACATGTATATGCACAAAAGCTGAGTATCATCTACCATGTACTCAATTGTGAAAGCAGAATAACTTTTTATAGCAAAAATACCCACAATACATTTTCATAATAAAAAAAAATTACCAGTGATACATTTTGTAAATAAACAAAAATATCACCGCCAATATATTTCTGGAAAAGAAATATTCCGAATGCTCTCAAGAAAATTAAATGTAGGCATTAATGGCCCATAAGGAGTTGATAAACAAGCAAACAAACAGATTATAGAAGTATAAATTAATACCAGCACCCGAAGATAGGTACATGATTTCCTGCCTGTGAAACGAAGTATTCCTCGCCTCAGTCAATAGTTTCTCAGGTTATTCTTGTATTAATATACAAAGATAAATTTATCCCATTCTAAAGATAGATGTCGGGATCTTACTCTGATTGATTATTGTAATTTTCGTCCTAAAATCAATTTGTTCATTTGACAAAACTGACCGATCGACTGTCTGATTGACTGATCGATCATCATGCTCACATACGCATCGATTTTTCGCCTAATATTTCCATTCAAAATACGGTTCGACTCTGACCTTGCAAAGCCAGTTGATGAAAAGAAAATCAGACGGAGAAAAATGGCCGACCAAATTCTCGTGAATGGCGCGAATACGTCCACGGACTATAAAGTATTTTCAAACGCTATTTTCAAAACTTGACAGCAACTAGGCATGCGTCATTTAACACACATCAAGTAAATGGCGGTAATACTGTCGACGCTAGTGATCATAGCAACGGACAAAATGGCGGTAGAATATGCAAAACAGTATACATCAAATGCTTAAAAGAATCAGACATTTTATAAATGATTGACCCAACATATTATTATTATTATTATTATTATTATTATTATTATTATTATTATTATTATTGTGCTTGTCTTTCCTTTCGTTAGTTCACACGACCGTTACACCCTGCCAATACTCCATAAATAATGGACTATTCCATTTTAATCGCATGGAAGAACAAGAGATATACCAGAGATGCTATCAGTGATCCGAATCTTCAGCGAACATGCTACCTTATCGATAATCTCACGGGTTCACCATTTCTATCCCTCAAGCTTGCTGAATCTTCTCATCAGTGATGGAGATTGATGAGCGTCCTGCCCCTTCTTCGTGCGTCACGCTTATCCGGCCAGTTTGAAACTTCTCCATCGACGCATACACACTTCCACGCGGTAGTGCACTGTCGCCGTATTGTGTTAAAAAGCCCCAATGAATTTCAACCCGCTGACAACACTGTAACAATATTTAACATGGCATACGGACGAAAAGGGTTTAAAAAAAACGATTTTATTTCTTTTATCAGAAAGGGACTCATTTTCCCAGGATATTGAGAAGAGGTGTGCGAATTCTGATGAAAAAAATACAAAATACAATTGTTACTGTCCGGCGAGACACAGCTGGCAGGTTCAGGGGTCAGAGGTCAAAGTTGACGTTGAAAGCTGTCAATGTCTACGGACTGGGAAAATTATTAACCAAAATTTCTCTAAGAAACAAAATTATAATTGTGAAGGCAGAATGAGCAATTGAAGGAGACGCCAGGGGAAGGGCGGGATCTTCCAAAATTGGAAGTGTGAAACAGAAAACGAAAGAAGGAGACTGGTTGAATTTTAGGAGATTTGCATAAAAACCCCTTATGTGTCTGCCCCATACCAGTTGGAAGGGACACCCATAAATACAAGGGTCCACGGGGGCTAAAGTAGTTGGAGTTGAAGTTGCGGTCGGGAGTTGCAGCGAGTTGCGCGGACGGGGAGTTAAGAGATTTTTTTTGCCATTACGCTGTTTAACCAACCTAATAATAATAATAATAATAATAATAATAATAATAATAATAATAATAATCATAAATCTCAAAAATGTGGCACATGGGAACATCAACAATTCCTGTTGTAGTTGGAGTCATTGGACTGGTTGGAAAAGATTCCAGTAGGCTGATTGAAGGGATCCCTGGAAGTCCATGCCTCAAAGAGATACAAAAATTGTTCTGACAAGTACAGCCTACACTTTACGAAGGGCTTTATCTATGTAATTATTTTTTATTTTATTTTATTTATTTTTTTTTTTTTTTGCAGTGGAAAGTGTCATGATGCCATTTCTAACCTTAGGTCCCTGGGCGGGACCCGGAAAGAAATGTGTAAACGCCAGATATCAAAGGAAATAAAAATAATAATAATAATAATTGTCTGCTGAATAAAAACTCCGACGATAACCTTGTGCCGTTCTTGAAAGTACAAACAACAGTACTTGAAGAAATCCAGTTGTTAAGCCTGGCCACTTTTAGAGAAGTTAGCCGAAATTTTCGTTCCGTCGCCAAATATTAGAAACGGATTGGGAAAAGAAGAAAAAAAAGAACGGTAAATATTTTTTTTTATATATATAAATATCATCTCGTGATTTATCTGGGCGTCGTTTGTTTTATTTTCAATTTTGTGCGTGTACTCAACTCCTTGGTTTAGAGTGGTTGAGATACCCCAGTGATAATTCAGCTTGACCCTCTTAGGATAAAAAATCACAACGTGGGTAAGAGAGGTCATAGTTGAAGAGGTCAACTTAAAGACCAGCTGCAGTGTCAAACGCCACCAACGACCGACGAGTGTGGGATGACGGCTTGTTCTCCGATACCAGGATCGATCCTGACCAAAGACAGCCGGCCCCGGCCACGCCACAACACCTTCCAACCAAAGAAATCGAACCGCTGCTCTTTTTTCCTCCTTGGTACACACTGATAGCAGAGCGGCTATGTTCACACTGTAACAGCAGCAAAAAAAAAAAAAATGGCGCGATCAAGCTCAAACTTCGATCACGTGATCACAAGAGTACCAACTATAAGCACGCATGAGCAGAAGGCAATGTGACTGACCTAAAGATAGGTTATGGCGTAAGTACGGTAAGTACGATTGATTTACCATCGTATTATTATTATTATTATTATTATTATTATTCAATTGTAATTGTGCTTGTCCGTTCCATCGTTAGTTCACACGACCGTTACGCCCTGCCAATACCTCATAAATAATGAACTATTGCATTTTGATCGCGTTGAAAATATACCAATTTCTCGCAGTTTCCTTTCCGTAAAAGTTGCATATTTTCCAATGCAGATATTAGCCCAATATTTCATGCCGGTTTTTATATTCAGTGGGTGCCAATACCGTGCAACCTGATACAAGATGGTCAATTGTTTCTGGATATTTATCACATAATATGCGTTTTGGACTAACACAATTTTTCAGTATGTGTGCTTCGTAATTTCTAGTTAGCAAGCATTGGTCCTGTGCAGCAAGAATAAAACTTTCAGTTTCAGCTTTTAACCCTGCAATACATTGTCAAACGGAATTTGTCAACATCAGATTGTTTCGTATGGGCAGAGTATTGATTATGAAGAGGCTTATCTTACCATCGTTTCTGCATTTGGTTATTATTATTATTATTATTATTATTGTTTTTATTTTCTTTGATATCTGGCGTTTACACATTTCTTTCCGGGTCCCGCCCAGGGACCTAAGGTTAGAAATGGTATCATGACACTTTCCACTGCAAAAAAAAATTACATAAATAAAGCCCTTCGTAAAGTGTGGGCTGTACTTGTCAGAATAATTTTTGTATCTCTTTGAGGCATGGACTTCCAGGGATTCCTTCAATTAGTCTACTGGAATCTTTTCCAACCAATCCTAACTACAACAGGGATTGTTGATGTTCCCATGTGCCACATTTTTGAGATTTCTATTTCAATGTTCTTGTATTTTGACAGCTTTTCGAATATCTTCAAAGATACATTGCAGTCTGCAGGGACTGCCATATCAATAAGGAGGCACTTATTTTGTTTGTGGTCTTTAATAACAATGTCTGGGCGGTTGGCTTTGATTGTTCTGTCAGTGTGTATTGTGTAGTTCCATAGAATTGTAACAGGTCCTATCTCCGTAACCGGGTCTGGGTGGTGTTCGTACCAGTTTCTTTCAGTTTTCTTCCCACAGGAGTTGCAAATTTTCCATTGCAGATATTGGCCCACTCTGTCATGCCGGTTTTTATATTCAGTGGGTGCCAATAACGTGCAACCTGATACAAGATTATTATTATTATTATTATTATTATTATTATTATTATTATTATTATTATTATTATTATTTCCTTTGATTTCTGTAGTATAAAAATTTCATTCTGAGTCCCAACCAGAGACCTAAGGTCAGAAATGGCATCATGATCATTTAAAAAAAAAAAATCTAAAATCACACACCTTTTATACAGATAAATGTTTTCGTAATGTGTGAGCTATACTTGAGAGTAGAATTTTTTATATTTCTTTACGGCATGGACTACCAGGAATCCCATCAAAGAGTCTATTAAAAACTTTTATAATCAAACCGAGGGCTCCAACTACAACGGGAATTATTGATGTTATTATTATTATTATTGTTAAAAGAACAAAATGGTTGACATAACTCTTCCAATATTTTTCAACACACGAGAGAAGAGCGCGATTTAAGAAAAGACAAAGAAAAGAAAAAAACTGTTTGAAATGTTAAACTATATTTTGTCTTCAAGTCATATTAAAAAAAATTTCAAGTACAAAAATATAGAAATCTGCAAAAAATATCTTTCACAATGGCAAATATGAGGAATTTATTTTACGATATGAATTTCTGAACAAAAGTAAAAAAAAAAAATTATCGTTAGATTTTCAACATTTTTAAAGTTAAGAACGCTCAAAAATATTCTTGCGGTTAACTGTGAAAGTCAAGGTAAACTATAATGTAATTTAATCTATAATAAACGAAAGAGAGTAAACGGTAAATAAAGATATCTTTTTATTTCTGTATAAATACGTGTCGCAAAATAAAATCCATACATTTGTCTTGATAAAGTCCATCAGAGAACGAAACTGAAATAATTGTCTTTATTCATAGATGAATACATGTATTTTTTTTGTGTGTGTGAGTGTGTGTGTTTGTGTGTGTGTGTGGTCAAAACCTTTACTGTGTTTTTGCTTGTTTAATGGCATATGAACCCATTGGGCCATTTAATGCAGAAATTTAATTTTTTTTTTACTAAGGCCTTTTACTATAAATAGGTATTGTTAGTACTTTTACTATACATAGCTATTATTTCACATTCATGGTGGTTGTTTTGCGAGGGGGAAACTATTTACCCATAGCTGGGACCCAAACAAGCAGTCCTGGGTATGACGATAAACTACATCCGTGTCCTGGGTTAAGTCGATAATCTACATCCAACAGCAAGGCCTCTGATCAGGAGGTTTTGAGGAGCTTGGAACCACCTCAATTGCTGGTGTTCCTAGGTCCACCCTGACCCGGGGTGGCAAAATCCCAAACAATGGGCAAATACTTAACGCCCAAACTGGGGTCAAAATACTATGAAAGTGTAAAAATAGGTTTTAATACCAGAAATACTTTTTTGTAAAAAGAATACAGGCAATAAATTTTTCAAGAAAAATTATTACCATTAATAAATTATTACCAGCAATATATTATTACCAGCAATATATTATTACCAGCAATATATTATTACCAGCAATATATTACCAGCAATATATTATTACCAGCAATAAATTATTACCAGCAATATATTATTACCAGCAATATATTATTACCAGCAATAAATTATTACCAGCAATATATTATTACCAGCAATATATTATTACCAGCAATAAATTATTACCAGCAATATATTATTACCAGCAATAAATTATTACCAGCAATATATTATTACCAGCAATAAATTATTACCAGCAATATATTATTACCAGCAATATATTATTACCAGCAATAAATTATTACCAGCAATATATTATTACCAGCAATATATTATTACCAGCAATAAATTATTACCAGCAATATATTATTACCAGCAATATATTATTACCAGCAATATATTACCAGCAATATATTATTACCAGCAATATATTATTACCAGCAATATATTACCAGCAATATATTATTACCAGCAATAAATTATTACCAGCAATATATTATTACCAGCAATATATTACCAGCAATATATTAT
Organism: Acanthosepion esculentum; assembly: GCA_964036315.1. Lineage (NCBI taxonomy): Eukaryota > Metazoa > Mollusca > Cephalopoda > Sepiida > Sepiidae > Acanthosepion > Acanthosepion esculentum. The sequence continues at coordinate 36,612,482 of OZ038515.1, read as the reverse complement.
TACCAGCAATAAATTATTACCAGCAATATATTATTACCAGCAATAAATTATTACCAGCAATATATTATTACCAGCAATAAATTATTACCAGCAATATATTATTACCAGCAATATATTATTACCAGCAATAAATTATTACCAGCAATATATTATTACCAGCAATATATTATTACCAGCAATAAATTATTACCAGCAATATGTTATTACCAGCAATAAATTATTACCAGCAATATATTATTACCAGCAATAAATTATTACCAGCAATATATTATTACCAGCAATATATTCTTACCAGCAATATATTATTACCAGCAATATATTATTACCAGCAATATATTATTACCAGCAATAAATTATTACCAGCAATATATTATTACCAGCAATATATTATTACCAGCAATATATTACCAGCAATATATTATTACCAGCAATATATTATTACCAGCAATATATTACCAGCAATATATTATTACCAGCAATAAATTATTACCAGCAATATATTATTACCAGCAATATATTACCAGCAATATATTATTACCAGCAATAAATTATTACCAGCAATATATTATTACCAGCAATAAATTATTACCAGCAATATATTATTACCAGCAATAAATTATTACCAGCAATATATTATTACCAGCAATATATTATTACCAGCAATAAATTATTACCAGCAATATATTATTACCAGCAATATATTATTACCAGCAATAAATTATTACCAGCAATATGTTATTACCAGCAATAAATTATTACCAGCAATATATTATTACCAGCAATAAATTATTACCAGCAATATATTATTACCAGCAATATATTCTTACCAGCAATATATTATTACCAGCAATAAATTATTACCAGCAATACATTTTTTAAACAATATTGTCAGCAATACATTTTTGAAAAAAAATATTACCAGCAGTAAAAATCCTGTTGGCATTAAATGACCAATTGAGGTTGATATGCCGTAAAACAAACCAAATCAGCCCCAACAGGTGCCACCACTTCGGGTCAGGGTGGACCTGGGAATAACAGCAATTAAGAGGTTGTCCCACGCTCCTCAACGACTCCAATCTCCTTGCTGTCGGATGTAGTTTATGTCATACCCAGGACTTGTAATTTTTTACACTAGACGCACAGATACTACACAGATTCGTGGCATAGGACGAGTGAGTAACACATTGATCCTCAGTAGAATGCACAGATACTCTGAACCAAAACAAAAGTGCTGATCCTGTTAGTTTCTTAGAAGATACTAATATATAATACTAATATAAAAATAAAACTTGAAATCTAGATTAAAGGACGTCTTCGGCTTCCTGGCGTCCTTGAAGCTTCCCTAAACATATTGAAATTATTGCAATGTTTTGGGCCCTGACCTGGCATCTCAGCTTCAGTCACTTCCCCACCGTGGCTTCCCCTTGCTCTTTTTATAAATATTATCATGGTAATTGTTCTGATAGACATTTCCCTATAACACCCTACCACAGACAAATTGTACATTTGGGAACTAGTTAGGACTTATAGAGACTCGAGGTATTACGGTGATTGCAGTAAGAATGGTAAGAATGTATTGTTTTGGTGTAAGGAATAGTTTGGTATGTTTGGGTCAGTAATTGTGGATAGATGTTTAATTATAAGACAGAAGACTGGCTTTCCCCATTCTTCCTCTTGGCCTTGTGTCACATTTTTCTATTTTAAACAAAATAAATATTACTTTTCTTTATATCAGCAATTCTCGACCTTTTTTGCCCAATGCACCCTTTTCATCATGTCAAAATGTCATTCCCCCTTTTCCAAAGTTGTCCGAGTCAAATGGAGCATACCAAATAATATATATATATATATTACTCAAAATCTTCATTCTTTTCCATATTAGTATATAAATATTTACAGGGATTAATTTTGTAGAAAGGTATTTTTATACCCATGACGGGATCCTAATAAAGAAAAAAAGAGAAAAAACAAGGAAAAAATAAAAGATTTTTCGTTCTCTCTAAAAGGCTGAAATTCCTCCTGGGAGGGGGGAATGGAGGAAGTACCCCCTCCCACCTCCTGGAGAACTCTTTGTCAAAGGTGCCAAGACTTTATGAATTTAAGCGCAGTACTAGATTGACGACATGGTCTCATCATTTTACAGTTGAAATGGCTAGATGTAACCGTAAATTATATATTAATATTAACTTCTTCCATACTTCTCGCTTTCTACCGGCTTCTTACTTTCCAGTCAACTTTCACTGAAATGTCAATCGTTATCTTCTGTCTTCTTAATTCCTCTTCTTTTATTGTCCTTTCCCCTCACTAAAGTCTTCTAATTCTCTTTCACTCTTCTTACTTTCCACTCAACTTTGATCTTCATTCATTTCAATGCAATGTCAATCGTTATCTTCTGTCTTCTTAATTCCTCTTCTTTTATTGTCCTTTCCCCTCACTAAAGTCTTCTAATTCTCTTTCACTCTTCTTACTTTCCAATCAACTTTGATCTTCATTCATTTCAATGCAATGTCAATCGTTATCTTCTGTCTTCTTAATTCCTCTTCTTTTATTGTCCTTTCCCCTCACTAAAGTCTTCTAATTCTCTTTCACTCTTCTTACTTTCCTGTCAAGTTTGAGCTTCAAAAATCTAAATGCAATGTCAATTGGTATCTTTTGTCTTCTTAATACCTGTTCTTTTATTGTCCTCTCTCCTTAATAGTTCTTTTTTTTATATATATTCCCTAACACTCATTAGACCCTGGTGGTTTAATAACTTTATTGTCTTGCTTGAGATGAAATAACTAAATTCAGACTGTTTAGAAGTATTTAATCCACCTCTCTGGTCGCTCCAATCGTCTATCGCTAAGTCAAGCTAATTTTACTGCTTTTTCGATAACACGGCATTTGAATTCCAGGTAAATAGATAAACAGTGTAAATCTCTGCATTTTACAACCATAAAGAAAACGTGTATTCCAGCCAGGGCCGAACTAGTTATGGCCTGGTGTACTTTCAGGCTACTTCGTCAGCAACCACTTTCTTATTTTTTTTTAATTTGAATTTGTTTTGTCCGTTGTATTCTACGACCTTTTTCATGTGATATATGTTGGTATTTCAAACCAAACCCTTTATTTAGTCTACGGGAATAGATTGCTCCAATTCTACGTGGATATCTCAGCTTCAGTTAACTTCCCTGGGTAACTTAACTCTCCAAGCTTTTGTTTCCTTTGCCGTGGTCAGTTATTGAACTTATTCTTTAATCCAAGAGAGACTAAACCGACCAACCTACCCATTTATCCATTAGGCTATGTGGAGACATCAGTGGGTGAATTTTGGGGCCTTATAAATAAGTTAATGTCTCGAAACCCACTTTCTTATTTATTAATTTATTGTTTAATTTCAATAAATGTCTCCTGAAGAAGGCCGGGGCGTACGATGGCCGAAACGTTGTAAATATGGCAATAAAGATGAGGACAACAATCCGAAGAATGTAAATAGCGGAAATAGTTACAATACATCTTAGTGGCTTTGTTGTCTTGCTTGGGATGAAATAACTAAATTCAAACGGTTTTTAAGAATCCACGTCTCTTGTTGCTCCATTCATCTATGGTTAAGTCAAGCTAATTTTCCTGCTTTTCCTCTTGAAAGACTGATACCTTCGGAATGAAACGCCTCTTCTTGTTTCGTCTGCGTTGGGCGTGTGGCAATGAAACCCGTTGAACTTGTTTGAAGGACGCACCCGGAAATATCCAGTCCTCCTCCTCCTCCTCCTCGCCCATGAACGTCTTCCGGAATAACTGAATCTGGGTTTTAATCACATTCCCAGCTGGTAATCGTATTAGATCAATACGATGAACTTTTTAAACCCCCGTGTCACATGATCTGACAAAAGGTCAGGCATTTAAGCGCACTTCGTTCTAAAAGCCGATTCTACCGATTACACGGCATCTGAATTCGAGGCAATCTCGCAAGCGGTGCACGCAGGGTTCGGATGTAATTTCTATGATAAAAACATTTTAGTATCAGTGATTCATAGTATTATTTGAAAAGCATATGCAACCCAACAAGGCGTAACAAGGATCTGTTACTGAACAATTTTTATAGTAACATCGATCCTCATTGGGGACACTATTAATACTTACTTCAACCTGACTGGGTAACAGTATTAAATAGAAATTTGATGCTGTATTTAGAGCGCCAATCTTATCTCGACATCGTCAAATCTTTGCTGGTTGCATCACAATTGTGGTCTTGAGCCAGAACGTGCTCAACCTTGGAAATTAATTTTGAGCGCCGACCATAGATGAATGGTAAGAAAGCTCGTTAACTGGCGCATTGAGATAGCGAATGATGCCTTCAAAAAGCTAAGCATTAAGGAACAGAAAAATCGTTAGAAACAAAGAAAAGAGTACGGAACAGTTACGTAATATCAGTGACAGTGAATGAGGAACAATCTCCTCACAGATGAAGAAGAGACTTGAGGCAATAGAAATGTCGTTCTACAGAAGGATGCTGAGAATAAACATGCACTAAATATGTGAGCAACAACGAAGTTTTAGAGAAAATGAAACTTCTACTTAACATCAGGAAGAGACAGCTGAAATTTCTTGTGTTCATAATGAGGAAAGACAGATAAGAAAATCTGATACTCACGAGACAGGTTGAAGGCAAGAGGGACAGAGGAAAACAACGCATAACTTACCTAGTGAGCTTAAATATCAATGGTGGAACAGGGTTTAGGAGAATGACAGAAAGACAAAATTTATTAAGAGCTACGAAGAACAGGAAATTGTGGAGAGCCATGATTGTCTACGTCCTGAAGGGACACGGCACATAGAAGAAAAATGGACTTGACGTAGAGGATGGCAGAACAAGGTTTATGGGAGATAACAAAAAGACAAAATTTATTAAAAGCTAGGAAATTGCGGAGAGCCACGTTCGCAAACGTCCAGAAGAAGAAGAAGAAGCACGAATGTTGAAAGTACTGGAAAGAATAATAACAGTGGACATGAGAAATTTCTTTTATGTGTCGTGTCCCTTCAGGACGTTGGCGATCATGGCTCTCCATAATTTCCTGTCCTTTGTAGCTCTTAATAAATTTTGTCTTTTTGTTATCCATTTACTCATTCTTCTTCTTCTTCTATGTGCCGTGTCCCTTCAGGACGTTGGTGATCATGGCTCTCCACAATTTCCTGTCCGTTGTAGCTCTTAATAAATATTGCGTTGAATCATAATCGCCTACGTCCTGATGGTACGCGGCAAGAAGAAGAAGAAGAAGAAGAAGAAGAAGAAGCAGCAGCAGCAGCAGCAGCTGAGATGGCAATCGTCCATGCAAGTTGCATTCCTGAGAAAGGCCTTAGAATGGATCGGTCGAAAGCCGTTAACTAAAAAAGAATAAGCGTAAGAATGGCGACGTATGACGACTTTGGTTTCTAATTTTTCGTTTTCTTCGATGCTCATTAAACTTTCTGATTCCTCTTTTCGATATCGACCCTGTCCTCGGCCTTCGATCTTCGTGCGGCTTTCAAAACCCTTTTTCATCGAACACCCTCTCCCCTCTGCCCGCCAAAGCACGAAACCTTTTGATTACAAAGCGCTCGGATGTCGCTCGACAAAGACAAATCAATACAACGGAATATACTTTCCTCTACAACTTACACATTTTTGGGATCGAAGCCTGGTGAAGTGTTGGCGTTGAAGGGGTGGCTTGCGGCGGGATATAACGGTCAGTTTACTGGCCCTTTTGATGCCTGGCCCCATTGATTTAGGTGCCGTTTTCATTTGGAACTTTGCCGCTGGCGGAAGATAATTACTCTCACACCAGCGGCCATGTTGCTTTTTCCGTCGAAGCCCTCCCGATTAGTGTTTCCCTTCTGACAGGCCGCTCCGGGCAAGCTTTGTCAGGAAATCAGAATTCTAGGATCAAAGATTTCAAAGCCGCAAGTTTCTGGATTTTTCTTTTGAAGATACACTAATAAAAGGCAATGGAATTCATACATTCAGTGCTTTTAACATTTCAATTTTTTTATGTAAAATCCGTATACACTTCCGTCAAATCCGTATACACTTCCGTCAAATTATGTCAAATCCGTATACACTTCCGTCAAATATAATGCCCTTAAATAACACTCATTGAATTATACCTATCTGCATCATCATGGCTTGCCTTCGCAAAACAAAAATCAAAAGGGAGTCTGTACAGGTCGTTTGCAGGTACGTTTATGGCGGATAAGTCCAATGCGAGACAGGCATATATGGTCGCAGTAGTTGCAGCCGAAAGTCCGGCCTGTGATCGATGACATAGCGTTGCAATACTTCATCCTCTGTCTCTTGCCCCTGAGATACTTATCTTACAACACATTATATAACCTGGCACGTCAAGTCATTTAGTTTAAATCCTAAATTTATTGTCGAGGCTAACAAAACTTATTTGAAATTAAAATTCTCTTGAATGCCAGTCACCTAAGTCGTCCATAATGTATTGCTGGTATTTTTTTTCAGTTACCAAAAGGTATTGCTGGTAATTTTTTTTCAATTACCAAAATGTAATGCTGGTAATTTTTTTTCAATTACCAAAATGTATTGCTGGTAATTTTTTTTCAATTACCAAAATGTATTGCTGGTAATTTTTTTTTCAGTTACCAAAATGTATTGCTGGTAATTTTTTTTTCAGTTACCAAAATGTATTGCTGGTAATTTTTTTTCAATTACCAAAATGTATTGCTGGTAATTTTTTTTCAATTACCAAAATGTATTGCTGGTAATTTTTTTTCAATTACCAAAATGTATTGCTGGTAATTTTTTTTCAGTTACCAAAATGTATTGCTGGTAATTTTTTTTTCAGTTACCAAAATGTATTGCTGGTAATTTTTTTTCAATTACCAAAATGTATTGCTGGTAATTTTTTTTCAATTACCAAAATGTATTGCTGGTAATTGTTTTTCAATTACCAAAATGTATTGCTGGTAATTTTTTTTTCAGTTACCAAAATGTATTGCTGGTAATTTATTTTCAATTACCAAAATGTATTGCTGGTCATTTTATTTTCAGTTACCAAAATGTATTGCTGGTAAATTTTTTTCAATTACCAAAATGTATTGCTGGTAATTTTTTTTCAATTACCAAAATGTATTGCTGGTAATTTTTTGTCAGTTACCAAAATGTATTGCTGGTAATTTTTTTTTCAGTTACCAAAATGTATTGCTGGTAATTTTTTTTCAATTACCAAAATGTATTCCTGGTAATTTTTTTTCAATTACCAAAATGTATTGCTGGTGATTTTTTTTCAATTACCACAATGTATTGCTGGTAATTTTTTTTTCAGTTACCAAAATGTATTTCTGGTAATTTTTTTTCAATTACCAAAATGTATTGCTGGTAATTTTTTTTTCAGTTACCAAAATGTATTGCTGGTAATTTTTTTCAATTACCAAAATGTATTGCTGGTAATTTTTTTTCAATTACCAAAATGTATTGCTGGTAATTTTTTTTTCAGTTACCAAAATGTATTGCTGGTAATTTTTTTTTCAATTACCAAAATGTATTGCTGGTAATTTTTTTTCAATTACCAAAATGTATTGCTGGTAATTTTTTTTCAATTACCAAAATGTATTGCTGGTAATTTTTTTTCAATTACCAAAATGTATTGCTGGTAATTTTTTGTCAGTTACCAAAATGTATTGCTGGTAATTTTTTTTCAATTACCAAAATGTATTGCTGGTAATTTTTTTTCAATTACCAAAATGTATTGCTAGTAATTTTTTTTTCAGTTACCAAAATGTATTGCTGGTAATTTTTTTTTCAGTCACCAAAATGTATTGCTGGTAATTTTTTTTCAATTACCAAAATGTATTGCTGGTAATTTTTTTTTCAGTTACCAAAATGTATTGCAGGTAATTTTTTTTCAATTACCAAAATATATTGCTGGTAATTTTTTTTTCAATTACCAAAATGTAATGCTGGTAATTTTTTTTCAATTACCAAAATGTATTGCTGGTAATTTTTTGTCAGTTACCAAAATGTATTGCTGGTAATTTTTTTTTCAGTTGCCAAAATGTATTGCTGGTAATTTTTTTTCAATTACCAAAATGTATTCCTGGTAATTTTTTTTCAATTACCAAAATGTATTGCAGGTGATTTTTTTTCAATTACCACAATGTATTGCTGGTAATTTTTTTTTCCGTTACCAAAATGTATTTCTGGTAATTTTTTTTCAATTACCAAAATGTATTGCTGGTAATTTTTTTTTCAGTTACCAAAATGTATTGCTGGTAATTTTTTTTCAATTACCAAAATGTATTGCTGGTAATTTTTTTCCAGTTACCAAAATGTATTGCTGGTAATTTTTTTTTCAGTTGCCAAAATGTATTGCTGGTAATTTTTTTTCAATTAGCAAAATGTATTCCTGGTAATTTTTTTTCAATTACCAAAATGTATTGCTGGTGATTTTTTTTCAATTACCACAATGTATTGCTGGTAATTTTTTTTTCAGTTACCAAAATGTATTTCTGGTAATTTTTTTTCAATTACCAAAATGTATTGCTTGTAATTTTTTTTTCAGTTACCAAAATGTATTGCTGGTAATTTTTTTTCAATGACCAAAATGTATTGCTGGTAATTTTTTTTCAATTACCAAAATGAATTGCTGGTAATTTTTTTTTCAGTTACCAAAATGTATTGCTGGTAATTTTTTTTTCAATTACCAAAATGTATTGCTGGTAATTTTTTTTTCAGTTACCAAAATGTATTGCTGGTAATTTTTTTTCAATTACCAAAATGTATTGCTGGTAATTTTTTTTCAATTACCAAAATGTATTGCTGGTAATTTTTTTTCAATTACCAAAATGTATTGCTGGTAATTTTTTTTTCAGTTACCAAAATGTATTGCTGGTAATTTTTTTTTCAGTTACCAAAATGTATTGCTGGTAATTTTTTTTCAATTACCAAAATGTATTGCTGGTAATTTTTTTTCAATTACCAAAATGTATTGCTGGTAATTTTTTTTTCAGTTGCCAAAATGTATTGCTGGTAATTTTTTTTCAATTACCAAAATGTATTCCTGGTAATTTTTTTTCAATTACCAAAATGTATTGCTGGTGATTTTTTTTCAATTACCACAATGTATTGCTGGTAATTTTTTTTTCAGTTACCAAAATGTATTTCTGGTAATTTTTTTTCAATTACCAAAATGTATTGCTGGTAATTTTTTTTTCAGTTACCAAAATGTATTGCTGGTAATTTTTTTTCAATGACCAAAATGTATTGCTGGTAATTTTTTTTCAATTACCAAAAAGAATTGTTGGTAATTTTTTTTCAGTTACCAAAATGTATTGCTGGTAATTTTTTTTTCAATTACCAAAATGTATTGCTGGTAATTTTTTTTTCAGTTACCAAAATGTATTGCTGGTAATTTTTTTTCAATTACCAAAATGTATTGCTGGTAATTTTTTTTCAATTACCAAAATGTATTGCTGGTAATTTTTTTTCAATTACCAAAATGTATTGCTGGTAATTTTTTTTTCAGTTACCAAAATGTATTGCTGGTAATTTTTTTTTCAGTTACCAAAATGTATTGCTGGTAATTTTTTTTCAATTACCAAAATGTATTGCTGGTAATTTTTTTTCAATTACCAAAATGTATTGCTGGTAATTTTTTTTCAATTACCAAAATGTATTGCTGGTAATTTTTTTTCAATTACCAAAATGTATTCCTGGTAATTTTTTTTCAATTACCAAAATGTATTGCTGGTAATTTTTTTTCAATTACCAAAATGTATTCCTGGTAATTTTTTTTCAATTACCAAAATGTATTGCTGGTGATTTTTTTTCAATTACCACAATGTATTGCTGGTAATTTTTTTTTCAGTTACCAAAATGTATTTCTGGTAATTTTTTTTCAATTACCAAAATGTATTGCTGGTAATTTTTTTTTCAGTTACCAAAATGTATTGCTGGTAATTTTTTTTCAATTACCAAAATGTATTGCTGGTAATTTTTTTTCAATTACCAAAATGTATTGCTGGTAATTTTTTTTCAATTACCAAAATGTATTGCTGGTAATTTTTTTTTCAGTTACCAAAATGTATTGCTGGTAATTTTTTTTTCAGTTACCAAAATGTATTGCTGGTAATTTTTTTTCAATTACCAAAATGTATTGCTGGTAATTTTTTTTCAATTACCAAAATGTATTGCTGGTAATTTTTTCTCAATTACCAAAATGTATTGCTGGTAATTTTTTGTCAGTTACCAAAATGTATTGCTGGTAATTTTTTTTTCAGTTGCCAAAATGTATTGTTGGTAATTTTTTTTCAATTACCAAAATGTATTCCTGGTAATTTTTTTTCAATTACCAAAATGTATTGCTGGTAATTTTTTTTCAATTACCAAAATGTATTGCTGGTAACTTTTTTTCAATTACCAAAATGTATTTCTGGTAATTTTTTTTCAATTACCAAAATGTATTGCTGGTGATTTTTTTTCAATTACCACAATGTATTGCTGGTAATTTTTTTTTCAGTTACCAAAATGTATTTCTGGTAATTTTTTTTCAATTACCAAAATGTATTGCTGGTAATTTTTTTTTCAATTACCAAAATGTATTGCTGGTAATTTTTTTTCAATTACCAAAATGTATTGCTGGTAATTTTTTGTCAGTTACCAAAATGTATTGCTGGTAATTTTTTTTTCAGTTGCCAAAATGTATTGCTGGTAATTTTTTTTCAATTACCAAAATGTATTCCTGGTAATTTTTCTTCAATTACCAAAATGTATTGCTGGTGATTTTTTTTCAATTACCACAATGTATTGCTGGTAATTTTTTTTTCAGTTACCAAAATGTATTTCTGGTAATTTTTTTCACTTACCAAAATGTATTGCTGGTAATTTTTTTTTCAGTTACCAAAATGTATTGCTGGTAATTTTTTTTCAATGACCAAAATGTATTGCTGGAAATTTTTTCAATTACCAAAATGAATTGCTGGTAATTTTTTTTTCAGTTACCAAAATGTATTGCTGGTAATTTTTTTTTCAGTTACCAAAATGTATTGCTGGTAATTTTTTTTCAATTACCAAAATGTATTGCTGGTAATTTTTTTTCAATTACCAAAATGTATTGCTGGTAATTTTTTTTCAATTACCAAAATGTATTGCTGGTAATTTTTTTTTCAGTTACCAAAATGTATTGCTGGTAATTTTTTTTCAATTACCAAAATGTATTGCTGGTAATTTTTTTTCAGTTACCAAAATGTATTGCTGGTAATTTTTTTTTCAGTTACCAAAATGTATTGCTGGTAATTTTTTTTTCAATTACCAAAATGTATTGCTGGTAATTTTTTTTTCAGTTACCAAAATGTATTGCTGGTAATTTTTTTTCAATTACCAAAATGTATTGCTGGTAATTTTTTTTCAATTACCAAAATGTATTGCTGGTAATTTTTTTTCAATTACCAAAATTTATTGCTGGTAATTTTTTTTTCAGTTACCAAAATGTATTGCTGGTAATTTTTTTTCAATTACCAAAATGTATTGCTGGTAATTTTTTTCAATTACCAAAATGTATTGCTGGTAATTTTTTTTCAATTACCAAAATGTATTGCTGGTAATTTTTTTTTCAGTTACCAAAATGTATTGCTGGTAATTTTTTTTTCAATTACCAAAATGTATTGCTGGTAATTTTTTTTTCAGTTACCAAGGTGTATTGCTGGTAATTTTTTTTTCAATTACCAAAATGTATTGCTGGTAATTTTTTTTCAATTACCAAAATGTATTGCTGGTAATTTTTTTTCAATTACCAAAATGTATTGCTGGTATTTTTTTTTTCAATTACCTAAATGTATTGCTGGTAATTTTTTTTCAGTTATCAAAATGTATTGCTGGTAATTTTTTTTTCAGTTACCAAAATATATTGCTGGTAATTTTTTTTTCAATTACCAAAATGTATTGCTGGTAATTTTTTTTCACTTACCAAAATGTATTGCTGGTAATTTTTTTTTCAATTACCAAAATGTATTGCTGGAAATTTCTTTTTCAATTACCAAAATGTATTGCTGGTAATTTTTTTTCAATTACCAAAATGTATTGCTGGTAATTTTTTTTCAATTACCAAAATGTATTGCAGGTAATTTTTTTTTCAGTTACCAAAATGTATTGCTGGTAATTTTTTTTTCAGTTACCAAAATGTATTGCTGGTAATTTTTTTTCAATTACCAAAATGTATTGCTGGTAATTTTTTTTCAATTGCCAAAATGTATTGCTGGTAATTGTTTTTCAATTACCAAAATGTATTGCTGGTAATTTTTTTTTCAGTTACCAAAATGTATTGCTGGTAATTTATTTTCAATTATCAAAATGTATTGCTGGTAATTTTTTTTCAATTACCAAAATGTATTGCTGGTAATTTTTTTCAATTACCAAAATGTATTGCTGGTAATTTTTTTTCAATTACCAAAATGTATTGCTGGTAATTTTTTTTTCAGTTACCAAAATGTATTGCTGGTAATTTTTTTTCAATTACCAAAATGTATTGCTGGTAATTTTTTTTCAGTTACCAAAATGTATTGCTGGTAATTTTTTTTTCAATTACCAAAATGTATTGCTGGTACTATCTTTTATTTTTAAAAAAATATATTGCTGATAATATTTTTTCCGTACAAATATGTATTGCTGGTAATTTTTTACTATCAATTTTTTACCATTGGGGTCTTGACTATGAAAATGTATTTCTACACTTTCATAGATGAAGGTGTAGATATACATTTTCATAGGGAAATAGCTTTGACCGAAATTTGGGAGTTAACTATTTGTCTATAGCTGGGACCCTAACAGATGCTACCACACCGAGTCACGGTGAACCTGGGAACAACAGCACTCTAGAAGTGGTTCCACGCTCCTCCAAACCTCCCGGATCAGAGGCCTTCCTGCCATATATCGTTTATCATTATACCCGGGACTGCGTTATAATGAACGACAAAACAATGAATACGTATGGTAACACCATCATGATGATATGGAGTTTGGTTTGGTTTGGTTTGTTGTGTTTTACGGCATATCAACCTCAATGGGTTATTTAATGCCGACAACTTTTTTTCCTGGTAATATTTTGTTTTGTCAAAAATCTATTTCTGGTAATATTTTTTCGCCAAAAATGTATAGCTGGTAATATTTTTTTTTCAAAAACATATTGCTGGTAATAGTTTTTTTCTTCAAAAATTTATTTCTGGCAATAATTTTTTACAAAGTATTTTTGGTATTAAAACCTATTTTTACACTTTTATAATATGTTTTACTTCAGTTCCGGGGTTAACTATTTGCTCATAGGTGAGACCCTAACAAGTGCTACCACCCAGGGTCAGGGTGGACCTGGGAACAACAGCAATTAAGAGGTGGTTCCACGCTCCTCAAAACCTTCTGATCAGAGGCCTTGCTGCTGGACGTAGTTTATCGTCATACCCAGGTCGCGATGATATGGAGTGTGACTGTGTGGGGACCACATCTATAATTACCAAAAAAACGATTTCATGGACATATATTTCTAATTTAGGCATTAAAAAAATCGTTTGACTGTTGGAAAAAATGATTAGTCACGCGCGTTTGCGCCAAAATTTTAAAATTAGCATTTAATTTCTTAGATTCATAATCTAGCTACCGAGATTCCGCGACTTCATTGTAAATCTGTAACAAGTCTGTAGAATCAAAAGTAGCACCTTCTATTGCCGGAATTACCACATTTCTCGGCCACCTGTCACGCCATTCTTCTTCTTTATGCGCCGTGTCTCTTCAGGATGTAGACGATCATGGCCCTCCACGACTTCCTGCCCCTTGTAGCTCTTAATAAATTTTGCCTTTTTGTTATTTTTCCTCAGCCCTCTTCCTTCATCCATTTACTCAAGTTCATTCTTCTTCTTCTTCTTCTTCTTCTTCTTCTTCTTCTTCTTCTTCTTCTTCTTCTTCTTCTTCTTCTTCTTCTATGTGCTGTGTCTTTTCATAACGTTGGCGATCATGGCTCTCCACAATTCCCTGTCCTTCGTAGCTCTTAATAAATTTTGTCTTTTTATTATTTCTCCTAAATCTTGTTCGCCATCCATTTACTCAAGCTCATTCTTCTTCTTCTATGTGCAGTGACTCTTCAGGACGTAGGTGATCATGGCTCTCCACAATTTCCTATAATAAATTTTATCTTTTTGTTATTTCCCCTAAACTCTGTTCCGTCATCCATTGACTCAAGCTCATTCTTCTTCTTCTATGTGCAGTGACTCTTCAGGACGTAGGTGATCATGGCTCTCCACAATTTCCTATAATAAATTTTATCTTTTTGTTATTTCCCCTAAACTCTGTTCCGTCATCCATTGACTCAAGCTCATTAAGTATGTTACACACTGTCTCTAGTTCCCGCAATCTGTCCTGTGAGTATCAGATTTTCCAAGCCTTTCTTCCTCCTTATGTTCCCCAATAAATTCCAACTGCTTCTTCCCGATATTAAGTATAAGTTTCCTTTTTGTTTCCATTTTCTCCAAAACTTCGTAGTTACCCACATGTTCGGTCCACGGTATCCTCAGCATCTTCCTGTAGAACCACATTTCTGTTGCTTCATGTCTCCTCTTTATCTTTGAATAGATCGTCCATTACTCCCTTTAGTACCCTTTTTCCAGTTCCTATCGAAATTTTCCTATTTCTTAGTACTCTACTTAGCTTTTGGAAAACATCTTTTGCCATCCCAATACGCCTTCGGATCTCAGCGTCATTATTTTCGTCCTCTGTTAAAACAGTTCCCAGAAATTTAAATTTCCGCTCTTGTCTGATTTTGGTACCGCCGATAACTATGTCTCCTTGCCATTGATATTTAATTCTTTCTTCTCGCTTCGCCTTCACTACCTTCTGTAAGAGTTTTCTAGCCTTCTGTCTGTGTCTACTATCAACACTAAAATTATAATCCACAAAAGGAGGCTAGGTTATAAGCGAAGTCGTCGATACAATTATAAATAAGAAATACATTTATTTGAAGAGAAAGAATGGAGAAAACTGATTAAAATGCAAAAAGTTTTTTCATTCACAAATTATCCACTGTCAATAAAATTGGAAAACAATTAATAACAGATGAACATCTGTATTCTCTTGGGTTGCTGTATAAATTACTACAAAAATCCATTACAAATAATTTAAATATAAAAAAGTTTTGCAAATAATTTTGCTATAAAAATGCATTGCAAAGGGTTTAACTATGAAAATGCATTGCAAATGATTTTACTATAAAATGCATTGCAAATGATTTTACTATAAAAATGTATTGCAAATGATTTTACTATAAAAATGCATTGTAAATAATTTTGTTATAAAAATGCATTGCAAATGATTTTATTATAAAAATACATTGCAAATGATTTTACTATAAAAATGCATTGTAAATAATTTTATTATAAAAATACATTGCAAATGATTTTACTATAAAAATGCATTGCAAATGATTTTACTATAAAATACATTGCAAATGATTTTACTATAAAATGCAATGCAAATGATTTTACGATAAAAATGTATTAAAATGATTTTACTTTAAAATTCATTGCAAATTATTTTAATATAAAATGTATTAAAGTGAATTTATTATAAAATGCATGGGAAATGATTCTAATATACAAATACATTACAAATTATTTTATTATAAAAATACATTGGAAATGATTTTAAAGTAAATTCAATTTTTAAATAATTTTACTAAGAAAATGCACTGAAAATATCTTTACAATAAAAGAGCATTGTAAATTATTTTACTGAGAAAATGCATTGGAAATAGTTTTATTGTCAAAATATATTGAAACCTATTTTATATAGAAAATGCATTGCAAATGATTTTACTATAAAAATGCATTGCAAATGATTTTACTATAAAAATGAATTACAAATGATTTTATTATAAAAATGAATTGCAAATGATTTTACTTTAAAAATGCATTGCAAATGATTTTACTATAAAATGCATTGCAAATGATTTTACTATAATAATGAATTACAAATTATTTTACTGTAAAATGCATTGCAAATGATTTTACTATAAAAACGAATTGCAAATGATTTTACTATACAAAGTCATTGAAAATATCGATATCAAATACGTTGAAAATGTTTTTACTATGAAAATGCATTATAAATTTTTTTATTATTAAAAAATCATTGTAAATTCCTAGAGTAAAAGTTATAACACAGATAACCTAAAACATTGATCCACTCTTTTTTTTTTTTTGCCTTTTTAATGACAAAATTACGTCAAGCAAGAAATAAGTCGACCTCATTTTCTCTGTCGTCGATGTAGCGTGTGAATTTTTATTGTGAATATAATATTAACAATTCCAAAAAACATATCATTTAATATATTTTACCTTTTTTTTTTATTCATTTCACCTCAAGTAAGGCGGGAATACTACTAATACGCAGGATGGGGTGGGGTGGGGGTACAGGGAGTGAAAATGACAAAAAATACATACGGTGAGGATTGAGAAAAGGATAAAAGATGAACGGGATTCAAGAAGATTGAAGATGGCGATTGACATTGCATTTAAATTTTTTAAGATTATAGTTTTCAGGGAAGCAAGTAAACGGAAGGGAGTTCCACTGTCGGGAAGTGCAAGAAAAGAAACTGTTGGGATATATGGCTACTTAATACAAGCTTACGGACACATCAAATTGAAACGTACGATCACCGATGTTAAGCAACGTCGGGCCTGGTCAGTACCTATATGGGTGATTGCTTCGGAATACAAGGTGCTATAGGTTTGGGATGTAATAGATAACGGCTTGGAATTGTAAATCGGAGAGCCGTGTTCCATTTCCAGTCGCGCTCGTTATATTTCACTTACGTGCAAATACTCCTGGGAAATGCATGAATCCACCTCTCCCTCAAGGTCACATGGCACAGTGGATAAAGGCGTTAGTTACATCCAGTGACAGACCCCAAAGAGTGTGAGTTCAATACCCGGTTAAGGCAGTGGAGAACTTGGAGAGGGGGAATTAACAGGAGATAACTGACATCCATTAAACATGGCACGTGGAACTAGAACAGTCTATCCCAGTGAGCGAAATAAAGGGTTCAGTTCAACATTCCAACCACCTGAAGAAGGCCGTAGCGTACAACGGCCGAAACGTTGTAATAAATATGGCGACAAAGATGAGGACAATAGTCCGAATAATGTAAACAGTGTACATAATACCTCATCTCAGAAATATAGACAGATACTGACCTCTTCCCTTGTCTCACAAAATCATTATTACCTCAGAAATTCTTATTCTTACCATCCTAAAATATTTTCTAGCTTTAAATAACCTAAAAGAATCAAAGGTCAATAGTTATCTATCCTTCTTATCCTCATAATCTTTAATTCCTACTACCTCCCTTTTCATTATTATCGAACACCTAACCTATCGAACACCATAAAAAAAGAATTAACAGTAACCCTGGTATTGGGTGAATCTAAGAATAAGAATGCAATAGTTCCATTGAAAATGGATATTCAGAGGTTTTTCAACATTAAACTCAATTTGAGCCAGGTTTTTATTAGTCACGTTGATCACATCTCTGCCCTTTGTACGAATCGCCTTCGCTGCTTCCGATCAAACGGTCCGGTGAAATTTTCGGATCTGTCTAACGCCGCCGCCGCTGAGCAGCATGATGTGTACAGAAGTCGGCGACCCCCGTGATAAGCCGTCGTTACCCACGCGTGTCGAACTCGACTCGGCATTCGATGCCTGGAGAAGACGACCGAACCCGATCGTTTAGAGGAAGTAAAAGTCGTAACAAGGTCGCCGCAGGTTCATTACCATCTGGTGCGAGAAATGTAAAACGCAGTCTCGGTTCCAAAATTCCGCCCGCCCCCTCCCCGGAGAAAGGAGAGTTCGTGGGCACGCGTGCGCGATTCGGGGGTCTGCGCCCAGCGATTGTTTCGTAAGGTGCAGGGGATCATCGCAAGAGCCGCACCGAAGAAGGCGACGTCCGCCACCCGCTCGCTTTCGGAGTTAAGCGCTGATATTTGATCCACGCAATGATAGAAAAAAATTTAAAAATTAACTGAACCGTTTTCCCCGGCGTAAATGTGCATGCGTTTTTACCGAAAGTTTTGCAGACACTAACGAATAAACACGTCCAAAACATAAAGTTCAAAAACCAGCTACAAAAGTGATTATCCATCGATCTCGATTCTTTTTATGCCCTTCTGAGCTTGAAACGAGTCCAATTGTCAACTCATACGTTTGCTAGAGGTGTTAGTCACCGCTCGGGTACTTCAAGGTACCTCAGTTTCTTAGTCGATCTCGATTCTTTTTATGCCCTTCCGAGCTTGAAACGAGTCCAATTGTCAACTCATACGTTTGCTAGAGGTGTTAGTCACCGCTCGGGTACTTCAAGGTACCTCAGTTTCTTAGTCGATCTCGATTCTTTTTATGCCCTTCTGAGCTTGAAACGAGTCCAATTGTCAACTCATACGTTTGCTAGAGGTGTTAGTCACCGCTCGGGTACTTCAAGGTACCTCAGTTTCTTAGTCGATCTCGATTCTTTTTATGCCCTTCTGAGCTTGAAACGAGTCCAATTGTCAACTCATACGTTTGCTAGAGGTGTTAGTCACCGCTCGGGTACTTCAAGGTACCTCAGTTTCTTAGTCGATCTCGATTCTTTTTATGCCCTTCTGAGCTTGAAACGAGTCCAATTGTCAACTCATACGTTTGTTAGAGGTGTTAGTCACCGCTCGGGTACTTCAAGGTACCTCAGTTTCTTAGTCGATCTCGATTCTTTTTATGCCCTTCTGAGCTTGAAACGAGTCCAATTGTCAACTCATACGTTTGCTAGAGGTGTTAGTCACCGCTCGGGTACTTCAAGGTACCTCAGTTTCTTAGTCGATCTCGATTCTTTTTATGCCCTTCTGAGCTTGAAACGAGTCCAGTTGTCAACTCATACGTTTGCTAGAGGTGTTAGTCACCGCTCGGGTACTTCAAGGTACCTCAGTTTCTTAGTCGATCTCGATTCTTTTTATGCCCTTCTGAGCTTGAAACGAGTCCAATTGTCAACTCATACGTTTGCTAGAGGTGTTAGTCACCGCTCGGGTACTTCAAGGTACCTCAGTTTCTTAGTCGATCTCGATTCTTTTTATGCCCTTCTGAGCTTGAAACGAGTCCAATTGTCAACTCATACGTTTGCTAGAGGTGTTAGTCACCGCTCGGGTACTTCAAGGTACCTCAGTTTCTTAGTCGATCTCGATTCTTTTTATGCCCTTCTGAGCTTGAAACGAGTCCAGTTGTCAACTCATACGTTTGCTAGAGGTGTTAGTCACCGCTCGGGTACTTCAAGGTACCTCAGTTTCTTAGTCGATCTCGATTCTTTTTATGCCCTTCTGAGCTTGAAACGAGTCCAATTGTCAACTCATACGTTTGCTAGAGGTGTTAGCCACCGCTCGGTTACTTCAAGGTACCTCAGTTTCTTAAAAACAACTAAAAAGTTTATCTGAAAATGAAACGTGTTTCTCATCATAATTGACGGGGAAGAGGTTAAACTTATATAATTTAATATAATTCACAATTATTATTTATATTATTTCATTTATTATATATATTATGATACTTTTATGTGTGACGTGACCCTACAGAACGTAGGCAATCACGGCTCTCCAATCCTCCCTATACCTTGTAGCTCTCAATAAGTTTTGTCCCTTTGCTACTTCACCCAGACCCTGTTCTGTCATTCACTTTCGAAACACCAGAAGTAGGTCGGAGCCTACAACGTCCGAAACGTCGTGAAAATGAAAATAAAGAAGAGGACAACAGTCCGAACAATGTAAATAATGTCAATAATTACAATACCTCATCTCAGAAATATGGACAGATCCTGAAGAAAACCGGAGCGTACAATGGCCGAAACGTCGTGAAAATGAAAATAAAGAAGAGGACAACAGTCCGAACAATGTAAATAATGTCAATAATTACAATACCTCATCTCAGAAATATGGACAGATCCTGAAGAAAACCGGAGCGTACAATGGCCGAAACGTCGTGAAAATGAAAATAAAGAAGAGGACAACAGTCCGAACAATGTAAATAATGTCAATAATTACAATACCTCATCTCAGAAATATGGACAGATCCTGAAGAAAACCGGAGCGTACAATGGCCGAAACGTCGTGAAAATGAAAATAAAGAAGAGGACAACAGTCCGAACAATGTAAATAATGTCAATAATTACAATACCTCATCTCAGAAATATGGACAGATCCTGAAGAAAACCGGAGCGTACAATGGCCGAAACGTCGTGAAAATGAAAATAAAGAAGACGACAACAGTCCGAACAATGTAAATAATGTCAATAATTACAATACCTCATCTCAGAAATATGGACAGATCCTGAAGAAAACCGGAGCGTACAATGGCCGAAACGTCGTGAAAATGAAAATAAAGAAGAGGACAACAGTCCGAACAATGTAAATAATGTCAATAATTACAATACCTCATCTCAGAAATATGGACAGATCCTGAAGAAAACCGGAGCGTACAATGGCCGAAACGTCGTGAAAATGAAAATAAAGAAGACGACAACAGTCCGAACAATGTAAATAATGTCAATAATTACAATACCTCATCTCAGAAATATGGACAGATCCTGAAGAAAACCGGAGCGTACAATGGCCGAAACGTCGTGAAAATGAAAATAAAGAAGACGACAACAGTCCGAACAATGTAAATAATGTAAATATTTAAAATACTTTATCTCAGACATATAGACTGATTCCGAGGAAGGAAAGAGCTTACATCGTCCGAAACGTTGCGAATATAACAAAAAAGATGAGGACAACAATCCGAACAATGTAAATAATTTCAATAATTTATATCAGAAATATAGACATAAACTTTCTGTTTCCGTTTATCTCAAGTCATATTTATCATCTTTGAATTTTCTACTCTCATTCATGTTTTATCCATTGATAGTTTCGGTGTTTTTAATGTTAAGAAAACATTACTTATAATTTCCGTGTATTTTAAGCTTAAATCCCGATATATGTTTTCCTATTTTCTTACTTTTTCTAAATTCAACCAACTTGTGTTTATTTATTGATGTCCTATTTGTTGTTTTTGTTTATCTAAACGCTTATCTATATAAAAAAAAACGTTAATTTCCTTTTGAGTTTCTAAAATACGTAATGTATATATATGTTTATATAAGTACATCATTTATTTTTCAAAAGTTATCGTAGCCGGGGGTGATAATGGCGACAAGCTCTCATTGTTTATAAAAATGATTCCATAGCATGCATCTCAAATAGCCTCTGACAAGTCCAACTCCAAGTCGGAGAATGGGCAAAGGCGGATTACTGGTGTCTCATAACCAGCTGCGTCGAGTAGATTGAACTCAGCGGGCCGGGAAGGCAGTCCATGTAGAGAAAAGAAAACCCTGATTTTAAATCTTTGTTGGTTTGTAGTTATACCCAAAGCACAAAAAATGTAATAAAATTAAATCGACACAGAAAATTGGGAGTGGAGCCCCGAAGTCGGTTGACTGTAAACACTGACAACTTTCCGGCAACTCCTGCAGCCAAGCCGTCCCCAAATATAATACGCTGTATTACTTTTTATCAGATTGGTGTCCGAGAGTGAGGTGAGGGCATACAGTCTGGGAAGCACATAGAGTCCATATATACTCTCCAGATTAGGAGAAGAAAAACTATGAATTCAAACCAACTGCTGTATTGTAGGTCTTCCCTCTTTAAATTCTGAGAAGAGGGGTGAGGTAACCTCAACATCCACGGTTGAAAAACGAACCGACAAGCCATTGAACTATTCTGCCTTGAACGTCACCATAAACCACAATTATGAGATGGAGGGGACTGGTGACCACAGCGGTGGTGTAAAATGCGCTGAATAAAATGAATGAACGAATGCATGTATATATTCCAAGACTGTATTTCTACTCTCCCCCAGCTATGGACAAAATAGCAGGACAGACTGGGTTCTATATCCTCTAGGAAACACTGTCCACCTGCCTTTAGGCAAAACTCACCTCCTTTAGGCAAAGGCTATGTAACTTATGTGCTAATACCATTGGGAAAGATATGAATCCATCTCTACTTTCCTCCAGCTATGGGCAAAATAGCAGACAGGGTTCTATATCCTCTAGGAAACCCTGACCACCTTTGGGCATAAGCTATGTAACTTATTTTTCCATAGGAAACGTATGAATCCATCTCTTCATGCTTCCATTCTTAAAATATGGGTAAAATGGCAAGGCAATTCTAAATTCAAAACAACGTGCCTAGATAAAAAAAAAAGGCAACTTCCAAAACAAATCCGCCTCTGGAGTAGGGACTGGGTAATCACAAGAACCCCGGTGCAAAACGAACCGGCAAACCATTGCACTATTCTGCCTTGAATGTCACCATAAACCACAACTGTGTGATGGAGGGGAGTGGTAACCCCAGCGGTGTAAAATTCCTCTTACTGAATAAATGAATGAAGGAATTTGATCAAATCAGATTGCAACTGAGTTAAAAGAAAAGGCTAGAAGCTGTTTGAAAGGTGATGCAAGACAGTTCAGACTTGACACGAAAGGCAAGCACCGTGATTGGATCAATCTCAGTGTGGCTATCGATTTAGTTGTAACGTATCTTTTGAAATTGTTTCAAGCGTTGTTAGAAAGGCGAAGACAAGTAGCGGGACACCTCGGTATTTGACCGAGTAAACCGACTGCGTCTCGGACATCTTAGCGCGGGGACAATTTGGCGCCCTGAGTCTGGTACAGAGAGTGTTTCAACAACGGTATTAAACGATTCTTCACAAATTAGGGCGAGATATCACACAAGACTGCCAACATGTTAACAAGAGGAAAAAGTGAAATTCAGACCGAAAGACGAATTCTATATTTCCAACAATTTTAGAAAAATGTGTAAAATGAGCGAATGTTTCTATTTTATAAATAGGAAAGCATAATAATTAGAGGAATGATTAAAAAATGAATCAGCAAAACGTTGAATCCACCAAATTGATTCCGTCTCACGACTCTTATCATCATGAACAGTTTTTGAAGCGTTTTAATTTCACGTAAATTTACTTCCTGCGGGTTCTCCTGCTATATATTTAGAGATTCTTGATAAAATCCAAAGAATCTGTGATGTTATTGGTTAGGGTTGACATCTCGACTTCAATCTCTTTCTTCATCGACTTGACATAGCTTTCTTATGCCTTTTCTACAAATACTTTCATTGTTCTTATGAACTTTCCTCTATGGTACCTAGACTTTATGAATTTAAGTACAGTACTAGATTGGCGTTTACTTCTAACTTGAAGAACTCTCTTACGTGTTCTTGGTTTCTAGTCAATTTTGATCTTCAAAAATTTCAATGCAATGTCAATCGTTATCTTCTGTCTTCTTAATTCCTCTTCTTTTATTGTCCTTTCCCCTCACGAAAGTCTTCTAATTCTCTTTCACTCTTCTTACTTTCCACTCAACTTTGATCTTCAAACATTTCAATGCAATGTCAATCGTTATCTTCTGTCTTCTTAATTCCTCTTCTTTTATTGTCCTTTCCCCTCACTAAAGTCTTCTAATTCTCTTTCACTCTTCTTACTTTCCACTCAACTTTGATCTTCAAACATTTCAATGCAATGCCAATCGTTATCTTCTGTCTTCTTAATTCCTCTTCTTTTATTGTCCTTTCCCCTCACTAAAGTCTTCTAATTCTCTTTCACTCTTCTTACTTTCCACTCAACTTTGATCTTCAAAAATTTCAATGCAATGTCAATCGTTATCTTCTGTCTTCTTAATTCCTCTTCTTTTATTGTCCTTTCCCCCCACTAAAGTCTTCTAATTCTCTTTCACTCTTCTTACTTTCCAGTCAACTTTGATCTTCAAAAGTTTCACTGAAATGTCAATCGTTATCTTCTGTCTTCTTAATTCCTCTTCTTTTATTGTTCCCTCTCCTTAATAGTGTTTTTTTTTTCTTCTCTTTATTGCATTTCTTGGATTGAAATGATTAAAAAAAACTCAAGAATGATGAGAGTTTAATGAGGGCAGTCATGTTTTCGTAAAAAATTGGTTAAAACTTTTCGAAACTTTTCCTATGAAATTAAAATTTGGATTTCATCACAGTAAGTGGCGCCGAAATGTTCTCGGATTATAAAATGTTTCCATGACACCAAAATATCCATGCTGAACTCATTTAAATAACTAATGGTAAAAACCAGAAAACACGTGGACTGACTGTGCATTGTTTTTTGTTTGTTTGTTTCTTCTTTTTTTGTTTGTTTGTTTGTTTGTTTGTTTGTTTTTTAGCTGCATATCAACTCCTTATGGGTCATTTAATGCTGAAATTTAACTTTCTTGGGCACATTAGTCATTTCTTTGACAAAAATGTATTGCTGGTAATTTGTTTTACTATGAAAATTTATTGCTGGTATTTTCACTATGATTTTTTATACTTTCATAATGTTTTGACCACAGCTTGGGAGTTAACTATTTGCTAGCATCCGGGGTCAGGGTAGACCTGGGAGAAACAGCAATTAAAAGGTAGTTTCACGCTCCTCAAAACCTCCCGATCAGAGGCCTTGCTACCGGATGTAGTTTATCGTCGCACCCAGGATGGGTGACCGTGCATAAAAAATACGTGGAAGAGGAAGACAAACCACAGAACAAAATTGAATAAAGAAAACTGAATCATTAACTGATTTTTGCGAGTAAGATGAAAAAGAAATTTGAAATTTTCAAGTGACAAATGTCATCGTCATGACCGGAATGCCGAGATTGGTTGATTTGTTTTTTAACGGTATATCAACTCCTTATGGGTCATTTATGGCCGAGCTTTAATTTCGTTAGAGCTTTGAAGCTTTGAATAAAAATATGATATAGGTTATTCTGCTTTCACAATTGAATACATGGTAGATAATACTCAGCTTTTTTGTATATACATGTTTTTATGTTTTATGATTACTAGAGGCGGTGATACGCGTGTTTTATGTTGGAGTTTTGCTGAAGTTACATTTTGGAATACGGTTTGATTTTTTAAGAAATTGTAGGATATTATATGGACTAATGTCATGAAAGATTTCTTTCATGTTGGTTGTTTGGTTTTGTTTAGTGGCATGTCAACACTTCCATGGGTTATTTAATGCTGAAATCGAAATATTTGGAACACAATTTTATGGCTTCAACTAAATATATTTTGAACGCAATTGTAGGCCTTCAACTACAGATAAAATGTATTGTTGGTCATTTTTGCTATAAAATGTATTGGTAATGCCATGAAAGTATTCTTTCCCGTTGGTTAATTGGTTGGTTGAATTTATTTTGCGGCATATCAACTTCTATGTGTTATTTTAGTGCTAAAATATATATATATATATATATATATATATATATATATATATATATCTATATATTGTACGTAATTTTCTGCTTTCAACTACAGATACTTTGTAAATAATTTTATACTTTCAGAGATATATATTTTATAGATCATATAATGTGTTTTTAGTAATTTTACTATAAAAATTTACTGTTGATTTTTCTTTGGGAGGTTCTCCA
Organism: Acanthosepion esculentum; assembly: GCA_964036315.1. Classification (NCBI taxonomy): domain Eukaryota; kingdom Metazoa; phylum Mollusca; class Cephalopoda; order Sepiida; family Sepiidae; genus Acanthosepion; species Acanthosepion esculentum. The sequence continues at coordinate 36,586,968 of OZ038515.1, read as the reverse complement.
TTTTGTTAATACCTGGGACCCTAACTGATGCTACAACCCCGGGTCAGGGTGGACCTGTGAACAACAACAAGGAAGAGGTGGTTCCACGCTCCTCAAAACCTCCAATCTCCCGATCAGAGGCCTTGCTTCCGGATTTAGTTTATCATCATACCCAGGACGAGCAATGGTAAGAACATTCTAGTTCGGTTAGTTCTGAATTAGAAAAGTTAGAAATTGAAAAAAATTCGGAGAAGAATGAAATCATCTTGCTGAATCATACTCTTGAAATCATCTACGCAAATATTAAACGAAACGTGGTAAAATGGCTATGGCTTTGCATAGGCTCTTCTTCTTCTTCTATGGGTCGTGTCCCTTCAGGACGTTGGCGGTCATAGTTCTCCACAATTTCCTGTCCTTTTTAGAACTAAATAGACTTTTTGCCATCTCTCCCAAAAACCTGCTTCGCCATCCATTCACTCAAGATCTCCAGGGAGGAGGTTGTTAGCTTTCCTCTGATTGCTTTACATTCAATCTGTCCTGTGAGTATAAAACTTTCCAAGACCTCATCCCTCACAGTGCCCCAGAAATTGCAACTGTCCCTTACTGATGTTAAGCATAAGGGTATTTTTTGTTGCAATTGCCTCTAGAAATTCGTCATTGCTCACATGTTCGGTCCGTGCTATTCTCATCATCCTTCTGTAGAACCACATTTCTGTTGCTTCAAGTCTTTAATCTGGTTGCTTAAACGATATATTACTTCTTACTAAGTTAGCTAATGCCGATTATTAGTTTTAACGAATTAGGAAGGTAGACATATGTCCGGTTTACACGAGAGTCAAAGAAGTAGACAAAGATTTGGTTTACACTTGAATAAAAAAGGTAGACATAGATTCAGTTTAAACTATAGTCAAAAGAGTAGACATAGGCCTGGTTTAAACTATAGGCAAAAGAGTAGACATAGGCCTGGTTTAAACTATAGGCAAAAGAGTAGACATAGGCCTGGTTTAAACTATAGGCAAAAGAGTAGACATAGGCCTGGTTTAAACTATAGGCAAAAAGTTAGACATACGTTAGTTTTAGACTAGTTTCAAAAACATAGACATATATCAGCTTTACATTAGATTAAAAAAGGTACACATAGGTCCGGTTTATACCAATGTCAAAAAAGTAGAAATATATCCTGTTTACACTAAAGTTAAAAACGGTACACATAGGTCCGGTGTATACTAGCATTAAAAAGTGATAAGTTTGATTTGCACTAAAGTCAAAAGTGTAGACATAGGCCACGATTGCGCGTGAATCAGAAAGGTAAATTGACAGATTTGAGGGGGGGAGTAGTTGTTTTTATGGCTTATCGACATTTTGTGGGTTATTTACAGCCTGAACAAATTTTGGATTTTAAGAATGCTTCTGTTTTTGCTAGCGAATTTCTCATCTCGAGACAGGGGCTACCTCAGAAAGGCAGCAAAGATCCGATTTTACATTAGAGTCGAAAAGGTTGACATGCGTCCAATTTCAACTACTCATTATGTACTCCACTTGAAAGTGATCATTTTTAGGTGTGTCTTTTCTGCAGGGATTTCATTGGAGTATTCGACAACTAGATAACAGCAGCGTGTCTAGAATTGGCTTTTCACTCCGGTGTCCAATTTGTGTTAAGTGTGTCCTCGTATGTCACATTTTAAGCATTGATGAGTACCGAAGCTGTTATATAATCGAGGGATCGCAAGTAGCTTCAATAGACTAGACAGAAGTGGAATATGGTAATATTTAACGTGTCCGCAAAATTATGGTGTCTCAAGGGCGGTTATTCCCTTGAGACCGCTATTATTGTCTACACTTTTGCCTCCGTTGGTAATGTTTCTTTACTAGGTTATAAAATATATGAACAAAGTACAGTGCAATATTTATTATTTACATTTTATAAAGATTTATTTACATAAATTTAAGAAATACATTTAAAAAGAAATCTTTTTATTCAAAGATTTATAAAATAGTAATAAAATTATCAAAATACGTAAACCAAATACAATACAATACAATGCCATGTTATTTACCATTTTATAAATAACCATGAAAAGTTTTTTTATTCAATCTCATAAATAAATAGTGTTTGACATCTTTGTTGTCATTCTCAAAAATAAAGAAAATGTCTAAATCCATTTTCATATATTTGGGCCTTATTAAAATTCTAACCATCGCTCTTTTAAAAACAATAAACATGGCCGATGGATCTAAAAGTGTCTAGGGAATAACTATTCTTTTGAGACAACTTTTTTTTGCGCGCACAAAGATTAAACATTGCCTGGAATATTTTCCGTTATTTGTTTATTTATTTTGTTAAGTTCAAATCAACGGGGGAGATTTGATCAGTTCTTTTTTCCACAAGAAAAGATGTATTTGGTAGGTAGCCAGAACATTCACCTAACCCTTACCCCTGCAAAGAAACTTGGCATCCTCATGAAGGAGCGTGTTCCAAATATGCTTGTTTAATTTGATCATCAAACAGGAATCTTTCGCGATAACATTTCATGCAGGTGATCAAATGTTTGGGAGGAATTAATAAGGCGACACAAATTGTCGGAAACATCCACTTCTTGGTTGGATGTCGTAAAGTCATTCTGTACGAATTCAGTTAAAAATATCGATAGAAACTTGTTTATAACGGATTCGATCTTAACATGAAAAACGCTTTATTGAATCACAAGATTAAATGATACTTTTCAATGTATTTAATATTACCTGTGCTAATTTGCTATGCATTTTAATAACAAGATCATTTATAATGCATTTTTATAACAAAATCATTTATAATGCATTTTTATAGTAAAATCATTTGCAATGCATTTTTATAGTAAAATCATTTGCAATGGATTTTTATAGTAAAATCATTTGCAATACATTTTTATAGTAAAATCATTTGCAATGGATTTTTATAGTAAAATCATTTGCAATACATTTTTATAGTAAAATCATTTGCAATGGATTTTTATAGTAAAATCATTTGCAATACATTTTTATAGTAAAATCATTTGCAATGGATTTTTATAGTAAAATCATTTGCAATACATTTTTATAGTAAAATCATTTGCAATGGATTTTTATAGTAAAATCATTTGCAATACATTTTTATAACAAAATCATTTATAATGCATTTTTATAGTAAAATCATTTGCAATGGATTTTTATAGTAAAATCATTTGCAATACATTTTTATAGTAAAATCATTTGCAATGCATTTTATAGTAAAATCATTTGCAATACATTTTTATAGTAAAATCATTTGCAATGCCTGTTTATAGTAAAATCATTTACACTAAAGTTTTATAGTAAAATCATTTGCAATGCTTCTACTAAAATCATTTATAATTCATTTTCATCGTAAAAATCATTTGCAAATCACTTTTATAATAAGGTAACTTTGCATAGTAAAAGCAATTCCAATGCATTTTATAATAAAATAATTTTGCAATTAATTTTCATCGTAAACTTGTTGACAATAAAATCGTAATGTATTTTTATTATAGATCATTTACAACACATTTTATAGTGGAAGGCAATGTAATGTACTTTTATTGTAGATCATTTGCAACACATTTTATAGTGGAAGGCAATGTAACGAATTTTTATTGTAAAATCATTTGCAATGCATTTTGCAAGGTAATTTTCTCGTACAGATTACAAATTTAACATAAACATATAAAAATATTTAATCCAGTAAAAAATCTACTATTTATATGCAAATAACCTACTATATATATATATATATATATATATATATATATATATATATATATATATATATATATATATGAAGAAATATAGTCTTAAAGTGTGCTATATTTATGGGATAAAGTGCTCAATATCAGAGACAGAGCATGTGTAAATATAAAAGTGTACATAGAAGTCAACACTTAGAGGCGACAGTCTGTTACATGCTCGATGCAATCGTCAGGCCACGAGTTCTGGTATTTTTTTCGGCTATTTATATATACGGGTCAGTGGTGCATTGTGGGTAGTCTATTTTGGCAGATATTTTACCGGAAGTCGTTTATTTGTTTATTTGTGTCAAATTAATTTGCTTGTTTTTATTTAATTTATTTTTGTTTTTTATCCTTTCTATTTATTTTATTTTAATTTTTTATTTTGATCGGTGTTTTTATTAACGTAGTAAAAATTTGTTTATATAGCTTATTGTGGGTATATATATATATATATATATATATATATATATATATATATATATATATATATATATATATATATATAACAAATGTAAAACAAGACTCAATACAAGAGTAGAGCTCGTTCTTATTCTATGCGATTTTTATCTGTGGAGCTGTATAAAGGAAAGGAAGTTTGTTCCACCGATCCCTGCTATTCTTGAAGATTTGAGACATTGAATTGCAAAGTCAATATCTTCAGATCAATTTGTTTCGCGTGTGGCAAGAAGGTGAATACCGTTTCGGTGTTTGTCGCGCAAAACATGGGGCTCATGAACAACCGTAAAATAATAAACTTTGAACCTTTTCCTATCAAGTCATGTATTGAATGTCTTTCTGTCTCAGCATTTGCTTTTATTAATTTTTCGAAATTTCGTCTTTCTTTTTTTGATAACCCTGTATGATAAAAGGTGATGAAAAGTGGGTTATATACGACAATGTTCAACGCAAAAGGCAGTAGACTGACTAGAATAGATCTTCACAACCGGACCCAAAACCTGAATTCCATTGAAGTTAATGTTGCACGTGTGGTGGGATTTATTTAGAGCTCTTAAAACGCAATGAAATACTAAATGCACATCCATGCATCCAGAAGCTGGAACTTGTCCATAAAAGTTTAGTCGAAAGCACCCTTCAGTCATCAATAGGAAAACTGTTGTTCTCCTCAATGATAAAGCGTGGCTGCATACGGTAGAAATAACACACAGGGGACAATTTTGGAACGCGGCTGGTCTGTTTTCTCCCAGCCGCTATATTCACCTGACTTTGCACCAACCTCTTTTCCGATCGCTGCAAAACGCTTCTGATGGCGGGAAAACAACTTTCTCTAATGAAAACCAGATTCAAGAGTTCGACGAAAACAATTTTCACATCGAAACCTGCGGAATTTTCCTTAAACGGTGTCGAAGAACTGACTGAGAGGAGGCAAGAAGTCATTGCAAATAAAGTTGATAAAGAAAACAAAAATTATTTATGACTGCAGATGACACGGTTGGTGCGTTTGAATTAAATTGGTTTTAATTTGGATAAAAACGTAAAAGTGCATTTAAAATAATTCAAATGTCTTATTTTATCAAATATTTCGATATTCTTTCAAAAATACTAGCGTAAAACTAATCTGTAAAAAACAGAAAGATCATTTTACGTATTTCAATTAGTTTTTAAGGATTATTTCTTTAAATATTGTCGCGTTTAATTTACGATCGATGCACGATTTTAATTGAACAATGATGAAAGTTTAGAACACTTTAAAAATCTGGTAAGAATCAAACATCTGTCCGAGAGAATTACTTAACATAATTTTGGTAAATATTGCTTACTTTACAGAATTATTTTATTATTTTCAGTTTGATCTTTGTCGTGGATAAAGACAACAGACATTCTGAACCCTAATTATTTAACATGGATTCGTTCATGGTAGATCGTCTACTCTTAGGAACTGTCGTCGCAAAGTAGGCTGCAAGGCGTAGCGTTTGAATCGTATGCCTTTTCGCACTGAGCTACGGTATTCTTCATTCTTCTTCTTCATGTTCCGTGTCCCCTCAAGTACGTAAGCGATCGTGGCTCTCCACAATTTCCAGTTCTTTGTAGTTCTTAATAAATGTTGTCTGTTATTTATTCTCAACCTTGTTCCGCCATCCATTTACTTAAGATTCTTCTTCTTCTTCTATGTGCCGTCTCCCTTCAGGACGTTGGTGATCATGGCTCTCCACAATTTCCTGACCTTCTTAGCTTTCAATAAATTTTATCTTTTTGTAATCTCTTCTAAATCTTGTTCCGCCATCCATTTACTCAAGCTTATTCTACTTCTTCTATGTTCCTTCAGGGCGTAGGCGATCATGGCTCTCCACAATTTCCTGTCGTTCTTAATATATTTTGTCTTTTTGTTATCTCTTCTAAACCTTGCTACGCCATCGATTTACTTACAGCCATTCTTCTGATATGTGCCGTGTCCCTTCTGGACGTAGGCGATCACGGCCCTCCAAATCTTCCTGTCTCTTGTAGCTTTAAATAAGTTTTATCTTTTTCGTATTTCTCCTAATCCTTACTCTGCCATCCATTTACTCAAGCTTGCTTCGTAGGTTATGCATTGTCTTCTTTCCCTCTTGCATTTAATATGCCATGTGAGTATCAGATATTCCAAACCCTCTTTCCTCATTACATGAAACTTCAACTTGTCTTGATGTTAAGTATAAAATTAAATAAATGGTGGATAACAGATGCAAAAAAACTTTTTTTTACCACGTGTCTGTAAAAAGTAAACATTTCTAATATAATTTCATTCATTTGTAATTATGTCATGAAAGTTTCATTAAAATCTGACAATTATTTGATACTAGCAGCATGGCCCGGCGTTGCCGTGCTTGATTCAAAAATCGTACGACTCATACAGCAATCGCTATCACTTGACTTAAAATATTTTTTAAAGGAGTGCCCATTGCCGTGCTGATGTTGCTACATGCCTTACTTCTTGCCTATTTCACTCTGCGAATTAAATCTGCTACGAAAAAAGAACTAAACAAAATGAACACAAAACGATCAGCTTTAAAAAAGGACTCGTAACTGGAAAAACCGAATGAAAAAAGAATGTTAACAACAAATACTATTTCTCACCCAACCCAGTTCTGCGGAATCAGAATCAACGTTGAGTTTAAGCAAGCGAATGAGCCAATTGGAGTAAAGTGCCATGCAGATTTAAATTTTTCCCACTTGTAACGAATGCAGCGAGTTAACATTCGTGTCAGTCAGCTGTTGGCTCTCACGCTGGCCAATAGAATCTTCCTGCCTATTCGTGGCAGCCAGCTATAGGCTCTCACTCTGTCCAGTAGAAAATGGCCGCAAACTACATGAAAACTACCGTAGAAGCATGAAAAAATCGATTATTTCCACTATCGATGGGAGTTGGGAAATGCAAAGTCGGTCTTGGCCTTTCCAGTAACTTCGAGCATGTGCATGTCAATTTTGGTGCAAATCCGTCGAAAATTGCGGCCGTGCATTCGTTACACACACACACACACACACACACACACACACACACATCCTGCCTTTTATAGATAGAGATTTGTAAGAATTTCCAAATCACTGTGTTTTTCGCCGCAAAAAAAAAAGATACTAAAATTTTCTATATTAAAGTAACTTCTCGCCAAGCCTCGTTGACGCAAGAAAAAACTTTTAGCCAAAATTTCAGGCATTCTAAGAAGGATGAAATGTAAGTAAATAATTCAAAACACTTTGTCTTTATTCTTAATAACAAAGATTTTAACGATAAAAGTTTGTTCTTAAGTTTGGGGCATTTTTTTCATCATGGTAAGCTCATTTTTTCGCGATTCTGAGGAAGTACCTACCGGATGTGTCTAGTTTGCAGCTTTCCCCGAAAATTCAAAAACATGTTTGGAAACGGAGACTAGAAGAAAAAGGCAATGGCTAAACTTCCGGTTTAAAATAAAATAGCAATAAAACTACGACATTATTTAATTAGAAAAAACTTTTGCTTTTGCTTTTATAAATAAGATAAGGATTTCTAAAATTCCATAAAACATTAGATTACGGAGAATATTTTCCTAAATTTTTAGGATTACTGAATACTCGAGTATTATATAAAAAGGCGCTTACGTCATTTTCTTCACTTATGTTTTACAAATAAAGTCTCCGTGGGACATTAGATCTGTCATCACGCTGCCAACACATCAAAACAGCTACAGTCGGGTTAAAAATGCATTTCAGTGATATTTTAAACTTAAAGTAAACAATATTTTTCCAAATCAGATTAATTTTACTTTAAATCAGCCAATGTCCCGCAAAAAAAGTTCCAGAAAAGTATATTTTATTTTTGGAAGATTTTTTTAATAAAGAGAATTACATTGCGATGAAAGACAACTAAAAAAAGACGCTAATCAGCTATTTTAGCAAAAAAAATCTCCTTTTTAATGAATTTATTTATTTTTTTAAAAATACAACAACATATTTTACTTATTGGAAATATTAGATTTAATCCATTTTCTTGAAATTAAAACTAAAATAAAAGCTTCAAGAAGGATTTTCAATTTTAAAAAGTTCATTTTAAAACTTAGGTTTTTGCTTTTTCGTGGAGGTCCGTATTAATTGTTATCTTTAAAAATGTTAATGCTATATTCACTCGCAAAAAAAGAATTATTCTTATAATCAAAAATATGTATCGGCTTCGAATAACCTACAAAGGGTTGATAAACCGTAAAAAAAAGATCGAAGAATAACTCACCGTGGTGATCGCGTGGAGATAATTAAAGTCACTACAAATTAATATACAGGTGTCTTTGTGACCTGCATATATTTGACATAAATCCAGTTATTTACACTATTTATATGGGGACTATTATCTTCATCTTTGTTGTTCTTATCACAATGTTTCGGCCGTTGCGTCTTACAGCCTTCATCAGGTGTACATGGATCCGGGCAACCTACAGGGAATGCCGAAGTGAACCATTTATTTAAAATCTATGGAAGTAAACTGTTCTCGTTCTGCTGTGTCTAGGGAAATTCAATAGCCAGGCAGATTAAATAGATGCTCCGTATAATTGTGAGTTCAATCCCTGGGCCGGACAGTGTTTATTGATTCGATTTGCTTTTTTAACGGCACACCAACTCCTTTATGGGTCATTTAATGTCGAAATTTAATTTTCTTGGGAGCTTTGAAGTAATAAAAATATGATATATGTTATTCTGCTTTCACAATAGAATACATGGTAGATGATACTCAGCTTTTGTGCATATACATGTCTGTGTGGACATGATTACTTGAGGCGGTGATATGTGTATTTTATGTTGTAGATTTGTTGAAGTTATATTTTGGAATAGAGTTTGATTTCTTTAAGAAATTGTAGAATATTATATGGATTGGTGCCATGAAAGACTTCTTTCATATTGGTTTTGTGACTGATTTTGTTTAGCGGCATATCAACACCTCTATGGGTTATTTAATGCCGAAATCTAAATATTTTGGACACAATTTTATGGCTTCAACTAAATATATTTTGAATGCAATTTTAACTATAGATAAAATGTATTGTTGGTCATTTTACTATAAAAAATATATTCCCCATAGCTAGGAATTTAACAGGTGCTACTTCTCGTGGGGTCAGGGTGGATCTGGGAATAACAGCAATTAAGAGGTGGTTCCCCGCTCCTGAAAAACTTCAATTTCCCGATCGGAACCCTTGCTGCCGGATGTAGTTTATCATCAAACCCATGATTAGGTAGTGTGCATTTAGACGCAGTAAAAACAGGGTGAGCAATAACTGAGCTACAAAAGATAGGAAGTTGTAGAGAGCTATGATCACCCACGACCTGAAGGGACATGGCACATAAAAGAAGACCCTCTTGTTGGACATAGGTACGTCTGATTATGAAACTGGACATTACCCCAGAGACCACCTAAGAATACGTTGTTTGAAGGACAGACATTATCTAAATTAGTTCTTGTAAAATTTTAATTAGCTACCACTCGGTTAATTTTCCTAAGCGATAATTGCCAGAGCCAAACAATCGATATTCGATAACTCTAAACGTCTTTTGAGAGGATTTGAGCAAGTTGAATAATTTTCGGAAATTACTAGAGCAGGGGTTCTCAACCGGGGGAGGGATGCCCCCTTGGAAGGATTTCAAGATTTCAGAGATTGGTGGGAAAATCTTTTACTTTTTCTTGCATTTTATTTAAAGATTTCTGTTTATTGAATTGCAAGCCATTGGCATTCTATTGAACTTTTTTTTGCTTATTGTCGTCTGCTTGAGTTTATTTAATTAGTTATGAGTTTAAAAAATTAATATACATGGATCCAAGTTTCAGAATCCATCGACATTTTCTATTGCTATTAAATTACGATATTCTCATATATATATATATATATAGTGAAAAGGGTTTCTTGGACAAAAAAAAAACGTTGAGATCTAGAGGGATGGTGGCTAAGAACTCAGTCTGTCTTACTATTTAGCCATAGCTGGGGAGTGAAGAGATGGATTCATACCTTTCCCAAGGGTATTAACACGTAAGTGAATGTAATGAACTCGACTGGAATTCGAACTCGACTTTCCTTTCTCGCACTTCTTGTCGGTGGGACCCCCTTACGATTTCTTGCTTCCCAGCTATGTACAACCTTCAACGATTTCAATTCAACTTCAGTCGCCATTTTGTTTCTTCCTGAAACCTATTGTCCTTTCTTCGCTAGTCTCCTCGTTTGGCATTATCTCCTCGTTTGGGGTGAAATAATTAAAAAGAAAAAAGAAGTTAACATTAGACATTCATTAACCAAATAATTAACGTTACTTTCTAGTATTAATGGGGTGGGGGATTCCTTCCTAGGCTTTTTGTGGGGAGTCAACGTCTTCATCATATGATTTTAGTTGTTGCCGCTTTTTGGAAGTTTTCAAGTCACGTGGTCATTGTTACTTGACAGATTTCTTTATCTGTGAATCCGTAGCGCCTGTCTGAGAGATCCGAGAAATTAGTCCTCTCTAAGAGGGTTTATATACATGAAACTATTTTTCATTGCTGATCTGGAAAAAAAACTCGGATGTATATATCTGATAGTGAACACATTGCTGAAGCAGTTGAACGTCTTTCTTAACATCCATACGAGCCTCTGTATCTGACGAGACTATAGTATACTATAATACCTTATAGTATAATTATAGTCAGTCAGTTATGTGCCATGCGTGATACACGCTGAGACGGATTCAACTATTTTCTTTTGATTTCACGATATTGCTGTGTACATTTGTTTGGGAGAGTAGTAATTCTGTTAAGAAAGGTGAAATAGGGAAAAGGCCTGGGCGTACATTATCTCCACACATGACAGTAATTGACGTAATTTTCAGTTAACAGTATTAGAATAGCGTTCTCTAAATTCTTCCAGTAGCTAAGGACATTTTGTTTTTGTTATTATTAGTTAATTTGTTTAAATAAATTCATCTCGTTTTTTGCCTTGAGAAAGTCCACATTGGACGAAACGCGTCGGCAACTATTACAGTTTTCCTATTGTCATTTATATATATATATATATATATATATATATATATATATATATATCAGGTATGTGGTGCAGTTCAATTTACATTACATGAATCATTCATACAAAAAGAAGATAGTGAAGTTAATGATATAAATGGCCAGAATCACTCTCGCAAACAATTTTTAATAAAATTTTTAATAAAATAAATTTTTAATATTAACCTCGAACCCGTTGATGAATGTTATGATCCCTGTTTATAAATTCCAGTTGTATAAGGTCTTTTTTTACTACAAGCTTTCGATTGTTCATACAATCATCCTCAGGTATAGAAATAGATATGTCTTTTTTACATTTTTTACATGGGTTCGAGGTTAATGTATTTTATTAAAAATTGTTTGCGGGAGTGATTCTTGCCATTTATATGATTAACTTCACTATCTGCTTTTTGTATGAATGATTCATGTAATATATATATATATATATATATATATATATATATATATATATATATATATATATATATATATATATATATATATATATATATATATATATAATTTTAAAATGTCAGGGATTTTATAATAACGCTCAATCGATTTCATATTTTATAAACTTTAAGTATTCAGCTTGAAACATATTTTTAAAGTCAACTTCATATAATGAATACTGTTTTCTTTTAGGCGTAATCAGTAATAGTACCCGGCAGAGTCAGTCAAGGAAAGATGTATGTTTAGATTATGTCGGAATTTTATTTCTTATTTTCTAATTATACTGCTTAAGGTTACTTAACGGTCTTAGAATATAAAAACGATCTGAGGGTTGCGACAGAACACTACACAAATGGGAACATATTCCTCGACGGACACATGGTCCAGTGGATAAATACGTTGGTTGAAGTAATCCTGTGACTTGACCCAAAGAGTTGTGAGTTCAATACCTGGCTACAGCAGAGGTGAAGTCAGAAGAGAGTCACGAAAGGGAAATAACTGAAAACTAAGACATCCAGAAAAGGCGTGGTGCATGGAAATAAAACAATCAACCCCCCGTGAACGAAATAAAGGGTTCGGTTCGAAATTTAAACGTATGTCACCTGAAGAAGCCCAAAGCGTACAGTGGTCGAAACGTCGTGAATATGACAATAAAGATGAGGACAACAGTCCGAACAATGTAAGTAGTGTAAATAACACAAATGAAATTAAAGACCGATAAAAAATGTGTAACATTGACACTACTCAGAAGTGCAAAACTCAGAAGTGCAAAACTCAGAAGTGCAAACGATGAATAAATTGAAAAGGAATATAGCAAAATTAATAATAATATTATAATAATATTTCATCTAAAAATTCAGATAACGACTATTATGTCTACTTCTACTAGGCGTAAACAAGGAACACATTCAAGATTAGATAAAACTTAAACACATTCAAAATTAGATAAAGATTAATAATAAAGACAATATTTAAGAAAATAAATTACTTAACGACTACTATATCTACTTCTACTAGTCGTAAACAAACAAGAAATGTAACATTGAAGTAAAACTACTTAACATTAATGATAATAACAGTGGCTTATCTAAAACTTCAGATAAAGTGTATTATGTCTACTACTACGACGACTACTCGGAATAAACAAAAATAAGATAAAAAGAGAAGTCCAGTATTGAACATAAGGATTTCCATTTGTTGTCATTAATCATTACCCTACGAGCAAATTCTTGTAACGGGTCGTATGTTTTGTATCAGTTAAGAACGTTTGTCTATTTTGTGTGTATTACGGGCAACAGTCGTTTGTTATTTCGTATTGTAGGAATCCTTCTACTCGGTATTTCGTTGAATGTTAAAATTTCGAGTCTCGGGATTCGATACATTAACAAAATATCGTTACAGGGTCGCTCGTAATTTGGCCGTCTAGAATAATCACACAATTTTCATTGAAGGAATAAAATTCAGTAGAAAAGACAACGTAGTTTCAACAAATAAACATTAATTTAATATAACGACAAGAATACAAGCAGTTGATGATAGATTGGAAAGTAATGTCTTTTTGTTTGGGTTAATAAAGTTCTGAAATAAAATATAAACTGTCTTTGTGTACGTATGTGAGAAACAATAAAATGTTGTGATATGTGTGTTTGTATGCAAAAGTCAACATGTGTGTGCGTGATTCATAGTAAAGCGGATACGAGAGATAGTTAGAAATTGTTACTTACTGTTGGCGGTGTTGCCGTAGTCTGAAGGTTGTCAACGCTGTCGCTTTTAACATGAGGTCATGAAGATCATCAGGGAGAGTTGTATGGAGTTTGGTGACAGCCGCGTGTATATTTTTGGGGAACGGATTTCGTATGTTTTATACACTTTTTCCGAACAAAATCGGCTCCAGAATTAAATTATTTATTCCTAACTGGCCCCAAAAGGGCACGTGGTATGTCTTCTACTACGTCCGTACGATATTTGGTCGGTATCTACCTAAAAATAATGATGACTATTACAACAAACATTCTGATTTGTATTCTATTCTATGATTTTATTGGTGTGTTTTAAGATGTAAGTGTTTTCTTGAGGGTGATTGGTTTATAAATATTGTATTTGATATTTTAGTGGACACGACAGTATCACGTCTGATAAATTTTTAACGAAAGCAGTTCGATTTCCTTTCGTATATTGACGAGACAAGGTGACTTCTATACTAGGAACAAGGTAAACGGTTAACCAGTGGCAGTTAGGAAGACAATGAATTCTTACAGTACACGTGAAAATTCGACAATGTCATATGCATCACAGACTAATTCCATACAAGAAAAATAACGACCATATATGTGGAATATATAAACGAACAAAAACAAAGCCAAACACATTCCACTTTTTCGTACATTATATGATTTATACTTTTTTATTACTTCTATTTGTATTGTTCCGTCAGGACGTTGCCGGTCATGGCTCTCCACAATTTCCTGTCCTTTGTAGCTCTTAATAATATTTGTAATATTGTTATCTATCCGAACAGCTGTTCCGCTCTCCATTTACTCAAGCTCATTTTTCTTCTATGTGCCGTGTCCCATCATGATCTTGGCGATCATGGCTCTCCACAATTTCCTGGCCTTTCTAGGTCTTAAATTTTGTCTTTTTGCTATCTCACCCAAACCTTGTTCCGCTATCCATTTACTCAAGCTCATTCTTCTTCTGTGTGCCTCGTCTCTTCAGGATGTAACCGATCATGGCTCTCCACAATTTCCTGTAATTTGTAACTCTTAATAAACTTTGTTTTTTGTTATCTATCCGAAAAGCTGTTCGGTCATCCATTTACTCATACTCATTCTTCTTCTTCTATGTGCCCTGTCCCTTCATGAGCTTGGCGATCATGACTCTCCACAATTTCCTCTCCTTTGTAGCTCTTAATAAACTTTGTCTTTTTGTTATCTATCCGAAAACTTGTTCCGCCATCCATTTACTCAAGCTCATTCATCTTCTACGTGCCGTGTTCCTTCAGGTCGTTGGCGATCATGGCTCTCCACAATTTCTTGTCTTTTGCAGCCCTTAGTAAATTTTATCTTTTTGTCATCGCTCCTAAACCTTCTTTCACCATCCGTTTACTCGAGCCCATTCTTCATTTTATCTGCCATCTCCCTTCAGGACGTTGGCGATCATAGCTCTCCACAATTTCCTGACCTTCGTAGCTCATAATAACTTTTGTGTTTTTCTTATCTCTCCGTAACTTTGTCCTTTGTATCTCTTAATAAATTTTGTCTTTTTGATATCTCACCAAAAACCTCTTCCGCCATCCATTTACTCAAGCTTCTTTTTCTTCTTCTTCTATGTGCTGTATCCCTTCAAGACGTTGGCGGTTAAGGCTCTCCACAATTTCTTCTCCTTTGTAGCTCATAATAAATTTGTACTTTTTGTAATTTCTCCTAAACTTTATTCCGCTATCGATTAACTCAATCTCATTCTTTTTCTTCTATGTGCCGCGTCTCTTCAGGAGTTTGGCGATCATGGCTCTCCACAATTTCCTGTCATTTGTAATTCTTAGTAAATATATTTTTGTTATCTCTTTTAATCCTTGATGCAGGTTAATCTTCTCCAATATTCAAGTGGATTTCACTCGTCCATCTCAGTTAACTTTGACAAATATAAAACTGTAGTGACCAGGTTTCACAAGGTCGCTTACGGTTTGCAGATATTCCGAACCAATTTGAAAAATAAAAAAACATTAAACTCTGTCAAATTTTGTCCGAACATCCTGTATTGTTATAGTCGTGCCTGCTTGATTTTGGCAACGCTGTTAAAATGACACCTTCAAGTGCCAAATCCAGGGGCGTCGTCAGTATTGTTGCTCTCAAGTCACTAGAAGTTTCGGGTCGAAATAAACAACAGACTTCTTCGATGGGCGACCCGACCGAATATGATCAGTATTCGGCCCGCACCCAGAGCAAAATTTGCTACTAGCTTCAGGACGTACATTACATAAGTTCCCCCAGAAAACGGCAACTAATCAAGACTTCACTTGGGCTATTCGATGTTATAGATCGGGTCTGCTCTTCCTACATGCGGCCAAGACGGGGCGCTTTTCTTAAGAAGAAGAAAAGGAAACAAACTAATAAATATATATACATTATTAAAATAAAAACGATTTATTATATTGGCTCGTCTTACGACTTAGTTTTCTTTCTCTTCTTCCCCTTTTAAATTCTTTATTATTTCTTATTTGTTTGATCTTTCTCTTTTTATAACTTTCCTTTTAATTCTTAACTACACTTAACAAAATGTTTAAAATAGAGTGATTAAAATAACTTAAGACTATTTACAAAAAAAAAAAAACTCCTAAAATATGGTATGAATAATTTGGGATATTGATTGATACACTAATAAATTCCGTTTAAAAACTAAGAGAAATAATCTGTCTATATTTCTGAGATGAGGTATTATGTACATTATTTACATTAGTCGGACTATTGTCCTCATCTTTGTCGCCATATTTGTCACAACGTTTCGGCCGTTGTACGCTCCGGCCTTCTTCAGGTGGTTGGAATTTCGAACTGAATCCTTTATTTCAAGGACACATGGCACAGTGGATAAAGGCGTTGGTTAGATCCAGTGACAGACCTAAAGAGTGTGAGTTCAATACCCGGTTAAGGCAGTGGAGAACTTTCAGAGGGAAAATTAGCAGGAGATAACTGATAACTGACATCCATCAAACATGGCTCGTGGAACTAGAACAGTCTATCCCAGTGATCGAAATAAAGGGCTCAGTTCGAAATTCCAACCACCTGAAGAAAGTCGGAGCGTACAACGGCCGAAACGTTGTGACAAATATGGCGACAAAGATGAGGACAATAGTCCGACTAATGTAAATACTGTAAGAGAAATAACATTTAACTAAAATTGCTTAAAAATTAAAATTTGTAATTTGCATGTCGGGCGTTTCCTTGTGCTGACAATCATACATTATTTCTTCTTGCAGTTGATGTTAAGTCCTTTCATCTCGCTTTCCTTCACTACCTTTTTTTATGAATTCTTGTAGTTTCCTTTCTGCGTCTGCTATCGACGCTGTGTCATCTACATATCTTATTGTTTGTAATCCAATATTTCAGCCCATATATTCTTTAGCCTTTTATTTTTTTACTTTCGTTCCCTTAATACAAGACCCAATGGGGCCCTCAAGGTTATTGAATGAAGTTTATGATATAAACATAAGAGGGAGAAGTCAGCAGTGAAGATAACGAGGATATGGCGCATAGATAATGACTGACTTAGACTTGAAGAGATTCAGATTTTAATGTCCGGGGAAGTATTCACGCGAGGGCCCTTTCCTCAAAGTAGTGATTTCGGGGTGGAACATCCTTCTTACCAAAGGAATACGTAAAGAACGGGTATAGCAGGGCGTGTACTAGCTGCAAAGCTAAGAAGGAAGTTTCACTCAGACAGATTCTTACCAAGAACTACTACTTCGTGAACGAGACTCCCGAGTGGGTACTTCCCCATCATCTTATTATCCTTATCATCTGCACTTATTACCTTCCCTTGTGTTCATGCAACAACTTCATTGGGTGATTCATGGGCCTAGCATTGGGTGATTCATGGGCCTAGCATTGGGTGATTCATGGGCCTAGCATTGGGTGATTCATGGGCCTAGCATTGGGTGAATATTTCGGAAAAAACTTACCCGTGTCCAAAATAGACATAATACCCGTACCTTGGTTCTAGAAATCGCATTCTTCTTTTTCTATGTGCCGTGTCCTTTCAGGACGTTGGCGATCATGGCTCTCCTCAATTTCCTCTCATTGGAGCTCTTAATAAACATTGTATTTTTGTTATTTCTCCGAAAACTTGATCCGCCATCCATTTATTCAAGCTCATTTTACGTCTTCTATGTGCCGTGTCCCTTCAGGACGTAGACGATTATAGCCCTCCAAATTTCCTCTCCTTTATAGCTAATAATAAATTTTCTCTTTTTGTTATTTCCCCTAAACCTTGTAATGCCGTCCATTTACTCAAGCTAATTATTCTTCTTTGTTCCTTGTCCCTTCAGGACGTTGGCGATCATAGCTCTCCACAATTCCTTCTCCTTTGTATCTCTGAATAAATTTTGTCTTTTTGTTATCTCTTCAAATCCTTTTTCCGCCATCCATTTACACAAGCTCCTTTTTCTTCTTCTATGTGTCGTTTTAGGAGGTAAATGATTATGGCTCTCCACAACTTCCTGTCATTTGTAGCTCGTATTAAGTTTTGTTTCTTTGCTATCTCACCTAATCCCTCTTCTGCCATCCATTTACACGTTAATTACTTAGGTTATGTGCTGTTGTTCTCTGTCACTCTTGTATGTCCTGAGCGTGTCAAATTTTCCAAGCCATCTTTCCTCATTATGTACTCTAGAAATTTCAACTCTCTCTTTATGATGTTAAGTATAAGTTTTCTTTTTGTTGGCATTGTCTCTAGAAATTCGTTGCTCACATGTTCGGTCCATGATATTCTCAGCATCCTTCTGTAGAACCATACTTCTAATGTTTTAAGTCTCTTCTTCATCTGTGAGGAGATTTTCACTGCCATATAAAATGACTGATATTACGTAACAGTTCATTACTCTTTTCTTTGTTTCCGTTGTAAAAATCAAATCACGTGTTCGTTTAGACGAGGGGTCACCAAACTACGCCCTGCGGGCCAGTTCATTCAGACTGTACCGCAAATGAGCTAAAATATAATTATTTATATGGAATTATCAACAAATTGTAGTCAAATTTACTATATAGAAAAATTAAAATAAATGTAAGTAAAATGCCAAAATTTGGCCAATCTGTTTAGCATCTGTTTTGCATAAGTTTTAGGAAAATCAGTGAAATAGAAAATTTGGCGACTTTTGGATCTCTGATCACTTTCTGTGTAAGTACCTGCAATAAAGATTCTAAGAAAAGCGATTACTAGCCTGCTGCAGTAATTATGTTTTAACTTGCATTGCCGTGTTTAAATCGGTTTGAAGAGTGCCGTATATAAAAAGGACTGACTTCAGCGAATTATTTATTTTGCCTGAACTTATTATAAAATCTAAAGTATGTAAAGTCAGCACATGTAACGAGGTTGACTGATTAACATTTGAAGGCATTTCTCTTGGTTGGATGTAGCGATACCAAAACAAATATTAATTATATCTTAAAAGGTAAACACCAGTTTCACAAATCTTACTAACCTTTTGTGCTACTTAGTTTGTGAGATTCGGCTATGTGCGCACTTGGTGTGATATAAATATTTTATTGCTAATGTCGCCTTCTTTGATAACTTTTTGGTAAATAAATATGTATATTGTCTTTATTTTTGTGTATTCAGCGCATTGAACAAAACGGTTATCCCGCCCGCGGTCGTTATTTGCTCAATTTTTGGCCCTCTGTGAGAAAATTTTGGTGACCCCTGGTTTAGACTGAATGATTAATCAATTAAATCCTTTTATTTAGTTTTCAGAACCATTAAGTCTGCTAGTTGACAGATAATCCGAAAATAAAACGAAAAAAAATACGTGAGCCGGTGACTGAAAATTAATCAGTAGTTGAATTACTCAAGTCAAAGGACTGACTTAGTGCCACGGCAACTTCAAAAATAGACAGCTGACGTACTATTCATAAACGACCAGAGGCGGACACAGAGACACCAGCTGCGAATGAATGCACATGAACAATCCTCCTCTTTCTTATCAGCCTTTTAACGCCTCCAAAACTAAACTTCTCTCCATTAATTATCTGAGTGACCCCTCTCTGACATTCATCGACATCCTTGATGCTAACCTCTAGAAAAGTGTTGCGCCTTCTTGGGCTAACGTTCTCAGCTGACAGGAAGTGGAAAGACAATAGTGAATCCATTGCTAGGTCAGCTGCTGAGAAAGTTGATTCACTGTGTCATACGAGACAATTTTTCTCTCCAGAATCTATCTTAGATATCTATGAGTCCATGCTTAGGATATTGTTGCCAAATATAGCACGGGGCCTCGGCTATTTACCTTGAATTCCTTGATAAGATCCAAAGAAGAATCAGCAATATTATCGGTCTTGGTCTGACGGCTCGGCTTCAGTCACTTTCCCACCGCCATAAGGTTGCCTCTCTGTGCCATTTCTGTAAATACTTTCATGGTCATTTTTTTCGGATAAGTTCTTTGCTATGCCACCTAGAGTGAATAAATTTAAGAGCAATACTAGACTGGTGACAAGATCTGATCCATTTACAGTTGAGCTGGCTAGATGTAGCTGTAAATTCTATGCTAACAGTTTCTTTGCTCGCTTGTGGAACTCCCGGCTCCATACTTTCCAGTCAAATTTAATCTGCAAAAATTTAAATGCAATGTCAATCGCGATCTACTGTCCTCCTGATTACTCTTTTCTCGTTCCGCTCATCTTTCATGTTTCCACACCCCTGTAGTTTAGTGGCTTTACTGTCTTGCTTGGGGTGATAACGATGAAATATATATATATATATATATATATATATATATATATATATATATATATATATATATATACTCAACCTTGGTTTAGACCTGACGGTCTCTTCGGTCGATATTTTTAAAAATGACCACCTTAACGCTCTATTTAAATACATAATTATTTTTCAAAAATTAACAGGCGCATGGCGATCGAAAAAGATGACATTGAGTGTAATAGAAATGAAGGGAGTATGGAGAAGAAAGAAGAAAAAAAGAAGGCTGAAGAAAAGAAAAGAAAGGAACTGGGATGCAAGTGTCTTGTAGATGTATACAGTAAAGAAAGAAAAAAGCAAATTAACAAATGTAAGGGAGGATATGGAGGCGAATAACAGTGGGGTTTTAAATTAGATTTTTTTAACCAGCCTCATATTTACTTAAAAAACTTTTTTGATATGAGGGTAAAGAGTTAAAATTTCAGATTTTTTCGTTTAAAAGGTTTTCTGGATCCAGAAATGTCACAATCTCTAATTTCTCATGTTACCATAGTTTGCAAATGCGGGTATCATTGTTATATGATTTTACCTTTTTTTAAATTTTCCACCTTACGACTGGATCCCTGTTATTTTTTTCTTTTAAATTCCACATGTGGCTGGCAAGTTTGGTGGGGTATCTAAGGTTTGGTATCTTAAAAGATGATATATGGTTATACCATCTACACTTGAAAAGACCTTTAGTACAACCTATATACGTTTTAATTTGACCATTAATACTAGTTACTTCTGCTTTATAAATTATAGATTCCGTTTTACAAGCTCCAATTAATGGGCATGTAAATTTATTTCTACAGTTGCATAAATTACTAGTGTTATTTTGCTGCACGTTAGTTTTGAGGTTTTTTGGTATTTTGTCTTTTTATTATTGTATCTAAATTATTAGTGCAAATGTAGCTTAATTTAACTGTATTTTTATTGAATATCATATGTAATTCTGATTTTTTTGGGAAGTGTTTAGAAAAATATCGCCCGAAGAGACCATCAGGTCGAAACCAAGTGTTTAGAAAGCAATTTGAAAAGTAATTTACACATGTTATGTTTCACCTTAAATTAAAAAGAGGGGAGGGGGGCAAATCAAATTCTATATTAACTGACCTCCTAATTTTTAAAGTTAAAACTCTACTTGTTATATTTTTATTTATATTTTTTCATACGTGTATTGAGCACTTTTTAATACTACTGTTTCCTGGTCTGATTCAACTCTGACCATTAACCTTTTATTTATATATATATATATATATATATATATATATATATATATATATATATTCTTCATTCATACACAGATATTCTTAAAGAACTTTTCTTGCATAAAATGAAAATTCTCTAGGAGCTTTTGATATATATTTATAAATAGCAGTTTGTTTATGGTGATTTGGTTTGATTATTGATACATAAAAATTTATCTTTCTTATTTATCATAAATACAATTTCATTTATTTTGTTTATTTTTGCTATTTTGGGGAACTAAAAACGTTGTTCTAAATTATGTTAGCGGGCTCAAGGCTAAAAGAAAACGTGTCGTCACACTGAATGTTAATCATGAGATCCCCTACACATGTTTTCATTTCCTCCTGTTTCCAAAATATTCTTCATTTTCTTCCTGTTCCTTTTTTGGGACAATTCACTTCATTTTCTCCTCTTTCAAAATATTCTTCATTTTCTTCCTGTTCCTTTTTTGGGACAATTCACTTCATTTTCTCCTCTTTCAAAATATTCTTCATTTTCTTCCCGTTCCTTTTTTGGGACAATTCACTTCATTTTCTCCTCTTTCAAAATATTCTTCATTTTCTTCCTGTTCCTTTTTTGGGACAATTCACTTCATTTTCTCCTCTTTCAAAATATTCTTCATTTTCTTCCTGTTCCTTTTTTGGGACAATTCACTTCATTTTCTCCTCTTTCAAAATATTCTTCATTTTCTTCCCGTTCCTTTTTTGGGACAATTCACTTCATTTTCTCCTCTTTCAAAATATTCTTCATTTTCTTCCTGTTCCTTTTTTGGGACAATTCACTTCATTTTCTCCTCTTTCAAAATATTCTTCATTTTCTTCCCGTTCCTTTTTTGGGACAATTCACTTCATTTTCTCCTCTTTCAAAATATTCTTCATTTTCTTCCTGTTCCTTTTTTGGGACAATTCACTTCATTTTCTCCTCTTTCAAAATATTCTTCATTTTCTTCCCGTTCCTTTTTTGGGACAATTCACTTCATTTTCTCCTCTTTCAAAATATTCTTCATTTTCTTCCTGTTCCTTTTTTGGGACAATTCACTTCATTTTCTCCTCTTTCAAAATATTCTTCATTTTCTTCCTGTTCCTTTTTTGGGACAATTCACTTCATTTTCTCCTCTTTCAAAATATTCTTCATTTTCTTCCTGTTCCTTTTTTGGGACAATTCACTTCATTTTCTCCTCTTTCAAAATATTCTTCATTTTCTTCCTGTTCCTTTTTTGGGACAATTCACTTCATTTTCTCCTCTTTCAAAATATTCTTCATTTTCTTCCCGTTCCTTTTTTGGGACAATTCACTTCATTTTCTCCTCTTTCAAAATATTCTTCATTTTCTTCCTGTTCCTTTTTTGGGACAATTCACTTCATTTTCTCCTCTTTCAAAATATTCTTCATTTTCTTCCCGTTCCTTTTTTGGGACAATTCACTTCATTTTCTCCTCTTTCAAAATATTCTTCATTTTCTTCCTGTTCCTTTTTTGGGACAATTCACTTCATTTTCTCCTCTTTCAAAATATTCTTCATTTTCTTCCCGTTCCTTTTTTGGGACAATTCACTTCATTTTCTCCTCTTTCAAAATATTCTTCATTTTCTTCCTGTTCCTTTTTTGGGACAATTCACTTCATTTTCTCCTCTTTCAAAATATTCTTCATTTTCTTCCCGTTCCTTTTTTGGGACAATTCACTTCATTTTCTCCTCTTTCAAAATATTCTTCATTTTCTTCCTGTTCCTTTTTTGGGACAATTCACTTCATTTTCTCCTCTTTCAAAATATTCTTCATTTTCTTCCCGTTCCTTTTTTGGGACAATTCACTTCATTTTCTCCTCTTTCAAAATATTCTTCATTTTCTTCCTGTTCCTTTTTTGGGACAATTCACTTCATTTTCTCCTCTTTCAAAATATTCTTCATTTTCTTCCCGTTCCTTTTTTGGGACAATTCACTTCATTTCCTCCTGTTTCCAAAATATTCTTCATTTTCTTCCTGTTCCTTTTTTGGGACAATTCACTTCATTTTCTCCTCTTTCAAAATATTCTTCATTTTCTTCCTGTTCCTTTTTTGGGACAATTCACTTCATTTTCTCCTCTTTCAAAATATTCTTCATTTTCTTCCCGTTCCTTTTTTGGGACAATTCACTTCATTTTCTCCTCTTTCAAAATATTCTTCATTTTCTTCCCGTTCCTTTTTTGGGACAATTCACTTCATTTTCTCCTCTTTCAAAATATTCTTCATTTTCTTCCCGTTCCTTTTTTGGGACAATTCACTTCATTTTCTCCTCTTTCAAAATATTCTTCATTTTCTTCCCGTTCCTTTTTTGGGACAATTCACTTCATTTTCTCCTCTTTCAAAATATTTTTCATTTTCTTCTAGTTTCTTTCTTCACTTTCTACTTCTTCCTTTTTTTCTTCTTCTTTTTCCATCACATTTTTTTTTTTGGCTCTCACTTTTTTTTCTCATTCACTTTCCTTCGTTTCTCTCTTTATCCTCTACACTTTTTCTTTTTATTAATCATCTGATGACAGGCAACATGTCAGCAATGATTATTGTTCTAAAATTGATCGGCCATGTTGAATGTTTCAACATAAAATCTTCTCTCTTCTACCCCCCACCGCAACAAAAAAAGAAAGAAAGAAAGAAAGCAGGGTAATGACAGGAATTTTACCAAATGTTTCATATCTTTATTTCTAACTAAAATGGATTCAATTTTCCCTTTCATTTCATTATTTTCGTTCCAAGTTTACATTTTTGTTTCTTTTATCTTCCACATTATTTAGTTCTCGATTATTTTTACAACCATATTTCAATTTTGATAAATCATAGTTGGCACGTCTTCGACTGCCATTCATTCGCTTCTTCGTCTTTTAGTGCCAGTTCTCTTGAACATTAAAAGGAATAGGTTGTTCCAACTGAAAATTTCATGCTAAATTTCTTTTAGCAACTTTTGCAAAAACTGTTTACGTGTAGGCGGGGCGCACCAGACATTTTTAAAAAGGAAGCTATTATTTTTTTTTAGAAATAATGTTTCAGTTTACTGCATGTGTGTCAGCAACATGGAAAACATGCAAGCTAAAGTTCACTTTCAAAACTATCAATGCCATTTTTTATTTACTAGTCTGCCACAAGGCTGCAATTGAAAGGCACTCATTGCAGTAATGGACGCCATCTTTTTACTATGCGAGCATTGAAACGTATTCAAACCAAAGTTTGGTATTAAACAAAACAGATATGATAATACCATATTTTCTTGTCTCCGGCTCACGTTTTCCATTGATATGGATATAGTGGAGAAATTATATCGAGTTAATTGCTGCCTACTGCAAGGAACATTGGTTCAGTGTCGTGCCAAAAAGATTTTCTTGTCAGAATCCATACCGCACACACATATATATATATATATATATATATATATATATATATATATATATATATATATATATATATATACACCATTCATCCGGGTATTGAATAATGTTGCCATATATGATTTAGTGCTCCTACTATGCATCTTGAGATTCGTGACAAAAGAGAAGGGTCTGCAATATAATAGATCCTTACCAGGCATCTCGTCTCCGATCACTGACTGTGCATCTCGAAATTCTTGTCAAAATCCAGAGAAGGGTCTGAAATACAAGAGATCCTTACCAGGCATCTCGTCTCCAGTCATTGACCGTGCATCTCGAAATACCTGCTAAAATCCAGAGAAGGGTCTGAAATACAAGAGACCCTTACCAGGCATCTCGTCTCCAGTCATTTACTGTGCATCTCAAAATTCTTGTCAAAATACAGAGAAGGGTCTGAAATACAAGAGATCCTTACCAGGCATCTCGTCTCCAGTCATTGACTGTGCATCTCGAAATTCTTGTCAAAATCCAGAGAAGGGTCTGAAATACAAGAGACCCTTACCAGGCATCTCGTCTCCAGTCATTGACTGTGCATCTCGAAATACCTGATAAAATCCAGAGAAGGGTCTGAAATACAAGAGATCCTTACCAGGCATCTCGTCTCCGATCACTGACTGTGCATCTCGAAATTCTTGTCAAAATCCAGAGAAGGGTCTGAAATACAAGAGACCCTTACCAGGCATCTCACTGTTAACACCTTTCCCTGAATATTCGAAAATAAGTTTTGAAATATATGGGAGACCTCGAGATTTTAATGGATAATATTGCACAAGTCTTCAAAGAACTTTACATAGCGATGGCAATATTTCTTGTCTATGTTGTGTCTCTTTAGGACATTGGTGATCATGGATCTCCACAACTTCCCGTTCTTTGTAGCTTTTAATAAATTTTGTCTTTTTCTTATCTCTCCCAAAACCTGTTCTGCCATTCATTCGTTTATCGATGTTTGTCCATATTTCACCAGGTTAATAATTCCCCCATATTTTATCTCCCTGTAATATCTCTACTCCTTTGCTCAGGATTACTAAGTCTCTCAAGTTCATGCGCTAATGATTCAGTTAGGGGCATTGCCCTTGTGCCCTGAAGGAGTGAGATCTTTGTCATCTGCATTGGTCTCAAGGGGTTCAGAAGATTGACCATTAATGACAACCTTCCTGGACCAACCTATTCAATAGAAAGGACTTGATAATTGTGAAGACTCTTCCAGACATGCCATAGCTGAAGAATTTGTGTACCAACCCCCAATGTTGCACCTTATCAATGGCCTTTGAGATATCTTAGTTGATTTCCCTCATAATGAGTATAGTATTGAGAGCTTTGCTGATTATGTATATGATAACAGAGCATCAGCAGTGGACCAAGAGGAGCAAAATCCATACTGTTTGTCCCTCAGTAGGCTGTTTCTGCTTAGGTGATCAAAAACCTTCTTATTTATAATAGACTCAAAGAATTTGCTGTTGACAATAAGAAGACTGGTGGGGCAGTACTGTGACAGTAATGAGTGTTTACCTGCATTCTTGCAAAGATAACATACAGATGACACATTCCATCGGCTCGTCCTGGGTATAACAATAAACTAGAACTGGCAACAAGGCTTCTGATTTCTGGGTTTTGTGGAGTGTGGAACCACCTCTTAATTAGTTTTGTTCCCAGGTCCACCATAATCCATGGTGGTAGCACCTGTTAGGGTCCCAGCTATGGGAAAATAGTTAACCCCCAAACTGGTGTCAAAACACTATAAAGTATAAAATTAGATTATCATAGTAAAAATAGCAGCAATACATTTTTGAAGAAAAAAAGAATTACCGGCAATACATTTTTGTAAATTAAATTAATAATACTCCTTCGAAAATTCAATTTTAGCATTAAATGTCCCATGAGGAATTGGTATGACAATAAACAAATAAACCCTTCCATAGGCCAGGTAAATCACATGAATGGGAAATCAGGGTCCTTGTTTTGGGGGTCTCTGCTACTTGGGAACACATCCCTGATGCAGGATGCCAGCCCACAGCCATGGTGATTTAGAGAGGGGGTATATTTTTGTGGTTAGAAATACATAGCATGGGGTTGTAATATCTTGCACTCCATAAAAAGATGGCGAATGTATTAACGCTCATTTAGAAGATGTTAGGGTTCTAAAGAAAACATGTCCTTTTTTATCAGATTGAAGATTAAGCAAAAAGAGACAAAAAAGAAGAGAATTAAGATATACAGAATTGGAGTTGCAAGCAATTAACAGTAGGTTTACCACCATATTTTAGGGGATCTAAGACACACCAGTGTATAAGACGTGCTCTTATTTTGAGGACAAACGTTTGGTATAAAAAAAAGTAAAGACACAAGGAATTACAGGGTGTGGAAGAATTAGGAACAGAAACATTAATAATGAGCAAAAAGAGGAAAGAGTAATCAGGAGGACAGTAGATAGCGATTGACATTGCATTAAAATTTTTTGCAGATGGTTATAAAGCATGGAGCCGGTAGGGAGCTCCACAAGTAAGAGTGTAAAGGTTCTAAGATACAAGGTGTGACTGGGTGTGGAAGAATTACGAACGGAAACATTAATAATGAGCAAAAAGAGGAAAGAGTAATCAGGAGGACAGTAGATAGCGATTGACAGTGCATTTAATTTTTTGCAGATTAAAGTTGGCTGAAAATCATGGAGTCGGAAGGGAGCTCCACAAGTAAGAGTGTAAAGCCACTAAGATACAAGGTGTGACTGGGTGAATTAAGAATTAGGAACAGAAACATTAATAATGAGCAAAAAGAGGAAAGAGTATTCAGGAGGACAGTAGATAGCGATTGACATTGCATTTAATTTTTTGCAGATTAAAGTTGCCTGGAAATCATGGAGCCGGAAGGGAGCTCCAAAAGCTAGAAGTGTGAGAAAATAAACTGTTAGCATAGAATTTATGGCTACATCTAGCCAGCTCAACTGTAAATTGATGAGATTGTGACACTAGTATAGTACTTAAATTCAAACAGTCTAGTTACCATAGTAAAGAGCTCAGTCAAACAATTACTGTGAAAGTATTTATAGAAAAGGCACAGGGAGGCAACTTTATGGCAGAGGGAAAATGACAGAAGCTGAGCTGGCAGATCAGGTCCCATAATATTGCTGATTCTTTTTTGGATTTTATCAAGGAGCTCAAAGTAAATTGCAGGAGCACCAGACCATATGTTGCAGCAATATTCTAAGCATGGATGAATGATAGTCTTATAGATAGATTTGTAAGATAGATTTTGGAGAGATATATTGTTTCACACAAAACAGTGAACCATCATTCTTAGCAGGTGACCTAGCAATGGATTTAATATAGTCTTTCCACTTCATGTCAGCTGAGGACATTTGATTCAAAACTTAGAAAAGCCTCATTGTTTTAATTATCGCTTTGAAAGGAACGAGATATTTCATCATTGGATCTAATATACTTATCAAAGAAAATGGCATTCTCATTGATTTTCATTATTGCTTTTAAAGAAATCAGTCATTTCATCATTGGATCCAATATACTTATCAAAGAAAATGGCATTCTCATTGATTTTCATTATTGCTTTTAAAGAAATCAGTCATTTCATCATTGGATCCAATATACTTATCAAAGAAAATGGCATTCTCATTGATTTTCATTATTGCTTTTAAAGAAATCAGTCATTTCATCATTGGATCCAATATACTTATCAAAGAAAATGGCATTCTCATTGATTTTCATTATTGCTTTTAAAGAAATCAGTCATTTCATCATTGGATCCAATATACTTATCAAAGAAAATGGCATTCTCATTGATTTTCATTATTGCTTTTAAAGAAATCAGTCATTTCATCATTGGATCCAATATACTTATCAAAGAAAATGGCATTCTCATTGATTTTCATTATTGCTTTTAAAGAAATCAGTCATTTCATCATTGGATCCAATATACTTATCAAAGAAAATGGCATTCTCATTGATTTTCATTATTGCTTTTAAAGAAATCAGTCATTTCCTCATTGGATCCAATATACTTATCAAAGAAAATGGCATTCTCATTGATTTTCATTATTGCTTTTAAAGAAATCAGTCATTTCATCATTGGATCCAATATACTTATCAAAGAAAATGGCATTCTCATTGATTTTCATTATTGCTTTTAAAGAAATCAGTCATTTCATCATTGGATCCAATATACTTATCAAAGAAAATGGCATTCTCATTGATTTTCATTATTGCTTTTAAAGAAATCAGTCATTTCATCATTGGATCCAATATACTTATCAAAGAAAATGGCATTCTCATTGATTTTCATTATTGCTTTTAAAGAAATCAGTCATTTCATCATTGGATCCAATATACTTATCAAAGAAAATGGCATTCTCATTGATTTTCATTATTGCTTTTAAAGAAATCAGTCATTTCATCATTGGATCCAATATACTTATCAAAGAAAATGGCATTCTCATTGATTTTCATTATTGCTTTTAAAGAAATCAGTCATTTCATCATTGGATCCAATATACTTATCAAAGAAAATGGCATTCTCATTGATTTTCATTATTGCTTTTAAAGAAATCAGTCATTTCATCATTGGATCCAATATACTTATCAAAGAAAATGGCATTCTCATTGATTTTCATTATTGCTTTTAAAGAAATCAGTCATTTCATCATTGGATCCAATATACTTATCAAAGAAAATGGCATTCTCATTGATTTTCATTATTGCTTTTAAAGAAATCAGTCATTTCATCATTGGATCCAATATACTTATCAAAGAAAATGGCATTCTCATTGATTTTCATTATTGCTTTTAAAGAAATCAGTCATTTCATCATTGGATCCAATATACTTATCAAAGAAAATGGCATTCTCATTGATTTTCATTATTGCTTTTAAAGAAATCAGTCATTTCATCATTGGATCCAATATACTTATCAAAGAAAATGGCATTCTCATTGATTTTCATTATTGCTTTTAAAGAAATCAGTCATTTCATCATTGGATCCAATATACTTATCAAAGAAAATGGCATTCTCATTGATTTTCATTATTGCTTTTAAAGAAATCAGTCATTTCATCATTGGATCCAATATACTTATCAAAGAAAATGGCATTCTCATTGATTTTCATTATTGCTTTTAAAGAAATCAGTCATTTCATCATTGGATCCAATATACTTATCAAAGAAAATGGCATTCTCATTGATTTTCATTATTGCTTTTAAAGAAATCAGTCATTTCATCATTGGATCCAATATACTTATCAAAGAAAATGGCATTCTCATTGATTTTCATTATTGCTTTTAAAGAAATCAGTCATTTCATCATTGGATCCAATATACTTATCAAAGAAAATGGCATTCTCATTGATTTTCATTATTGCTTTTAAAGAAATCAGTCATTTCATCATTGGATCCAATATACTTATCAAAGAAAATGGCATTCTCATTGATTTTCATTATTGCTTTTAAAGAAATCAGTCATTTCATCATTGGATCCAATATACTTATCAAAGAAAATGGCATTCTCATTGATTTTCATTATTGCTTTTAAAGAAATCAGTCATTTCATCATTGGATCCAATATACTTATCAAAGAAAATGGCATTCTCATTGATTTTCATTATTGCTTTTAAAGAAATCAGTCATTTCATCATTGGATCCAATATACTTATCAAAGAAAATGGCATTCTCATTGATTTTCATTATTGCTTTTAAAGAAATCAGTCATTTCCTCATTGGATCCAATATACTTATCAAAGAAAATGGCATTCTCATTGATTTTCATTATTGCTTTTAAAGAAATCAGTCATTTCATCATTGGATCCAATATACTTATCAAAGAAAATGGCATTCTCATTGATTTTCATTATTGCTTTTAAAGAAATCAGTCATTTCATCATTGGATCCAATATACTTATCAAAGAAAATGGCATTCTCATTGATTTTCATTATTGCTTTTAAAGAAATCAGTCATTTCATCATTGGATCCAATATACTTATCAAAGAAAATGGCATTCTCATTGATTTTCATTATTGCTTTTAAAGAAATCAGTCATTTCATCATTGGATCCAATATACTTATCAAAGAAAATGGCATTCTCATTGATTTTCATTATTGCTTTTAAAGAAATCAGTCATTTCATCATTGGATCCAATATACTTATCAAAGAAAATGGCATTCTCATTGATTTTCATTATTGCTTTTAAAGAAATCAGTCATTTCATCATTGGATCCAATATACTTATTAAAAAGAATAGCATTCTTTGCCCCATTCATTTTATTACAGATATCACATTTTCCAAATGACTTAATCACTATATTTTCCCTTGAATTCTACATCCACATTAATACCTGGACAAGTGCCACCCTTTTCTGTTATCCAGTTTTAGTTCTTATAACTCGATCTTTGAATTTCATGAACTGTTAATGCCACAATGTATGACAAATAAAATCTTCTAAGCTATCATCACATGGAATCTTTGTTGCTTTAAAAACAATTGTATTTACAGAAACAGACTGTCGCTGCATTTTCTGATCAACAACCCATTTATAGATCTTGACATTGTTTTTACCTTGGAAATTGTAGCTATCATTTTTATGAGTCAGGGGCATTGCCCTTTTGCCCTGAAGGAGTGAGATCTTTGTCATCTGCATTGGTCTCAAGGGGTTCAGAAGATTGACCATTAATGACAACCTTCCTGGACCAACCTATTCAATAGAAAGGACTTGATAATTGTGAAGACTCTTCCAGGCACGCCATAGCTGAAGAATTTGTGTACCCACCCCAATGTTGCACCTATCAATGGCCTTTGAGATATCTTAGTTGATTTCTTAGGACACACACAGATTTTGACATCCAGTTTTTGAGGTAAAACAGTATATCTTATACGTTGTGAAATACAATTGTTTTTAAATGTGGTTTTGTGTCTAGCTGATGCTAAGAGAAAATAAAACTTGAGTCGGTGCCTTATCTTTATTTTCCAAGCAAAAACCAGACAATGTCTCTAATTTTTCATTATCGCAAGGCTTCTAAGCATGGTAACGAGCATGCCTCATGGAGTAAGAGCAAAGCTGTGTGTCCAAAAACGTTCCGGTGTATCTGGACATCATACAAGCCGCTCGAACCTATGGCGGAATGACAATGATGGCAGTGGGTCAAGAAGCTGAAAGAAAGATTGAAAGTCATCATTAAAAACAAACAACCTTTCCACAGTCAATACGGAACAAACTATTAATTCTAAAATGTCTAATCTGGAAAACAAAGAGTATTTATATATTTTCTTTATAATGTATACAACTTTGTGATGTGTTAGGATAATCTCCCTTGCACTAGCAACTGCAGGGAGCAGTTTCATTGTTAATACCAGTTATGATAAGAATATTTGATTCAAAAATGAAAATCTTAAAGGAAAATAATTATCATTTTAAATATTAGAACAATATGACATATCCCATAATTGTTGTTGCATTTAGTATATTCAAAATTACTAATTCTGTCCCATAATAACTGTGCCAATTTGCTGTAACCTAGGGAAGGTTACTGAATAGAATAATCAAACAAAAATTGGTAATGAACAATAATACTTAAGACAAGAACAACACATATAAGATTTGCCAGTGGTGCATAGAAGAAGTGAGTCAAGTGAATTTCACAATCAATCTCCAACTGCAGACCAACATACAGTATTTACTACTGTATTTATGGGAATGGGGGCATATCCATTATTGTCTGTAGGTTTTCTACAACACAATTAATTCATGATAGGTGTATGCAAATGTAGGGGACAGGCAATAATGGTTTGAAACAATATTCTGAAGAATTAATAATTCTATCCCATAATAATTTTTGCAATTAGTGCATAAAATATGTATGCTAACATAATAAATATTATCGGACGGAGCTATATATATATATATATATATATATATATATATATATATATATAGCATAATGAGAAGCCACGTATACTTTCTTGATATGTATATAATATATGGATAAAATAACTGAAAGAAAATTGGGTGTTTTTTTGCGAAAGTATTTATTTATATGTTTTTATATATATTTAATATTTCAGACCACCTCGGTCCTTCCTCAGAAATTAATTGAATTACTGTACTACTGTATTTTGTAAACAAACTCCGAAATACAGTAATACAGTAATTCAATTAATTTCTGAGGAAGGACCGAGGTGGTCTGAAATATTAAATATATATAAAAACATATAAATAAATACTTTCGCAAAAAAACACCCAATTTTTTTCAGTTATTTTATCCATATATTATATATATATATATATATATATATATATATATATATATATATATAAGGTGTATTTTAGCAGCAAGGACTCTCTCAAATATGTTTTGTTAAATAATATGGACAAGTTCTGTCTATCACTTTTTTTATTAAATCTTTCAAATTTCCATACAAGCCGCTCGAACCTATGGCGGAATGACAATGATGGCAGTGGGTCAAGAAGCTGAAAGAAAGATTGAAAGTCATCATTAAAAACAAACAACCTTTCCACAGTCAACACGGTCAACTTGTTTTGGTACATATACCAAAATTCATATTAACTTTTATTTTATAATATTCCCCTCTCGCCTGAGTACTTTTGAATGTTGCTACATTAATTTTCAAGTATTGTTATGTCTATAGTGATGCAACTGGTTTTTAATTCCAGTGTTCTCACATTTGATGGAATCAAAAACAACAACAACAAAAAAACACACACACACATATCCAAATTACAATTTTACCATTTATGGCACCATCTTAAGCGAGAATACTAGGTTCTGTAAGCTTGGATGTGTGGATGGTATAATGGATAATGGCTTGGAATTGTTAATTGGATAGCCTAGTTCCAATTCCTGTTGGGTTTGCTATATTCACTTACACACAAGTACCCTATGAATCCACCTCTTCTCCCACCAGCTATGGGTTAATTAGTAAAACTTGTATCATTAAACCATTATTATCTCAAAAAGAAAAATTCCAATAAATTAAAAGTATTTTTTGGCTTTAAATAACCTGAAAGAGTTGACAAGACATAAAAAATGAATCACTCAATCAACACTACCTTGAGTGACACTTGAGCCTTCTATTGGATGAAATTTTTTTTTTAAAAAGTCTTACAGCCAGTCATCTTGATGTTCTTTTATTCCAGATCAAATATGACAAAGTAGAAAACAAAGACGAAAAGAAGCTGCTCTTTTAATTTGGCATTGAGATTTCAAAAAACAACAGGCATTAAAAATCTATGGCACATGATAAGCACGCAAGGTATAATGAAATGACTACTGGAATGGTGACCTTGAGGTGTATTTGTGAATTAGTTAAATTGTTAATGCAGTGCCCATTTGGAGGTTATCTGGGTCGGCAAATTGATACTTTGCCTTTTGTATTTTTATTTTCTTTGAATCCTGAGAAAAAAGCAAAAACTGATAATCTAAAGAATTATGGATGAATCTGATTGATGAAAAAGCCTCATATTTTGATGCTGATTGTAAACACCCCATCCCAACCTTGGCCACTAATGTTTGACCGATCAGAAGAATTGAGCTGATTGATTTTGTTCACTGATAAAAAGCATGAGCACAATTCAACCTGAAGAGGAACAAGCTCCATTGGATTGTCTTGCTCTAGATACAACTCACACCAGACCTCAGTTAGAATTCGGATATATAATCCATCATTAAAAGATGCTAGAAAAATGTTCGGTTCCTTGTACCATTCCAGTAAATACCTGACTCCTCCTGCAAAGCTCTACCTTTACAAGAGCCAGATCAGGCTGAAAATGGAGTACTGTTGCCATATCTGGTCTGGAGTTACCCAATCTTCATATTCTAGTCTTGGTAGATTCCAAAAATGTCTCTCCAGCCTTGTGGGTCATGAATAGTTTTCCACCATACAACCCCTTTCCCACAAACAAAATGTAGCAAGCCTCTCTCGACTCTATCACTATTTCCATGGAAAATGTTGACATGAGCATACACACTTTAGTACTCCTCAACTTGAACCCACCCAGCTAAGAATTGTCACACTGTGCGCATTGGGGTGAACCACCATTATTCCCCTTT
The DNA here is from genome assembly GCA_964036315.1 of Acanthosepion esculentum. Classification (NCBI taxonomy): domain Eukaryota; kingdom Metazoa; phylum Mollusca; class Cephalopoda; order Sepiida; family Sepiidae; genus Acanthosepion; species Acanthosepion esculentum. The sequence goes on along the minus strand of OZ038515.1, from coordinate 36,552,144 downwards.
TTGTATTTCATTAGAAAGGAGCAAGTTCCATTCGGACAGCTTCTTCCTTAGAACTGCTGCTTTGTGGAATAAAATCCCAGTAGGATGCTTTCCCAACAACTACAATCTTAAACTGTTCAAGTCTACGGTTGACCGTTATCTATTCAGTTGCATTCCAGACTCGCTGGCTGTGTTTCATTTTTTTATCGTGGTCATCACCAGTACAACTTTTTCTCTCAAGACAAGCAACATTTGTCGAAAGTCTTGTATTTTTTATGCTTTTCATACTTGCAGGCAATTTTTAAACATAACTTCAAGACAGACAGACAGACATATTCTTGAAATACCGTTAAACACTGTCTCTTTCTTTTACTTCTCTTCAACTACACTCTTCTCTAACTGTTGCAAAATACGGGAAGATTTACGTCAATCATTTTGATAATTCAATATACTTGATATTACTTACATATTTTTTAGTTGTTTCTCCTGCTCTTCAGAGATGTTTCCAGCTGTTATGATTTGGTTATAGACCACAACGGCAGAAAGTTCTTTCAGGCTCTGCAAAAGAAAAGAAATATCCAATACACGAACGTTCAATTGTCAGCTAAAAAAAAAAAAAAAAAAAATTGCTGATTTCAAATAAAAAGCAAATCACTCCTTTGCTCATTTTGTCACATTGCCCAATCAATTTATTGAGCTTGGGACGGAAGTACAAGTAAAATCAAATGAGGTTTCATCCCAGGTGATGTCTGCTATCTTTTGCCCTAGGGTCAAGTAGAAAACGACTCTCCAATGGCAAGATGAACACTTTCTTCATCTCCTCTATGTAATCAATTATAATGAAGTTGCTACACTTGACTTGATTTAGTTCTTTTATAATATGATACAGGAAAATTATGTTCGAAGCAAAGGTGAGAGTGTCGAACTGTTACATAATATCAATCCTCCTCTATAGCAGTGAATTATTTTTTAGTGGACACCCATATTTGAGTATATTTATTTTTGTCTACCGAGAGCTGAGTTTGAAATAAAGTTGAATCCATTACAGTCACTTATGTTCTAATACCCTTGGGAATGGTATGAATTCTCTTCTTCTTCCCCCAGCTATGGATAAATAGCAGAACAAACTGGGTTCTATAGCTTTGGATGGCAACTAATCTACCGTAGAAAGAAATGGCAACCTACTGCGGGAAAAAAAATCTGCCTCGTTAGTCATGTATCGAAAGATACATGATCGCCTAAGCATGTATCATGCATAGCACATAAGTGAACTGAGACAGAAATAAATAAATCTGTCAATTAAATAAAGAGGGGGGCCTCTACTCAAGATGGACATCCACTAAAAATAATGTTTAAAGTGACAAACATAAGTCAGATTAATAAATAAAAATTCCATTATATCAATTTGACATTTAATCACCTTCAAAGTAGTCCCCTTATCGGGACTGTTGCTATACAAAGAAAACTACATCACATATCAATTCGGCATTTAATCTCCTTCGAAGTAGTCCTCTTATCGGGACTGGTGCTCTAAAAAGAAAACTACAATACATAACAATACGGCATTTAATATCCTTCGAAGTAGTCCTCTTATCGGGACTGGTGCTATAAAAAGAAAACTACAACACATATCAATTCGGCATTTAATCTCCTTCGAAGTAGTCCTCTTATCGGGACTGTTGCTATAAAAAGAAAACTACAACACATATCAATTCGCCATTTAATCTCCTTCGAAGTAGTCCTCTTATCGGGACTGTTGCTATACAAAGAAAACTACATCACATATCAATTCGGCATTTAATCTCCTTCGAAGTAGTCCTCTTATCGGGACTGGTGCTCTAAAAAGAAAACTACAATACATAACAATACGGCATTTAATATCCTTCAAAGTAGTCCTCTTATCGGGACTGGTGCTATAAAAAGAAAACTACAACACATATCAATTCGCCATTTAATCTCCTTCGAAGTAGTCCTCTTATCGGGACTGGTGCTATAAAAAGAAAACTACTACACATATTAATTTGGTATATAGTCTTCTTTGAAGTAGTTGTCTTCTGATGCTACACACATTATCTGGCATCAATTCCACTGCTGGAATCATTCCTGGAAATCCTTTTCTGGGAGAGTGATCACTTGGTTTGTTTTGATGCCTTGAAATCTTCTTCCTTTTAAGTGGAATTTGATATTTTAAAAGGAAAAAGTTGCAAGGGACAACATCAGGGGAATCTGGGGGTTGTATTACCTGGGGAAGGTTGTTCTTGGACAAAAACTGCTGCACAAACAACAGTCACTGATGGCATTTCAGTGGTGAGGTGGGAGGAGCAAGAACATTATAACATAGTGTGCCTGGGTGACAGAGGTCAAGGCCAATCTCTGCATATTTAAGCTCCATTTCCTTAGCAACAACTCTCATAGTCTTTGATCAATCCTTATATATATATATATATATATATATATATATATATATATTGGGGTGAATTTATTAAAAAAAGGTTACTAGTATTCATAATCAGGAAGGAATTGAAATTTCTGGGACACATAATGAGAAAAGAGGACTTAGAGAATTTAAAATATATATATATATATATATATATATATATATATATATATATATATATATATATATATATATATGTAAGCAAATATATGGATATAGATCCGACAGTATGAGGAAAAATATGAAAAAAACAAAATCCGAATATGCGACTTTACTGTTTTTAATGTTTCAATGTCGACGTTTTGATTATTCTTATGTCTATCGTCTTTTTATGTTGACTTGAATATCGTTTAATTATGTTTTAAAAACTATGTCCTGAAGAAGGTCTACTAGACCGAAACGTCTGACGGCGACATTGAAACATTAAAACAGTAAACTTGCATATTCGGATTTTGTTTTTTTCATATTTTTCCTCATATATATATATATATATATATATATATATATATATATGAAGAAATACATCTCTCTTTCTCTATATATATATATATGTAAAATGTGTGTATATATATATATATATATATAATATATATATATATGTAAAATGTGTGTATATATATATATATATATATATGTAAAATGTGTATATATATATATATATATATATGTAAAATGTGTATATATATATATATATATATGTGTAAAATGTGTATATATATATATATATATATATGTAAAATGTGTATATATATATATATATATATATATATATATATATGCAATTTTTTATATATATTATTTATATATTATATATGCTCATCATCAGTGATAGAGCTAACATATTTAGTTGGATTGATGTGAGTTTGTGACAAACTTACATTAATCCAACTATATATATATATATATATATATATATATATATATATATATATATATGTATAAAGTTGTAGATAGATACCCCCTCTTCAAAGCCATATATATTCTGAAACTACATTACTTAGAGTAAGTATATTCAATTTTGATCAAAGAGGGTATCCAGTAGGGGCACCCCCCACTGAAAATTTTTTTCCATTTCATTAAAATTAAATTTGAATTTGAACAAGGAAATGACTCCTAGTGTACTTGGATAAGTATATTTCATTTTGATCAAAGAGGGTCCTGGGGGGTCCGACTCTGCCACACATGCTGAAAATATTTTTTCCTTTGATTTAAATTAAATTTGAACAAGGGAATGAATCCTATCCAAAATATAGAAGGAGAAAGACAGAAGATGGAGGTCACATTGGCAAGATCATTGAGTAATATTGAAATGCATCATTTTTCTCCACAAATTATAACAATGAATTAAAATCAATCATCATTTTCTTACAAAAAAGTGTGTGACACACTGCAAGGTGCGGGTAATCTGACTAGTGTATATATATTTATGCAATGAAATAGATAAAGTTCAACAATTATTTAATATATTTTCTGTTTATATTTTATTTTTATAGATGTTGGTCTTTTCTTTTTTATTAATAATCTTTCCATTATGTTTAGCCTTTTTTTACATGTGGCTGAGGCCACCATATTTGGTTGGTCTTTACATGTGTATTTAAATGAAACCTAATTGAGCTATGGTCAGAGAGATGTAAAATGAGTGTTCTTGTTAGTCATGTTGTAGTATATCCAATATAATTATTAACAAATTTGGGTTTGTCAGAAACACAGCTCCTTAAGAGATGAGTAAAATTGCGAATAATATTTGTTCTCTGAAATTTGACTCTTGCAGGTTAATTATTATTTTTGATGATGAGGTTAAATTTTTTATAATAAATAATTTACTTTTCTTGTTTTTGTCAACTGGAGTTGTGTATTTCTTTATGATTTTTTATTTTTGTAGAAAATGTTAATGCTATTGTATTTTTCTGTGTATATTCAGTTTCGCCATTGGTTACATTAGAAAGAAAAAGTGGTAATCTATAAGGTGGTTTGGAAAACCATTATTAACAAGCAATTGTTTCATGTTGTTAAGTTCTTTAAAGAAAAGTGGACAAGAGTGTGAATTTTTGAGCACTCTCATAAGAAAATGAATGAAGATATATATATATATATATATATATATATATATATATATACAGGGTGTGACAGCAGAATTGTCAAAATCATGTTACAGCATAATATATTACTGATTTCAAATCAATAATATTGATAAGAAATTATGTAATTGTAGAAATCCTATAAAGTGTCCATTGCAAAATACATGCCTTACAGAATCAATTGTTTACCTATGCACTATTTCATCTACTGAAAACCCTGTTGTTAAGTAATTTTATATTGGTAGCACAAAAAACCTTTTAAATAAATGTGTTATCAGCATATATCTTCTTTTAACACTGCGTACTGTAACTGAACATCACTGTCTAAATATTTTTGTAATTTAAAAGAAATCAATAAAACCTCCACCGTAAAATGGAAAATATTTTTTAAAAAATGAGTATTTGTAAGTGTTTAAAAATAATGATCTCCAAAATTTTTAGGCATTGTATAATGTTTACTTTAAAATATAGTGATTAGAATTTTTCATAAAAAGTCTATACATTACGATTATACATCAATTATTTTATTAATATATAATGGTCCATATAATATTTATTTAATTTTTTGACTTTTTAACTTTAATATTGCTGTGTTTTATTGCCTATTCAATACAATAAGTATTGTATTTTGGGTTCAAGTAATATATATAAAAATGATTTAATCACAGTAGAGGCCTCATTAAGATAGTTCTCAAGTATATTAAAATT
>OZ038515.1:36354442-36541942 GCA_964036315.1 Acanthosepion esculentum | reverse complement strand
TTAACAAGAAATAGTTTGTTGCAGGTATGCATTTATATGTTTTCATTTTCCAAACATGGTCAACATATTGTGGCTATATTCACAGTTGATATTATTGAGTATTGTCTTTTTTATTTTCATTAATAAGGTATTCCATTATTTTTAACTTTTTTTTACATGGAGACGATGCCATTATATTTGTGTTATCAGCAAGTACATTACGAATAGGCACAATTGGACAGTTTTTATATGATTTATCTACCAAAAAGAAAAAAAATTATAAAATCACATGAGAAATTGTATAAAAAAACTAAATCAAACCACCTTGTCTGTCATATTCAATAAAATGTGCAAGAACGAAGGATTGCTGCCTAAATACTCAAATATATATATATATATATATATATATGTGTAATTTGGCAGCAACTTTTCTTTCAAACATGTAGTGTTGAATGTTAAAGACAACATAGTCTTACATATTTTCTTTTGAATTTTCTCATATTCTCTAATGAGACTTTTATTTGAAAATAGTTCCGAAATATGTATTTTCCATACGATGACCTAGCGCTTTCGAACATCATTGTTCATCTTCAGGGTCAATATTTTAGTCAAAAATTTTTTTTTTTTTTTTTTTTTTTTTTTAAACAAACATTTGCCAATTATCTTGTAGCGTAATCATGTTGCTACTTTTTTACAAACTAAAAACGTTAAATTCCTTTTAAATTCAAAAGACGCGATGATGTTATATCATGTGCATGGCGTAGATTTTTATATATATATATATAATAAAAAGACTTAAACACTAATATTCCATGGTCATAATTTATTCCATTGGAATCGTAAGAACGATCCAATTCATCAGACCTATATGTATGTGTATATATAATTGCATATGTATGTGTATATTCACCACTAATATTGTCTATATATATATATATATATATATATATATATATATATCTATATATAAAGAAATATAGTTTTAAGGCGTGCTATATTTACGGGATAAAGTGCTCAATATCAGAGATAGAGCATATGTAAATATAAATATAAAAGTGAACATTGAAGTCAACACTCAGAGGGGAGAGGCTGTTTCATGCTAGATGCAATTGTCAAGCCTGACGATTGCGTCGAGCATGAAACAGCTTGTCACCTTTGAGTGTTGACTTCAATGTTCACTTTTATATATATATATATTTATATATATATATATATATATATAAATTTTGTTTTAGTCTTTCCCGCATTCTTACTTTTTGAATTTAGTGGGAGTGTAAAGATCATCTGGATCCTCCATTTTCCCAGTGCTTTTCGCCCCTCCTCAAGGCTGCAGCAAACACCCTTGAAAATGGCTCAAGAAGTGTCCAAAATTAATTACCGTATTCGACGGCATATAAGGCGCACTTTTTTTTTTACTAAAAATATCTTTTAAAATTCTCCTGCGTCTTATATGCCATATGTAGATTTAAAATTCGAAATAGTCGGCCGAAATTAGCTACCTAGCAACTGCTATTAGTTTATACTTTAGAGTAACTTTCATATACCTATTACGATTATTTAAAAGGCTATTATGCAGATTAAAAGTGTTATCATTGATAATACTCATTATATTAACTCCGTTACGTTTAATATTAGTTCTTTGTTTCACTAAAATTATATGCAATAAATTCAAATTATATATTTGTAAAATATATTTGTTTCATTAATATTTTTCTTGCGATAACTTCCGGTTGCATTGGTATAAATCCAATCAGAATTTGTATATCCTAATTATTCCACTAAGACTTTTACAAGATGCAGGTTGTAAAGATCATATAAAGGATATAATAAAGTTTTTATAGGCTTGTGTTTTTTTTAATTGTAATTGTGGTTTATTTAACCAAAATAATACCTCATAAATATAGCCTAGGCTGTACCATTTGCTAATAATTTATAATTAATTACTAATTTTTGTTTCACTAAAATTATATGCAATAAATTCAAATTATATATTTGTAAAATATATTTGTTTATTTGTTTAATTACTCATTTTTTCTTGATTTGCTCTGCTGAACTTGGGGTGCGTCTTATATGCCATCAAATATGGTAAATTTTCTTGTCTGTAATATTCAATGAAACATGTTTAAAAGAAAGGTTATTGCCCAAATATATAGCCGATGGCTTAGTGGTAGAAGTTCCGACTGACGCCAATTCAGTCGGGTTTCGATCCTATCTAGAGGCAACCGGATGTCTAGCCACACTGATGAGCTGTGAAACAGCGAAACAGTCTGTCTGTGCATGACAAAAATATTGGTTCCTAAAAAATTAATTTCGGTTGAGCTCTTTGGTTTGAGGTGTGAGTTTGTAAACAGTGACTATTTAAGCTAATACTGCACGACTCTTCGGCAGAATTGAGTCACTGTCAGTCACTGTGTGTTTATCTAAATCTAAAAATAAACACGCTAAAATTCACCTTCATTCCTGCTTAGTGGGAGAAGTTCCGACTGACGCAAATTCAGTCAGGTTTCGATCCTAGCTAGAGGCAACCGGATGTCTAGCCACACTGATGAGCTGTGAAACAGCGAAACAGTCTGTCTGTGGATGACAAAAATATATATATATATATATATATATATATATATATATATATATATTGTATAATAAAAGCAAAACAGAGACACAATAAAGATGATGCTCAAAGTAAAATATGAAAAATATACCAAACAGAACCCATATAGAATATAAGTAAAACAATAATCATGTGTTACTGCTTTTCTGTGACTCAATGTTTCAAAGATATGGATGCTGCTGCCTCATAATCCTTGGGCAGTAAAATTGACAAGATACTCAGTTTTAATGAGGATTCAGTTCAGTTTTATAGCATTCCTGTTCTGCCTTTATTACACTACATATATATATATATATATATATATATATATATATATATATATATATATATATATTCATTACAAAGAGTCAATCATACCTTGAATTAATCAGCAATTTGAATGCGATTATTGACGAAATCACTTCGCTAATGGACATAAACATAAGCATTCCACTACTGATAATCCTCCGAATGATGAGATCCTCATAAATAAATACAATGGAAGTGGTGTATTTTTATTTTTTATTTCTGCTAGTATACTTTCAATGCATCGCGCAATCATCGTCAGGCTTTATTATCCATCGGAATCAAAACTGGGAGACAATTTCTATGTGTTAATCCGACCGAAAGATGTTTTTAAGTATGTGCTATTTGTTAACTGTTATATGATGTTGGAGCGTGCAAATGGCAACGCTAAATTTTAAATATTTAAAATGAGAATTTTTTATATATTTTGTAATTTGGTAAATCACGTATTTTCTTGTATAAGTGTTTTTCAGTTAATATATGAACTAAGTATATAGTTCAAGTAACAGAGTGATGTGTCTTACTTTATATATATATATATATAAATATTTCAAAGCAGTTTGGTTAAATAATTTAGATATACTATATCTGTTTAGTTTTGTTTTAATCCTTTTGAGTCCACAAATGAATTTCTTGGTAGTCATAGAAAATTGATTAAGAAAAGATTTTCTTTCAAATAATTTTTATTTTATCAAGTACATTCAGTCTCATCTGAGACCATCTTTGGGGGGCTTAAACTGTCTGTGTGTGTGTATACATACTTCTGTAAATTCAAAAATCAGATTGTCCTGCTATTTATCCATAGCTGGAGGGAGAAGAAGAGAATTCATACCTTTCCCAAGGGTATTAGCACGTAAGTGAATGCAATTGATTCAACTGGAATTCAAACTCAGCTCTCTGATTCTTCAATCGGAGCTGTTATCCATTACTCCACTATGCCTATATATATATATATATATATATATATATAGGTTTTTTAACTTCTGACTAAATTATATCATGTCAATGTTTTCCATTTCACATTTCTCATTGGAACTGAATATCTGGTTACTCTTAATGCTTGAGGCAGTGGCATCAACATTTAAATGTCCAAATTTCAGTCGCAGAAGGCAGTAACATATGAGTATTGTTTTACTTATATACATATATATATATATATATATATATATATATATATATATATATATATAATCAATTAATAAATGCTCAAGCAACTTATTTCTTGAAAGTCATCCAATTTTTTTCAATAAAAAAATGAACGATGCAAAAAATAAATGAAATGCGATACATTCCACTACCTGCCAATTCTATCACAACTACAATTGAAAAAGATTTATCTTAAGATAAAATTTTTTACAACTATTTCTAAAATAATAAGAGACTTAATTAATACAAACAAAATAAAAACTTGACAGATGAACTTACTCTATTACCGGCAATGATTGCCACAAGGAATACATTGGAGAAACCTCAAGGAATTTAAGTAAAAGATCATATGAACACAACAAGGGATCTTTTAAAAGGAACAACACATTAAATGTGTTAGTTGCTCACCTTAATGAGTCTGACCATAATTTTGATTTAAAAATTTTAATTAAAGGGGAAGCCAATTTATTGTGGCAAAAATGTATAGACAGTGCACTGATCACAAAATGATCCAAGGTAAATTTGCGACCAGTTTCTTACAACATTTCACCTTTCTTGGCAGATTTTCTGTTATCAAAAATGATAAAAACAAAAGTGGAGGGACAATCAGTAAGAATGGCTAGACCAGTGGTCCTCAACTGGGGTCCATGTCACATTATTGGGGATCCACACAAAAAATTTAGCAAATTGCAGATCCATGGTAATATTTTAGTGGTCCATAGAGCAATTTCACTTTATAACGGTTGTTACAACTGGGAATTGGAATTTCTACAGTAATCTAAACCCTATTAAACTAGTAAAAATAGAAAAACAACTCTAAAACTAGCAGAAAACGAGATCTAGTGATGTCAGTTATAGCGTCCCTTTTACTCTACTGGATGATTTGATTGTAAGAGTTGAATAAATAAATCTGAGAAAGATAAATAAAAGGAAGGATTATACAGAGTGACATGGGTAAAGTGTAGCCATTTTATATTTTTAATTTCACATATGTTTGTTTTTGACTTTGCTGACTGCACAGGATAGTAGGGTCAGTTGGGCACTGTCTGTGAGAAAAAGAGCACCATGATGCAATTCAGTGCACCAGAAATTTGGAAGCAACATGCTGTACTGCTTGGCATGGCGTTTACACCAGAAACTCAAATACAAACATTTCAGAGTGTTTGGGTGTCAATCTGAGGATAAGGCAGAGAATTCAGAAAGAGTTGGACGAGACTGATGGTATTTACAAAGGGGTATGGCAGCTTGAGAAACTCTGTTCATTCTGATAGGAAAACAACTCACAGAGGCCTACATCAAATGCCTTGAGAAGGTAGTGCTGCCCTAGGTCAAGACGGTGGTTGCTGGAAGACCCTATGTTTGGCAACAGGACACTGCACCATGCCATACAAACAGGAGAACCCAGGCATAGCTGTCAAACAATATCTGCAACCACATCACCCCTTAAATCTGGCCACATAACTCTCCAGACCATAACCCACTTGATTATTATGTGTGGGGCGCAGTTGAGCGAGAGACCAAGAAAAACACCTTGTAACACTAAAGATAAACTGAAAGCAAGGATTACGGCATAATTCACCAACTTAAACAAGGAGACCGTCCAGAAGAGTTACACAAGATTCCAATGGTGTCTGGAGGTCGGGGTTGAAGCCAATTGCGATTTTATTGAATAAATTTACTCTTCAGTATTTGGAGATATTTTTGTGTAATTTTGGTAAATGTATCTGTTAAAATGAGTTGTCGGTGTTATTTTCATTTTTGCAGCATTTAGATGACAATTTATCCATCGCACCTTGTATATATAAAGCAAAATTATATAAAGATTATAATTTATGATATAAATAAATTTATGACCCTCATTTCTTATTCAGTTGAGCGTAGTCTTTCTCACTCCTTATTTTTGATGTGATTTCAGGTTGAGAAACCCAATTCACATAAATAAGAAGTAGAAAATTGCAATAAAACTGATAAAGTCCTTTTTTATCTAATGTGGGATATTCCGTTTGTATTGAAATCCAAAATGTATCAATGGGTACCATCAAATGTTTTTTCGAGCCCTTAAAAAATACCTTTAAAAGAACATAATATTCTTTAAGCTAGACAAAGTGTTTCACAGCCTTTTTATGCAATGGCACACCCAGAAGAAAATGCAAATATAAAAGCACACTTAGCAAAATTTTTAAAGGGTATACATTTAAATATTATGAAATAAATCCATAGATTTAAAAAAAATACACACAGATATAAACTTACTTTATTTCAATGTTTCTATCACAACTATTTGTGAAGCTTATTTAGTGTGAAACCTGTTCCTTGTGTCTTTTCGCAATTTCTTTAATGTTTGTGATAAGCAGATGAACAGTCTTTCTTGCTTCTTATTTTTTATGTTATTTAGAATTGAGAAGTCAAATTCACATAAATAAGAAGTAGAAAATTGCAATAATACCGATTAAGCTTTTTTAGCTAATGTGGGATAAAAAATTTAATACTTATTCAAGTACTAAAGCTGTATCATTACAACTTACACACACACATACATACATACATACATATATATATATATATATGCTGTGGCACATTTAAGAGAATCATGTGGCACACTAGTGTGCTGTGGCATGGTGGATGAAAATCACTGTCCTAGTGGAGAAATGTGCTATACTAAATTTTACCAATTTGTCATTTAGTTGCCTGATATATATATATATATATTCTTATCTCTTCTATAGTCTTTTAATGTGCATGCTTTTATTGTTATGATACAAAAAATATGTGCACAGTGATTAAAAAAGTTTATATAGAAAAAAAATAACAGCCAGGGAATCAGGAGTGTAAATCACAGACAGTTTATATTTAGACCAAGCAGCCATTCCTTCTGCAGAGGGAAGGCTGGGTAGACTTAATTGTAGCGGGAATAATAATCTACAAGTTCAGCAGAAGAGAACCTAGTTGTGTCTTTCCTGCCTGGATTGAACATGCGTCCTTTGTAATGCAGCAAACATGATTTAAGCATGATGTGGGACATGTGGTTTGATTCAGGGACCCAGATGTACAAAAAGCTCTGCACTAGATAAATAGACAATGGTGGAGAAGGTTTCTAACATGGCAGATTGCAGTGTTGGAATTTGTGAATCATGGATTTGAAATGCTCACAAGAGAGAAGGTATGGTATTATTGTTACCAACCAGTTTATATTAATATAAATAGTCTTAAGAATTCTCAGATGGTAAAATATTGTTGCCCACATATTGTTGTTCTCGATTGTCTCTGAAGTGTGTGGAGTGATAATTGGTTTGTGCTTTCTCTTTTCCTTTTCTTATTAGTTATTATACCTTTTGGAACACATCATCTCTCCTTGAATTCCGAATGCCACAAATTATACTAATGTTTAACAAGTCAAATGCGTATGAAACATGATTAACCAATGAAAATCAAACAACACAAAAATACCAGAATTTTCCTTCTTTTTCTCCATATCTCATCCTCTGATGAGGTTTTAATAAAATTGAAACATGCTAGATTGATAAACGTTTCCTATTTGTTCTTTCTCTTATCACTTTTTGGATATTTATAAAATAAATGGCTCTCAAAAGAAGAGAAGAAGAAAATTATATTTATGTGTATACAGAAAAAAAAGGAAAACATTTATGGGATTAGCAGTAGTGGTTCAATGAAATTGAACTTGCTGCAGGGGGGTGTTTTTTTTTTTTCCCGGCATATCAACCTCAATGGGTTATTTAATGCTGACAATATTTTTAGGATAGGTTCATATAAATGGAATATGTATTCTTTGTAAGAAATCAGTTTGTAGATCAGGTTTCATTAATGCATTTTTGTAAAGAGGGTTTTTATTGAGATTCAAATGTATTGCTGGTAATATTTTTTTTTTTTTAAATGTATTGCTGGTATTTTTTTGTTTTCAAAAATGTATTGCTGGTAATATTTTTTTTTAAAAATCACTGGTATTTTTACTATAAAAACCTATTTTCATACTTTCATGGTGTTTTGGGAACAATTAAGAGGTGGTAGCATACTCCTCAAAATCTCCCAGCCAGAAGCTTTTTTCATCAGAGGGGACAAGACACCCCAGCACTAGTGTATCCTGTAGTTGAGAGAGTGAGGGAGAATTGGATGGTTTTTGTCCCATCTTTAATAGTGCTTATTGTGACACTACCTTGTGGGGTCAGGCAAGGTATACAAGCAGTGACAGTGAGGGTAATCCTACAAAAGTTCTTTCCCCAAATAAATGTTTAATTCGGTGGTGAAAGTAAAACTTAAGACCTCAGACGTGTCAGTCGCATGCTCTACTAATCCAGCTACACCTGCAAGTGTTTATAATGCTTACTATTATAATGTATTAGTCTAAATGGTAACGCTTGTTTTATACCTACTAACCCATCAGTTTATGGTGAAGAACTTCAATGATGTCTCCCTGTAGTCTCATTTCGAAAGATATCAGTCCACATGCTTGGAGAGTTGCCAGTCGGAGCATAAACTTCAAATTGGGAAACAGAGAAATGTCTAATCTAAATAACAAATTTCTCACTGTGCTGGGGAACTCCTCCCCCAAATTACCATAAATTCATATTTGCTTCAATTTCGATGGTCCCTGGTGCATGATTGACATGAACAAATTAAAAGTATATATCATTAAACAGAATCTCAGTCATCAGTGCTTGCAAAACGGGAGTTAAGAGACTTCCTGGCTTTAATGTAGACAAAAATACACAAAACAACACTGGATCTGTACAAATCGTTGCTATAAAAGTCTTTTTTTTTTGTTGGAAAGCCTTGGATCCAATCCAATTATTGGGTCAGGTTGCAAGCCCCAGGCTTTGAGCTTCTTCAAACCTTAACTAAACCTGCCATTCCAATAACGATCTGTCAAAATTGTATAAAGATTTTTCTTCTTTTTTTTTAATGAAAATTCAATACCAGGCTGCCTCCTAGCAACGATTCAAGGTTACTGTATACAGAGTTTAATTTGTTCAGCAAAGAATTTCCTTTCTCCTTGCTCAATTGCTGGTCCAAGTTCAATTTTGTGGATTTTATCTGATGGAAGAAGCTTTATTCAAGTAAATAGGAACTTGAAGCAAATATATTGTGAATTTGAGAAATCTGAATTTGCTGGAAGACATTTATCGTTCAGTGGACTATCTTTTGTTGTTTATTTGTAAATCAATGGTTCGTAAATTCACATGTTTCAAAAGAGGACTAAGATAAATAAATAAAGACCGTCCTGGGTATGATGATAAACTAAATCCGCATCCTGGTTAAGACGATAAACTACATCTGTGTCCTGGTTAAGACAATAAACTACATCTGTGTCCTGGTTAAGACGATAAACTACATCTGTTTCCTGGTTAAGATGATAAACTACATCTGTGTCCTGGTTAAGACGATAACCTACATCTGTTTCCTGGTTAAGACAATAAACTACATCTGTTTCCTGGTTAAGATGATAAACTACATCTGTGTCCTGGTTAAGACGATAAACTACATCTGTGTCCTGGTTAAGACGATAAACTACACCTGTTTCCTGGTTAAGATGATAAACTACATCTGTTTCCTGGTTAAGACAATAAACTACATCTCTGTCCGGGTTAAGATGATAAACTACATCTGTATCCTGGTCAAGACAATAAACTACATCTGTGTCCTGGTTAAGACGATAAACTACATCTGTGTCCTGTTTAAAACGATAAACTACATCTGTATCCTGGTTAAGACGATAAACTACATCTGTGTCCTGGTTAAGACGATAAACTACATCTGTATCCTGGTTAAGACGATAAACTACATCTGTGTCCTGGTTAAGACGATAAACTACATCTGTGTCCTGGTTAAGACGATAAACTACATCTGTTTCCTGGTTAAGACAATAAACTACATCTGTGTCCTGGTTAAGACAATAAACTATATCCGCGTCCTGGTTAAGATGATAAAACACATCTGACAGCAAGGCCTTTCATCAGGAGGTTTTGAGGAGCGTGGTACCACCTCTTAATTGCTGGTGTTTCCAGGTCCACCCTGAACTGGAGCGGTAGAACCTGTTAGGGTCCCAGCTATGGGCAAATAGTTAACCCCAAAAGTGAGACTGGGTAGGATGATAAACTACATGGGTCTTGTACAGGGTTAATATTATTGTGAAAAAAAAATTTACTTGATATGGAAACTGGAGCAGTAACACCTAAACTTGTGAGGCTGTAGCTCCATTCTCCACAAGGGAGTAACACAAAATTGGCGACAATTCTGTATTTTTATGTTATATTTGTTGGTTGATTTTGTTTAGCGGCATATCAACATCTCTATGGGTTATTTAATGCCAAAATCTAAATATTTTGAACACTGTTTTATGGCTTCAACTACATATATTTTGAAGGCAATTGTATGCCTTCAACTACAGATAAAATGTATTGTTGGTCATTTTGCTTTAAATATGTATTTTTGGTATATTTCCTATAAAAATGTATTGCTATAGTTTCATAATGTTTTGTTTTTGTTTGGGGTTCACTATTTTCCCAGAGATGGGACCCTAACAAGTGCCGATCAGAGGCCTTGCAGCCAGATGTAGTTTCTCATCATATTCAGGACATATTATGTGACAAATTCATCAATGTCAAAAATTTTTACAAATGATCGGATAATTACATTTATCAATATGTTGCAAACAATCATTCTTTTAGAAATTATTATTGATTAGGTTATCAGCGAGGGAAATGGAATCGGTGTGCTGAGTTCAAATTATGGTTGAGTTCATTGTATTCAGTTTTGTACAAATACCCATGGGAAAAGAATGAAAATATCTTTTCTCGCCATCACCAGCTATGGCTTAAATATCAGAGCAGACTTGGTTTGGTTTGGTTTATTTTGTTTTACGGCACATCAACCTCAATGGGTTATTTAATGCCGAAAACATTTTTTATTGCTGGCAATATTTTGTTTTGTCAAAAATCTGTTTCTAGTAATATTTTTCTTTCAAAAAAGTATTGCTGGTAATAATTTTTTTCAAAAAAGTACTGCTGGTAATAATTTTTTTCAAAAAAGTATTGCTGGTAATAGTAAACTATTTGCCCATAGTTGGGATTCTAACAGGTGCTAGCACCCTGGGTCAGGGTGGACCTGGGAATAACAACAATTAAGAGGTGGTTCCATGCTCCTCAAAACCTCCTGATCAGAGGCCTTGCTGCTGGATGTAGTTTATCGTCTTACCCAGGATGCAGGACAGACTTGGATGAAAATGGAATATGTGGACTGAGTTCAAATTCTGATTGAGTTTGTTGTATTCCCTTTTGCACTAATACCCTTGGGATAAGTACAAAGCCATCTTTTCTTCTTGATAATAACAACAAAGATGAGGATAATAGTCCACATGTAAATAATGCAAGTAATGATTACTCCACAGCCCAGAAATTTAGACAGAAATTATGCAATGAATAAGTTAAAAGACACAAAGTGAGTTTTTTTTTTGGGGGGGGGGTATCTGGTGAGAAACATGGTATTCTAAGAAAAATTGTCATCATTTATGGCAGTGGTAGGAAACACAGTATTCATGCATAGTGTTGGGGAGACAGGATATTCATTTACAGTATTGGCAGGTAACATGGTATTTATTCATTGAAAATAGTGTAGTCATTTATGGTATTGGTGAGAAATGCAGTATTTATTCAGCAGGTTGGGAAACACAGTGCACATTTTAAGATGCAACGAAATATTTTATCCCTTTTATATTCCCTTCCCAATGTCTGATCCCACAAATTTTAAGGTGACTGATCAGTTCAAGTGAAAAAAGAAACGAACTTGAATCGATGTCATTAAAAGGAAATAATTATTGCAAACATCTCCAAAAACAGACGCAGATGCCACTTAATAAGGAAATAAATTTGAGTTCTTCAACTGAATTATTCTTTGAACTGCACGAAGAAGCATATAATCATTAAAAATGCCATCATTTAGCTAAATGTTTGGCTGTAATTGCACATTTAAGTCAAAGATAGACCATCAGACAGTTTGCTGTAAGGTTTTAGCTTCTGCCTCCAGTAACTGATTCATGTTGTTAAAATGGCTTTGAGTAAGTGAAGCCTGAGGGTTTTGGCAAAGATCATCCTTCTTCGAAACCTATCAGACTGGTGCTACAGAATCACAAACAAAGAACTGTATCAAATAACAGAAACCACGTCATTTGAGGACTACCAACAGCAGCAACAACTAAAATGGGTAGCACATGTAACTTGAAGAGAAAATAATTACATAATCAAGATGTTGACATGCCAAACAAGTTAAAACAGAAAGATTAGAAAGGAAACTATAAGGGTGGTTCACAGTATCGTGCCAGGCAATTTTTCTCTCCGGAGTCTATCTTACATATCTATAAGTCTACCATTGAGCCATGCTTAGGATATTGCTGCTAGATATGGTCCAGTACCCTTGCTATTTATCAAGAACTTGATAAAATCCAAAGAAGAATCAGTAATATTATCGGCCTAAATCTGGCATTTTCTCTCCAGTCACTTTCCCACAAAAGTAAAGTTGCCTCCCTTTGCTGTTTCTATAAATACTTTCACGGTAATTGTTCGGATGAGCTCTTCACATTGGGGTTAGTTTTTAGAATTGTTATTTTATTCCCCTCCCACCACAGACATTGAATTGTAAATATGGGGACTAGTTAGTATTTTCATAGAGACAGTGAGGTATTATGGTGATTGTAGTAAGAAAGGTACGTATGAATGTGGTGTTTTGCTGTAAGGAATATTGTTTGTATGATTGGGTCAGTGTTTGCGGCTAGATAAGTTATAATTAAGACAGATGAAGACCGTCCTTTCCCTAATCCCCCCTTCGGCCTTGTGCCACATTTCTGTAATCTATACAGAATAAATATCGCTCTTCACTATGGTGCCTAGACTTTTTGAATGTAAGTGCAGTACTAGATTAGTGTTGAGATCTCACCAATTTACAGTTGAGTTGGTGAGTTGTAATTGTAAATTCTATGCTAACAGTTTCTTTTCTCACACTTATCCCTTGCAGAACCCTCTTCCAGCTCTCCATGTTTTCCAGCCAACTTTAATCTGCAAAAATTTAAAAGCAATGTCAATTGCTATCTATCGTCTTCCTGATTACTCTTCTTTTGTTCTTGCTCTTTAGAAATATTCCTGTTTCTAACTCTTCCTCACCCAGTAACATCTTGCATCTCAGTGGTATTACTGCCTTGCATGGGGTGATCTCAGTTAGAAAAAAAAATTCTGGAAGGAGCAAAAAAATATTTTCAGAGAAAGATTTTATAAATTTGAACTGTACTGGCTGATTGGTCAATGAATACCAAATGTTTCCTTATAAGGAAATGGCTAACATTATGATTACTATTATAACAGAATCAATAATAAAAAAAACAGAAAATTAATCAGTTTTTCAAAACATTTTGCTTGTTGCTATTCAATTACTTGTAAAACTATTGATATTCCACCAATTTAATTTTAAACGATTCATCTGAATTAATTTATAACTTTGTGGCCTGTCTTGTGACTGACCCTCAAATGTTAGACTGCCTTGTCTGTAGAAGAATAATATCCCATGCACAAAAAGAAGTCTCTTGGCATGTGCATATTTGTAGACTCGATAGAGTTTAAAATTGTTTAGGTGGCCCTTTTGTGGGGGATGTCTTTTTTAGCACCCTACCACTCTTTCCACACAGGCGTAACGTCACAAGTTTATCGCTACTCTATTGCTATTTCCATGATGAATGTTCAGATGGGTCACACACTTCTCTTTCCTCCACTTCAAATATTTATAACTAGCATTTGCCATGCTACATCCACAGACTAGAGCAGTGGTTCCCAAACGATTTTGCACCATGCCCCACTTTGGCATTTCTAAAATTCTGGTGCCCCTTTGTAATATTTCTTTCTTACATGTATGCCAATTACACATGTGCATTCATACACATAAAATATTTTTAGCATCTGTCTATATTTCTGAGATGAGGTATTATGTACACTATTTACATTATTCGGACTATTGTCCTCATCTTTGTCGCCATATTTATCACAACATTTCGACCCTTCAGTATCTGTCTATATTTCTGACATGAGGTATTATGTACACTATTTACATTATTCCGACTATTGTCCTCATCTTTGTCGCCATATTTATCACAACATTTCAACCCTTCAGTATCTGTCTATATTTCTGACATGAGGTATTATGTACACTATTTACATTATTCCGACTATTGTCCTCATCTTTGTCGCCATATTTATCACAACATTTCAACCCTTCAGTATCTGTCTATATTTCTGACATGAGGTATTATGCAGACTATTTACATTATTCGGACAATTGTCCTCATCTTTGTTGCCATATTTATCACCATTCAGTATCTGTCTATATTTCTGTGATGAGGTATTATGTACACTATTTACATTATTCGGGCTATTGTCCTCATCTTTGTTGCCATATTTGTCACCCTTCAGTATCTGTCTATATTTCTGAGATGAGGTATTATGTACACTATTTACATTATTCCGACTATTGCCCTCATCTTTGTCGCCATATTTATCACAACATTTCAACCCTTCAGTATCTGTCTATATTTCTTACATGAGGTATTATGCAGACTATTTACATTATTCGGACTATTGTCCTCATCTTTGTCGCCATATTTATCACAACATTTCGACCCTTCAGTATCTGTCTATATTTCTGACATGAGGTATTATGTACACTATTTACATTATTCCGACTATTGTCCTCATCTTTGTTGCCATATTTATCACCATTCAGTATCTGTCAATATTTCTGTGATGAGGCATTATGTACACTATTTACATTATTATTCGGGCTATTGTCCTCATCTTTGTTGCCATATTTGTCACCCTTCAGTATCTGTCTATATTTCTGAGATGAGGTATTATGTACACTATTTACATTATTCGGGCTATTGTCCTCATCTTTGTTGCCATATTTATCACCCTTCAGCATCTGTCTATATTTCTGAGATGAGGTATTATGTACACTATTTACATTATTCGGACTATTGTCCTCATCTTTGTCGCCATATTTATCACCCTTCAGTATCTGTCTATATTTCTGAGATGAGGTATTATGTACACTATTTACATTATTTGGACTATTGTCCTCATCTTTGTCGCCATATTTATCACAACGTTTCGGCCGTTGTATGCTCTGGCCTTCTTCAGGTGGTTGGAATGCCAAACTGAACCCTTTATTTTGCTCACAGTGAGTGAAATAAAGGGTTCAGTTTGAGATTCCAACCACCTGAAGAAGGCTGGAGTGTAAAACGGCCAAAACATTGTGATAAATATGGCGACAAAAATGAGGACAATAGTGAAAATAATGTAAATAGTGAAAGTATTTTTATGTCTGCCGACCGTATGTGCTTCATATGTATTAACATTGGCACTCTCCCTGAGACTCACTAGGAAACAGTTCACTGTTAATAACTCATTCTCGAATTGCCCCCTTATTCTGTGGGTAGAGTAAGCTGAAGGGTGCACATTCTATGTATGCCCCACCAAAATATTACCATGCCCCACTGGGAATCATTGGTCTTGAGTCACCTACTTTTCCACTGTATTCCATTTGAGGGAGTTTTACTTGGACAGCTTTTTCTCAAGAACTGCTACATTGGGAGGTGGGGGGGGGCTACTGTATGATTACTTCCCAGAACACAATAATCTTATTTTCTTTAAATCAAACATTATCTAGCTTCCTTATCCTCATAATCTTCACTTCCTTCTACACCCTATTACATTCATACCACACACCTCATTCAGTAAGGCTCTACCTTGAATGGCTCTCGGGCTTTATAATGGGTGGACATTAACAAAAGTTAAATTAAAAAAAAATAAAAATAAACCCAAGAATAAAACTGACCAAAGTTTACCTAGTAGCCCAAGTAGGAAGACGACCAACATTTACCTAAAAACTCAAGTATAAATGCAAAATTGCCACTTATTCATGGTTTTGCCACTACAGTTTGTGTTATCCACAAACTTATCAAATTCAGAAATAAATCATTCACAAGTTTTACTTCTTCCTTATATGCTGTGTCCCCTTGGGACAGTTTTTTTTTTTTTGCAGTGAGGTTCACCCTGTACAAGACCTGGGGTTCACTTGAGATAAAGGGTTACAGTACGGGGGGAGTACATATGAATTGGAGAAGATAATGGTTAACCTTAGACTTGAAAAGGTTAAGACTGTAGTGATCAAGGAAATATCCTCTTGGGAGTCAGTTCCACAGATCAATGGTTTGCAGGGAGAAACTGTTCAAGTGGAACTTCTTGCTGACTGAATACGGAAGGGATGTGGGTGGTTTGCTGTAATGTGAGTGTTGTAACCTAGGGAAAGTTACTGAATAGAATAATCACACAAAAGTTGGTAATGAACTATAATACTTAGGACAAGAACAACACATATAAGATTCGCCAGCGGTGTGTAGAAGAAGTAGTCAACTGCTACAATGAATCTCCAACTGCAGACCAACATACAGTATTCACTACTGTATTTATGGGAATGGGGGCATACCTATTATTGTCAGTGAGTGGCCTGACAGGTCTTAGCTGTGAAGATTAGAACTGGTGGAACCAAGGAATGTACTTCATCTGAGCCCTTTCCATGGAAGTAACGATAGCGCAATAACGAGAGGCTTGCCACGTCCCAGCTATGAGAGAGAAGTTGGAGGGCAGAAAATAATTTGTTACTCACAAGGACTCTGAAACACTTTTAGATTCTGAGACTGGAAAGAGAAGACTGGTTAGCTCCAGCCCAAGCGTAACAGCAAATACTCCATTTTCGACCTATTCTGGCTCTAGTAAAGATAGAGGATAGCATGAGGAGTCAGGTACTTACTAGAGCAGTCAAGGGAACTAATCATTTTTCCTGCATGTTTAGCGATGACTCATATGTACGAGTTCCACTTGAGGTCAGGGGTAAGTTTATATCCCAATACTCTCTCAAGGCATGAAACCTCCTCGAGGGGGCATCCATTCATCATAATTTGTGGTAGTTTGGGGTTCAATTGGCAATGATGGAATGTAACTAGATCGGTTATCATGTACAGGCGATCATGGCTCTTCACAACTTCCTGTCCCTTGTAGCTCTTAATAAATTTTGTCTTTCTCTTATTTCTCCTAAACATTGTTCTGTCATCCAACGACTCAAGCTCACTAAACATGTTATGTATTGTTTTCCTGTCTCTCTTGCCTTCAGTCTATCCCGTGAGTATCAGATTTTCCAAGCCCCCTTTCCACATTAGAAATTTCAATTACCTCTTCCCGGTGTTAAGTATAAGTTTCTTTTTGTTTTCCTTTTCTGTAAAATTTTGTCATTGCTCACATATTTGGTCCCAAAATGCTATTATTGACTTAAGTCACAGGTTAGTAGTTTACTGGTCATGAAATAAATCATGTGAATATCAACTAATAGTATCTATACAAGGTGCGATGAATAAATTGTCATCTAAATGACGTAAAAATGAAAATAACACTGACATCTTATTTTAACAGATATGTTTACCAAAATTACACAAAAATATCTTGAAATACTAAAGAGTAAATTTATTCAATATAATCATCAATGGCTTCAACCACGGCCTCCAGACGACTTTGGAATCTCCTGCAGCTCTTCTGGACGGTCTCCTTGTTTAAGTTGGTGAATGCTACCATAATGCTTGCCTCCAGTTCATCTTTGGTATTATAAGGAGTTTTATTGGTCTTTTGCTCAATTGTGCCCCATACATAATAAAGGGGTTAGAGTCTTAGGATTTAGGTGGTTAGATGTAAGGGGTGATGTGATCGAAAAATTGTCTGACAGCCATGACTGGGCTCCCTTGCTTATGTGGTATAGGGTCTTCCAATAGCCACCCTCTTTACCCAAGGCAGCACTACCTCCTCAAGGCACTTGATGTAGGCCTCCGGGTTGAGGCCCTCATCAACAAATCTGGGAGTTCTTTTCTTTTCAGAACGATCAGAGTGAGTTTTTCGAACTGCCATACCTTCAATATTTTTACCAGTGCTCATATTACAATTTTTGCTGTTATCATTGCATGTTTTTACCAGAGCTCATATTGCAAATTTGTTGTTATTATCGCTTTTCTCTGGCACTCCTTATTACTGGTTCCTATATTGTATTCATTTCTATGCTTGGTCGGCTCAGGAGATTTTTGTGGCCTAGCATATGTGCTGATTCCTTAAGTTTACAAATTTTCCAATGGTGTTCCTTGTCTATGAACTCAACCTGATCCCACAAAGGGCGGTGATCTCCCTTCTCTCTCCATACGTGGTCAGCCACGCCTGATTTTTCTACTTCCCAAATCTTTCTGAATCCTTTGAACTCTCTTCTGAAATGTTTGTATTGGAGCTTCTGGTGTGAATGCCAAGCAGTACAGCATACCGTTTCCAAAATGTTGGTGGAGTGAATTGCATCATGGTGCTCTTTTTCTCACAAATGGTTCCCGACTGACCCTACTATACTGAGCAGTCAACAAAATCAGAAACAAAGAGCTTCGGCAAAATTAAAAATATAAAATGGCGACATTTACCCATCACATCAGTACTTATTAAAAATAGTTTTAACATATTTTCATGGGGGTGGTGTCAGCTTTTTCTATGCAAACAAATGGCAGCATGAATTTTTATTTAGAAATAAATTTAAAAGATATAGTCTGCAGAACCAAATATTTGATTTACAAATAATACTTAACATTCTATAATCTTCATTGGTCTTGCATCCACAGATTTTGTTAACTTTTTTATGCTTTTGACTAATATTACTGGCAACAATTACTTCCATATATCTCCTCTGCTCGAATAGGTTTTTCTCAAAGTGTTTCACCCCCAAGGAAAGTGATAATGCTACTAAGATGCAAGGGGGTTGTGAGAATGAAAAGAATGAAATGATGAAGATCACACGTCTTCAAATCTTATGGACTTGTACTACAGAATCAGAAAGATCTGTACGAAATAACAGAAACGACATCACTTGTGGACTTTCAATGGCAGCAACAACTTAAATGGGTAGCACATGCAAATTGAATGTTATTTCTTATGTTGTAAATGTATTTCATTAGAAATAAAGTATAAAATACTGATAGTAAATCCAATGATACCGTGTGGGCGTGTTTTTTTTTTCCAAACATCCCAGATTAAACACCAACCTTGTCTCACAATCTCTTGTGACATGAGCATGCGGATAAATACCTACGAAGTATGGTGGGGACACAGGGACAAGACTTAGCCTTGTACAAATAAAATATTTACCACACAAAAAGGAATTTTTACACAAAAAGAAAAAGGATAATAATTCTCAGTAATTAACATGATAGCAATGAAATTTATACAAAACATACAGGTATGTGTGGGTAGTGTAAAGGTTATCAGTGCAGAAAGTGAAATTGGTGAACCAAGTTCAAATTCTATCCTAGTTGTTTGTGTTCACTTTTGCAGTAATATCCTTGGGAAAGTTATAATTCTCTTTATTACCCCCTCACTCCAACCCAGCTATGGGTTAAATATGCAGAATAGATCAGGGCTCTGTAGCCTTGGGTGGAAACCAGTCTAAGACAAAGAAAACTCTAAATTCAAAACTGTGAAGAATGCCACAAAAAAAAAAAAACCAACAAAAAAATACTCCCCTATCTTTCCCCAAAACACATGGCAATTCAGAGATAATAAAGAAAAAGAAACCGTGGAGAGTCATGATTTCACACGCCCAAAAGGGACATGGTATTTAATTAGTCAGCATGATGGCAATGAAATGAATTTGAAGCACGCAGAATGAAAACATATATTTAATTAAAATTTATATATTTAATTTAATTATACATTTGATTGATCTGTTTTTAAGGCTTATCAACACTTTGAAGGTTATTTAAAGCCAGAAAATAAAAGTTAGTTTATTTTTTAAGATAATACTGATTAACTGATACAAGTTCTACTAATTAACCCATAGCTGGAGGAGACGAAATGAACTCATAACTTAATGAACCTGACTGAACTTGGGACTTGGTTCCCCATTAATTATATAATTAAATTAATTAAGCATAATTTCACATCTCTAAATAGTTTTTAGGCTTAGAGCTACATATGGGCTTCAAACAGAACCTCAGTCACCTCTATTTCCAGCCCTCTCTACTAACAACTGGTTTAGTGCACTTGACCCAGGTCATTGCTACCAACTTAAATATGCATATTTGCCCAGGCAATTGTCGTTTGTTCTTCTGATCGCACAAGTTCAACTCGATTCCCTTTTGAACTATTTTCATATTGATTCCTATCCAGTGTGCGTTTTAACTTCTACATGTGAATCCATCATGAAAATTCAGGATGTGGAATTAATAAATATCAAACACTTCAAATACATTGGTGTATGGATGAGAGTTAATAGAAATGTAGTATAGAAAGTTAGGAAACTGAATATAGAATAGGTTGCACTGGAGGTAGTTTCACCAAACACCTCAAATTGCTGAGAGAATTAAGCTGAAAAAGTGAATCATGTTCTTAAATAGACTTTACATATGTATGTCATCAAACATGTTCAGAAATCATTACCAGCTCTATACAATTCCTTTCGAAGATTAATGGTTAAAAAAAGTCTTTAAGCGAGTGAATCCTGTGTGTGTTGGCAAGCATAAGTGATAGAACAAGTTTGTTATATGTATAATGGAAATGCATTGCTAATGATTTACTATAAAAATGCATTGAAAATCAGGAAGAAAGGGATTGTCAGTGGTCAAGAATGAATGCAAGCATTACTGATAGAATGCTTGCATTCATTCCTGGCCACTGACAATCCCTTTCTTCCTGATTTTCAGGGCATTTTTATAGTAAAATCATTGGCAATACATTTACATTATACATATAATAGCCCTATTCTATCAGTAATGCTTGCATTCATTCCTGACCACTGACAATCCCTTTCTTCCTGATTTTCAATGCATTTTTATAGTAAAATCATTAGCAATGCATTTCCATTATACATATAATAGCCCTATTCTATCAGTAATGCTTGCATTCATTCCTGACCACTGACAATCCCCTTCTTCCTGATTTTCAATGCATTTTTATAGTGAAATCATTAGCAATGCATTTACATTATACATATAATAGCCCTATTCTATCAGTAATGCTTGCATTCATTCCTGACCACTGACAATCCCTTTCTTCCTGATTTTCAATGCATTTTTATAATAAAATCATTAGCAATGCATTTCCATTATACATATAATAGCCCTATTCTATCAGTAATGCTTGCATTCATTCCTGACCACTGACAATCCCTTTCTTCCTGATTTTCAATGCATTTTTATAGTGAAATCATTAGCAATGCATTTACATTATACATATAATAGTCCTATTCTATCAGTAATGCTTGCATTCATTCCTGACCACTGACAATCCCTTTCTTCCTGATTTTCAATGCATTTTTATAATAAAATCATTAGCAATGCATTTACATTATACATATAATAGCCCTATTCTATCAGTAATGCTTGCATTCATTCCTGACCACTGACAATCCCTTTCTTCCTGATTTTCAATGCATTTTTATAGTAAAATCATTAGCAATGCATTTCCATTATACATATAATAGCCGTATTCCATCAGTAATGCTTGCATTCATTCCTGACCACTGACAATCCCTTTCTTCCTGATTTTCAATGCATTTTTATAGTAAAAACATTAGGAATGCATTTACATTATACATATAATAGCCCTATTCTATCAGTAATGCTTGCATTCATTCCTGACCACTGACAATCCCTTTCTTCCTGATTTTCAATGCATTTTTATAATAAAATCATTAGCAATGCATTTCCATTATACATATAATAGCCCTATTCTATCAGTAATGCTTGCATTCATTCCTGACCACTGACAATCCCTTTCTTCCTGATTTTCAATGCATTTTTATAGTAAAAACATTAGGAATGCATTTACATTATACACATAATAGCCCTATTCTATCAGTAATGCTTGCATTCATTCCTGACCACTGACAATCCCTTTCTTCCTGATTTTCAATGCATTTTTATAGTAAAATCATTAGCAATGCATTTCCATTATACATATAATAGCCCTATTCTATCAGTAATGCTTGCATTCATTCCTGACCACTGACAATCCCTTTCTTCCTGATTTTCAATGCATTTTTATAGTAAAATCATTAGCAATGCATTTACATTATACATATAATAGCCCTATTCTATCAGTAATGCTTGCATTCATTCCTGACCACTGACAATCACTTTCTTCCTGATTTTCAATGCATTTTTATAATAAAATCATTAGCAATGCATTTACATTATACATATAATAGCCCTATTCTATCAGTAATGCTTGCATTCATTCCTGACCACTGACAATCCCTTTCTTCCTGATTTTCAATGCATTTTAATAGAAATAACATTAGGAATGCATTTACATTATACATATAATAGCCCTATTCTATCAGTAATGCTTGCATTCATTCCTGACCACTGACAATCCCTTTCTTCCTGATTTTCAATGCATTTTTATAGTAAAAACATTAGGAATGCATTTACATTATACATATAATAGCCCTATTCTATCAGTAATGCTTGCATTCATTCCTGACCACTGACAATCCCTTTCTTCCTGATTTTCAATGCATTTTTATAGTAAAAACATTAGGAATGCATTTACATTATACATATAATAGCCCTATTCTATCAGTAATGCTTGCATTCATTCCTGACCACTGACAATCCCTTTCTTCCTGATTTTCAATGCATTTTTATAGTAAAAACATTAGGAATGCATTTCCATTATACATATAATAGCCCTATTCTATCAGTAATGCTTGCATTCATTCCTGACCACTGACAATCCCTTTCTTCCTGATTTTCAATGCATTTTTATAATAAAATCATTAGCAATACATTTACATTATACATATAATAGCCCTATTCTATCAGTAATGCTTGCATTCATTCCTGACCACTGAGAATCCCTTTCTTCCTGATTTTCAATGCATTTTAATAGTAATAACATTAGGAATGCATTTACATTATACATATAATAGCCCTATTCTATCAGTAATGCTTGCATTCATTCCTGACCACTGACAATCCCTTTCTTCCTGATTTTCAATGCATTTTTATAATAAAATCATTAGCAATACATTTACATTATACATATAATAGCCCTATTCTATCAGTAATGCTTGCATTCATTCCTGACCACTGACAATCCCTTTCTTCCTGATTTTCAATGCATTTTAATAGTAAAAACATTAGGAATGCATTTACATTATACATATAATAGCCCTATTCTATCAGTAATGTTTGCATTCATTCCTGACCACTGACAATCCCTTTCTTCCTGATTTTCAATGCATTTTTATAGTAAAATCATTAGCAATGCATTTCCATTATATATATAATAGCCCTATTCTATCAGTAATGCATGCATTCATTCCTGACCACTGACAATCCCTTTCTTCCTGATTTTCAATGCATTTTTATAATAAAATCATTAGCAATGCATTTACATTATACATATAATAGCCCTATTCTATCAGTAATGCTTGCATTCATTCCTGACCACTGACAATCTCTTTCTTCCTGATTTTCAATGCATTTTTCAAGTAAAATCATTAGCAATGCATTTCCATTATACATATAATAGCTCTATTCTATCAGTAATGCTTGCATTCATTCCTGACCACTGACAATCCCTTTCTTCCTGATTTTCAATGCATTTTTATAGTAAAAACATTAGGAATGCATTTACATTATACATATAATAGCCCTATTGTATCAGTAATGTTTGCATTCATTCCTGACCACTGAAAATCCCTTTCTTCCTGATTTTCAATGCATTTTTATAGTAAAATCATTAGCAATGCATTTCCATTATACATATAATAGCCCTATTCTATCAGTAATGCATGCATTCATTCCTGACCACTGACAATCCCTCTCTTCCTGATTTTCAATGCATTTTTATAGTAAAAACATTAGGAATGCATTTACATTATACATATAATAGCCCTATTCTATCAGTAATGCTTGCATTCATTCCTGACCACTGAAAATCCCTTTCTTCCTGATTTTCAATACATTTTTATAGTAAAATCATTAGCAATGCATTTACATTATACATATAATAGCCCTATTCTATCAGTAATGCTTGCATTCATTCCTGACCACTGACAATCCCTTTCTTCCTGATTTTCAATGCATTTTTATAGTTAAATCATTAGTAATGCATTTCCATTATACATATAATAGCCCTATTCTATCAGTAATGCTTGCATTCGTTCCTGACCACTGACAATCCCTTTCTTCCTGATTTTCAATGCATTTTTATAGTAAAAACATTAGGAATGCATTTACATTATACATATAATAGCCCTATTCTATCAGTAATGCTTGCATTCATTCCTGACCACTGACAATCCCTTTCTTCCTGATTTTCAATGTATTTTTATAATAAAATCATTAGCAATGCATTTACATTATACATATAATAGCCCTATTCTATCAGTAATGCTTGCATTCATTCCTGACCACTGACAATCCCTTTCTTCCTGATTTTCAATGCATTTTTATAGTAAAATCATTAGCAATGCATTTACATTATACATATAATAGCCCTATTCTATCAGTAATGCTTGCATTCATTCCTGACCACTGACAATCACTTTCTTCCTGATTTTCAATGCATTTTAATAGAAATAACATTAGGAATGCATTTACATTATACATATAATAGCCCTATTCTATCAGTAATGCTTGCATTCATTCCTGACCACTGACAATCCCTTTCTTCCTGATTTTCAATGCATTTTTATAGTAAAATCATTAGCAATGCATTTCCATTATACATATAATAGCCCTATTCTATCAGTAATGCATGCATTCATTCCTGACCACTGACAATCCCTCTCTTCCTGATTTTCAATGCATTTTTATAGTAAAAACATTAGGAATGCATTTACATTATACATATAATAGCCCTATTCTATCAGTAATGCTTGCATTCATTCCTGACCACTGAAAATCCCTTTCTTCCTGATTTTCAATACATTTTTATAGTAAAATCATTAGCAATGCATTTACATTATACATATAATAGCCCTATTCTATCAGTAATGCTTGCATTCATTCCTGACCACTGACAATCCCTTTCTTCCTGATTTTCAATGCATTTTTATAGTTAAATCATTAGTAATGCATTTCCATTATACATATAATAGCCCTATTCTATCAGTAATGCTTGCATTCGTTCCTGACCACTGACAATCCCTTTCTTCCTGATTTTCAATGCATTTTTATAGTAAAAACATTAGGAATGCATTTACATTATACATATAATAGCCCTATTCTATCAGTAATGCTTGCATTCATTCCTGACCACTGACAATCCCTTTCTTCCTGATTTTCAATGTATTTTTATAATGAAATCATTAGCAATGCATTTACATTATACATATAATAGCCCTATTCTATCAGTAATGCTTGCATTCATTCCTGACCACTGACAATCCCTTTCTTCCTGATTTTCAATGCATTTTTATAGTAAAATCATTAGCAATGCATTTACATTATACATATAATAGCCCTATTCTATCAGTAATGCTTGCATTCATTCCTGACCACTGACAATCACTTTCTTCCTGATTTTCAATGCATTTTAATAGAAATAACATTAGGAATGCATTTACATTATACATATAATAGCCCTATTCTATCAGTAATGCTTGCATTCATTCCTGACCACTGACAATCCCTTTCTTCCTGATTTTCAATGCATTTTTATAGTAAAAACATTAGGAATGCATTTACATTATACATATAATAGCCCTATTCTATCAGTAATGCTTGCATTCATTCCTGACCACTGACAATCCCTTTCTTCCTGATTTTCAATGCATTTTTATAGTAAAAACATTAGGAATGCATTTACATTATACATATAATAGCCCTATTCTATCAGTAATGCTTGCATTCATTCCTGACCACTGACAATCCCTTTCTTCCTGATTTTCAATGCATTTTTATAGTAAAAACATTAGGAATGCATTTACATTATACATATAATAGCCCTATTCTATCAGTAATGCTTGCATTCATTCCTGACCACTGACAATCCCTTTCTTCCTGATTTTCAATGCATTTTTATAGTAAAAACATTAGGAATGCATTTACATTATACATATAATAGCCCTATTCTATCAGTAATGCTTGCATTCATTCCTGACCACTGACAATCCCTTTCTTCCTGATTTTCAATGCATTTTTATAGTAAAAACATTAGGAATGCATTTCCATTATACATATAATAGCCCTATTCTATCAGTAATGCTTGCATTCATTCCTGACCACTGACAATCCCTTTCTTCCTGATTTTCAATGCATTTTTATAATAAAATCATTAGCAATACATTTACATTATACATATAATAGCCCTATTCTATCAGTAATGCTTGCATTCATTCCTGACCACTGACAATCCCTTTCTTCCTGATTTTCAATGCATTTTAATAGTAATAACATTAGGAATGCATTTACATTATACATATAATAGCCCTATTCTATCAGTAATGCTTGCATTCATTCCTGACCACTGACAATCCCTTTCTTCCTGATTTTCAATGCATTTTTATAATAAAATCATTAGCAATACATTTACATTATACATATAATAGCCCTATTCTATCAGTAATGCTTGCATTCATTCCTGACCACTGACAATCCCTTTCTTCCTGATTTTCAATGCATTTTTATAGTAAAAACATTAGGAATGCATTTACATTATACATATAATAGCCCTATTCTATCAGTAATGTTTGCATTCATTCCTGACCACTGACAATCCTTTTCTTCCTGATTTTCAATGCATTTTTATAGTAAAATCATTAGCAATGCATTTCCATTATATATATAATAGCCCTATTCTATCAGTAATGCATGCATTCATTCCTGACCACTGACAATCCCTTTCTTCCTGATTTTCAATGCATTTTTATAGTAAAATCATTAGCAATGCATTTACATTATACATATAATAGCCCTATTCTATCAGTAATGCTTGCATTCATTCCTGACCACTGACAATCACTTTCTTCCTGATTTTCAATGCATTTTTATAATAAAATCATTAGCAATGCATTTACATTATACATATAATAGCCCTATTCTATCAGTAATGCTTGCATTCATTCCTGACCACTGACAATCCCTTTCTTCCTGATTTTCAATGCATTTTAATAGAAATAACATTAGCAATGCATTTACATTATACATATAATAGCCCTATTCTATCAGTAATGCTTGCATTCATTCCTGACCACTGACAATCCCTTTCTTCCTGATTTTCAATGCATTTTTATAGTAAAAACATTAGGAATGCATTTACATTATACATATAATAGCCCTATTCTATCAGTAATGCTTGCATTCATTCCTGACCACTGACAATCCCTTTCTTCCTGATTTTCAATGCATTTTTATAGTAAAAACATTAGGAATGCATTTACATTATACATATAATAGCCCTATTCTATCAGTAATGCTTGCATTCATTCCTGACCACTGACAATCCCTTTCTTCCTGATTTTCAATGCATTTTTATAGTAAAAACATTAGGAATGCATTTACATTATACATATAATAGCCCTATTCTATCAGTAATGCTTGCATTCATTCCTGACCACTGACAATCCCTTTCTTCCTGATTTTCAATGCATTTTTATAGTAAAAACATTAGGAATGCATTTACATTATACATATAATAGCCCTATTCTATCAGTAATGCTTGCATTCATTCCTGACCACTGACAATCCCTTTCTTCCTGATTTTCAATGCATTTTTATAGTAAAAACATTAGGAATGCATTTCCATTATACATATAATAGCCCTATTCTATCAGTAATGCTTGCATTCATTCCTGACCACTGACAATCCCTTTCTTCCTGATTTTCAATGCATTTTTATAATAAAATCATTAGCAATACATTTACATTATACATATAATAGCCCTATTCTATCAGTAATGCTTGCATTCATTCCTGACCACTGAGAATCCCTTTCTTCCTGATTTTCAATGCATGTTAATAGTAATAACATTAGGAATGCATTTACATTATATATTATAATAGCCCTATTCTATCAGTAATGCTTGCATTCATTCCTGACCACTGACAATCCCTTTCTTCCTGATTTTCAATGCATTTTTATAATAAAATCATTAGCAATACATTTACATTATACATATAATAGCCCTATTCTATCAGTAATGCTTGCATTCATTCCTGACCACTGACAATCCCTTTCTTCCTGATTTTCAATGCATTTTAATAGTAAAAACATTAGGAATGCATTTACATTATACATATAATAGCCCTATTCTATCAGTAATGTTTGCATTCATTCCTGACCACTGACAATCCCTTTCTTCCTGATTTTCAATGCATTTTTATAGTAAAATCATTAGCAATGCATTTCCATTATATATATAATAGCCCTATTCTATCAGTAATGCATGCATTCATTCCTGACCACTGACAATCCCTTTCTTCCTGATTTTCAATGCATTTTTATAATAAAATCATTAGCAATGCATTTACATTATACATATAATAGCCCTATTCTATCAGTAATGCTTGCATTCATTCCTGACCACTGACAATCTCTTTCTTCCTGATTTTCAATGCATTTTTCTAGTAAAATCATTAGCAATGCATTTCCATTATACATATAATAGCCCTATTCTATCAGTAATGCTTGCATTCATTCCTGACCACTGACAATCCCTTTCTTCCTGATTTTCAATGCATTTTTATAGTAAAAACATTAGGAATGCATTTACATTATACATATAATAGCCCTATTGTATCAGTAATGTTTGCATTCATTCCTGACCACTGAAAATCCCTTTCTTCCTGATTTTCAATGCATTTTTATAGTAAAATCATTAGCAATGCATTTCCATTATACATATAATAGCCCTATTCTATCAGTAATGCATGCATTCATTCCTGACCACTGACAATCCCTCTCTTCCTGATTTTCAATGCATTTTTATAGTAAAAACATTAGGAATGCATTTACATTATACATATAATAGCCCTATTCTATCAGTAATGCTTGCATTCATTCCTGACCACTGAAAATCCCTTTCTTCCTGATTTTCAATACATTTTTATAGTAAAATCATTAGCAATGCATTTACATTATACATATAATAGCCCTATTCTATCAGTAATGCTTGCATTCATTCCTGACCACTGACAATCCCTTTCTTCCTGATTTTCAATGCATTTTTATAGTTAAATCATTAGTAATGCATTTCCATTATACATATAATAGCCCTATTCTATCAGTAATGCTTGCATTCGTTCCTGACCACTGACAATCCCTTTCCTCCTGATTTTCAATGCATTTTTATAGTAAAAACATTAGGAATGCATTTACATTATACATATTATAGCCCTATTCTATCAGTAATGCTTGCATTCATTCCTGACCACTGACAATCCCTTTCTTCCTGATTTTCAATGTATTTTTATAATAAAATCATTAGCAATGCATTTACATTATACATATAATAGCCCTATTCTATCAGTAATGCTTGCATTCATTCCTGACCACTGACAATCCCTTTCTTCCTGATTTTCAATGCATTTTTATAATAAAATCATTAGCAATGCATTTACATTATACATATAATAGCCCTATTCTATCAGTAATGCTTGCATTCATTCCTGACCACTGACAATCCCTTTCTTCCTGATTTTCAATGCATTTTTATAGTAAAATCATTAGCAATGCCTTTCCATTATACATATAATAGCCCTATTCTATCAGTAATGCTTGCATTCATTCCTGACCACTGACAATCCCTTTCTTCCTGATTTTCAATGCATTTTTAAAGTAAAAACATTAGGAATCCATTCACATTATACATATAATAGCCCTATTCTATCAGTAATGCTTGCATTTATTCCTGACCACTGACAATCCCTTTCTTCCTGATTTTCAATGCATTTTCATAGTAAAATCATTAGCAATGCATTTCCATTATACATATAATAGCCCTATTCTATCAGTAATGCTTGCATTCATTCCTGACCACTGACAATCCCTTTCTTCCTGATTTTCAATGCATTTTCATAGTAAAATCATTAGCAATGCATTTCCATTATACATATAATAGCCCTGTTCTATCAGTAATGCTTGCATTCATTCCTGACCACTGACAATCCCTTTCTTCCTCATTTTCAATGCATTTTTATAGTAAAAGCTCCAAAGAAAATTCATTTCAGCATTAAATGACCCATAAGGAGTTGATGTGCCATTAAAGAAACAAATCAAAAACAAAACCTTAGCATTAACCTTAAAACTCAAATCATGTTCTTAAATGGCGTTAGATTGAAACTTTCATATGGATTTCACACATGATACCAAACCCGTTCAGAAATAGATAAACGGTCAGCGGTATACAACCACTTTTAAGATTAATGGTTAAGACCACATTTTTTCAAACCTTGTGAACTAGTGCTACAGAATCACAAAGAACTGTACCAAATAACAAGGAACTACATTACTTGAGGACTTTCAACGGTAGCAACAACTAAAATGGATAGCACATGTCGCTCGAAGAGAAGGATGCTGAGAATACCATGAAATGAACATGTGAGCAATGACAAAGTTTTTGAGAAAATAGACACAAAATGACATTTATACATACTATGAGAAAAAGATAGTATAAATTTCTAGGGCACATAATGAGGAAAGAGTGCTTAACAAATTTAACACTCACAGGACATACTAAAGGCAAGCGGGACAGAGGGAATAATTTACCTAATGAACTTGAGGATTTTCAACACAGCAACAACTAAAATAGATAGTATATGTAACTTGAAGAGAAAATAATGATGTAATCAAGATGCTGACATTCCACACTACTTCAAACAAAAGGTGAGGAAGGAAACCCCCATCAATAATAGAAAGAGTGATAACAGTGAACTTCAGAAACCTATTTTCTTGAAAAATTGTTTCAAGTGAAAGATTTTATAAATTTAACCAACAATAGTGTTGGTTGCTTGGTAAATGAATGCTTAATGTTTCCTTATAAGGAAACAGCTAATATTACTCTTACCATTACCAATATCTGATGTAGATTTTCTTGATTGAAAGCAATAAAGTTTCCAGATATTCAATTTAAATGTCAGAATGCAAATTTTAATATATGGGAAGTAAAACTAAACTTTTTAAAGGAGGGGATGCAGAAGTATTGTGGGGCTGAAACAAGACAAGTCATCCCTAGACATGGGCAGGAGAATAAGTTTCATTTATTTTTTATAATTTATCAACCATTCTGGTTACATGCCAAGTTTGATCTTCAAAAATTTAAATGTAATGTCAATCGCTATCTACTGTTTTCTTGATTCCTCTTCTTTTATTGTTTACTTCCTTAATAATATTTCTCTTTTTTGTTATTCCTTCAGACTCAGTAACTGCTTGCGTCTTAGTGGCTTTACTGCCTTGCATGGGGTGAAATGATACTAATAATTTTCAGTATTATATGAGTTCTATATCTGTCTATATGTCTGAGATGAGGTATTATGATTACTTGCATAATTTACATTATTCGGACTGTTATCTTCATCTTCATTGCCGTATTCACAACATTTCAGCCGTTGTACACTCTGGCCTTCTTAAGATGAGTGCAATTTCGAACCAAACCCTTTATTCCGTCCACCGGGGTAGATTGTTCTAGTTCCATGTGCCATGCCTCTTCCGGATGTCTCAGTTATTTCCCTTTAACTCAATTCTCCAGGTTTGGTTCACCACTTCTGTAGCCTGGTACTGAACTCACAACTCCTTGGGTCTAGTCACTGGATCTAACCGACGTCTTTATCCACTGGGCGATGTGTCCTTGAGAATAACAGTCTTAATAATGTAAATAATGTAAGTAATCATAATACTTCATCTCAGAGATATAGACAGATACCTTTGTGAGTTATTTAAAGCCAAAACATATTTTGGATTGTATGAAGTTGCTTCTAGTACCTGGTGTTCCAAAGTGGTCCTCCATCTAAGTACTAACCAGGCATAACATTGCTTAACTTCAGTGACCGAATGAGAACCGAGAGTAGAACAACAGTTATTACTATATATACTCATGTCTAAGCCAACTTTATGTATAGTGCAAAACCTGAAATTTTTTGTATAAATTTTAACCCCTCTTCTAAAAATATTACCCGTGTATAGTGTGACAACCTATTTTTTGTGTAAAAAACTGATCATAAAAACTTACACTGTACTTGAGTATATACGGTATTCAATTAAAACTTACATCAAACTTAGAGACTCGAAAAGAAAATTTTTTCAATCAAACATGTCACCTCTAGCTTTACATTTAAATATTTTAATGAAATTTTAAAAAATATAGCTGAATAATTTAAAGTTAATGAAAATAAATATAAAGTTTAAAAATGTTATTTTAATTTTAAGATTGTAATTCTCAAGGATTAATTTAAATTATTTCAATTTTCTGCATCTAAAATTTTTCCCACCCGAAAAATATTTGAAATGATTATATTTAATTTTGGAAGACAGTAAAACAACTTTGAAAAAGTAAATTCAGTCACAGCACATAATTTAAATATAAAAAAGTATTTATTGGCAAATAAATTCCTGCAACCATTTACATTTAGTATCATGTGATGGCACAGTGGAATAATGGATAGTGTCTCGGATTTCGGAATCAGAGAGCCGAGTTCAAATTCCAGTCAAATCCATTACATTCACTTATGTGCTAATACCCTTGGGAAAGGTATGAATCCTCTTCTCCCCCAAGCTATGGGTAAATAGCAGGACAGACTGGGTTCTATGGCCTTGGATGGTAACAGGTCTACCGTAGAAAGAAGTTGCAACCTACTGTGGGTAAAAATCTGCCTCGTCAGTCATGTATTGAAAGATACATGATCGCCTAAGCATGTATCACGCATGGCACATAACTGACTCGTCATATGATGGATTTAGGTAATTGTAGGTGAATGTAATTCCAGACCCAACTATACTGTTTTGATATAAGCTAGAAAAACCAGTCACAGCTTCTAGTGCTGTCTGAACCTTTTCCTCTCCCAGATTCCTTTGTGTGCAGTAGTTTTAGCAGGGAGATGAGCCTCCTTTTTTTTGCGTGTTGTCACTGGACCCCAATGCATATCAATGAAGGACAGTTTCTTTTTTGTACTCATTTTATCAGAGAAGAGAGAGTAATGTGGCAGTATGGATTCTAGGAAGCAACAGGAAGAAGAACCTCAATGGAAATCATGTCACTTGTTGACTTAGCATCCACATGTGGCCTTAGCCTGTCTCTTGAACTTAGGAGTGGGAAGCGTATCTGTTGAGTTTGCACCGTTTTGGTCTTATATTGAAAACTTAGACAAAGGCCACCACTACCAGAATACCACGCCTTTGAGGTATCGACTAATCGCTGACTATCCCTGCCTCTGTATTCTGTAAAACACACAAGATGGAGAGGATGGTCAACCAGTTGACATCCTTTTTTCTGTCACTCACTTCCCCCTATGTCTTCCCAGAAAATCAAATCAGTAAATAGAAACCTCAAGAAAATTGTTTACCATTGACTGAGTCTGTCGATATTTCTAAGATGAGGTATTATGTACATTATTTACATTATTCGGACTATTGTCCTCATCTTTGTCGCCATATTTATTACAATGTTTCAGCCGTTGTACGCTCCAGCCTACTTCAGGTGGTTGGAACCAGTAATAAGGAGTGCCAGAGAAAAGTGATAATAACAAACAAAGTTGCAATATGAGCTCTGGTAAAAACATGCAATGATAACAGCAAAAAATTGCAATATGAGCACTGGTAAAAATGGTTGCTGAAGACATTAGGTTTATAATACCCAGAAATTCATACACAGATGTCCTCAAGGACAAAGTGGATAAGGGCACAGTGACAGGACCCAAAGAGTGAGTTCAATACCCGGTTAAGGCAATGGAGAACTTTTCGAGGGAAAAATTAACAGGAGATAACTGATAACTGGCATCCATTAAACATGACACATTGAGTGAAATAAAGGGTTCAGTTCACCTGAAGAATTTGTAACAAACGTAATAAATATGGCGACATAGTCCGAATAATGTAAATCATGACTGAGTCTGTTGATGCAATGCTCAGAGAGTAAGTACGTTTTACCAGAAAACATATAAAAACATATAGAAGTTGAATTTACTGAAATATCAGCATGTTTGGAAAGTAATTATGTTTTACCGGAAAGCATAAAAAACCTAAGTTTCAGAAAGCATGTCCATTTTACCAGAAAGTATCTAAGCAGAAATCTGGCTTATCTAAGATGTAAACCCTTCCACTTGCAACACCTGCACCCCAAGCAAAAGGTGAATTTTCAATTCCCCATTTAAGTTTTCCCCAAATAACCTGAATGTTTTTTCACATAGAAATTGTTGTTCTCATTACCAAATAAAAATCTGTAGGTGCAAAATCGAAGGAGTGTAGAGGTGGCGGAAAAACCTCCCATACTAATGGTCTTATCTTGTCTAGGTTTGTTTTACAGAGTTTGCCCTAGCATTGTATGTCTATATTTCTGAGATGAAATATTGTAACTATTTACATCGTTCAGACTGTTATCCTCATCTTTATTGCCATATTCAAAATGTGTCAGCCATTCTGGCCTTCTTCAGGTGATATATGTTGGAATTTCAGACTGAGCCCTTCATTTAGTCCATGAGAGTAGATTGTTCTAATTCCATGTGCCATGCCCCTTTTACTTTGTTCAACACTACGCAGACATCTCTTCCAAGTAAGACCATCCATAGAGAAACGCATGATTAAGGACTGTATGTACACCGTCCCATGCAAGAAACATAAAGGAGTAACAGATCACCCCTTTAAGATAAGACTGCAGGAAAACTGTAAAGCTGTAACATGAGGGGGAATAGAAAAATCAGGCTTGGCTGGCTATATATGGAGGGAAAAGGGAGATCACCACCCTCTTTGGGATGAAATTGAAATAACAGAGGAAATCACTGGAAAATACGTAAACTGAAGGAATCAGCATATATGTTAGGCCACAAGAATCTCCTAAGCCAGCCAAGTATAGACATGAATACAATATGGGAAGCAGCAATACAGAGATCTAGAGAAACACAACAATAACAAAAAGTTGTAATATGAGCTCTGGGAAAAAAAAAATTATGGTTACTGAGACATTAGTTTTATAAGTCCGAAAAATGTCCCCAAGGATTCATGGCCCAGTAGATAAAAATGTTGGCTGAGTAATTTGAAAAGTGACTTGACCCAAAGAGTTGTGAGTTCAAGCTGGGGGAACAAAAACCTGGAGATTTGTGTTACTAAAGGAAATTAACTGATACTGAGATATCCCCCCCCCCCCAAAAAAAATAATCAAGACATGGTACGTGGAATTAGAACAATCTACACCCTGCCCAGACTAAATAAGCTGTTCAGTTCAAAATTCTAATGTATATCACCTGATGAAGGTTGGAGTGTACAACAAACAAAACATCGTGAAGATGGCAATAAAGATGAGGACAATAGTCAGAATGATGTAAATGTTTTGTTTGACAATAATGGTTTTTATATTTTACCAAAAGTAAGTTACTTTTCCCAATTATGGTTTCCCAATTATGGTTTCCCAATTACACTCCGACAAGAATTCTAAATGATAAACTAATTTATAGTTAAATGCTTATATGCTTAAACAAAAAAGTCAAAATTTAGATTAGCTAATCTGATGAACGCAGTTAGGATTCAGTTTAATCATATATCAAATCCTATAATAAAAGGGTTCAGAATTTAAAATAAAACTAATATCAACAAAATAGAATGGATAGCTGTTAACAAAAGAACTGTCTAAGAACTATGAATTGGACACACCAAAATCCAACATTTAAATATCTAGGAAGTGTTTTAACAGAGGACAGAAAATCTAACACCAAAATCCAAAGATGCACTGGAATAGTGAAAGATGCCTTTTAAAGGTTAAGCAAAATATTAAGAAACAGGAAAATTTCATGAGAAACAAAGAAAAGATTATCGGACTGTTATGTAATATTCGTCAATCTATATGTCAGTGAATGCTGACATTCGAAGAAGAGTGCTGAGGCAATAGAAAAGTGGTTCTACAGGAGGATGCTGAGAATATTATTGACGGAACATGTGAGCAAACAACAAAGTTTTACAAAAAATAGAAAGAAAAAGACACATACTGAAAATTAGAAATTTCTAAAGAGGGATGTTTAGGCACATGACTCAAATTTTTGAATTAATGTTTTTGTTCTGCAGCAATTTGTGGTTTTAGATCTACATCTAGAACGCCCTATTCTATATTCACCTTCCTTCTTTCCTATACTAAATTTGTTATAACTGATCTGCACACTTAGATATTTGAAGTGTTTGGTATTTACTAATGCTAAATCCTGAAGCCATCACCGCTTTCATTCCAATTCCAGATCATAATTTCTGTTTTAGAATGGTATAGTGAACAAACCCCCTGCATAGGGATAGAAAATGAATTGAGTGTAGCTATAAAAAAATAAAAAATTAGAAAGG
The DNA here is from genome assembly GCA_964036315.1 of Acanthosepion esculentum. NCBI lineage: Eukaryota > Metazoa > Mollusca > Cephalopoda > Sepiida > Sepiidae > Acanthosepion > Acanthosepion esculentum. The sequence goes on along the minus strand of OZ038515.1, from coordinate 36,505,321 downwards.
GTATGAGACAAGGATGTATCTTCTTCACAGATTTATTGAACCTTTACAGCAACGCCATCCTAAAAAGAACTGAAGACCATACCAGAATTTATCATCATTGAGTGTAATCTTAACAAGGAGGCATGGTGGAGTAATGGATAGTGGCTTGGATTGAGGAGTTGGAGAACTGAGTTCGAATTCCAGTTGAATCCATTACATTCACTTATGTGCTAATACTCTTGGGAAAGGTATGAATCATCTTCTTCTCCCCCCAGATATGGGTAAATAGCAGGACAGACCAGGTTCTATAACCTTGGATGGCAAGTGGTCTACGGCAGAAAGAAATGGCAACTTACTGCAGGAAAAAATTCTGCCTCGTCAGTCATGTATCGAAAGATACATGATCACCTAAGCGGGCATCACACATGGCACATAACTGACGGAATATTAACAATATAAGATACACAGATGACACTGTGTTGATGGCGAACTCAGAAGGAAAACTACAGAACCTGCTAGACAGGGTAGCAGAAGAAAGAGAGAAAAAAGGACTAACTATCAAGGCAGTATGGTCATCAGCAAGAGAAAATTCCCAAGTTACAAAATGGAGATGTAAATGTCAAGCAGATGCAGAAGTTCAAATACATGGGAAGCATTTAACAGATTTAAAATGCGTCACGGAGATCCGAACATGCATTGGACTAGCGAAAGAAGCATTTCAAAAGCTAAGCAAGGTGCTGAGAAATAAAAATAATTTTGTTAGAAACAAAGAAAAAAGTGCTTGATTGCTATGTCATATCCATCCTCTTATATAGCAGTGAATGCAGAACAATCTCGCCACGGATGAAGAAAAGACGAGAAACAGCAGGGAGGAAAAAGAAAATTATGAGGACAAGGAGGAAAGATGATGATTGACCCTTGACTTGAAGAGTTCAAGACTGAAGTGTTCAGGGAAGCACCCAAGTGGGAGTCTTTTCTAGAAAGTGGTGGTTCTTGAGAAAAAGTCCATTCAATTATGCTCCCAACAATTACGCATGGTCAGGAATTTCATTTTAAGCTCTGTTATTCATGTTTGGCTTGGCTGTTATACTCACAACGTTTCAGTCACAATCCTCTTACCTTCTTCAGGTGTTTGCCACCATTGTAATGTTAGAATTTCAAGCTGAACCCATTGTGAGTTGCTTGTCCAGCTTTTCAGTACTACCAGATCCAAAGAAGAATCTGCAATGTTATTGGTCCTGACCTAGCATCAACTGCCAGGGGACCAGATAGGTTTCAGTGTGGAGAAAAAATAGGCAAGTGGCATGAAGATGAATAGGACAGGTGAATATTAACCGATGTCCTCTGAGCATGAAATTCCAACATAAATCATAATCATCCATGTTTACTAGGTACCACGGAAATGGATGTGTTTTTTTCAAAATTAAAGCAAAAAGAAAAAAAATTGCTATCCTGTTTTAAAAAATCAAGGGAACTACCTAAATCAAACAAAATTTTCAGGCAGCGGATTTTATGAATATCCTGCCTCAAGTGGTTGAATTGTATACTCCGATTGAGTAGAAGAAACAGACAAGAGACACACAGATGACAAAAACTGGTGAATATTAACAGATGTGAAATATCCTCTGCGCATAGAAAGTGACATGGATTATTCGGTTTGGTTAAAAAGTCCAATGCGGATACTAAGTATGACAGATAGCTAAAGGCCGGAGAGTTAAATGGTGGAAATGGTGTGAGTATAACAAGCACTATGAGTATATACGAGTCGAAATGAAAAAGTCGGTGATAATGATAATTCCTCATATAAAAAATTCTAAAATAAATTATAACCATCAGTTTACTTGGTACAAACTAAATGAAATGCGTTTTTCAAAAAGCAAAAAATCACTAGCCTCTGTTTTTTAAAAAAAAAACTGTAGAATAATGTTTGTGTTTAAATGCTACATTCTTTTTTTTTAGTAATATCAATCCAAGCAAGGCAAAAAAGTCACTAAGATACAATGGATTTATTGAGTCTGGAAGAAAAAGAAATAGTTGTTAAGGAGATAGTACTATAAAATGACAGGTATTAAGAAGACAGAAGATAATGATAATGATTGGCATTGCATTGAAATTTTTGAAGATCAAAGTTGACTGGAAAGTAAGAAGAGTGAAAGAGAATTAGAAGACTTTAGTGAGGGGAAAGGACAATAAAAGAAGAGGAATTAAGAAGACAGAAGATAACGATTGACATTGCATTGAAATGTTTGAAGATCAAAGTTGACTGGAAAGTAAGAAGAGTGAAAGAGAATTAGAAGACTTTAGTGAGGGGAAAGGACAATAAAAGAAGAGGAATTAAGAAGACAGAAGATAACGATTGACATTGCATTGAAATGTTTGAAGATCAAAGTTGACTGGAAAGTAAGAAGAGTGAAAGAGAATTAGAAGACTTTAGTGAGGGGAAAGGACAATAAAAGAAGAGGAATTAAGAAGACAGAAGATAACGATTGACATTGCATTGAAATGTTTGAAGATCAAAGTTGACTGGAAAGTAAGAAGAGTGAAAGAGAATTAGAAGACTTTAGTGAGGGGAAAGGACAATAAAAGAAGAGGAATTAAGAAGACAGAAGATAACGATTGACATTGCATTGAAATGTTTGAAGATCAAAGTTGACTGGAAAGTAAGAAGAGTGAAAGAGAATTAGAAGACTTTAGTGAGGGGAAAGGACAATAAAAGAAGAGGAATTAAGAAGACAGAAGATAACGATTGACATTGCATTGAAATGTTTGAAGATCAAAGTTGACTGGAAAGTAAGAAGAGTGAAAGAGAATTAGAAGACTTTAGTGAGGGGAAAGGACAATAAAAGAAGAGGAATTAAGAAGACAGAAGATAACGATTGACATTGCATTGAAATGTTTGAAGATCAAAGTTGACTGGAAAGTAAGAAGAGTGAAAGAGAATTAGAAGACTTTAGTGAGGGGAAAGGGCAATAAAAGAAGAGGAATTAAGAAGACAGAAGATAACGATTGACATTGCATTGAAATGAATGAAGATCAAAGTTGACTGGAAAGTAAGAAGAGTGAAAGAGAATTAGAAGACTTTAGTGAGGGGAAAGGACAATAAAAGAAGAGGAATTAAGAAGACAGAAGATAACGATTGACATTGCATTGAAATGTTTGAAGATCAAAGTTGACTGGAAAGTAAGAAGAGTGAAAGAGAATTAGAAGACTTTAGTGGGGGGAAAGGACAATAAAAGAAGAGGAATTAAGAAGACAGAAGATAACGATTGACATTGCATTGAAATGTTTGAAGATCAAAGTTGACTGGAAAGTAAGAAGAGTGAAAGAGAATTAGAAGACTTTAGTGAGGGGAAAGGACAATAAAAGAAGAGGAATTAAGAAGACAGAAGATAACGATTGACATTGCATTGAAATGTTTGAAGATCAAAGTTGACTGGAAAGTAAGAAGAGTGAAAGAGAATTAGAAGACTTTAGTGAGGGGAAAGGACAATAAAAGAAGAGGAATTAAGAAGACAGAAGATAACGATTGACATTGCATTGAAATGTTTGAAGATCAAAGTTGACTGGAAAGTAAGAAGAGTGAAAGAGAATTAGAAGACTTTAGTGGGGGGAAAGGACAATAAAAGAAGAGGAATTAAGAAGACAGAAGATAACGATTGACATTGCATTGAAATGTTTGAAGATCAAAGTTGACTGGAAAGTAAGAAGAGTGAAAGAGAATTAGAAGACTTTAGTGAGGGGAAAGGACAATAAAAGAAGAGGAATTAAGAAGACAGAAGATAACGATTGACATTGCATTGAAATGTTTGAAGATCAAAGTTGACTGGAAAGTAAGAAGAGTGAAAGAGAATTAGAAGACTTTAGTGAGGGGAAAGGACAATAAAAGAAGAGGAATTAAGAAGACAGAAGATAACGATTGACATTGCATTGAAATGTTTGAAGATCAAAGTTGACTGGAAAGTAAGAAGAGTGAAAGAGAATTAGAAGACTTTAGTGAGGGGAAAGGACAATAAAAGAAGAGGAATTAAGAAGACACAAGATAACGATTGACATTGCATTGAAATGTTTGAAGATCAAAGTTGACTGGAAAGTAAGAAGAGTGAAAGAGAATTAGAAGACTTTAGTGAGGGGAAAGGACAATAAAAGAAGAGGAATTAAGAAGACAGAAGATAACGATTGACATTGCATTGAAATGTTTGAAGATCAAAGTTGACTGGAAAGTAAGAAGAGTGAAAGAGAATTAGAAGACTTTAGTGAGGGGAAAGGACAATAAAAGAAGAGGAATTAAGAAGACAGAAGATAACGATTGAGATTGCATTGAAATGTTTGAAGATCAAACTTGACTTGGAAACAAGGAGCCAGAAGAGCATTCCACAAGGGAGAGGAAACTACTAGCATAGAACTCATGGTTACATTTAGCAATTTCAAGAGTAAAATGATAAGATATTGCTGTCAATTTAGTATTGTGCTTAAATTCATCAAGTCTAAGTACCACAGAGGAAAGTTCATCTGAATAATTACCATGAAAGTATTTATAGAAAAGGCACAGGGAAGATACATTATGGCAGTGGGAAAGTAACTGAACCAAGATGCCTGGTCAGAAACAATAACATTGCAGATTCTTCTTTGGATTTTATCAAGAATCTCTAAATATGCCAGAAGCGACTATTCATAAAGATATGTTTAACTAATGCTTTAATCCCCAAGATTATCTATCTCTTGGATAATCTAGCATTGAAATTTTGGAACCTGAAACATTATGTCTGTTCTCAGGCAGTCGAAATTATTAGTATCCTGATTTGTGGTTGAATTGCATACTCTGGTTTAGTAGAAGAAACAGACAAGTGACACAAAGGTGAAAACTGATAAATATTAACTGTGAAAGCGTGGAAAGCGATATAAGAATAATCCATGGATTATTCAATTCGGTTAAAAATTCTCTGCAGTTCCTCAGTATGATAAATACTAAAAGAAGGCTGGGGAGTTCAACAGCCGAAATGTTATGAGTATAGCAAACCAAGATAAGTATATGAGTCAGTTAATACTCAACTTTGAGTTCAAGTCTGCACTGCCCAGACCAGGGATTGAACTCACAACGTTACCAAATTCATGAACCAACATTTCATCCACTAGGCTAGAACATGTGTACGACTTGCAGGCTTAAACCTAATCTGCCTGCTAATGAGTGCTGCTGCTGCTGCTTGTAACACATGACTGCAGTCTTCTTCTTTTGTCTCCTATATGCCGTTTCCCTTCAGGACATAGATGATCATGTCTCTCCACATCTTCCTGTCCCTTGTAGCTCTTAATAAATTTTGTCTTTTCGTTATTTCTCCCAAATGTTGTTCTACCATCAATTTACTCAGGCTCATCAAGTATGTTACATGCTGCTTTCCTTTCTCTCTTTCCCTCCATCTGTCCTGTGAGTATCAGATTTTCCAAGCCCTCTTTCCTCATTACATGGCCCAGAAATTTCAACTACTTCTTCCTGATGTTAAATATAAGTTTCCTTTTTCTTTCTATTTTCTCCAAAACCTTGTTGTTTAGTCCACGGTATCCTCAGCATCTTTCTGTAGAACCACATTCTTGTTGTTTCAGGTTTCTTCTTTATCTTTGAGGTGATTGTCCAGCATTCGCTGAAATGCAGGAGGACAGATATCACTTAACATTTCAATACTCTTTACTTTGTTTCTAACAAAAATTTTCTGTATCTTAGTACTCTGCTTAGCTTTTTGGAAGGCCACTTTGGTCATCCCAATACGTCGTTGGATCTCAGTGTTACACATTCTGTCTTCTGTTTTTTGACATTTCAATTTTTGTACTTGTTTGATTTCAATATCCCCAATTCGTAATTTGCATTTTGGGCTCTCACCCTTTTGCACATAATCATGCATTCTGTCTTTTATTGTAGTTTATAGTTAAACCCCTTCTTTCTTGCTTTCCTTCACTGCATTCTGTTTAGGAGCCTTTTGTAGTTTCTTTTCTGTGTCTAGTATCAATATTGTGTCATTTACATATCTTATGTTGTTAAGATTGTGGCTGCCAATAATGAATCCTGGTAGGACTTCTAGTTCTCTCAGAATTGCTTTGCTGTATAGGGTAAATAAGTCTGGTGAGAGATGATACATCCTTGTCTTATACACCTCTGTATTTTTGTATATCTTCTGAACACATTTTCTGCCCATGTTCAGGCAGTTTGTTGCCAGTTTAGGTTCTTGATTATTCTAATATCCTTCCTGAATGTCAAGATTGCTGAATAGCTCTGTTACTGGTTGGTCTCTTTCATCGTGGAAGATTTCTCCGATATAGTCATTCCATCTGTGTCACTGACGCTATACTTTTTTCATTAGTCTCTAACCTCTGGGATTTAAAGATTTACAGAACATGAAAACTTAAATCAAATCTGCCAAACAATAATGAGTAATGGAATACTAGCCATTACCAATTGTCATATATACGACAATGGCCCAGTGGATAAAAGCATTGATTGAAGTAATCCAGTGACTTGACCCAAAGAGTTGTGAGATCAATACCTGGTTGCAGAGGTGAACAAAAACTTGGAGATTTGAGTTACTAAAGGGAAATAACTGAAACTGAGATATCCAGAAAAGGTATGGCATGTGGAACTAGAACTATCTACCCCCGGTGAGTAGAAATAAAGGGTTCAGTTTGAAATTCCAACATATATCACCTGAAGAAGAAATGGAGCATACAATGGCTGAAATGTTGTTAATATATGTTGTAGCATATCTACGGACAATAATATGTCCCCATTCCCATAAATACAGTAGTGAACACTGTATGTTGGTCTGCAGTTGGAGATACATTGTGGAATTCATTTGACTCACTTCTAGCAGTTGACTATTTCTTCTACGCGCTGCTGGCAGATCTTATATGTGTTGTTCTTGTCCTAAGTATTATCATTCATTACCAATTTTCATTTGATTATTCTATTCAGTAACTTTCCATAGGTTACAACAATACGACAATAAAGATGAGGACAACAGTGTGAACAATGTAAATAATGTAAATAGATACAATACCTCATGTTAGAAATATAGACAAAGACTTTCCTTTTATTGCTTTCACACAAAGTAATGTTCACTTTCTTTTGGATTTTGTTTTTTCAGTTTTCAGCCTCTCGACTTCTCCACCATGTTGTCATTGCAACACCTACCTTGACAGCTTTCCTTTCCACAAATAATTTCCTCGTCATTTGCCAGAAGAGATGGTGGAGGAAGTTATTTTTAAGACCCAAGTAATGCAAGTTTAGGGACAAAATCGTAGCTGGTAGGATGCTCAATTGATTTCCTTCCACACCGAGTTCTTGAAGAGACCTGTTAGAGAGACAAAAATAGAATTCTGTAGAGATTTTCATTTTGAGTACTGTTGCTTTTAACATCCTAAACCGATTTTGTATTCTAAATATTGAATTAACTCCCTTATTTCAACTTGTTTGATGATTTATTTAGTAGCATATGCTCTCCTGGGTAATAAACTACATCTGGCAGCAAGGTGGGTGTGTGTGTGGGGGGGATTGAGACACATGGAACCACCTCTTAATTACTGTTGTTCCCAGATCCACCCTGACCTGGGGTGGTAACACTTGTTAGGGTCCCATCTATGGTCAAATAGTGAACCCCCAAACTGGGGTTAAAACCTTATGAAAATATAAAAATATATTTTTTATAGTAAAAATATTAACAATATGTTTTCATAGTAAATCCATTTTTTATAGTAAATCCATTTTTTATAGTAAATACATTTTTCATAGTAAATACATTTTTGACTTAAAAAAATGATTTACCAAAGCTCACAAGTAAATTAAATTTCAGCACGAAATAACCGAGAAGGAGTTGAGATGCCATTAAACAAACAAAACAAAGCCATTTAGTGGCATATCAACTCCTTGTGGGTCATTTAATGCTAAAATATAACATTCTTTGGGGCATTAGTAATTTTCTTTATAAAAAAATATATTGCTGGTTATTTTTTTTTAAACGTATTGCTGGTATTTTTACAATTTAAAAAATTTTTTTACAAAAATATATTGCTTATATTTTTAGTATAAAAATGTATTTTCTTACTTTCATAATGTTTTGACCTCAGTTTGAGGGGGTCACTATTTACTAATAGCTGGGACCCTAACAGGAGGACCTGGGAACAACAGAAATCAAAAGGTGGTTTCCACTCTAATTTCCTGATCAGAGGCCTTGCTGCCAGATGTAGTTTATCGTCATACCCAGGAGATCCTTAACTCAACTCCTCTTCTAATCACATTTCTTAAGCATCCACTGGGAAGTCTTCCTTTGACCTCTAAAAGTGGATTCCGATTGTGTAAATTACCCAAACAAAGCACTGTACAAGGTACTACTATTTTTATATAAGAATTCACCTAACACAAGGCTCTAGAGTCACTCAAGATAGAGAGTTACTGAATAAGGTGTGTAGTATTCAAGGAAGCATCCATGTGGCAAACTGTTCTAAAAAAGAGGGGTTTTGGAAACAAGTAGAGTGGACCATCCTCATTATAATTGGAAAATAGAGGAAATGAGGATGTTTCACCTCCATAGAAGTAGCAATGACCAAAGTGAAGATCTGACCCGATGGAACTAATGACTGGAGCTCATCTGGACATTTGTCATGGAAATAGCAATAGAGTAATAAGTATCTTGCAATGTTATGCCTGTGGAGAAAGAGGCTGTAGACTGGAAAATAAGTCATCCTCTACAAGACTAAGTAAATGACATTGAAGCTGGAAAGTAAGATTGAGCAGCTCCAGCCCAGATATGGTAGCAATAATCCATTTTGAGTCTAATCCGACTCTTGTAAAGATGAAGTATGGCAGAAGGACTCTATCAAGGCTGGAAAGTGAGGATTGTACAGCTCCAAACCAGATATAGCAGCAATACTCCGTTTTGGGTCTAATCTGACTCTTGTAAAGATGAAGCGTGGCAGAAGGACCCAAGGCTGGAATGTGAAGATTGAGCAGCTCCAAACTCATTCTTTCCTTTGAATCTGTCTTTTTTTTTTTTAATTATCTTTCCTTTCATTCCTTCCCTCTGGCTCATTCTTTCTTTTTTCATTAAATCATTCTCTTCTTCTTCTTCAATTGTCTTTTCCTCGAATGCCATCTTTCCTTCAAATCATTTTGTCTTTTTATCGAACGTATGCATTAGAAATTTAACCACAAATCAATTAAGACATTACGTTTTTACAATTTGCAAAAGAATAAAAAGCAAAGTCAACCATTGATTTCTCACAAGAAGTCTTTGCTTAACGACCCCAATGCCAATCGGTCTTGACAGCAATAAACATGAACCTGTTTAGTATCGGCAACCAGAATCAAAAGAAAAAGAAAGCAACAACTGCATAGCAGAGTTTATTAAAAATGTCAGTAGAAACAGATTAGTTGATAACAGATATGTATTTAATTAATTCACAATCTTTAAGAAATGACAAAAAATGACAGAAATGTAAAAATGCAAACTTCCTTCTTCCAGGCGTTAATGATTTCATGTAAGCCCTCATTTTCTGTCAATTTTGTAAAAAGATTTCTATGATTATTTTGAAAATTGATATTTGCACACAGATTTCAAACACTAAATGTAAAAACAATTATGGGACAGAGGTTGTAATTCTCTAGAATTTTGTATTTTGTAGAATTACTGTCTGTCCCATAATTACTGTTACATTTCTCTACACATTTCCCACATTAAATGCAACAAAACTTATGGGACTGAGGTAATAATTCTTTAGAATCTTGTATTTTGTAGAATTACAGTCTGTCCCATAATTACTGTTACATTTCTCTACACATTTCCCACATTAAATGCAACAAAACTTATGGGACTGAGGTAATAATTCTTTAGAATTTTGTATTTTGTAGAATTACTGTCTGTCCCATAATTACTGTTACATTTCTCTACACATTTCCCACATTAAATGCAACAAAACTTATGGGACTGAGGTAATAATTCTTTAGAATTTTGTATTTTGTAGAATTACTGTCTGTCCCATAATTACTGTTACATTTCTCTACACATTTCCCACATTAAATGCAACAAAACTTATGGGACTGAGGTAATAATTCTTTAGAATCTTGTATTTTGTAGAATTACAGTCTGTCCCATAATTACTGTTACATTTACATACACTGATGGAATTTCCTTCCTAAACATTTGTTTAATGTGTCTAGACTTTAATAATTTATTATATAACTTTGGTACCTAGACTTTATAAATTTAAGTGCGGTATTAGATTGACAGCAAGGTCTTATTTTACAGTTGAACGGTAATTTTAAGTTCTGTCCAAATAGTTTCATCTTTCACAATTCTAGCTGAAGGAACTCTCTTCTGGCTTCTTGCTTTCCAGTCAACTTTGATCTTCAAAAATTTAAATGCAATATCAATCGTTATCTTCTGTCTTCTTACTTCCTCTTCTTTTATTGTCTTTTCCCCTCACTAAAGTATTCTAATTCTCTTTCACTCTTCTTGCTTCCCAGTCAACTTTGATCTTCAAACATTTCGATGCAATGTCAATCGTTATCTTCTGTCTTCTTAATTCCTCTTCTTTTATTGTCTTTTCCCCTCACTAAAGTCTTCTAATTCTCTTTCACTCTTCTTACTTTCCAGTCAACTTTGATCTTCAAAAATTTCAATGCAATGTCAATCGTTATCTTCTGTCTTCTTAATTCCTCTTCTTTTATTGTCCTTTCCCCTCACTAAAGTCTTCTAATTCTCTTTCACTCTTCTTACTTTCCAGTCAACTTTGATCTTCAAAAATTTCAATGCAATGTCAATCATTATCTTCTGTCTTCTTAATTCCTCTTCTTTTATTGTCCTTTTCCCTCACTAAAGTCTTCTAATTCTCTTTCACTCTTCTTACTTTCCAGTCAACTTTGATCTTCAAAAATTTCAATGCAATGTCAATCATTATCTTCTGTCTTCTTAATTCCTCTTCTTTTATTGTCCTTTCCCCTCACTAAAGTCTTCTAATTCTCTTTCACTCTTCTTACTTTCCAGTCAACTTTGATCTTCAAAAATTTAAATGCAATATCAATTGTTATCTTCCGTTTTATTAATTTTCTCTTCTTTGAAGAATTTGTTCTTATTTGCAAAACAGGTTTTACCTTTATAGGTTGAAAACTGAGATTATTCTTGCAAAATAAAAGTTGCAACTTGATCTTGTGCATTTATTAATGAGATAGTGCATTGGTATGGGATCACTTCTTGGACCACAATAATTTAAAACAAATTTACCCAGTACCTTCTAAAATTAGGTTATTTCAATTCCCGCAGTTAGAGTTTTAAAACAGCTCCAAGAGTCAAAATGGTTTACCAAATTTTCAAATGTCTAAAACATCGTCAACCTATTTTTAATAAACTGTTTTAAACAAACATGTAAAATTTGACAGAAATGATTTTAGTATTTTACTATGTTAGATAAACAAATGCAAAATTCCATTTATAGATTAAATATGTATTTGTAGAAACACAGCCATACTAATGATATAAATAAAAGGGGTGAGGGTGGGGGAATTTAATTCATCTCTTTTGTCAAGTTTGCAGGAACGAGATTTATTCTCTGTGAATTGAATTCAAGATTGAAGAGGATGTAAAGTCCGTGTAGGCGCTGCAAACTTTTACAAATTCTGAGAGGAAAAAAAAAGGGGAAAAAAAAAAAGAAATTCTATTTATCGAGCTTTTTCACTGCACAGAGAAAATATAACCGTACCATGAAGTAAATGAATTAAGCCAAAGATAAAATCGCTTTTTGCCAAATATAAAAAAAAGCAAAAGGAAATAAAAAAAGAAAAAAATAGACAAAGAGGCATGAAACAACCGAACGAAAAAGACGGCAGACAAGTCCATTCTAATTCATCCTAAAAATGTCACTTTAAAAAATCTACCAGTCACTCCAAACATATTCCGTCATCGCATCCGAGAAATGATAGAAACTCAAATGAAAACATTGCTGATAACATGGGGCACATGCATTGGCTCATAATCTCAAAACCTATACAGATTCGACTTTCAGAAAACACAAGCCTTGATTATATAAATTAGAAATCAGAAGATTGCACTGAGAGCCAAGATTCCAAATGGAGTTTCTTCTTATATAATATCCTTTCAGGATATTGGCGATCATGGCTCTCCACAATTTCCTGTCCTTTGTAGTTCTTAATAAATTTTGTCTTTTTACTATCTCTCCTAAGCCTTGTACTGCCATCCATTTACTCAAGCTCATTCTCATTCTTCTATGCACAGTGTTCCCTCAGGGCATAGGCGATCATAGCTCTCCACAATTTCCTGTCATTTATAGTTCTTAATAAATTTTGTCTTTTTGTTAACTCTCTTAAACCTAGCTCCGTCATCCATTTACTCAAGCTCATTCTTCTTCTTCTATGTGCCGTGTCCTTTTTGGATGTTGGTGATCATGGCTCTCCACAATTTCCTGTCATTTATAGTTCTTAATAAATTTTGTCTTTTTCTTAACTCTCTTAAACCTAGTTCCGTCATCCATTTACTCAAGCTCATTCTTCTTCTTCTATGTGCCGTGTCCTTTTTGGATGTTGGTGATCATGGCTCTCCACAATTTCCTGTCATTTATAGTTCTTAATAAATTTTGTCTTTTTGTCAACTCTCTTAAACCTAGTTCCGTCATCCATTTACTCAAGCTCATTCTTCTTCTTCTATGTGCCGTGTCATTTTAGGATGTTGGTGATCATGGCTCTCCACAATTTCCTGTCATTTATAGTTCTTAATAAATTTTGTCTTTTTGTCAACTCTCTTAAACCTAGTTCCGTCATCCATTTACTCAAGCTCATTCTTCTTCTTCTATGTGCCGTGTCCTTTTAGGATGTTGGTGATCATGGCTCTCCACAATTTCCTGTCATTTATAGTTCTTAATAAATTTTGTCTTTTTGTTAACTCTCTTAAACCTAGTTCCGTCATCCATTTACTCAAGCTCATTCTTCTTCTTCTATGTGCCGTGTCCTTTTTGGATGTTGGTGATCATGGCTCTCCACAATTTCCTGTCATTTATAGTTCTTAATAAATTTTGTCTTTTTGTCAACTCTCTTAAACCTAGTTCCGTCATCCATTTACTCAAGCTCATTCTTCTTCTTCTATGTGCCGTGTCCTTTTAGGATGTTGGTGATCATGGCTCTCCACAATTTCCTGTCATTTATAGTTCTTAATAAATTTTGTCTTTTTGTCAACTCTCTTAAACCTAGTTCCGTCATCCATTTACTCAAGCTCATTCTTCTTCTTCTATGTGCCATGTCCCTTCAAGATTTTGATGATCATGGCTCTCCACAATTTCCCATCCTGTGTAGTTCTTAATAAATTTTGTTTTTTACTATCTCTCTTAAACCTTGTTCTACCGACCATTTACTGAAGTAGCTTATGTGTTGTTTTCCAGTATCTCTCTTGTCTTCAATCTATCCTGTGAGTATCAGATTTTCTAAGCCCTCTTTCCTGTTTGTAGCTCTTAATAAATTTTCTCTATTTACTATCTCCCTAATCCCTGTTCTGCTGTCCATTTACACAAGCTCGTTAGACAGGGGTTATTCACTGCTTTCTTCTGCCCTCCTTACTTTCAATATGTCTCATACTCTAAGTTCTGAAAACTCCATTGTTGCTCAGATGTCTAGTCCATGGAATTCTCATCATCATTCTGTAGGACCATATTTATTTGGCTTCAAGTCTCTTCTTCATTTGTGAGGAGATTGTCCAGCATTCCCTTCTATAGCAGACGAAGTGGAGCAGCCAAGCCTAATTTCATTACCTCTCAGCCTGTGAATGTCCTTTATTGGACATAGGGCTTCCCTAGATCATGAAGAGGAATGGGCCTTTACCCTAGTGCACTGGCCCAATGTGTGTTGGTAGGGACAGAGGTGACATGCTTGGGTAATCAGGTCTCTCTCTTTTTTTTTGGTTGATTTTGTTTAGCAACATATCAACCTCTATGAGTTATTTAATGCTAAAATCTAAATATCTTGTATGTAATTTTATACTTTGACCTACAGATAATTTAAACATCATTTTATACTTTCAACGAAAAGGTCTGTTTTCAGATATATAGTTTGTAGATCAAATATATTGTTGGTAATTTTACTATAAAAATGTATTGTTGGTCATTTTATAAAAAATGTACTGTTAATTTCTTATATAGGAATAAAGTGTCGCTGCTGACACTTGAGTTTGAACATAGATCGCCAGTGAGCAAACACGGGCGATCCCATTTCTAATAGGTAGACCATGTGACCATAGAGGAAACGCATATATAAGAAGTCGCATGACGTTTAGATTGATCGCTAGTCCCGATCTATTCTCTATTACTATAAGGACCGCTATTCTCTATACTATTAACTCTATTGGATCACTATACAGATTACTATTCAAGCGAGTATTATCGAGCAAGTACTATTAGTATGAGTGTTATTCGAAGGTGTCTGACACCAGTATTGTTCAACGGTGTACTATTGCTGTATCTGTGATTACAAAGTCTCTACTACAATGAGCATTGCGAAAGTGATAATGAGTATTCGTTGACATCACAAAAGTGGCAACAACTCATAAAATACTTTTGGTTTAGGGGTTCTCTATTTACCCATAGGTGGGACCCTAATAGGTTCTGTTTTTTTATTCTAATCACAATAAAAATGACTGCAAAAACTTCCCACTCACCAAATTCCTAGACAAACCATACAAATGCATGCTGGGATTTCTACCTAGCCAATAAGATTGGCCACTACTCGGTCTCATCTGCCATATTCCTGTTCTTTCTCGTCTTGAGATGAGAACGCTGTAATCGCTTGTGTTTTAACACCATTTTTAATTTACAAACTTTTCTTTTTACCTTATGACTGTTGCTTTGCCTACTTTTGTCTTGCATATATCATTCACTTAGGATTATTTTTACCCTGTTCTTTTCTTTCTTTTCTTATTGCTTATTGCAAACTTTGCCAATTCTGTCCGTTGGGCATTTCTACCAATTACACTTAACCATGGCCAACAGCTCTACACTTTTTGATTCAGGTTCGCCCAAGAACATTTGTACTTTAGTAAATTTAACAAACCCGACTGGAATTTGAACTCAGCTTACCATTTTCTCATTCCAAGCTGTCATCCACTACATCACCTTTACATCGCATATCAACACCTACAGCACCTGATATTCCCAAATGGTCACCCATTTAGGTATTGATCAGGCTCAATGTTGCTTAGGCAAAAGAGTCCAGTCAGTCATTCACTTCCCAGGGACAAATGCCAGCTATATATTTTATATTATAAAAAATGAAAATGCTTTTGATACACGCTAATATTTTAATTAATAATACTGTTGCTTTTAGACGCCTACCTGAAATAAGCTCTGGGGCAAAGGCCCATAAAAATCATGGGAGACAATGGTAGCGTCCAGTTTGATCAAAATTCAGTCATTTGCTGATCAGACTGGAGTGACCTCTTCAGGATGCTGACCTGAGGTCTGGGTCCATGTAATGGTATATTCAGGCTACCCAAGCCACATAGCCTACCTCTGGACTGTACCAACAAGAACCAAATGAATAAAGGGTATTACCTTTCAGGTCGCATTAGTTGCAGAAGTTGCCAGAAGGTTATCAGAGTTGATAGCCAACCACCAAACTGGCATTAGGTCTCATCATTTTATAGTCAAATACACTAGATGTAACCATAAATTCTATGCTATGTTTTTTTTCTCACACTTCTCGCTTGTGGAACTCTGTTCCATTTTCTTCAAAAATTTAAATGTAATGCCATGTTATCTTCTATCTTCTTATTCTTTTAATTTTCTCTTTTTTTGTTTTTTCTCATATTCTTTTACACTCAATAACTTTTTGTGTCTTAGTGGCTTTATTGCCATGATTGGGGTGAAATTATCATAAAAAGAAATTTCTAGCTAATAAAGAAAAGCAATCTGTAGAGAGTCATGACTACCAACATCCTAGTGGGATTGGAAAGACATTGTGATTTACGAGTTCCTTCTACAAAACCAGATGTTGAATTCAGTCAAGTACTGCCCAAGTTGGAACGATTACAGGCCATAATCAATGAAAAGCATCTGGAATTAGCCAAAAGGAAAGGGTGTCACCTCCCATAAGGACAATGCCAGACCTCACATCTCTTTGTAAACATGATAGAAATTGGTACAGCTTGGCACGAATATCTTACTGCACCCACCGTACTCATCTAATCTTGCCCTTCAATCTTCAAATTACAATTATTTTGATCACACCCCATGATTCTGTTACTGAAAAGAACTTTTTTTTTATCTGGAAGCCAGTAAAACCCATTTAGGCAAGTTCATCATCCAGAAACATGTCAAGCTCTAGAAAGAGGGAATCATGAAGTTACTTTAAAGATGGCAAAAGGTAACATTTTGGTTTGGTTTGTTTAATGGCATATCAACAGCTTACGGGTCTTTTAATGTGGAAACTTAATTTTCCTGAAGCTTTGGTAATTTTTTTACATTAAAATTTATTGCTGGAATTTTTTTTATTAAAATCTAGTACTAGAATTTTTTTTTATCTATTAAAATCTATTATTAGAAATTTCTACTAAAAATATGTATTTTTATACTTTCATAGTGTTTTGACCCCAGTTTGGGAGTTCACTATTTGCCCATAGCTTGGACCTTAACAGGTGCTACCACCCCGGGTCGGGGTGGACCTGGGAACAACAGCAATTAAGAAGTGGTTCCACACTCCTCAAAACCTCCTGGTCAGAGGTCTTGCTGCCGGATGTAGTTTATCATCATACCCAGGATGAGAAAGGTAACGGAATCAGACAACCCAAGGGCAACACTTGGCTATCAATCCTTACCCTGCAGTCTATATGGAAGTATGTATCTCTCCTGTATGTCTCTATTAATTACATTCTTTTTGTCACTTGAAAAAGGTGGAAATTTTCATAAACGTTAGATTCACTCTTATTAAGTGACTCTTTTACAGCATCAAATGAAGTTAGACCTTCAAACAAAAAAACTTTCTGTTTCCTGTCTACTGATCTATCAGAAAGCCATTCTCCTCAGTGCTTTTACAATATACAAAAAGAAATCACTTTCAGAGTTAGTGATATATATTCTGTAGCAGAAATGACCAATATGTCTCAGAATTGAGATTTCATTAAAATTAAGTGGTGCTGTTGTGATAATGGCTAATGAAAGATTGCATAAGAGAAAAAGAATTGTGCTCCAGCCAAAAGCCAATTGATTGTTCAATATGCCTCTTTCCGAAGTCGAGATTTTAAAATTAGATTTGATTTTTACCACTCAAGGCCCAAGAGTCACTTAAGGTAGGGGATTACTGAATTAAATTGTCATAATGGTATAAAAGGAGAAAGTGAGAAGTGCATTTTAATTTTTTTTTTTTTACAGTCATGTTCACCCTGTAAAAGGCCCGAGAGCCACTCGAGGTAGAGGGTTGCAGAGTAAGAGGCACAGTCTATGTGGATATGTGGGGAAAATAACAACTAATCCTAGACTTGCAGTGATCTGGGAAAACATCCTCTTTGAAATTGGCTCCACAGATCAGCGGTTCACGGGTAGAAGATGCTTGAGTTGAAATTACATCTCACAAATGGAACACGAAGTGAATGTGGGTGGTTTGCGACAATATGTGTAGCATGGTATGTATATTATGAGGGTACGTGTGATAGATAATCATTGACTCTAAACTTGAAGACGTTAAGAAGATAATTGTTGGCGGGGAGCATTCTCTCAAAAATCAGTTCCACAAAGAAACACTTGTGGGGAAAGTTTTCTGAGTGGAACTTCCTCCTTACTAGTGGAATACACAGGTAATATGGATGATTCGGTAATATGTACTTTGCATGGAGGATACAAGTTGTGATGGTATGAACTGGCAGAAGCAAGAAATGTAGCGCATGTGAACATTTGGGATGAAAATAGCGATTAAATAGTGAGAGGCTTGCAACTCAGCATTTTATCAAATCTTGTACTTCTCAGTTTCATCTGAGGTCTGGAGTGAGCTTGAGCCCCAATAGACGCTCAAGGCAAAAAGACTTAATTTCTGGTAAAAATGGCAGAACAAAGTTTTGAAAAACACGAATCTGACCCCAATGGGAATGTTCTTGCATATGGCTGGGCTGCCAAAACAAGCATCAGCAGACACCAACTGAATCCCCTGCAGGTGGGGGGAACCAGCTACATTCCTTATGGATGCTTGCAGACTCAGGCATAAACCTGACCAATATTTCCATATAGACTCAATTATTTCAATATTATATCAATTGCTAGGTCTACTACTTTTCTTGCCTTCTTCTATCTAGCACAATAAATTTGCAGGTTGGGGACACTACAATCAAGCAGACGTGGTAGTTTAAATATCTGGAAAGCGTCTTGACAGAGGACGGTAAGTGTGACACTGAGATCCATAGGTGTATTGGGATGGCCAAGGACACATTCCAAAAGCTGGGCAGAATATTGCAAGACAGCAGGATTTCTTTGGTAACAAAGAAAAGAATACTGAACTGTTACATGACATCTGTCCTTCTTTATGGCAGTGAATGTTGGACGATTTCCTCAAAGATGAAGAAGAGACTCAAGGCGACGAAGATGTGGTTTTACAGAAGGATGCCAAGGATATTATGGACTGAGCGTGTGAGCAATGATAAGGTCTTACAGAAGATGCAAGCAAGGAGGAGGCTTATACTTAACATCAGGAAGAGGCAGCTGAAGTTTCTGGGACACATAATGAGCAAGGAGGTCCTGGAGAATCTGATGCTCACGGGTCGAATAGAGGGAAAGAGACAATGGAAAACAACACGTGATATACCTGGCAGGCTTAAGCAAGCAGATGTCAGAATATGATCTGGGGGAGGTAGCAGAGGGAAGGAACTTGATGAGAGCTGCAAGGGATAGAGGGAGGTGTGGAGAGCCATGATTGCCTACATCTTGAAAGGACATGGCACATAAAAATAAAGAAGGTCTGCTGCAAAGAAAGTTGGCCAAATTTTCTGGCATTGAATGAGTTTTCTCGTCCTATGGACTGATGGATTCTAAACTGAGAAACTGTCTGTTGTATACCCCCTCGTTCTGGGGAGGTCTTGGTCAATGGGGTTGATTCCATAACGTTGTATCTTCTCTTGCTCATCTTCTCCCGACTGGGTGTCAAAATGTTTTTGGAATCTGGAGATGAAAGAGAACTTCAACAAAAGGAATTTTAAACTTATCTATTTTATTAAACACATCGACATGTACATTTCTAACTAAATAGTGGGGTCACGCTCTATCACCCCAACTGGGGAGCAAGTTCCCTGAGACATGAAATAACCATGTTTACTGTGTATGATGTGTATATCTAACATTCCCATGCTAGTTTTAACCAATCAAAAATGACTTCCTTTATTTTGTCTACCATCTGACCTTAAAGGTCAGCCTCAGAAGGTCTGAGCCAAAATACACTCCCACTAAAAAATAATAGTCTGAAACTATTATTTAACATGTCTAAGTACAGATAAAGCAGCAAACCTTTTTTTCTATTTAAATCAATGAATGCAAAAACTGCTCATGCTGAATTTTAAAATTTGATAATGGTAAAAAATTTATTTCAAAGTCAAAAAAAGAAATCATTCAGTTGATTAATAAATATTTGATTCAATGTTTAACACTTTTCTTCCTTCCTGATATTACATTAAAACAACAAATAGTTATATTTCTAAATCTTTTACTTTAAATAAAGACTTTTGTGAAATTGATTTAAATCAGTGATTTAAATAGTGATTTAAATTGAACAACCCTGCAAGGAACTGATATTTTTTCGAACATCCTTAGTGATCGATCATATCTATAAGTTCCACTTGAGGTCTGGATTGAACTTGTCTCCTAATAGGCATTTAAGGCAAGGAGTCTCTTTGAAAGAAAACTCATTCATCAGGTTAGGCAAAAATTCAGTGTCTGCTCCGTGAGGAGGAAATGTTACAAGTTTGTTTTAGGAGACATTGAATGTTACAAGCCAGTTACTCCGCCTCCATTGACCTGTTAGAGCTAAATCAGAGAAGAGATCAGCTGCCAGTCTTTGGTTATCGTGATGTTTGCAAGTGCACTCATACACTGTTGTATCATCTGCATAGATATTTATGCAACGAAGACTTTGCTCGATATCTGAGTATGTTCTTAGGTAGATCATTAATCTAAAGCAGAAAGAGGGTAGGAATGAGAAGAGAACCTTGGATTGAACTTATGGGCTTCAGAAATCAAACCACTGACCTTCAAGGTCCTATACTTAGAAAAACAGATGCATGTTTTGGGGATAAAATATATCAGAAAAAAGTGGGTGCAAAGTAACATTCTAGGTTTGGTGGTGAAAACTATGTTTCTCTAACAATTAATATATCTACAACTGTAATTTCATTAAATTTTATTTTGCAAGTTAACTACAGTTGCTAACTTTTTATATTGTACATATATTTTGTCCTGGGTATGATGATAAACTACATCCGACAGCAAGGACTCTGATCAGGAACCACCTCTTTATTGCTGTTGCTCCCAGGTCCACCATAACCTGGGGTAGTAGCACCTGTTAAGGGTCTTGGCTATGGGCAAATAGTTAACCGCCAAACTGGAGTCTATGAAAGTGTAAAAATATTTTTTATAGTAAAAATACCAACAGTGCATTTTTGGGAAAAAAAAAAAATATTAAAACATTTTTTACCAGTAACACATTCTTGAAAAAAAATATTATCAGCAATAAAAATCTTGTCGACATTAAATAACCAATTGTGGCCGATATGCTGCAAAACAAACCAAACATATAATATTCTGAAATTCTAAACCACTACTTTTTATTATGAAATTGTTGATTACCATATATACCCATGTACAAGACAACTTCATTTTGGGGCATGAATTTTAACCCCTCCAGAAAAAATTACTTGTGAATTGTGCAATCTGTCACTGAAAATGCATGATTTTTAATCTCTTCAAAAAAACTAGCTGTGTGTAGAGCGCCCTCTATTCCTGCATAAAAAACTGATCAGAAAAAATTGTACTATAATCAAGTATATAAAATAAAATGCTGCTGTTTTCTATGTGCTGTGTCCCTTCAGGATATGAGTGATCATGGCTCTCCACAGCTTTCTATCCTTAGTAGATCTTAGTAATATATGTCTTTTTGTCATCCCTCTCACGCAACGTTTTGCCATCCATTCACGCAAGCTGGTCTCATATGTGGCCCGCAGCCTCCATGTCTTTTTTGACTTTAATATGACCAGTGAGTGTTAAAAGTGACATATCTCTACAAAGACTGGTATCGGAATCTCTACAAGATCCAGTATTAAGCAAGATTGCTGGAAGAGTAAGAAGAAACACGTGGAGTAATTGTTTCAAAGCTGAAAGACCTTATAAAGAAATAAGGCATGAATGAATAATGGAAAATGGTGTTATATGCAATAGAGTTATGATAGTACCACCAGAAGCAGAAAGAAGAGGTATTTTAAAAAGTGTATGTGATGATATGCATTGTGGGATAACGGCTACACAGAGGAAATTAAAATTGAAGGCATGGTGGCCAGGATATTGTCATGATATAGAAAGATATGCACACAAAATGTGCAGAAATAAAGAATTTTCAACAAAGGAGACTACACCCAAGTCCTAAAGAAATGAAACGATGATCTCATGTCCATACAGGCCATGCTCAAATTAATGGCAGGGGACTATTTCTAATTCTAGTAGGCTCCTTTTCTGGATGGCCTGAAATCGTTAAAGTTAAAAAAGAAAAATGACTATAATAAAACAAATATTAAGATAGACATCTTCTAGAATTGGGGTCCCTAAAACAATGGTATCAGACAATGCAACATTATTTTGTGATGAAGATTTATTTAATTGGTTGAGGCAGACAGTAAAAATAGGATTAAAAGCATTTTCTCCAGGTAGAGATACTATAGATGGTTATTTACCAAGGTTATTGTTTAGTTATAGAATGATTCCACATGCAGACAGATTGCAAAGCCCATCTGTGTTAATGGATAGACAAATAAGATCTCCATTAACGATGTCGTGTTCGACAAATGAAAAGATGTAGTATAAGAAAGACAAAGTAGCAAGTCCTGAGAGAGGTAATTTCATCAGACAAAGGAGACATAACACGGCCATTATATCAAAGAAAGGGAAAAGCCTAATGGCCAATTAAGACCCAGAATTGAAGAGGAAGACGACATAATGGAAGAGGATGTTGACATTGAAGAAAGGATGAGTTCTTCAAATCAGGACAATGCAATAGAAGACAAGCCTATGAATGATAGTGGGGGAGTGACTCAGCCCAAGATCTCGATTAAAAAGAACAGAACATAAATGTCAAGAGGATGAGAAGGAAAGAGGTTTTAGAACAACAACCAAAGGCATTAAGCCTCTTTGGTCTAGGGAGGTGTAGTGGATTGGTGAACAGGTTTGTACCTATTTGCATATGTTAAGCAGAAGTGTATAGTAGAACAACAGTCAATCTTTTTGACTCCAGTATAAATTACAGCTGTTTACATTTTTGAATTTAATATAAAGTGGACCCATGTCTGACTCCAGGGTAAACTACAGCTATATTTACATCTGTCTATATTTCTTAAGGGGGTGGCCTATTTCTCGTTTATATGTCTTGCCACAGCTGCATGGGATTGGCTGTTTTCTGTGTGTTTTTATCCTCTTGTCGCCTTCTATCCCAGTTTGTGGAAGCTACACCAGAGCTCATATTACAATCTTTGTTATTGCTGTGTTTCTCTATCTCTTTGTATTACTGGTTCCCATATTGTATTCATGTCTATGCTTGGCTGGCTTAGGAGATTCTTGTGGCATAACATATATGCTGATTCCTTCAGTTTACATATTTTCCAGTGATTTTCTGTTATTTCAATTTCATCCCAAAGAGGGTGGTGATCTCTCTTTTCCCTCCATATATAGCCAGCCAAGCCTGATTTTTCTATTCTCCCTCATGTTACAGCTTTACAGTTTTCCTGCAGTCTTATCTTAAAGGGGTGATCTGTTCCTCCTTTATGTTTCTTGCATGGGACGGTGTACATACAGTCCTTAATCATGCTTTTCTCTATGGATGGTCTTACTTGGAAGAGATGTCTATAAGTCCCAAAACCCTATGATTTATAAGATATCACAAAATATCCTTAAGGATATGTGACCCAATGGATAAAGGCATTGTTTGAATTAATCCAGTGACTTGACCCAAAGAATTGTGAGTTCAATACCTGGCCACAGCAGAGGTGAACAAAAACTTGGAGAGTTGAGTTACTAAAGGGAAATAACTGAAAAGGAGATATCCAGAAAAGGTATGGCACGTGGAACTAGAGCAATTTACCCCCAAGGACTAAAAAGGTTCGTTTCAAAATTTCAGTGTATATCAGCTGAAGAAGTCTGGAGTGTACAATGTCTGAAACATCATGAATATGGCAATAAAGATGAGGACAACAGTATCTACATTATGACACCAGTGCAAACTGGACATACATGGTGTTAATTGGACTTATGTCTACATTTCTGAATCTAGTGTAAAACTGGACCAATGCCTATCTTGGGTGCAAATCAAACCTGTGTATACATTTCTGTTACGTCATTGTAATTTCTGTTTTACTAGATTTACAGACATTCTGCCAACAATCTAAATCTACATGTCTTGTTGACCATTTCAATCATCTCTTGGAATCACTCCATCAGAAAAATAACTTAGTCATTGATGAAGTCTTCTGTTCCTTAAGTCCCCAGATTTTTAGCCCTCTGTCAGCACCAACCTAAGCTTAATAAACCTTGTTGATACTCCACCATAGAGATGAGTAGGAAAATTATACAACCAATCCATTAGTACTCTACCAAGTTTAAGTCCCACTTGCAAACTTGTACTGTACTAGAGAAATACCAATGACTGTGACTGTACTGATAAATCATCAGTTACCTCCCCTTGAGATCTAGGAGGTGTAAAAAGCACCCTGTAATATCTGTCAGTAGATGAGTAGTCAGAGTAAAGTGCAATAAAGCTTTGGTATAAGTTTATTCACTGGTTCTGTTTTTACTACAGTGACTTCTTATCACAAGCTTTTTGGTTGCCTAGCATGCGAAATGAGGACACAAGTGAAACAAAAAATGGGTAAGCAACACTCTTGTGGAATTACTGTTTTTTTTAACAATTGATTCAGATATTTTTATTAGATAAAAAAGCATTTCAATTAAACTCACATCACTAGAAATAGAATTGGTAAAAAAATAATGTTCCAGTTGCAAATTTAATTACAATTTATTTATGAGCTTCTTTTTTTAGTTTCTTTTAATGTCGAATTATTTTTTTTTTATCAAATCTGAAAATTGATTTCAAATAAAAACAGTGAGTCAACATTTTTTTTTTTATATAACATTGCAATGGCAGCTGTGGATACTTTTTCCCTCCAGATTTAAAGAGTTATATATTTCTTGGATACCAGACAATTCCTAAAAAATGTTGACATTAAAACAATAACAAGAATCTTTTTTATGTATTACGGCATCTTCATTTACTGTTCATCATGAGATTATACGATTTTGTAATATTTCAGAATGCCTACAAAATATGTTATTCTAGATATAATTTCTAGATTTATCTTTACAAGAGTCAGATTAGACCAGAAATGGAGTATTGTTGCCATATCTTGTCTCAATACTAACTTTCCAGGTTTTGATAGAATTCTTCTGCCACACTTCATCTTTACAAAAGTAAGATTAGACCTCAAAATGGAGTATTGTAGCCAAAGCTCTCAAGTCCTGTAGACTCCCTGAGGAGTATGGGGAAGGAAATTTTGATCTAAGTAAAGTCCACAAATCTTATCACCCCCTCTTTCTTTTTTTTCGTAAAAAGAGGTTGTATTTTGCTTTTAAATCTAAATTAATCACTCACATGCCAGTAATTTACAATTGCTTGATGAGATGCATTGATACACATTGAAACGTGACTGCAATTGTGTAGAGAATTCACATGTTTTCAGTGTAATATCCTAAAATATATATATATATATATATATATATATATATATATATATATATATATATATCCAATATAAGTAATAACATTTAATTTTTTCTTTTTAATTTTTAAAAGCATATTTTAATAAATATTTCATTTGTGTCAATCCAAATTTTAAATATTATCATATTTTAGCAATGATGGTTTTTTAATTCACCATGAATGTATAGAAAGAATTTATATCTGCTTTGTGAAAATTCACTCATGTTAGAAAATCCTCGTTTATAATAAGCATTGATGTTGTATGCTATTTCACATAATTACAAATTAGTTAAATTGAGCCAAAAAAATTTCATGGAATAATCTAAATAAGTCAAAATAATCTGTTTAATTACTTTCTCGAATTCATGCCAAATTATTTAACAAGTGAAGAAAATAGTAAATTTGCTGAATTAATTTTTATCATTATTAACTAGTGTAGGAGGCGCCCTTCAGGCAGACTTTAACCTAGCACCTGCAGAGGGGGCTTTTGAGTTTTCAGCCTTTTTCCCGTCAGGGTCCTATGTATATAAAAGTTATAAGAATTTAGATATAATCAAATTATTTTATCTTTATTTGACACCTTAATTCAGTAGAATCTTTCTTTGTATATGCAAGCAATCTCCATAGTTTGTTTACATCTATTTTGCAAGCAATTTTTATTTTTTATTTTCTTTTAAAAATCACCATTGTTTATGATCCCTTCACATAAAATCACCCTTAAAAGACATTAGGGAACTCGAACTATGTAATATTTCAAATATGTCACAGTACACATCCTAAAAAAAGAAAAAAATAACATATGAGCAATGTACCGTGCCCTGCTTAAGTTTTAATTAGTTTAATTAGACAATATTTTCTTTTTTTTTTTTTTTTTTAAGCTTATCACCCCAAGCAAGGCTGGAAGCCACTAGCACGCAAGGGATTACAGAAGGTTTGGAGGAAGAGCAGATAGGAGTGGTAAAGGAGAGGATGTGGAGAAAGATAGTGGATCGATCAAGGCAAAGGGGTTACAGAAGATTTGGAGCGAGAGCAGATAGGAATGAAAAATGAAAGGATGTGGAGAAGGGAAGTGGATAGATCAAGGCAACTGGAGATGTCAATTGATGTTACACTTAAATAGTTGGAGATTGTATTTGTCAGGGAAACAGGAATAAGGAAGGGAGTTCCACAGGCGAGATGTGCAAGACATGAAGCTATTAGAGTAGAAGAGACGTCTACATCTAACAATTTCAACGATGAAGGGGTGGGAACGGGATGTCAGCCTCGGAGGACGTTTAAATTCATGAGGCCTAGGAACCAGCGAAAGCAGCTCCTCGGAGCAATTACCGTGAAAGTATTTGTAAAAAAGACAGAGCGAGGCAACGTCGTGTCTGTGAGAGAGCGACTGCAGACGAGATGACAGATCAGGGCCAATTACATTGCATATCCGTCTCTGGATCTTATCAAGAACCCTGAGGCAAACAGCAGGGGCTCCAGACCATATATGGCAGCAATACTCCATGCAAGCGCGAATGGTCGATTTATAGATTTGGAGGATCGATTCCGGGGAGAAAAATTTCCTGGCTCGGCACAGGGAGCCAACTTTCCTTGCGGTGGATGATGCAATTGACTCGATGTATTTGTTCCATCTCAGATGAGCGGACAGCGTACGACCGAGCAGCCGCAGAGAGGAGCTCTCGAGAAGTTGGTCTTCAGACATTCCAATGGGATGCAGAGATGGATCCCTGTGGTGGTTAATAGAGAGCACTTTTGTTTTAGAGGCGTTAAAGTTCAACTACAATTATGACAAAACGTGAAATTAAAGTCAAAGAAATGAAGAATTGTTTTTTTTTTTATCCTTTCACTATATTCGATATTTAAATTTAACTTTAATTTTCTCCCCGGAATTGATCCTCCAAGTCTATAAATCGACCATTCGCCCTTGCATGGAGTATTGCTGCCATATATGGTCTGGAGCCCCTGCTGTTTGCCTCAGGGTTCTTGATAAGATCCAGAGACAGATATGCAATGTAATTGGCCCTGATCTGTCATCTCGTCTGCAGTCGCTCTCTCACAGATGCGACGTTGCCTCGCTCTGTCTTTTTTACAAATACTTTCACGGTAATTGCTCCGAGGAGCTGCTTTTGCTTGTCCCTAGGCCTTGTGAATTTAAACGCCCCCACGAGACTGGCATCCCTCTCCCACCCCTACACCGTGGAAACTGTTAGATGTAGATGTCTCTTCTACTCCAATAGCTTCATGTCTCGCACATCTCGCCAATGGAACTCCCTTCCCTATTACTGTTTCCCTGACAAATACAATATCCAACGGTTTAAGTGTAACATCAATCGACATCTCCAGTTGCCTTGATCTATCCACTTCCCTTCTCCACATCCTTTCATTTTTCATTCCTATCTGCTCTCGCTCCAAATTTTCTGTAACCCTCTAGCCTTGATCGACCCACTGTCTTTCTCTTTCTCCACATCCTCTCCTTTACCACTCCTATCTGCCCTTCCTCCAACCCTTCTTTAACCCCTTGCATGATAGTGGCCTCCAGCCTTGCTTGGGGTGATACGCTTAAAAAAAAAAAAAAAAAAAAAAAAAAAATTGAGTTATTTATGTAATTTTTAATTGTGTGTAACTACAGTAGTTACTATTTGCTACTTCGGGTTGCTTAAGATTCACCGAGATGGAAAAACAGACGGATGGATGGAGACACATACACTGCACTTTATTATTCTAGATATAAATATTAAAAAATTAAATATTCATCCAGTGTCTGTTCTATATGATTATGCCCGGTATAAGAAATTCAAGTGGATTTAGCATAATGACAAAAATAAATTTATGAAATAGATATCTTGTCTGAATTTCTGGGATGAGGAACTATCATTATTTACATTCAGACTAATGTCCTCATCATTGTTGTTATTACCACAATGTGTTGCTTGCTTTTATCTCTAGCCTTCATCTAGTGCTTTTGATCTAGGTTACCCAAGGCCAAAGATGCATGCAAAAAACTAAGCAGAGTATCAAAAAACAGAAAAACTCTAAGAGAAACAAAGAGTACTGATATCTGTCTTCCTATATGGCGGTGGATACTGAACAATTTCTTCGAAGATGAAGAGACTTGAAGCAAAAGACATGTTCTACAGAAGGATGCTGAGGATACTATGGAGCAGACATGTGAACAACAACAAGGTTTTAGAGAAAATGGAAACAAAAAGAAAACTTATACTTAGCATCAGGAAGAGACAGTTGAAATTTATAGGGTACATAATGAGGAAAAGGGCTTGGAAAATCTGATACTCACAGGAGAGATAGAAGGCAAGAAGGACAGAGGAAAACAACAGATAACATATTTAGTGAGGTTGAGTAAATGGATGGCAGAATAGGGTTTAGGAGAAATGACAAAAAGACAAAATTTATTAAGAGCTACAAAGGACAGGAAATTGTGGAGGGCCATAATCACCTATGTCCTGAAGGGACATGACACATAGAAGAAGTAAATGGATGGTGGAACGAGGTTTAAGAGAAATAAAAAAAGATAAAATATATTAAGAGCTAAAAAATGGAGGAAATTGTGGAGAGCCATGATCATCTACGTTCTGAAGGGACATGGCACATGGAAGAAAAATGAGCTGAAATAAATGGATGGAGTAACAAAGTTTAGGAGAGATAACAAAAAGAAAAAGTTTAGTAAGTGCTATAAAGGAGATGACATTGTGGAGAGCCTTGATCCCCAAAATCCTGAAGGGACACAACACATAGAAGAAGAAGAAGAAGAATGAGCTTGAGTAAATGGATGGCGGAACAAGGTGTGAAAGAGATGAGAAAATTTATTAAGAACTACAAAGGCCAGGAAATTGTGGAGAGCCATGATCACCAAAATCCTGAAGGGACACTGCACATAGAAGAAGAATGAGCTTGAGTAAATGGATGGCGGAACAAGGTGTGAAAGAGATGAGAAAATTTATTAAGAACTACAAAGGCCAGGAAATTGTGGAGAGCCATGATCACCAAAATCCTGAAGGGACACGGCACATAGAAGAAGAATGAGCTTGAGTAAATGGATGGCGGAACAAGGTGTGAAAGAGATGAGAAAATTTATTAAGAACTACAAAGGCCAGGAAATTGTGGAGAGCCATGATCACCAAAATCCTGAAGGGACACGGCACATAGAAGAAGAATGAGCTTGAGTAAATGGATGGCGGAACAAGGTGTGAAAGAGATGAGAAAATTTATTAAGAACTACAAAGGCCAGGAAATTGTGGAGAGCCATGATCACCAAAATCCTGAAGGGACACGGCACATAGAAGAAGAATGAGCTTGAGTAAATGGATGGCGGAACAAGGTGTGAAAGAGATGAGAAAATTTATTAAGAACTACAAAGGCCAGGAAATTGTGGAGAGCCATGATCACCAAAATCCTGAAGGGACACGGCACATAGAAGAAGAATGAGCTTGAGTAAATGGATGGCGGAACAAGGTGTGAAAGAGATGAGAAAATTTATTAAGAACTACAAAGGCCAGGAAATTGTGGAGAGCCATGATCATCTACATACTAAGAGGACATAGCACATATTGTTTTCATTTCATTGCACATGTCCATGATCCCTTATCAAGCTCTTATTGTTGGCGAATGTTTTCATATCAACTTCATTCTTTAGTTCTACCAGTGTAGACATTTACAGTTAGGACAGACCATAATACTTCGACAGAGTCATATGGTGGACTCTCTCGTTGTATTTGACATATGAAGATCAAGCAGCTCAGTTCCTAGAAACTGACAGCCCAGACACTGCACATATGCTTTGAAGGCTTTCTGCAGTACCAACCACACTTTTTGAAGGGCCGAATACAGAGACCTGGTGCACTCTGCAGGTCTTGAATTCAGAGTTGTCCTTCTCCTAGACCAGTTGCCATCCAAGGCTATAGAACCCAGTCTGTTCTGCTATTTACCCATAGCTGGAGGAAGAAGAGGATTAATACCTTTCCCAAAAGTATTACCACATAAGTGAATGTAATGGATTTGACTGGAATTCAAACTCGGCTCTCCAATTCCTCAATCCAAGCCACTATCCACTACTCAAACATGACTCATATATATATATATATATATATATATATATATATATAAACGACTTATACAAAGAATTAATTCGCAATGTTAATGTGATTAATGGTGAAATCACTTTGCTAACAAGACTTAATGAGACATTAACTTACTATCAATTCCTTGAATAATACGATCCTTTGGGTTGTTGTCAGATGGGAGTGATGTGCCAAGTACTTTCAACAATTTCAAATCGTCATCTTCAGGGTGCAATTTTCCCATACACAGGCAAACACTAAGATAAAATATATGCAGACTGAAAGATGTTTTTTTAAATTATGCTATTTATTTACAGTTAAATATATGTTTTGGAGTGTGCAATGCTGTGAAGCTAGAGTTCTTGTTCAAATCAATCAAGTGAGAATTTTGTTTGAATTTTGAAAAGTGATAAATCCCAGAAATGTTCTTGTTATATGTGTTTTTCAGTTAAAGTGAAATAGACTCAAGTATAATCCAACTAGTAGAGTAAAATGTCTTAGAGTTTTCAACAGAATTTAAGATTCTGATTATTACTGTGCTGCAGATCTGATTTTGTAAATATATTAGAGTGTGAAGCTTATATTTTATATCATAATGAAACAATTTATACAAAGAATTAATTAGCAATGTTAATGTGATTTTGCCATTAATCGCATTAATATTGCTAATTAATTCTTTGTATAAGTTGTTTCTTTATGATATAAAATATAAGCTGCGGACTCTTGTATATATATATACAGGGTACAGGGTGTCCCAGAATAATGTATACACTCTTTAAATATTAATAACTAATAATACATTTTTTTATATATGGATGAAAATCTGCAAAACAGATGGATTGGAAGAAGAGGGACATCTGAATACCCACCCAGATCACCAGATTTGACACCCTTGGATTTCTTTTTGTGGGGGTTTCTAAAAGACAAAGTTTACAGCAGGAAACCTGAAACAATTGCTGAAATGAGAGTAGCAATTGAAGAAGAATGTGCTCAAATACCAGAGGAAATGATACTGGACGTTTGTAGGTCTATATCTTCAAGATATGAAAAGTGTATTGAACAGAACGGCAACCAGTTTGAGCACTTGATGTAAACTCATCATTACATGAACAATCTGCCATTGCCCCAAGTAGCTTTTATCTTATTAAAGTTAATTTTCTGTTTTTTGTATATTTTACACTCAAATTCTTTAAATGCGTATATATATATATATATATATATATATATATATATATATATATATGTGTGTGTGTGTGTGTGTGTGTGTGTGTGTGTGAGAGAGAGAGGAAGAAACAGAGACGGTGAGAGTGACAGATGTTCTATCTCTCTAATTCATGAAGATGCATTGGATTAAGTGCAGTGTAAAAGAACGAAACTATGTTAAAAAGTATATAAAAATGGTCCTCGTACATCAGTCAAGCAGTTAGGAATTAACACAATCACTCGCAAAAATTGTCAAGAACGTATATGAAATGATACATTTTAAATAGTTCAAGGTCTTTCTGTTGTTTTGCTGTACAAGGCCCAGGAGCCAGTCGAGGTAGAGGGTTTACAGAGCAAGAGACACAGTTTATGTGGATATGTGGAGAAAATAACGATTAACCCTAGCCTTGAACAGGTTATGATTATAACGATCGAGAAAACATCCTCTTGGGAGTTGGTTCCACAGAACAGTGGAACTTACTTCTCACCGATGGAATACGAAGTGAATGAGGATACTATTCAAAGAATTGATGGTAAGTTAATCTCTCATTGTGTTGTTAGCGAAGTGATTTCATTATTAATCACGTTAGCATTACTAATTAATTCTTTGTATAAGTTGTTTCTTTATGATATAAAATATAAGCTGTATACTCTAATATAAAAAGAATATATATATATATATATATATATATATATATATTCTTTTTGAATTTCTGGTGTGAGGAGTTAACATTATTTACACTATTGTCCTTATCTTTGTTGTATCCCAATGTCTTGGTTGTTGTGCTCTCCAGCCTTCCTAAGGTGTATATCGATCTAGGTAACCTACAGGGCATTCCAAACTGAACACTTTATTTAATCTATGGAGTAGACTGTTCTCGTTCCACTGCTCATGTCTAGGGATGTCTCATTTAGTTGTTATTCTTAGTACTGTCAGTTACTGCTCACCCTGTTCTCACTCAGTCCAACTACAAACTGCCCAGCCCAGAGATTGAACTCCTAATTACTATGTCTTGCTAAAACTGTCCTTTTACAGAAATTTTGGAGTTCAAGAAGACTACTATTAGAACTTAATTTATCTCTGTTTGTAGAACAGGTATTCAGTTAGTTTAGTTGTGTTGTCTGGGGTGATTATTGAAAATAGTAACTAGAACGGCAACTTACAAAGCATAAGGGTTTATTTTAAGCAAGAACAATACAAGTAAATATTTACAAGTTCGTCTTAAATGGGAAAGCAAGCAATCCCCAGCCCAAGATGAACACCATAGATGTTTATATTCCTACTGGAACATTTAATAGAGGTGTATCAGTTCCTTGTATACTGAGGGTTATCAGTTCATTCCCAACAACAGCTCCCCATCGAGATTATTTTCCTCAGGAAATTAATATTTTTATCTTTTTGGATCTAGACTCAAGGGTTCCACACGCTTTCTTTTTTTTTTACTGGTCCATGTTGCGACTACAATTTAAGTAGTTGATGGTACTGTAATGTCAAAAATATCATAAAGTACATGCATTGGTACCTTTCTTTCGTACAGTCACATCATCAGTGAATTTAGGTCTCAATTGATTTATGTGTCTTTTGTGCTCTCATTTTGTACTACGTGCCATGTACATTACGCTTTCGACTCTTTCAGTAATAATACCTCCTTCCCAAAATTCTCTTTCTTTTTAAACATCCTGAGGAAAACCCATCCTGGATATGATGATAAACTACATCTGTGTCCTGGGTAAGACGATAAACTACGTCCAACAGCAAGACCTCTGATGAGGTTTTGAGGAGTGTGGAACCACCTCTTAATTTCTGGTGTTCTCAGGTCCACTCTGACCTGGGGTGGTAGCACCTGTTAGGGTCCCAGCTATGGGCAAATAGTTAACCCTCAAACTGGGGTCAAACCACTATGAAAGTGTAATAATAGGTGTTAATACCAGAAATACTTTGTAAAAAAAAAAAATTATTACAAGCAATACATTTTCGAAAAAAAAGATATTACAAACAAGTGCATTATTTAAAAAAACAAAAAATAATATTACCAGCTATACATTTTGAAAAACAAATTATCAGTAAAGGAAAATTATTACCAGAAATAGATTTTTGAAGGAAAAAATATCACCAGAAAGATTTTTTGAAGGAAAAAATATTACCAGAAATAGATTTTTGGAAAAAAAAAATTACTAACAATGAAAATTTTGTCGGCATTACATAACCTATTGAGATTGCTATGCCGTAAAACTAACCAAACCAAACCTGAGGAAAACTTTATCCCCAGGCCTGAAATATTTAGTTGGGCTTCTGGTGTTATTTGAACGTTTTTGTTTTCGTCATGGCAGTAGTGTATCAAACACTGATCTTACTTTTCAGGTAAACATCAGCTCAGCTGGCGCCATCTTTGATACTATATTCAGGTTCAGTGTTATTCTATACACAGACAAAAATTCTATTGTATTCTACCCTCTTCTGTCTCCATGCCATTGGACTTTTTAAGAGCTCTCTTGAATGTATCAACAAAAGTTTTGGCCTGCTCGTTGGATCTTGGATGGTATGGAGATGTAGTGATATGTTCAATTGCCAGGGATTTGCAAAAACTTTTGAAATCACTCCCTGTGAATTGTGTGTTATCCCTGACAATCATTTCGAGGACACCAAATTGAGTGAAAAGCTCCTGAAGAAAATTTTTCATAAATGTCAAAGTAGGTCTTCTGCATTTGAATATCTCAGGTCATTTTGTGTAGTTGTCTACAATTACTAGATAATATGACTCATTTAATGGTCTAGGAAAAGCTATGTGCAGTCTGAAGCATGGCCTATTTGATTTGGTCCATGGTTGAAATTTTACTGGTGGGGATTTTGCTGCAAGTGCACAACCTCTGCAGGTTTTCACTACGTTCTCAATTTCCTGGTCCATCCATGGCCAATATGTTATAACTTCTCATCAGAGATTTCATATGCAATATTCCTGGGTGACCGAAATGAAATTCCTTCAAAATCCTTTTTTGAAGAGAAAAAGGCATTACTACTCTATCCGCGTACATTAGTACTTCATTACATATTGAGAATAGTGTATTTCCAGGAATTGTTTTATTTTTCACCTTTAGTTTTACTTGTTTTTTTTTATTTTTATAATGAAATCATCTTTTTCAGCCTTAATTTTAATTTTGTCCAATGTCATGCGTAATTCTCATACTGTATTACATAGTTCATCTTTTAATTCCTTCTCGGCTCCTAAGGCTGCTATCACCATGTTTTCCAGTGGTTCAGAAAAACTTGGAATCAACCGAGACAGACCATCCACATGCTCTAGTTTCTTTGATGTTACAAACGCCATTGTATAATCATGGTTCAAAAATATGATTCCCAGCTGCTGCAATCTGTTGGGTGTATGGGTAGGGATACCCCCCTTTTTTGATCCATATATGGACAATAGAGGCTGGTGATCTGTCTGTCACAAAAACTTTCTTCCATGAATAAATTTATGGAATTTTTTAAGAGCAAATATTATTGCTAAACTTTTTTTCTCTATCTGGCTGTAATTTTTTCTGCTGATAGTAAAGATCTTGAAGCATGTGCCACTAGTTTTGTACTACCATCTTCAAATTTGTGAAGAATTACTGCGGCAATGGCATATTCACTTGTGTCTGATGTCACAATAATCGTAAGTTCCAGATCAAAATGTGTTAATGATAAGTCGAGGTGAGGATATTTTTTATTTTTTCAAAGTCATTCCAGCATTCAACAGATCATTTCCATTTTACTCATTTTTTTTATTAAATTGTTTAAAGATGATCTTCAGTTGTGCCTGTTTGGTAAATACATGCCATAATAATTTGCAAGCCCTAAAAAAAGCTTGTAGTGTAGTCATATTTTTTGGAGTTAGCATGCTTTTTATTGCCTCTGCTCTTGAGGGGTCTGGCCGTCTTCCATTTTCATCAATAATTTGTCCTAGGTACTTTACCTATGATATAAAAATTCACACTCCTTGAGTCTAAGTTTAAAACAGTATTCTTTTATCCTTTTAAATACTTTTTTATGCGCACAAAATACACTTCACTCCAAATGGAAGTTGATTAAATTTATACAACCCCTTGTGTGTACTAATAACCAAAAATTTGGAGCATTTTTCATCGACTTGTATCTGAAGGTATGCATCTGATACCTCCAACTTTGAAAAAACTTTTCCACCATTTAATTTTGCGAAATGTCCTCAGGTACTGAAAATAGGTAGGTGTGGACTTTCAGACAATCATTTAAGCCAGTTAAAAAATCTGCGCAAATGCGTATTTTGTGATTTTTACATATACTGTCAAAGCCACCCAGTCCGTGTATTCGACTTTTGAGAGGATACCCTATTTTTCAAGTCGCTTCAATTCCTTGTTTATTGGTTCCAAAGATGGAAATGGCACATTTCTTTTAGGCTTGAAAATATGCTTCACATTTTCCTTGACTTCAAACTTTACTTTCGTTTTTATGCATCTTCCAAGTCCATCTGAAAATACTTCAGGAAACTTATCTTTCAGTTCCTTCATTAATTTTTCTGCTACCCGATTTGTGCTGGGGGGGGGGGACATCAATTTAATACGAAAAGAATTTATGCGTAGTTCCCATAAATAGAATAAAATAATCCAATCTGTTCCAAATAGATTGGAAGCATTTTGCAGCACAAAAACTTTTGATTTTAAAATCTTTCCAATAAATAAAATATTACATGTAAATTTGCCTTTAAAATTCAATTTTTTTCCTGATAATCCACGTGACAATTTATTCGTTTACTTCAATAACGATTTTCCAATTTTTTTCATGTTTCTTTGTTAATAATTGAAATATCACTTCCAGCGTCAAGTTGGAGTTTAGCCTTTTTGTACACAAATTTATGTTTCCGACCCTCCTCAATTTTTCGTCTGAATAAAACTATATTTTTGTTGCTTCTTGTGTTCAACATTTTAAAAAACATTTTTCCAGTGGGTACTTTTATGTCTTATATTTCAGAAAAAATAAACAACTTTTATTATGGAAAAAACATTCACTTTTGAAACAAAAACATGGATTTGGTTTTGAACAAATTTTTTTTTCAATATTCTGCTGTCGTATTTTAGGACAAACAGCATGTATGTTTGAAATGTCTTTTTTTTCTATTTTTGTTTTATCATGCTTCAAATTTACAATTCTCTGACATTCTTCAGTGACTTTCTGGAGCATTATATCAGGGCCCTGCTCTAGCTTCGTCAGTATTTGTGAGCGGATGTCTTTAACTTTTGTTGAAGTAAGACCTTGAACAAAAATTAAACATGTCAGAATTTAGTTCATGCAACAAAAAACGTTCACAATTTAGATTCCCATTTCCCGCATAGGTGACAAAATCCTCGTCGTTGCCTTTAACAATATTTAGACATCTGTAGTGAGTCTGAACTAAGGAGCTTCTCTTGCCAAAAATGATATGAATATATTTACTGTTTCTTTGAAAGAAATTTTACTAGTTTTTCTCGGAAGTATAAAATTCTCATATTTATTATTTTCGTCTGGGCCTAACTTTTGCTAAAGTAACCTTACTTTTTTCTCGTCCATCCACTTTTCACACTCCCATTTAAATAGGCTGGCATATAAATTCTAAAATCAAAGTTGAATTCTTCAGAGCAACAGTTTGTGAGTCCTTCTCTATGGCTCCAGTGTATGGACTCTAATGAAGGCATTGTACAAGAGAGTTGGTGCATCTTATGCCAAGAGTGGTAAAAGACGTTAGCTGGCCGTAACATATGACTAAACCAAATGATCTATGGTGACTTGTCAAAGCTGACAACTACAATTGCTCAGAGGAGAGTAAGATTCAGTGAACATTGCTGGAGAAGCCATAAAAAAATCATTCATAAAGTCTTACTCTGGCAAACTACACCAGGAAAACGATTTTGTAGGAGATGAGCACAACCCTTCCTTATCCTTTGTGTTGTATCCTTAAAAAAGGTTACAAACAGACAAAGGTGGTACCCGAGTGAAAGGAACAGCAACACGGGTGTAGATGAAAGAAAGTGAGGTTTATTGTAAAAGAGAATACACTGCTGAAAGACAGGGAATTGGTTAGCAGGCTACTAATTCCCAAAGCAAGGATATTTGCCAACTGTCCCACGCAGTCAGATGTGGCACAAGGCCAAATTTAACGTGGGGTATCCGAGCCCGTAGGCTCAGGGAAAAATTCCCTGTAGACCCCGTAAAAAAAGGGATTGGGTAGCTGTCTACCACCCCAGATGGGACTCTGCCCTTCGATATAGCCTTGTCAGGGTTCCTCTCCGCCCGGAGGCAGAGAGTTCGACCAGCTCAGGTGGAGACGAATCTCCAACTAATTGCCGAAGCAAGTCCCCAGGTATAGCCTGTGAACATTACATATATCTACTGATATAGTCATCCAAAATAGGCGATAGGGAGAGTGAGACATTCCATTACAAAACTTTTGTTTGCAGATACCAACTTATTAAAAGACAAACTGTAAACTGCACTGGAAGACCATACTGTACAAAGAAAACAGTAGTGGATTTGAAGATAGTTATTGTGGACACAATCTTTTTATAGATATGCAGGATATCTACCAACTGCTGCATGTGGTCAGATGTGGCACAAGGCTGAATTTAGTGTGGGTTATCTGAGCCTGTAGGTTCATCCAAAATTTCCCCATAGACACCGTATAAAATAGGGTTGGGTAGCTGTTTCCCAAGATGAGCCTCTGCCCTTTGACATAGCCTTGTCTGGGGATCCTCTCTGCCTGGAGATAAAGAGTTTAACCAGACAGCTGGAGACGAATCTCTGACTGCAGATTTATAGATATGCAGATGACACTGTGCTGATAGCAGGCTCAGAAGGAAAACTGCAAGAAATCTGTGACACAGTTGTATAGAGAAGAAAGGACTCTTAACTGTAAGACGACAAAATGCAGAGTCATCAGCAAGAGTAGCAGCTCAAGGTGTAAGTTATAAATTGAAGATGTCAGAATCAAATAGGTATAGAACTGTAACTATTTGGGTAGCATCATAACAGATGATGGAAAATGGGAAGCAGAGCTCCAAAGGCACACTGGAAGAGTGAAAGATGCATTCCTAAAACTAAACAAAATATTAAGCGATAAGTTGGTTGTTTGATTTTGTTTAGTGGCATGTCAACCTCTTGGTTGTTTAATGCTGGAATCTCATTACTTTGAATGCAGTTGTATGCCTTCAACTACGGATAAAATGTATTGTTGGTAATTCTACTATAAAATATATTGTTGGTCATTTTGCTTTAAAAATGTATTGTTAGTAATTTTACTATAAATACATACTTTTGTAATGTTTGACTCTTTATCATCTCACTTTGCTCGTCTATCCATTCACCAAAACTCATTATGGTCAGTTACTCACTGTTTCTTTTTGTCTTTCCTTCCTTCAGCATGTCCTGCAAGTGTTAAATTTTCCAAGTCTTCTTTCCTCATAAAGTGCCTCCAAAATTACAAAATTGTCTCTTTCTTATTTTAAGTTGATTTATTTGTTTAACAACATATCAACATCCTTATGGGTTATTTAATGCCGAGATATCATTTTTTTCAGAACTTTGAATTAATTTCATAATTTTACTATAAATATATATTGTGGGTAATTTTTTTTTATATAAAAATGTAAAGCTGGTATTTTTACTATGAAAATGTATTTTTATACTTTCATAATATTTTCTTTTTGTTTGGGGGTTCCCTATTTGCTGGGATCCTTACAAGTGAACAATAGTAGTAAAGATGTGGTTTTACCCTCCTCAAAACCTCCAATCTCCCGATCAGAGGCCTAGCTGCCAGATGTAGTTTATCATCATACCCAAAACTATTAAGTGATCAGGAAAATTTCATGAGAAACAATTAAAAGAATACAGAATTACTATGTAACATCAATCGTTTGGAAATGTTTAGTTTTCGTGACTTGAAAAAAGAAAGTGTTTCAAAATGATGGTTATTCCCTTGAAGCTTCTATTACTGTACGCACTTTTGACTCCCTCGGCGATGTTTATTTGCAAGATTATGAAAATATGTGAATCAAATATAATGCAATATTTATTATTTACCTTTTGTAAAGATTTCTTATTTACCATTTCATAAAGAAATGAATTTGAAAAGAAATATACAAAACTGAACAAAGGAAAGAAATGCCTGGGAAATAGATTTTTTCAAAATTATCATTACAGTCACTGATTAATTACACTGTTTATATTCGGACAATTCCTTTTCATTCTTGTTGTCATCACAACATTTTGACAGTTGTACTCTGCGGCCTTCCTCAGGTATATATCAATTTGGGTAATCTACAGAGAATTCTGAACTGAACCGTTTATTTATTCTACAAGGGTAGACTGTTCTTGTTCCAATGCTCATGTCTAGGGATATTGTCTAGTGAAAATACTGAACAGGGAAGAACACTGGAGAGTTAGACGTCTGAAAGCATTCATGTATATGCTAGGCCATAAGGATCCCCTTAGTAGGCCTAGCATAAAGATAAATACAATATGGGGGCCATTA
Organism: Acanthosepion esculentum; assembly: GCA_964036315.1. Lineage (NCBI taxonomy): Eukaryota > Metazoa > Mollusca > Cephalopoda > Sepiida > Sepiidae > Acanthosepion > Acanthosepion esculentum. The sequence continues at coordinate 36,465,533 of OZ038515.1, read as the reverse complement.
ATAAAGAAAAAAAAAACAAATGGCAGTAAGGCTTCAACAGCAAATATACTTAGTTGAAAGCACAAAATTGTTCAAGTTATTGACATTTCAGTATTAAAGAAGCCATAAAGATTGATATGCTGCTAAACAAAATCAACGAAAAACCTTTACACCACATTGCAGTTAACTGTCAGCATGTTTCTGATGCACCCTGATGTAAAGATTTGCCTGCACCCTGTTAAACTGCTAGATATTTCAAAGTTCTTCTGCACACAAACCAAGTAAAATACTGTAGGTGAGAATGACAAATGGATAACAGCCATGAAAGTTTGAGGGGGTGAAAATTTGGCCTTATGAAAAAATTCAACTTCACCATGAAGAAAATGGAAACAAAAAGAAGAAAGCAAAGAAAAAGTAAAAAAAAAAGGAAAAGAAAAGAAGAAAGCAAAGGAAAAGGAAAAGAAAAGAAGAAAGCAAAGGAAAAGGAAAAGAAAAGAAGAAGGAAAAGGAAAAGGAAAAAAGAAAGAAAGGAAAAGAAAGCAAAAAAGAAAAGGAAAAGAAAGCAAAAAAAGAAAAGGAAAAGAAGAAAGCAAAGAAAAAGAAAAGAAAAAATAATTAATAGAAGAAAAGCAATGAAAAAGGAAGAGAAAAGAAGAAAGGAAAGAAGAAAGCAAAGGAAAATGAAAAGGAAAGAAGAAAGCAAAGGAAAAGGAAAAGAAAAAGGAAAAAACAAAGAAAGCAAAGAAAAAGGAAAAGAAAAGAAGAAAGCAGTTAAAGATCAAATACAAAATTTTCATAATTAAAATTTGTTGAGGTGATTTTTTTTTCATTTTTTAGCCATGTTTCTTCTTTTGAAGACAATTTTATATGACCAAAAAACATACTCAACACAGGACGATTTTTTAATGTCTCCTCTTCCTTTTTGTTGTGCTGTCTTTTATTTATCTGTGAGAAGCAGATGGAATATTAAAAACAATAATATGCACGAATATTTAACAGAAAAATGCTCAACTGAATTCTAAAGTGCATTACTAGAAGAGTATAACATTTCTAGTAACAATCCATGCTTACAAACTGAAACTTTGCAGAGTCATAATTTGATCTTTTAAATGTTGTGTAAATTTTATCTTTCTCCATCAAGTTAAATTTCATTTTAAGTTGGTATTTGCTCAGTAGGGATGTTATATCTAAATGATAGTTTTCAATGAGAATATGTTTTTATTTTCTTTGAAACTGATTAGTTAATAGAATATGTTCTAATAATGTGGCTGCTATAATTTGAATGTCAACTGTTTATTTTATCAACTCTCTATTTATGTAGATTCTTCAGATTTTCCTTCAAGCACTACAACACAATTATTGAAATATATAACTTATTAATTAAGAATGATAGTTTTAGGAGAAATAAAATGGCACGTGCTAATATATAGTGAATAATTATACCAAGCACGCAATCACTGACTTCAAGGATCAATATGTTGTATCAGTGTCAGTCTGGGATCAAAGTGTAGTATCTGACTTCAGGCAGATGAATTATATTTTATCTCTCAATTGGTTTTCTGTCCTCAGAAGAGGCACAACAAATAAATGAAGGATGCCTATTCCTGGGGATTCCAACCTTACAGCAGCACCTCCCTCAGGGGGGGGGATATTGATGCCAGCATGATGTTGGTTTCAGGAGCCAAGCAATTTTTGGCTCATGTGCGTGCACTTGGGCCCTCTACTTTAACCAGGCCTTGTGACATACCCCATCACTGTGGGGCATTGAGTAAATACTAACTGTAGTATCTGCCCTCGGGCGGATAAACTACATTTTTTCTCTCAATTGTGTTTCTGACTTTGGGCAGAACACAACAAATAACAAGGAATGCCTGGTGCTGACCATTCCAATCCTGCAGCAGCACCTCCCTGATTGAACCAAAGAGGGAGGTTTGGTAGAATATCGATGCCAGCATGATGTTGGTTGCATGGACTTGGCAATTCTTGGCTCATGTGCATGCACTTGGGCTATACTAAATTTTTATAATCAAGAAGTTGTTGAGATGACTTTTACGAAATTGTTTTTATTTATTTTTTTAGTGAAATTTCTTCAAACACAGTTTTCATATGACAAGAAATAAACTGAAAATAGAAAGTTTTCTTAATGACTCTGCTTAGTACTTCAACTCAAACTTTTACTTGGACTAGGACTGGCAACTTCATACATTGCTTTTTATTTATATCTGGCACACGGACATAGTGTTAAACACAAGAATGTACAGAAATATTTATCAGAGAAAGGCTCAGCTTCAATTCTAAAGTATGTTACTCAAAGAGTATAACATTTCTAATAACTTAATAACTCATTTATGTGGTTGATCATGACACTCCACAGTTTCTTGTCTTTTGTGGCTCTTCATAAATTTTGTCTTTTTGTTATTTCTCCCAAACCTTGTTCTGCCATCCATTTCCTCAAGCACACTAAGTGTATTGTGCATTGTTTTCCTCTGTTCCTCTTGCCCTCAGTCTTTTCTGTGAGTGTCAGATTTTCCAAGTCCTCTTTCCTCGTTATGTGCCCTAGAAATTTCAACTGTCTCTTCATGATGTTAATTATGTTTTTTATTGTTTCTATTTTCAATAAAACTTTGTTGTTGCTAACATATTTGCTCCATGGTATCCTCAGCATCCTTCTGTAGGACTGCATTTCTGTTGCTTCAAGTCTCTTCTTCATCTTTGAGGAGATTGTCCAGCATTCGCTGCCATATAGTGGGACTGATATCATGTAACAGTGTACTGAGCCTAAATTTGTAAGTTAAAGTACCAAATAAAGAAGCTCATCAGAACAATTACCATGAAAGTATTCATAGAAAATCCTCAGGGAAGCAATGTTATGGTAGTGAATGAAACTGAAATGCCAGGTCAAGACCAATAACATTGCAGATTCATCTATGGATTTTATCAAGAATCTTTAAATACATAGCAGAAGCACCAGACCAGATGTGGCAGCAATATTCAATGCATGGATGAATGGTAGACTTATGCATGTGTAAGATACGTTCTGGTCATCATGGGGACTCCTCATAGATTCTCTGTGATAGTAAAAGTCAAGAAAGGAATACTCCCATCCATGGCAAATGTTCAAATGAGTTCCATTCTATATTCCACCATTTCAGACCTTCACTGCAAGGAAACACCATGCTATTTCCACAGAGTTGAATCACCCACATTTCCTCCTTGTTTCAAATATAAGAAGAAAGTTCCCCTGAAACAACAACAATTCCCTTGAAACAATATTTTCCCCAAAACAGTCACATTGTGGGACAGAGACTCATGTGGACATTTTTCTGAACACTACAATCTTAACCTCTTCAAATCAAGTTTCAGTCATTATCTATCCTCCTTATCCTCATAATATTCCCTTCTTAACACTGTTGGAAACATGGTAGAGCAATGGATTGCAGATCAGACTGAGGAATTGGAGAGAGGAGTTCAAATTCTAGTTGACTTCATTGCATTCACTCACATTCTAATACCGATGGGAAAGGCATGAATCCAACTCTCCCCCCCATCTATGAGTAAATAGTAGGACAGACTGGGTTCTATAGCCTTGGGTGGCAATCAGTCTAGGAGAAGGAAAAACTCTGAATTCAAAACTGTATGTAGCACAGGTGAGGCACATACTATACAGCTAAGAAAAGTATCATTCGCATTGACTTGATGATCCTGACGATGGTCGACTCCATTTTTTTTCAGTATCTGTCTATATTTCTGAGTTGAGGACACATGGCACAGTGAATAAGGGCATTGGTTAGATCCAGTGACAGGACCCAAAGAGTGTGAGTTCAATACCTGGTTAAGGCAGTGGTGAACTTGGAGAGGGGAATTAACAGGAGATAACTGATAACTTACATCCATTAAACATGGCACGTAGAACTAGAACAGTCTAACCCAGTGAGCGAAATAAAGGGTTAAGTTCGACATTCTAACCACCTGAAGAAGGCCGGAGCATACAACGGCCAAAACGTTGTAATAAATATGGCGACAAAGATGAGGACAAAAGTCCGAATAATATAAATAGTGTTCATTTTTTTACCAATTCTTCTTATATTCATATCCAGACAAAACTATATTCCTTAGTTTTAACATCCATGGCTAAAAACCAACATGCCATTGTAGTGAACCACCTTCATTTCCATTGTATTAGTTGGTGAGATGTAATTGCTACTCAAGCAGCATCTTCCCAAAATTCTGCTGGAACTGACTCGCCAGAGGATGCTTCCCCGATCACTACAATCTTAACCTGTTAAAGTTTAGGGTTAAACATTATCTTCCCAGTTATCTGCATGAACTGTACCTCTTACACTGAAAACGTCTACCTTGAGTGACTCTTGGGCCTTATACAAATTTTGTAAAAAAAAAAATATCACAAACCTCATTCATCATCTTTAAGAGTAACTCTCTACCTGGCATGGCCCTTGAGCCTTATTTTGTGAAATGTAATACTAAAAAGAAATACTGGCATAATTTTAGTGAGCAATGCTTGGATGAGTTCTATCCTTTAGTTTTGTTAGTTCCGATCTTTACAACTAGGACACACCATGTCACTGCCATGGAGTTGAATCAGCCTCGTTTATGTTCAAAATGCCAGTTTGTGGAGCAAGCTCCAGCATGGGTGCTTTCTTGAACCCTTCAATCTCGACTTCTTGTTGTCAAGGCTCAATCATTATCTTTTCCTCCTTATCAGCATTTTATCCCATTCTCTTCACTATTATCATTTCAACTGTAACCCTCTTCCATAAGCCACTCAATGTAGAGTGTTATATTCAAAATTTAATATATAAAAATTTTCATTACTACACTTGGCAGGCTTTGTGGTCTGAAACTCACCTTAGAAAAGTTAGACATCGTGAGTTGATGTTTATGTTGGCAACATCACAACTCGCAGTCTATGAATTGAAAAGACATCTGTCAGGTTATGAACAACGCGTTTTTCAATTTCAATCAATATCGGATTAGTTGGTCCTATAACGTCAGATTCCTTAATCTTGTCTGATCCCAGTTCTGATCAGGCATCTCAAATCCAGTGGGTCAGAATCAAGAGATGGCAAAACACACCTCCCAAATATCATATTCATTCTTTCCTTCTGTGTTTGCACGTGTCAATCATAACATACTGATTACTAGTTATTGATATATCTACATAAAACTAACGAAGCACTCCATATGATATAACACAAACAGTACAAGTGAGAGGGGCTGTCTTGTAACTATCAATATCTCAAAAATTACCTTCGTATCATTTCAGTTTTCTATGTCATCAGAAGAGTCCACTACATAGTGATGAGGGAATTGCTTATCTCAATACAGAACACTTCTGATGACACAGAATTTTCTTCATTTGTTTATATTTCTGATATGAGTTATTGTAATTATTTACATGATTTATACTGTTTGGACTGTTGTCCTCATCTTTATTGCCATATTCACCATCAACATCTGTCTCTATTTCTCAGATGAGGTAATGTAACTATTTACACTATTTACATTGTTTGGACTGTTGTCCTCATCTTTATTGCCATATTTACAATGTTTCCGCTGTTGTATGTCCTTCTTCCGGTCATATTAGTTGGAATTTCAAACCAAATCCTTTATTTAATCCACAGGAGTAAATTGTTCTAATTCCACATGCCATGCCTTTGGATATCTCAGTTTAAGTTAATTCCCCTTCGTAACTCAACTCTCCACGTTTTTGTTCCCTCTGCTGTGGTCAGGCATTGAACTCACAACTCTTTGGGTCAAAAGTGTGACAAGCCTAAAGATATATTATGATACGGATAATCTTTGACTATGATGAATATGGTAAAGGGGTCCCCTTTTAATTTAACTTCAAGAATTCTATCAGATATTTGATTGTATACCAGAACATGTTCCTTCCTGTCTTCGTCTAATATGATTCCTATGCCTCTCTCATTTTTCACTATACGACACTGTGTTTGTCACTGTCAAAATCCTCATTGTTTGCCAACCTAGTTTCAGGTATGACTAAAATTTTCTTCTTTATATTCTTTAACTGGCCATGTCCATAAAACTATTTCCTGCTTGATGCCGTCCAAAAGCTAAGCATTAAGATACAGAAAGATTTCATTAAAAACAAAGAAAAAATGTACTGAACTGTTATATAATACCAGCAGTGAATGCTGGGCAATCTCCTCACAGATGAAGAAGATATTTGAGGCAACAGAAATGTGGTTCTACAGAAGGATGCTGAGAATACCATGGCCTAAACAAGTGAGCAACAACAAAGTACTAGAGAAAATGGAAACAAAAAGGACACTTATATATAGTATTAGAAAGGGAAAGTTGAAATTTCTAGAGTACATTATGAGAAAACAAGACTTGGAAAATATGACACTCACAGGACATGTCTGGCAAGGAGAGCAGTGAATAACCTACTTAACAAGTATTTGAGTAAATGATTGGCAGGTCAGGGATTAGAAGAGACGGCAAAGAGACAAAAATTTTACCAAGAGCTACAAAGGACGGGGAGTTGTGGAGAGCCATGATAGCAGGGATATGACACATAGAAGGAGAAGAAGACAACACCACAACAAAGTCAGATCATGTGCAGAAGTGGGTTTAATGAAATTAGTCTCCATGACCTTCCAAATTATTTGGTTTCTTTGCTTTCTGTTTTTTCTCTGATTTCCGCTATTTTGTAATGGACTTTCGGAATTTCCATGATTTCATTTTCAGCTTTCTGGAAATCAAATCCCACCTGGGCATCACATTTTGCACAAAGTTAATTATCTTTTCTCATTGACTATAAAACTTTTTTTTTTCATTCGACCAACTCAAATTCCCTGAATAGAAGGTTACCACATGCATAGAGAGTGTGTGTGTGTGTGGGGGGGGATATCCACAAGAGTAAATAAAAAGATGTCTAAATAATATATTTGGATAGAAATGAGATTTGTACATAAATTTTTGACAATACCAAATTTGGTAGAATCAAAAATTTATTAGGCACTTAGTGAAAATCAACTTCATTCTAAAAAGCTCATCAAATCAGCTTCAAAGCCGTAACAGAACAGGCTTCAAATAACATTTGAAGATTTTTAACACAGAAATATAATAGACCCTCATGCTGACCACTGACAATCCATTTCTTCCTGATTTTCAATGCATTTTTATAGTAAAACAGTTTAGCAATGCATTTACATTATACATATAAGAGCCCTATTCTATCAGTAATGCTTGCATTCATTCCTGACCACTGACAATCCCTTTCTTCCTGATTTTCAATGCATTTTTATAGTAAAATCATTAGCAATGCATTTCCATTATACATATAATAGCCCTGTTCTATCAGTAATGCTTGCATTCATTCCTGACCACTGACAATCCCTTTCTTCCTGATTTTCAATGCATTTTTATAGTAAAATCATTAGCAATGCATTTCCATTATACATATAATAGCCCTATTCTATCAGTAATGCTTGCATTCATTCCTGACCACTGATAATCCCTTTCTTCCTGATTTTCAATGCATTTTTATAGTAAAATCATTAGCAGTGCATTTCCATTATACATATAATAGCCCTATTCTATCAGTAATGCTTGCATTCATTCCTGACCACTGACAATCCCTTTCTTCCTGATTTTCAATGCATTTTTATAATAAAATCATTAGCAATGCATTTCCATTATACATATAAGAGCCCTATTCTATCAGTAATGCTTGCATTCATTCCTGACCACTGACAATCCCTTTCTTCCTGATTTTCAATGCATTCCTATAGTAAAATCATTGCCAATGCATTTCCATTATACATATAATAGCCCTATTCTATCAGTAATGCTTTTTTATATTATTCATTTAGAAAGATAGCGTCACATATTTTATTATGTTTTTAAAATCTTATTAAATATTGAGCTAATTAAAAGATGGTAGTACTTATACTGGTAGGATAATGGACGTCACTCCATTTTAAGAACATTACAATTAGTTCTATGAAAACATAGGCTGATTAGCTTGCATGCTCAAAAACCATGAAACTTTTAGTTACACATTTGCTTGTTACATTTTAATAAGATCTAAAGCATGTATCATTACACTATATATATATATATATATATATATATATAGGTAGTAATGCGTTGGTATTATCCAGGCGAGTCCTATTAACACAACATAGAATTTGAAATATGTTAAAACTGACTCACAAACGAGCACCCAATGTTTATTTTCATTAACCAAGCAAAATTCACAGGATTTTTCAAACTGTTTATGGTATTAGTTTGCAAACTGATACCATAAACCATTCCAAAAATCTTGCGAATTTTAAAATTAAAATTCTTAGGGGAAAAAGTTCATTTACTAAAAGTATCTTAATTCCAATTGTAAGGTATATATATATATATATATATATATATATATATGATTTGGGATCTAATACAGATTAAATATTGTTCAGAATCCAACAGAATGATCAAACAAAGAGCAAATAGGAAGCGTTTATCAATCTAACATGTTTCACTTTTATTAAATTATTTTATTAATTATTTTTTATTATTATTATTATCAGAGAATGAGATATGAAGGAAAAGAAGAAAGAAATTCTGGTATTTTCACTTTTGTTTTGTTTGATTTTCATTGGTTAATCAAGTCTAGCATGCATTGGACGTGTTAAACAAACATTACTATAATTTAGATCATTCCAAATTCAAGAGACGACACGTCCCTTCAAAATTCCAAGAAATTAACAGCCCAACTGAAAAATATGTAAATATTGATTTATGTAAGCGTATAATAATTCTAGTTTGTTTATATGGAATTCAGATGAAAATGTGTGTGTGTGGGTGTGTGTGCTTAGTAGACATTATGCTTACGTTTTTTTTCTCCTGCTGATTACGGAAGAATTTTACATATATACCATCTTTTTTATAGATAAACATATGTTAGATTCATTACGAATGGATTCAATAAAGGTTGGTGATTTAATATAATGTTTTTGACGTGTTTATAGTTGGTAATATTGTTATTAGTATTCTCTCAAAGTACTTTTGATGTAAAGAATTATGTCCTTTTTTAATTAGGGTGGCATTTGTAAAATCAAAGTTATGGCAAGTTTTGTTCTTGTGTATTATGAATGAATTTGATTGATTGTCTAAACATAAATCTCTTTTATGCATGTAGATAGAAGCAATTATATTTCAAGATGTCTCTTCAATATAAGTACTTTTACATTGTAAGCATTTTATTTGATAAATACTGGCATATGAATTGGATTTATTTTTCTTCCTAATGGTATCTCCAATAGTCTTGTATGTTTTAGTAAAGATCCCAATATTAGGAATAACTAATTTATTTACAAGCTTTGTAGAAAGAGTGTTAGAGGGTAGGATTATGAATTTTGTGTTGTTGTTGTGTGAAGTGCTATTGGTGGTGTCTAGCTTATTATAAATTTACATACATAAAGTAATAGTTACAGATTTCAGGTAGGCATGGAATCTGCTGATTTCTTGTAACTTTGAAAGGACATGTCATCACTCCTTGAATTCAGAACACTACAAATTTTACTAACATTTATTTAACAAGCCGAATGCACATGTAACATCATTAACCAATGAGAATCAAATAACACGAAAAATAAAAATACTGGAATTTCTTTCTTCTTTTTCTCCATATCGTAAACTGATGAACTTTTAACAAAAGTGAAATATGTTACAGGGTCAATAGCAGACAGGGAGGCAGCCTTGGCTCCCCTCAAATCTTTACCAATTGCAGTATTTTTTACAGGGTTTTATTTTAACAAAATACAATAAAGAAAGAAATACAAGAAAGAAAAAACTATCATGGCAAGGAAGAATATCATTTTCATAAAGTCTGACGAAAGAATTCTTCTTAAAAGAGATACATTGATGGTAATTTCCCTTTTCATTTTTGGAATTGTGGTGAATCCAATAAAATAAAATAAACTATAAAAATAAAAAGTTCTTTCATTTGTAACACAGACGGTTCGATATTATTTCAAAGATGGTTTCTGCCAATCTAGAAGGACTGGACATTTTAAATATTCTTGCTGGTCATCATGTTAGTAGCCCTTGATAATTTAAGGCTAAATTCAAATTTTTTTTGACCTACCCACAAAATATTTGCCTCTGCTACAGCCCTGTGTTAGACTGATAAAAATTTCCTATTTGTTCTCTATCTTATCATATATATATATATATATATATATATATATATATATATAGACTCCAGTTTCATGCACAACATACTTGTCAGTTTCAATCATCACCTGATGATTGCAGTGTGTATGAAATTCAAAGTGTAATACTGGTAAGAATATGTATATTTATTATTAATAGAAATCATAGTTCCTTTATTATACATTGAGAAATATTTTATTAGCCCAAGCACTCAATGTGCAATATTTTATATATATATATATATATATATATATATATATATATATATATATATATGTATATGGATAAAAAAGTAGATAATTGTAAAATATATTTCTTAGTCATTGCCAATGACTAACAAATATATTTTCCAATTATCTTTTTTTTATCCAAATTGTCTCATCTTCAGAATTATTCTGAAAAATTTAACAATATATATATATATATATATGTATGTATTAATAAATATACATATACCTACGTTTTGGTGTGCGACTTAAGTTTCACAGGTTTTCCAGCTCATCAGGCACAAAGTATAACTTATGTTTTTATCTAAATACACAGAATATCACATGGGAGGATCACTGTTTCACAGACGAAAAATAAAATAGTGCAAAAGATGCAGGAAATGAAGTGAAGGTAGGGCTCATTTAAAAAATAAAAATAAATAAATAAAATATATAAATAAAGGAAAAAATAGAAATTTCAAATTAATACTGGAGACGTTGCTCTATTTCTGATATGGTAATGCTCGCCGGGTTAAAGAGAGATAAGCAGTTATGGAATCTAAAGCTTAATAAAAGAAAGATATATAATAAAAAAGAATAATTTAATCTGGCTTCCAATATTCTAAGAGAAACAATTGATTTATCTAACTCTCTCTCTCTTTCTATATATATATATATAGAGAGAGAAATTTAAATAAATATATATATATATATAGAGAGAGAGAGAGAGAGTTAGATAAATCTATGTATATATATATAAATATATATATATATATATATATATATATATATATATATATATATATAAAGCGAGAGTTAGATAAATCAGTCATTTCTCTTAAAATACTGGAAACCAGATTATATATATATATATATATATATATATATATATATATAATAAAAAAGTATTATTGGTAAAACCTGTGCTTGTAACTCTACCTACACAACACCTGTCAAATGAATAAATAGACTTGAAATGACTGAAAAAAATGAAGAGAAAAAAATGAGAAAAACATGATAAGAAAAAATAAACAGAAAACAAAAACAGACCAAAACATAGGCACCTACCGATGCAGTAATACACAGTCCCCAATGTCTGAAGGATGTCGGGATACAGAAGGTGCTTATCTCCCTTTGGTGGAAATAAGTCACGTGGGTCACATGATGGCCGCTATGTGACATTACTCTATACAGTGTCCAAAGTGGCACTCATTTTTTAGTTTGCGGGCAGCAACCAAACAAGAAGGTTGCTTTTTTCTAGAGCCCAGGCTGAGGCTAAATTTGCACATGGAACCATTTCCCTTTTGGACATAGATGAATCCGGCACATTTTAATCTGGAGTCCTAAAAATGGGTTCTCCAGGTCAGGAGTATCTCCAAATTATATGTAAGAACTTTCCTTTTGTTCCTCCTTATACTTTGCCTTGTTGTGTAGATATATGTGATATATAGGTCCCCATGTCGGACATGTGCATATATGTATATATATGGCTTTGTGCATGTCTTAGTATTATGAACGTCTCTCTGAGAACAAAGAATGTTTATCATTCTTTTTCCTTTCAGTCATTCCATTCTGTCCATGAAATATTGGTGTTGTTATATCACACAATGCCCATAACGGGAGAAACGTAAATGGGAGAATAAATCTTTCTTCCCTAGCTTCCCTCTCGTTACAATGAAATTGATCCCAAAAAAGTAATCAGGCTAGCCCCAGTGACACTGGCCAAAAAAGGGACTAAGTCCAAATCAGAAAAGGAGTGTATATATATATATATATGTATATATATATATATATATATATGTGTGTATGTATGTATATGTATATCGATCAGATTCACCCCAAACAAGGAAGAAAAACCACTAAGACACAAGGGATTATGGGTGTAGAAAAATTAGGAATAGAAACATTAATAACGAGCAGGAAGAGAAAAGAGTAAGCAGGAGGACAGTAGATAATGATTGACGTTGCAGATTAAAGTTTGCTGGAAAGTATGGAGCCAGAAGGAAGTTCCACAAGCAAGAAGTGTGAGAAAAGGAACTGTTACCATAAAATTTACAGTTACATCTAGCCAGCTTAACTGTAAATTGATGGGATCTCAATAACAACCTAGTAATGCACTTAAATTCAAAAAGTCTAAGTACCATAGCAAAGAACTCCTCTGAACAATTACAATGAAAGCATTTCTAAAAAGACACAGAGAGGCAACATTATGGTGGTGGAAAAGTGACTGATTCTTCTTTGGATTTTATCAATGAGCTCAAGGTAAATAGCAAAGGCACTGGACTGTATGTGACAGCAATATTGTAAGCATGGATGAATGATAGATAATGTAATATAGATTTTGGAGAGAAATATTGTCTCTCAAAACACAGTGAATCAACTTTCTTAGCAGCTGACCTAGCAATATATTGAAGTCAATACCCAGTGGCAACAGTCTGTTTTATGCTTATATACAATCATCAGGTCATATGTATCATGCTTTTGCTTGACTATATATACAGGTCAGTGACTCATTATGGTTAGTCTATTCTATTGTTCTAACAGTTGTTTTGGTGAGTAGTAATGGTTATGTTTTGAATTATTCAAAAGCCTATTGGGTGGAAATAATTGTGGATCCAGGTGCAGTTTTGGGGCTCTTTATAGTGTTATTTGTTAACATCTTAACTAAATTAAAACACAACACATATGGCCTGATGATTGCATATAAGCATGAAACAGACTATTGCCACTGGTTATTGACTTCACTGTCCACTTTTATATTTACATATGCTATTATCTATGATATTGAGAACTCTAACCCATAAGTATAGCGTATCTTAAAAATATTTTATCATTTGTTGACAATATCAATATACAACACCACGAAAATAATAAACAAAAACTTTAAATTCTCAAGGCCTTTTATATAAAAAATCAACCAACCAGCACCCCACAAAATTTATTATGAATTTAGCAACAACATATTAAAGTACTTATAACATTTAATGTCACTTTAGATTTCTAGTAATTCCTGGTCAGCTTCCTTATATATATATATAAGGAGCATTCGGATGTCTAGTCGCACTGAGGAGCTGTGATACAGCAAAACAGTACTGTCTGCGAAAGACATAATTAAGTTCTTGAAAAATATATTTTCAATTGAGCACTATTGAGAGATAAGCTGATTCTATAAACAACAGCCACCTGCGCTAATGCAAAGCTCTTCAGTAAAATGAATTGGAGCCCTATGACTGATTGGTGTTTGTTTACATTCGTAAAAACAATGTGCTAGAATTATCTGTTTCTCTTTGCCGAATGATGATAGTTCAGTGATAGAAACTCTAACTGACACCAAATTGGTTGGGCTTCGGTCCTGGCTTGAAGCATTCAGATGTCTAGTCACACTGAGGAGCTGTGATACAGCAAAACATTACTGTCTGTGAATATATATATATATATATATATATAATACAAACACAATGTCTGCTTATTTTTATCATAATCCTTTCATATTCACAAATATTTTTCTCTGTATTACAATTAAATAAGGCAAGAAATACACTTTAACAGAGAGAATCACTTTTATTTTCCAAGTACTTTCCATCTCTTTCTGAGATCATCATCAGGGGTGCAACTAATACGGCAAAAACTATGTGTAGCTATCCATTACTAAATTTTTTTTCTTCTGCATTTCTGTCCACTTTTACAATACAGGAAAATGCTTGTCAGAAACACCAATATACTACACCATAAAAATAATAAAGAAATACTTCACATTCTACATATATATATATATATATATATATATATATATATATATATATATATATATATATATCAATATATATATATAAAGTAATGTGTCCAAAGAAGAAAATCATTTTTATAACACCTATTTTTTATATATATATATATATATATATATATATATATATATATATATATATATGAAGAAATATAGTCTTAAAGTGTGCTATATTTATGGGATAGAGTTCTCAATATCAGAGATAGAGCATGCGTAAATATAAAAGTGAACATAGAAGTCAACACTTAGAGGCGACAGTCTGTTTCATGCTAGTGCAATCATCAGGCAGCTAGTGCACTAGCTGCCTGATGATTGCACTAGCATGAAACAGACTGTTGCCTCTAAGTGTTGACTTCTATGTTTACTTTTATATTTATATATATATATATATATATATATATATATATATAAAACATGATTCATTGTGAGAAATGTATTTCCTCTTCAGACACATTGTTTTATAGAGAATTAAGCAAAATGAAACAAACACTTGTTTACATTTGTAAAAACAATACGCTAGATTTAGTTGTGTAACTCTACCGAGTGAAGATAGCTCTGGCTGACACCAAATTAGTTGTGTTTCAATCCTGGCTTGAGGCATTCGGAAGTCTAGTCGCACTGCGGAGCTGTGATACAGCGAAACAGTACTGTCTGTGAATGACCAGTAGCCCCTTGCTTGTTGTGAATTGGTTAATATACAATATATTCTCTGACATTCAGTAACCCCTTACATCTTTGTGGCTTTATTGCCTAGCTTGGGGAGAAATGATTGAAAACACAGACACACACACACACATATATGATAGATGAAAAAAAAAAACTTTAGTCAAAAGCTAATTACCAAAGTATGAGATTACCAAACTATTTGAGGAAATTCTTCTCCAAAGCACAGATCTTCACCACAAAGATATTGGGATTCTAAAGAAATGGTTACGAATGAACACCTTGTTCTGTTCATGTCTCTTAACTTTGGCAAAAATGATTGCCATGAGGCTTAGACACCGAACAGAAATCATTATTCTCTCACTATTCTCTGCACAAACCTCTTCGTATGTGTGTCTTTTCACTCTTTTCTTTCATTTCCATAGTCACAGAAAAAGAGAACAAAAAAGTTCTCTAGCCAAGGAATGGGCAACTTGTCCAGAATATATATATATATATATATATATATATATATATGTATATGTATACATATATATATATTATTCACATTCTTTGTGGAAAATGTAATGAGAACAATCTACCCCTGTGGAGTGAATAAAGGGCTCAGTTCAAAATTCAAAGAAAATGAGTATGTCAGACACCTGAAGATGGCCTGAGGGTACAACAGCTGAAACACTGTATAACAACCATGGTGAGAAGAACAGTTTGAATAGAATGGTATAATACAAAGGAGGTTGGTTGGGGAGAATTTTGCAGAAACTCTTTTCCTCAAAATTAGTCATCTTTCCTTACAAAGCAAAAATATTAATTGTAAAATGTATTTTGAATAAGATATAACCCTTCCATTAAATGCAAATAAATTTATCTTATTTAAAAAATAACTGTAACAAGAAAATAACGGATTTAATGCAGTAAAATAATATATATATACATATATATCGCCAAAAATTTAAATGCAATGTCAATTGCTATCTACTGTCCTCCTGATTACTCTTCTTTTGTTCTCCCTCCTTACTAAAGTTTTTTGTTTCTAATTCTTCCACACCAAGTAACCCCTTGTGTCTTAGTGGCTTTACTGCCTTCGTTGGGGTTAAATTGATTAAAAAAACATTAGAACACAATTAAAAAGTTTATTCCAGCCAACTTTAATCTTCAAAAATTACTTTTTTTTTACATTTCACCCTGTACAAGGCCCAGGGGTCACTCAAGATAGTGGGTTACATTAAGGGGTAGTTTATGCAGATAGGAGGGGACAATAACTGTAACAAGAAAATAACGGATTTAATGCAGTAAAATAATATATATATACATATATATCGCCAAAAATTTAAATGCAATGTCAATTGCTATCTACTGTCCTCCTGATTACTCTTCTTTTGTTCTCCCTCCTTACTAAAGTTTTTTGTTTCTAATTCTTCCACACCAAGTAACCCCTTGTGTCTTAGTGGCTTTACTGCCTTCGTTGGGGTTAAATTGATTAAAAAAACATTAGAACACAATTAAAAAGTTTATTCCAGCCAACTTTAATCTTCAAAAATTACTTTTTTTTTACATTTCACCCTGTACAAGGCCCAGGGGTCACTCAAGATAGCGGGTTACATTAAGGGGGTAGTTTATGCAGATAGGAGGGGACAATAACGGTTAACTATATACTTGAACAGGTTAAGTTCCACAGAGCAGTGGTTTGTGGGAAGAAGCTGTTTGAGTGGAACTTATTTCACGCCGATGGAATACATAGGGAATGTGGGTGGTTTGCTACTATGTAAGTTGCATCCTACACAGAGCAGATATGATTGTTTGAGAAAAATCATGGGAATTTGTTGTTTAAAAACAGTAATTTGATTTTGCTAATCAGATGCTTCTTCTGCAGCTACAGCATGTCAGGCCAAATGAAGGTTACGCGTAGGACACAGATCCGATTCCTGTTGGAAGACGTATTTTCTACAGACATTCAGGCCAGTAAATGTAGTCAGTACTATTTATTATAAACAGAGGATTTACTTAAATATATATTTATTTTGATACCTATACTTGACTGGTATAAAAAAACCCCAGATAATACAATTTGAAAATAAAAACATATTTAAAGAAACTGGTATCTGGGGATAAAATTTGGAAAAAAAAAAAAAGACTAAAAACATCCAAGTAGGTTGAAAAGAATTACCGAGCGCCATAATGAATAGCCAAAAGAAAAAACCCAATTGAATAAAATAAGAAAAAAACGTATCAACTAGAAATTGCAAACCAGAGATTTTGTCTGTGACACATAAAAGATTACATTTGAAAGATCTTGCATTCAATGATACTAGCCAATCTCTCGCTGTCCTTACTGTAGGAGTGTGAAATATACATGGTAGGGGTGTACATTTCCTAGCATTAATTCCATGATGCCAGTGATACCAACAATATTTTTGATCACAGCTTAAATTCCAAAGTTTGCTATTGAACTGTCTCCTTTGTTGTTGTGTCACCTGTGTTAGTGTCGTGATGCGTGCCTCTCTTAAACAAGTTGGTTAATAATCAGTGTCGTTTTTTTAATCACCCTGTCCACCTTTGATTTTTCAGGCATTGTTGAAGTGTTGATGGTAGGTTTGATGCGGATGTCAGGTATATTCTCTGCCATTTCAGCTAACATGTTGATCTCTGATTTTTCAGTCAGCGGTGTGAGAATTTTGACTGTGTCTATGGGTAGCTTATCTAGCCACAATCCTTGTAGTAGGTTTTCATTCACAGAGTTGCTACCTAAAAGCTTCTTCATATCTCTTTGTCCCTAAAATGTTCCCGTATTTTTTATGCTTCATCTGATTTTCTAATTCTTTTTAGGATGGCTGTTTTTAGAATATCGTATGGATTTGTAGTCAGGATGTGCTTGATGATACCATTAACCTCTGTAGCTATATCCTATATCTACATAAACATACTTCATTCGCTGTGAAGTTATCTTTTGGGTCTGCAATGAAGCTTGCACTTTGTTCAACCAGGTTCAAATGTTTCTTTTGTTAAAAGGAGGTAAATGGATGATGTTTAGTTTGCTTTGTGTTGTTCCATAGACAGGAATTGAGGACACTATCAGCTTCAGCCCAGATATGACAGCAATACTCCATTTCTGGTCTAATCTGACTCTTGTAAAGATAAATCTAGAAGTAATGTCTAGAATAACATATTTTGTAGGCATTCTGAAATATTACAAAATCATATAATCTCGTGATGAACAGTAACTGAAGATTCCCCAATACATGAAAAGATACCTGGTTTTGTTACTATTTTAGAAACTGATTTTTTTTTTTTTTTTTTTTTTTTAGAAATGGTCTGGAATTTGAGAAATGTATAATTCTTCCGATCTGGAATTGAAAAAATATCCAAAGCTGCCATTCCAATGTTATTAAAAAATGCCAACTCACTGTTTTCGTTTGAAGTGCATTTTCAGATTTCAAAAGAACTGTTCAAAAAGTAAAACTCAGGAAACAAATTGTAATTAAATTACAAGCAACTGGAACATTTTTTTTTTTATCTATTAGCAAGAGAAATCAACAATTGTACAAGACTTGTTATTCAAAATCTTTATTTTTGTATCTCACTCCTGCCCCCCATTTTTCATCGAGGGAGATCAAAAGCCAAAAAGAATGCTCAGTCAGAAGAGGCACGTGTCATGCTGACAATATGTCCATCAGTTTTTTCTTCTTTTTTTTTTTAAAAACAAAAGCATTAGAGAAACCAGTTTATTATGAACAAAATTTAAATTTCATGCAAACTTCCAACAGCATGATGGGATAGCATTTGCAAAATGTTCATTTTATAACGTTTTAAAGATCATTTTCTATGCAATATGAAAAGTTTGTGCTAACTGACATTTAAAAGGACACTTACAGCCGTATCACATTGAAACATTGGTTCCTATATGATCACTGAAGTTAAGCAACGTTAATTTGGGTGAGTCGGGAAGGGACTGCTTTTCTATTTGGGCCTATAAAACCTCTGAGTAAAAATATAGTTTTATTCTGTATTTCAAGTCACAATCAATTTTCTCCTTTCTTCTGCTTGTAAAACTTTAGCAGTTCTTTGAGACATTGTAGGCTTATGGCCATATCACATTGAAAAAATGATTCTGATATTGTTAACTGTGCTGACTCTTGTCATCCTACCTAGGATTGAACTCACCATCATTGGCTAACAAATCAACTCCTCTTCAGTTTAAGGAATGTGTTCTAAGCAGAAGCAGTGGATTTCACCTTTAGGCATTAACTGAGTTTTTTGAAATTTCTCTTTCGTGAACATGTTTCTGTTGTTTGATGAAGTGCCGTCACTGTTTATTGAGCAAGATCTTGTTTTAAAACATATGATTACCAAAGTTAACTAACATTAAGTTTGGTTTGTCAGGAAGGACTACTTTTCTATTTGGGCATATAAAACCTCTGAGTACAAAAATAGTTTTCTTTTATATTTCAAGTCCCAACCAATTTTCTCCCTTCTTCTGCTTGTAAAACTTTAGCAATTTTTGATACACTGTAGGCTGACAACTATATTATGTAGGAACACTAGTTCTTGTACAGTTACCAAAGTTAAGCAATATCTAGTCTGGTCAGTACCTAGATGGGTGACCACTTGGATGTGCCTGTGGTGCAACAGATATTTTCCGTAAATGGAAATTGTAGAGCTGAATCAGGGTTGTTATATTCATTTACAGGCAAATCCCCTGGGGAAAGGCAGAAAGCCACTTCTTCTATCCCAGCTACGGACTTAATGAGAGAACATAACATATATTTCCACATATAAGGCAAACTTTAAATCTATCTATCTATCTCAGTCTGTTCATTATCTATCTATCTATCTACCTATCTATGTCAGTCTATATATATATATATTCTGTATATGTCTGTCTATATATATATATATATATATATATATATATATATTTCTGTATATGTCTGTTTCTATCTATCTATCTATCTCAGTCTGTTCATTATCTATCTATCTATCTATGTCAGTCTATATATATATATATATATATATTTCTGTATATGTCTGTCTCTATCTATCTATCTATCTCAGTCTGTTCATTATCTATCTATCTATCCATCTATGTCAGTCTATATATATTTCTGTATATGTCTGTTTCTATCTATCTATCTCAGTCTGTTTATTATCTATCTATCTATCCATCTATGTCAGTCTATATATATATATATTTCTGTATATGTCTGTCTCTATCTATCTCAGTCTGTTCATTATCTATCTATCTATCCATCTATGTCAGTCTATATATATATATTTCTGTATATGTCTGTCTCTATCTATCTATCTATCTCAGTCTGTTCATTATCTATCTATCCATCTATGTCAGTCTATATATATATATATATTTCTGTATATGTCTGTCTCTATCTATCTATCTATCTATCTCAGTCTGTTTATTATCTATCTATCTATCCATCTATGTCAGTCTATATATATATATATATATATATATATTTCTGTATATGTCTGTCTCTATCTATATATCTATCTATCTATCTATCTCAGTCTGTTCATTATCTATCTATCTCAGTCTGTTCATTATCTATCTATCTCAGTCTATATATATATATATATATATATATATATATTTATGTATATGTCTGTCTCTATCTATCTATCTCAGTCTGTTCATTATCTACCTATCTATCTCAGTCTGTTCATTATGTATCTATCTATCTATCTATCTCAGTCTGTTCATTATCTATCTATCTATCTATGTCAGTCTATATATACATATATATTTCTGTATATGTCTGTCTATATCTATCTATCTATCTATCTATCTATCTCATTCTGTGCATTATCTATTGTGGTCAAAAGAAGTTAGCAACTCTGTTTTGGGATGTAATTTCAAATTGGGTGTTTCTTCCCTCTACACCAGTTTCTTGGTACTTATTGCTGTTCTCTTCCCTGTATTCATTTTGTTGTTTGTTCCTCCTATCACAACTGTACATATAGTATGATGTACACTGACAAAATACCTCTCTCATCTCCACGATGGTCTACTTATAATAGGGAATCACCAATCACTCGCCCAGATGATAGACATACTAGACATATGGCACCTTAGAATGGAGCACTAACACACCTGGATGTCCGTCCACGATTCCGTTCAACCATGCTAATATTATACACAGTTGCTAATGAATCAATTTCTTTTTTTTTTTTAAACATTATCTCAATTTATTACGTAAAAATATATATATTACTATATAAAAATAACAAAACAAAAGTCATTGAAACAAAGCAAGTTCAGTCGACCAATGATGACAATTCCAGAACAACGTAACTATAAACAATTTTTTCTATCCTCTGCCAGCCGCTATGATGGAGAAAGCATTACCTCGAACCGTCGCCAGTGAGACACGCTGCAAGAGCCACTCCGTTTCGCGAGGCTCGTTCCTTAATCGAGATGCAATCGCGACAATCCTCCGAAGGAACGCCATCGAATGAGGGCCAATAACCCCTGAAGTCTCCACTGCCACAGGAGTAAAAAAAATCTATCAGCAAGAGAAGAATATTTAGCTATTTTTTTAGCTATATCAATTTCTTGTGGGGCAACAAAGAAGAAGGGTCTCTTTTGATGGAATGATGTACTCGCCTTCTCTCAAATCAAAGTCCTACATGCCAGACAAAGACGAATTCTCTTTCGTTGAGAATAAGGCAAGTCTTGTTTAACATTTCTGCCATTTGACTCTGGTTCTGGTTCACTATGTCTGCCACATCTATCTATCTATCTATCTATCTCAATCTGTTAATATCTATCTATCTATCTATCTATCTCTCTATCTATCTTAGTCTATTCATATCTTTCTATTCCAATTTGTTCGTATCTATCTATCTATCACACTTTTTTCATATCTATCTCAGTTTGTTCATATCTATCTATCTATCTATCTCTCTATCTATCTCTCTATCTCTCTATCTATCTATCTATCTATCTATCTATCTATCAAGTTCTGTTCATTATTGCTCTCTTGCTCTTCCATTCCCTTTCATCGAATATCTGAGTTCAAATTTTTTGAAAGGTCATGTTTTCTTAGCATAGCACTGAATTAGTGTTTAGATAGCGGAAAAGCCATCAAACTATTTTGGTTTGATAAGTCTGCAGATGTGCATTGGATAACGGCTCAGAATGAGAAATCAAAGAGCTGTTTTTTTATATTCATTTATGTGCGAATACTCTTGGGAAAGGTATGAATCCATCTCTTCTCCACCCAGATTAATTAGAAGGACTTGTATCACTAAACCATTATCATCTCCAAAAAGTTCTTACAATCTAAAAAAATATTTTCTGGCCTTAAATAACCTGCAAAAGGTTGATAAACTGTAAAAACAATCAATTAAAAGGAGAGAGCAAATGATGTTAAGCTATGGAATCTGAGGTTCAATTCAGCCCAGTTAAGTTTGTTATCAAAAACAAAATATCAAAAGGAATTAATTTCAAATTACAGAGAAACTAATTGATATTCACTCAAACAAAATATATCTTTTCTCCTAGTAACAGGTATTTTATTTTTAATCGAAGATTTTACAAGAATAAGACTGTTCAGATGAGGTATTCAGAAACTTTAATTTTTATTTTCATGATGAGACCCGTAACTGCTGATGGTCGTAGGGGCACCATATGTACTGCAGCCGTAGCAACAGTGGTGTTTCTTGGGCACGATAGCCTGATGGAGCCCAACCCTCTCTGGGATGGTTTGTATTCAGTCTTCCTTCTCCTAGACTGGTTGCCAATCAAAGCTATAGAACCCAGTCTTTCTTGCTGGTGGGGGTGAGAAGAGATGGATTCATACCCTTCCCAAGGATATTAGCATGTGAGTGAATGTAATGGATTCGACTGGAATTTGAACTTGGCTCTCCGATTCCACAATCTGACCCACTATCCACTACTCCACTGTGACTCCTCAAATCTCTCTCTCTCTCTCTCTATATATATATATATATATATATATATATATATATATGTGTGTGTGTGTGTGTGTGTGTGTGTGTGTGTGTGTGTAGGTTTTCTGGTCATATAAAAGAGAACATTGAAATCAACATGGTCTAATGATTGCATTTAAGCAGGAAACAGCCTGTTGCCTCTGGGTGTTGACTTCAAAACCCACTTTTTATTTACATAAGCTCTATCCCGCGATAGAGTTTGTAAAACCGAAGGAGTGGTTTCGAAGTTAGTGTAATAAACTCAACTGAAATTCAGCTCTCTGATTCCTCAATCTGACCCACTATCTATTACTCCATTGTTTACATTCAAAAATTCTCATCCATGTTGTTGTTGTTGTTGTTAGAATGTTTCAACTGTTGTGCTCTCTAGACTTCTTCAGGTACTTTGATTTGAGTAACCTTCAAGAAATTTTGAACTGAAACCTTTATATAATCTAAGAGCGTAAATTGTTCATGTTCTGCTGTTTGCGTCAAGAGATATCTCATCTTTTTTTTAAAAATCATACCACCCCAAGAAAGGTAGTAAAGCCACTAAGACAAACGGGATTACAGAGTGTGAAAGAATAAGAAAAAAGAGAAACATTGTTAAGGAGCGAGAACAATAGAAGAGTAATCAAGAAGACAGTAGATAACGATTGACATTAGATTTCAATTTTTGAAGATCAAAATTGGCTGGAAAGCATGGAGCTGAAAGAGTGTTCCACCAGCAAGAAGTGCAAGAATAGAAGCTGTTACAGTAGAACATACAGTCACATCTAGCAAATCAAACCTGTTAAGGAGAGAGAACAATAAAAGAGCCAGGATTAAGAAGACAGAAGATAACGATTGACATTGCATTCGAATTTTGGAAGATCAAAGTTGATTGGGAAGTAAGAAGAGTGAAAGAGAATTAGAAGACTTTAGTGAGGGGAAAGGACAATAAAAGAAGAGGAATTAAGAAGACAGAAGATAACGATTGACATTGCATTGAAATCTTTGAAGATCAAAGTTGATTGGGAAGTAAGAAGAGTGAAAGAGAATTAGAAGACTTTAGTGAGGGGAAAGGACAATAAAACAAGAGGATTTAAGAAGACAGAAGATAACGATTGACATTGCATAGAAATTTTTGAAGATCAAAGTTGATTGGGAAGTAAGAAGAGTGAAAGAGAATTAGAAGACTTTAGTGAGGGGAAAGGACAATAAAACAAGAGGATTTAAGAAGACAGAAGATAACGATTGACATTGCATAGAAATTTTTGAAGATCAAAGTTGACTGGAAAGTAAGAAGAGGGAAAGAGAATTAGAAGACTTTAGTGAGGGGAAAGGACAATAAAAGAAGAGGAATTAAGAAGACGGAAGATAACGATTGACATTGCATTGATATTTATGAAGATCAAAGTTGACTGCACAGTAAGAAGAGTGAAAGAGAATTAGAAGACTTTAGTGAGGGGAAAGGACAATAAAAGAAGAGCAATTAAGAAGACAGAAGATAACGATTGACATTGCATAGAAATTTTTGAAGATCAAAGTTGACTGGAAAGTAAGAAGAGTGAAAGAGAATTAGAAGACTTTAGTGAGGGGAAAGGACAATAAAAGAAGAGGTATTAAGAAGACAGAAGACGACGATTGACATTACATTGAAATTTTTGAAGATCAAAGTTGACTGGAAAGTAAGAAGAGGGAAAGAGAATTAGAAGACTTTAGTGAGGGGAAAGGACAATAAAAGAAGAGGAATTAAGAAGACGGAAGATAACGATTGACATTGCATTGATATTTATGAAGATCAAAGTTGACTGCACAGTAAGAAGAGTGAAAGAGAATTAGAAGACTTTAGTGAGGGGAAAGGACAATAAAAGAAGAGGAATTAAGAAGACAGAAGATAACGATTGACATTGCATAGAAATTTTTGAATATCAAAGTTGACTGGAAAGTAAGAAGAGTGAAAGAGAATTAGAAGACTTTAGTGAGGGGAAAGGACAATAAAAGAAGAAGAATTAAGAAGACAGAAGATAATGATTGACATTGCATTGAAATGTTTGAAGATCAAAGTTGACTGGACAGTAAGAAGAGTGAAAGAGAATTAGAAGACTTTAGTGAGGGGAAAGGACAATAAAAGAAGAGGTATTAAGAAGACAGAAGACGACGATTGACATTACATTGAAATTTTTGAAGATCAAAGTTGACTGGAAAGTAAGAAGAGGGAAAGAGAATTAGAAGACTTTAGTGAGGGGAAAGGACAATAAAAGAAGAGAAATTAAGAAGACAGAAGATAATGATTGACATTGCATAGAAATTTTTGAAGATCAAAGTTGACTGGAAAGTAAGAAGAGTGAAAGAGAATTAGAAGACTTTAGTGAGGGGAAAGGACAATAAAAGAAGAGCAATTAAGAAGACAGAAGATAATGATTGACATTGCATTGAAATGTTTGAAGATCAAAGTTGACTGGACAGTAAGAAGAGTGAAAGAGAATTAGAAGACTTTAGTGAGGGGAAAGGACAATAAAAGAAGAGCAATTAAGAAGACAGAAGATAACGATTGACATTGCATAGAAATTTTTGAATATCAAAGTTGACTGGAAAGTAAGAAGAGTGAAAGAGAATTAGAAGACTTTAGTGAGGGGAAAGGACAATAAAAGAAGAGTTATTAAGAAGACAGAAGACGACGATTGACATTACATTGAAATTTTTGAAGATCAAAGTTGACTGGAAAGTAAGAAGAGGGAAAGAGAATTAGAAGACTTTAGTGAGGGGAAAGGACAATAAAAGAAGAGCAATTAAGAAGACAGAAGATAACGATTGACATTGCATTGATATTTATGAAGATCAAAGTTGACTGGACAGTAAGAAGAGTGAAAGAGAATTAGAAGACTTTAGTGAGGGGAAAGGACAATAAAAGAAGAGGAATTAAGAAGACAGAAGATAACGATTGACATTGCATTGAAATCTTTGAAGATCAAAGTTGACTGGAAAGTAAGAAGAGTGAAAGAGAATTAGAAGACTTTAGTGAGGGGAAAGGACAATAAAAGAAGAGAAATTAAGAAGACAGAAGATAACGATTGACATTGCATTGAAATCTTTGAAGATCAAAGTTGACTGGAAAGTAAGAATAGTGAAAGAGAATTAGAAGACTTTAGTGAGGGGAAAGGACAATAAAAGAAGAGCAATTAAGAAGACAGAAGATAACGATTGACATTGCATTGATATTTATGAAGATCAAAGTTGACTGGACAGTAAGAAGAGTGAAAGAGAATTAGAAGACTTTAGTGAGGGGAAAGGACAATAAAAGAAGAGGAATTAAGAAGACAGAAGATAACGATTGACATTGCATTGAAATGTTTGAAGATCAAAGTTGACTGGAAAGTAAGAAGAGTGAAAGAGAATTAGAAGACTTTAGTGAGGGGAAAGGACAATAAAAGAAGAGCAATTAAGAAGACAGAAGATAACGATTGACATTGCATTGAAATCTTTGAAGATCAAAGTTGACTGGAAAGTAAGAAGAGTGAAAGAGAATTAGAAGACGTTAGTGAGGGGAAAGGACAATAAAAGAAGAGGGATTAAGAAGACACAAGATAACGATTGACATTGCATTGAAATATTTGAAGATCAAAGTTGACTGGACAGTAAGAAGAGTGAAAGAGAATTAGAAGACTTTAGTGAGGGGAAAGGACAATAAAAGAAGAGGAATTAAGAAGACAGAAGATAACGATTGACATTGCATTGAAATCTTTGAAGATCAAAGTTGACTGGAAAGTAAGAAGAGGGAAAGAGAATTAGAAGACTTTAGTGAGGGGAAAGGACAATAAAAGAAGAGGAATTAAGAAGACGGAAGATAACGATTGACATTGCATTGAAATGTTTGAAGATCAAAGTTGACTGGAAAGTAAGAAGAGTGAAAGAGAATTAGAAGACTTTAGTGAGGGGAAAGGACAATAAAAGAAGAGCAATTAAGAAGACAGAAGATAACGATTGACATTGCATTGAAATCTTTGAAGATCAAAGTTGACTGGAAAGTAAGAAGAGGGAAAGAGAATTAGAAGACTTTAGTGAGGGGAAAGGACAATAAAAGAAGAGGAATTAAGAAGACGGAAGATAACGATTGACATTGCATTGAAATGTTTGAAGATCAAAGTTGACTGGAAAGTAAGAAGAGTGA
Source organism: Acanthosepion esculentum (assembly GCA_964036315.1). Lineage (NCBI taxonomy): Eukaryota > Metazoa > Mollusca > Cephalopoda > Sepiida > Sepiidae > Acanthosepion > Acanthosepion esculentum. The sequence goes on along the minus strand of OZ038515.1, from coordinate 36,438,613 downwards.
AAGAGAATTAGAAGACTTTAGTGAGGGGAAAGGACAATAAAAGAAGAGCAATTAAGAAGACAGAAGATAACGATTGACATTGCATAGAAATTTTTGAAGATCAAAGTTGACTGGAAAGTAAGAAGAGTGAAAGAGAATTAGAAGACTTTAGTGAGGGGAAAGGACAATAAAAGAAGAGTAATTAAGAAGACAGAAGATAATGATTGACATTGCATTTAAATTGTTGAAGATCAAAGTTGGCTGGAAAGTAAGAAGAGTGAAAGAGAATTAGAAGACTTTAGTGAGGGGAAAGGACAATAAAAAAAGAGCAATTAAGAAGACAGAAGATAACGATTGACATTGCATTGATATTTATGAAGATCAAAGTTGACTGGACAGTAAGAAGAGTGAAAGAGAATTAGAAGACTTTAGTGAGGGGAAAGGACAATAAAAGAAGAGCAATTAAGAAGACAGAAGATAACGATTGATATTGCATTGAAATGTTTGAAGATCAAAGTTGGCTGGAAAGTAAGAAGAGTGAAAGAGAATTAGAAGACTTTAGTGAGGGGAAAGGACAATAAAAGAAGAGGGATTAAGAAGACAGAAGATAACGATTGACATTGCATTGAAATCTTTGAAGATCAAAGTTGACTGGAAAGTAAGAAGAGTGAAAGAGAATTAGAAGACTTTAGTGAGGGGAAAGGACAATAAAAGAAGAGGAATTAAGAAGACAGAAGACGACGATTGACATTACATTGAAATTTTTGAAGATCAAAGTTGACTGGAAAGTAAGAAGAGGGAAAGAGAATTAGGAGACTTTAGTGAGGGGAAAGGACAATAAAAGAAGAGGTATTAAGAAGACAGAAGACGACGATTGACATTACATTGAAATTTTTGAAGATCAAAGTTGACTGGACAGTAAGAAGAGTGAAAGAGAATTAGAAGACTTTAGTGAGGGGAAAGGACAATAAAAGAAGAGGAATTAAGAAGACAGAAGATAACGATTGACATTGCATTGAAATGTTTGAAGATCAAAGTTGACTGGAAAGTAAGAAGAGTGAAAGAGAATTAGAAGACTTTAGTGAGGGGAAAGGACAATAAAAGAAGAGGAATTAAGAAGACGGAAGATAACGATTGACATTGCATTGAAATTTTTGAAGATCAAAGTTAACTGGGAAGCAAGAAGCTGGACAAGATTTCCTAAAGCAAGAACTGCAATAGAAGAAACTGTTAACTCATGATTACATACAGCCATTTCAACTGTAAAATGATGAGACTTTGCCAACTAAATAGTACTGTGCTATAAATTTCATAAAGTCTAGGGACCATAGATTACCATGAAAATATTTATAGAAAAGGCACAGGGAAGCTACATTACAGCAGTGAGAAAATGACTAATGCCAAGATGCCAGCTTGGGACCAATAATATTGCTGATTCTTTGGATTTTATCAAGAATCTCTAGACCATATGTGGCAGCAATATTCAAAGCATGGATGAATGGTAGAATTATAAAATATATAAAATAGATTCTGAAGAGAAACATTGCAGATTCCTCTTTGGATTTTGTCAAGAATCTCTAAATATATAGCAGAAGCACCGGATGATAAGTGGCAGCAATATTCAAAGCATGGATGAATGATAGACTTATAAATATGTAAGATAGATTCTGGAGAGAAACATTGCAGATTCCTCTTTGGATTTTATCAAGAATCTCTAAATATATAGCAGGAACACCAGACCATATGTGGCAGCAATATTCAAAGCATGGATGAATGGTAGACTTATAAATATGTAAGATAGATTCTGAAGAGAAACATTGCAGATTCCTCTTTGGATTTTATCAAGAATCTCTAAATATTTAGCAGGAGCACCGGACCATATGTGGCAGTAATATTCAAAGCATGGATGAATGGTAGACTTATAAATATGTAAGATAGATTCTGAAGAGAAACATTGCAGATTCCTTTTTGGATTTTATCAAGAATCTCTAAATATATAGCAGGAGCACCGTACCATATGTGGCAGCAATATTCAAAACATGGATGAATGGTAGACTTATAAATATGTAAGATAGATTCTGGAGAGAAACATTGCAGATTCATCTTTGGATTTTATCAAGAATCTCTAAATATATAGCAAGAGCACTGGACCATATGTGGCAGCAATATTCAAAGCATGGATGAATGGTAGACTTATAAATATGTAAGGTAGATTCTGAAGAGAAACATTGCAGATTCCTCTTTGGATTTTGTCAAGAATCTCTAAATATATAGCAGGAGTACCGGACCATATGTGGCAGTAATATTCAAAGCATGAATGAATGGTAGACTTATAAATATGTAAGATAGATTCTGGAGAGAAACATTGCAAATAGGCAAGAGAAAAAAAAATTGTCTTAGGAAACACATCTAGCAATGGATTCAACATAACTTACTTTTATTTAGAACTGCTCAGTTATTGCTTGCCCTGTTTCCACTTAGTTTGTATTACCTAGGCTAGAGATTGAACTCAAATTTATTATGTCACCAAATACCCAAAACCACTGGATTAAAGCATTGTGATAGTTCAATCCCAGGCCAGGGCAGTACAGTGGAAACAGGATGAGCGATAACTGAGCAGTTCTAAATTTGATGAGATATTCATAAATATTGACAGCATAGAACACTCTCCACAGTGGAGGAAATTTCATGAAGTTTACTTGGACTGACAGACACCTGATGATGGCCAGAGGACACAATGGCCAAAGCGTCATGATAATAACAACAAAGATGAGGACATTAATCCAAATGTCAATAATGAAAATAATGCAAATTGCTCATCCCAGAAATTCAAAAAAGAGATTATTTCTTCTCCTTTTAAAAGCCTAATCTTTCTCTTTCTCTCTCCCTCCATATATTTCCCTCTCTCATCCCTACTTTATCTCCTCTCTCTGTTCATCCATCCATCCTTGTCAGACTCATCTCTTTTTCTCTTTATCTTTTTCCCGCTCCCATCACTCTTTTATTTTCCTCTCTCTCTCCAGCTATCCATCTTTCTCTCTCCTTCCCTCATCTCACTTTCTCTCTATCTCCCTCTCTTTCTGTCCCCTCTCTGATGCTTTTTTATCTTAACACCATTCAGGCTTTCAAGTAAGGAATCTTTTAGCTGATATAGAGGATAAATGAAAGTGCTTATATTTTTCTATGTGTTTGCATTTTTATTCCACTAAGTAGAAGGTATACACTGACATGCCAAACATTACAGAATAGCAGTATGCAAAGATAATGGTAGATGGTGTCACAATACCTTAACATTATGGAAATGGCCAAACACAGGATCTGATATGTAGTAAAAAAACAAAAAAAACTAGGCCACTCATGACAATACAGCATGATGGTAAGTGCTAGATAGATGCACATTCCATTTCTGAAACTATGCTGACATTTGATACACCTCACTCAACAGTATCACATATGTTCAGGGAAAACTTAATAGATGATATTACTGTCCACTGTGAACATGAGGGAGGTGTCAGATATTCATTACTTGGGATATGGTAGCAGAAGAACCCCAAGGGTGGCCCTGTTAACACAATGAATCTAGGTACAGTGCCTGGCCGTGATATCCCTGATTGGTGCTTGGAGGTCACGTAATAGGTGATGTGATCTAATGAGTCATTTTTTCAGGCTCTCAGTAGGGTTCAGGTTTGGTGCAGACCCCATATAATGATTCCCAGTTGTCAACAAGGCACTGTGCAGGCTGATAGTGGTTTCATAATAGTGTTGGGTGTGTTCACATGGCATATGCTCACCTGTCTAAACATAGTGATCAGTGACCTTTACATTACAGTTTTGTGACCCTTTGTACTCATTCATGGACTCCATGTACCCTAACAGTGATGGATAATGCACCATATCATTAGGCCCATTTTTGCCAAAACTGGCTTCTGATGAATGGTGTGGCCATCATGTTTACCTGACATGAGCCCATTCAAGCATTTATGGCACATGGTGAGGAGAAAGTCATTTGGATGTAAGAACCTACACCTACAGATATCAGGAAATTCTAGACAAGTATCAAGATGGTATGACTCAACATTTCTGCGGAGATCATCTAACTACTTGTGGCTTCTTAGAGATCATTTTTGCTTGAATATTCCATAAATAATAAGAAAAAGGCTGATATGAACACAAACTATTCAAATTAACTTAGCATAGAAGATTTAATTTAAGATAATACTGGATCATCTTCTTTTATGTGCTGTATACCTTCAAGATGTAAGAGGTAATAGCTCTCCACATGTTCCTCTCCTTTGTGGCTCAAAGCAATGTTTGACTCTTTATCATCTCACTTTGCTCTTCTATCCATTCACCAAAACTGATTATGGTCAGTTACTCACTGTTTCTTTTTGTCTTTCCCTCCTTCAGCATGTCCTGCAAGTGTTAAATTTTCCAAGTCTTCTTTCCTCATAAAGTGTCTCCAAAATTACGAAATTGTCTCTTTCTTATTTTAAGTTGATTTGTTTGTTTAACAACATATCAACATCCTTATGGGTTATTTAATGCCTAGATATCATTTTCTTCAGAACTTTGAATTAATTTCATAATTTTACTATAAATATATATTGCAGGTCATTTTTTTTATATAAAAATGTATTGCCGGTATTTTTACTATGAAAATGTATTTTTATATTTACATAGTGTTTTCTTTTTGTTTGGGGGTTCACTATTTGCTCATAGCTGAGTTCCTAACAGGTGCCACCAACTCTACCCAGGGTGGATCTGGGGACAACAGCAATTAAGAGGTGGTTCCACACTCCTTAAAACTACCAGATCAGAGTCCTTGCTGCTGGATGCAGTTTATCATCATGCCCAGGACTACTGATTTCAAGTATAATTGTCCCTCGATCTCATCCGTAGGCAGATTATTTTTAAGGCTCCAAGTTCTACATTTAGGATTGCCCAGCATAACAATATTCTAGTGGATTAAATCACTGGTTCTTGAATTTAGTGGGATTCTAATTGTGAGTTCAATCCCTGGGCTGGGCAATGTTGGCTTGGTGGAAACAGGGTGAGCAATAACTGAGCAGTACTAAATAAGAACTAGATGAGATATACCTAGACATGGTCAGTGGAGCAAGGATAATCTAACCCCATCCCCACAAATGAAATAAAGGGTTCAGTTTAAAATTCCCTGAAGCTTACTTGGATTGACAAGCATCTGATGAAGGCTGGTTGGAACAATGGCCGAAACGTTGTAATAATACCAACGAATATAAGAATATTAAATAGTCAGTATGTAAATAATGTCCATATGTTCTAGTTCCGTTTTTCTTTAGAATTTACTCTTTGCTTACGTGTTCTGTTTATGGTATTCTTGACATCTTTCTGTGGAACTGCCTCTCTGTCATTCTGACTCATCATACATTGTTATTGTTTTACAAAAAGGCCATAAAGACATTGACCATTCTTGATTTGTCTTTGGGGCATTAATGTCTTGCCTTCAGTCAGCCAATGACCTATGCAGGCCAGACTGAAGGCACTTGTGATGAAAAAGGAAAATGCTGCTTGCTATTTTAACCAAAGAGAACACACTATTTATGACTCTTTTTGATAAGTCCATGAATTTATTGTATACATGTTGGTTCAATAAATCATAGCCAAAGAATAATGGGTTCATTTAATAGGCAGACTGCCAGTCAAACCAGAATTTTGGCAGAAGTCATTAGAAAAAAAAAAAGGTTTGGTTGAGAAAGACAAAATTATTAGAAATCTTTTAATCAAATGGATGCAGAGCTTTTGTTCGACTAATGTCTTCTTTTTAAATCAGCAGTTTCTATTGTGAAGGCTTAATATTACCTTAGGGTTCTATAGTGACTGTTTAATCCGTTAATACCCACTGGTAAATCCAGTAATAATTGTAAAAAATTAAAATAAATATATCGTATTAATTAAATTAATTGATGGTGGCACAATGGAGTAATAGATAATGGCTCAGATTGAGAAATTGGAGAGCTGAGTTCAAATTGAAGTTGAGTTCATTACATTCATTTATGTGTTAATACTTTTAGGAAAGGCATGACTCCATCTATTCCTCCTCCAGCTATGGGTATATAGCAGGATACATTGGGTCCTATAGCTTTGTTTGGTGACTCGTCTAGGAGAATTCAAACCAGTCTGGAGAGGGTTGGGTGCAATCTATTTTACCCAGGAAACCTCAATGCTACTGTGGCTGTGATATATGTTGTGCCCCTACAAATCTAACCTGTTATAGTCATTAATAATTGCAGGTTTCTAAAAATATCTCGTATTGTTCTTCTTCTCAGATTGTGAAAATACATCGGTGGACATAAGCCTTGCCTGGATTCATGCCACAGAAAAAGCAATTATCCTACCATGACCCAATGAATGTTGATAGGGATGGATGTGGCATACTTAGGTGAGCATATCTCTTTTCTATTGTGGTGGGTTAATATTACCAATAGGTCTATAGTGAATGTATAACCCTTTAGTGTAAGATTGAATGTGTAGGTGGTGCAATGGATAATGATTCAAAATTGTAAATTGGAGTTCCAATTCCAGTTGGCTACATTATATTCACTTGCACACAAATACTCTTGAAAAAAGTATGACTCCATCTCTTCTCCACCCAACCATCTATGGGTTAATTAGTAGTATTTGTATCAGTAAATCATTATTTTCTCCCCACCACTAAAAAAAAAAATTCTTACAATTTAAAAATATTTTCTGGCTTTAAATAACCTGCAAAGTGTTTGTCTATATTTCTGAGAGGAGGTATTATGTACATTATTTACATTATTTGAACTATTGTCCTCATTTCTGTCACCATATTTATTACAACGTTTCAGCCGTTGTACACTCCGGCCTTCTTCAGGTGGTTGGAATGTCGAACTGAACCCTTTATTTCACTCACTGGGGTAGACTTGAGGACACATGGCACAGTGGATAAAGGCGTTGGTTAGATCCAGTTACAGGACCCAAAGAGTGTGAGTTCAATACCCGGTTAAGGCAGTGCAGAACTTTCAGAGAGAAATTAACAGGAGATAACTGATAACTGACATCCATTAAACATGGCATGTGGAACTAGAACAGTCTAACCCAGTGAGCGAAATAAAGGGTTCAGTTTGACATTCCAACCACCTGAAGAAGGCCGGAGCATACAACGGCCAAAACGTTGTAATAAATCTGGCAACAAAGATGAGGACAATAGTCTGAATAATGTAAATACTGCAAAGTGTTGTTGTAAAATGAATGTAAAATCCAGTATTAATTGTAAAAATAAAAATAAACATTACAGCTTTCTAAAAATATTTGTTTTTCTCAGCCTTCCCCAGATTCATGGGAAGGAAAAGGTCATGACTTCACTGCGCTGACCCAATGCATGCTGGTATGTGACATTCTTGGGTGATTAATGCCTTTTCAATTCATGATTGCCTAAGGATATTTGCATGTAAGCGAAGGTAATGAACCTGACTGGAATTCGAACACGGTTCTCCAATTTTCCATTCTAAACAAGGATCCATTACACCATTAGTACCACCACATATTTCTAAGTGGTCTCCCATCTAGGTACTGACCAAGTCTGACCTTGCTTAACTTTGTTTAACGTCTGGCATTAATGGATTAATTGACGGATACTGATATGGCCGATTACCAGTTGATTAATTGATTAGTGAAATGTAAGTTAAAATATTGCTCATATATCTTTCAAAATATTCTGTTATTTTCTTAAAATATTTTCCCTTAACAAAAATGCACTGTGATACTATTAAAACCCATAATGAAAAAGGTCTGGTTGTTTTACTCACATGGATGCAGAGGTTTTGTCTGACTCATGACTTCTTTCTAAATCAACACAGATGAGGACAACAGTCCGTCTGTAAATAACGTAACTGATACTAGATTCCACTCTGACATTTCTTCTCACCAAACTAAAATGAAAAATGCCAGCTACCCCCATATTTTTACTTTCCACCATGCAATTTATTTGCCTTTATGAGTGCTTGCTTCCACTGACAATCAGCTGGCATTTGACATTTTCCATTCACAATCGAATGCGAGAGAGGTAGCAGGCTTCCAGACATTCTTTCCTATTTAGCATTGTGTTAAGATCAGCAAGTGCAGTGCAATGTTGGGATGACCACATTGAAGTCACAGAGTGTATGCTATTGTGTCACAAGGTGACAAGGTCAATGCAGAATGGCTCGCTGCTGTTCTCTTGTCAAATGCAGTTCAGGTTTGGTTTTTTTTCCTCTCATGACGAACGAGCTGTACGCCAAAGCTAAATAAAATCAACTTGACCAGGGGTAGAAAGACATACAGTAAGCTAAAAAGGATGTCTATTAGTGAACCCAAAAGAAAAGAAAGGGAGAATACAAGAACAACTCATTAATTTCATTGCATGATAATTTTTTTATCATTTCATCCCAAGCAAGGCAATAAAGCCACTAAGACTCAGGTTACTGAGTGGTAGATAATATGAGAAAAAAAACTATTAAGGAGAGAGAACAATAAAAGAATAAGAATTAAGAAGACAGAAAATAACGATTGACATTGCATTTAAATTTTTCAAGAGAGAAGTTGACTTGGAAGCAAGAAACCGGAAGAGAGTTCCACAAGCGAGAAGTGCGAGAGAAGAAACTGTTAACATAGAACTTCCAGTTATATCTAGGCATTACAACTGTAAAATGATGAGAACTTGATGCCAATCTATTACTGCATTTAAATTCGTAAAGTCTAGGTACCATAGCGGAAGGTTCAATAGGTACAATTACCATGAAAGTATTTATAAAAAAGGGACAAGGAAGGTACATTATAGTGGTTGGAAAGAACTGAAGCCGACATGCCAAGTCAAAGCATGGATGAATGGTAGACTTATAAATATGTAAGATAAATTCTGGAGAGAAACATTGCAGATTCCTCTTTGGATTTTATCAAGAATCTCTAAATATATAGCAGGAGCACCGGACCATATGTGGCAGCAATATTCAAAGCATGGATGAATGGTAGACTTATAAATATGTAAGATAGATTCTGGAGAGAAACATTGCAGATTCCTCTTTGGATTTTATCAAGAATCTCTAAATATATAGCAGGAGCACCGGACCATATGTGGCAGCAATATTCAAAGCATGGATGAATGGTAGACTTATAAATATGTAAGATAGATTCTGGAGAGAAACATTGCAGATTCCTCTTTGGATTTTATCAAGAATCTCTAAATATATAGCAGGAGCACCGGACCATATGTGGCAGCAATATTCAAAGCATGGATGAATGGTAGACTTATAAATATGTAAGATAGATTCTGGAGAGAAACATTGCAGATTCCTCTTTGGATTTTATCAAGAATCTCTAAATATATAGCAGGAGCACCGGACCATATGTGGCAGCAATATTCAAAGCATGGATGAATGGTAGACTTATAAATATGTAAGATAGATTCTGGAGAGAAACATTGCAGATTCCTCTTTGGATTTTATCAAGAATCTCTAAATATATAGCAGGAGCACCGGACCATGTGTGGCAGCAATATTCAAAGCATGGATGAATGGTAGACTTATAAATATGTAAGATAGATTCTGGAGAGAAACATTGCAGATTCCTCTTTGGATTTTATCAAGAATCTCTAAATATCTAGCAGGAGCACCAGACCATATGTGGCAGCAATATTCAAAGCATGGATAAATGGTAGACTTATAAATATGTAAGATAGATTCTGGAGAGAAACATTGCAGATTCCTCTTTGGATTTTATCAAGAATCTCTAAATATATAGCAGGAGCACCGGACCATGTGTGGCAGCAATATTCAAAGCATAGATGAATGGTAGACTTATAAATATGTAAGATAGATTCTGGAGAGAAACATTGCAGATTCCTCTTTGGATTTTATCAAGAACCTCTAAATATATAGCAGGAGCACCAGACCATATGTGGCAGCAATATTCAAAGCATGGATAAATGGTAGACTTATAAATATGTAAGATAGATTCTGGAGAGAAACATTGCAGATTCCTCTTTGGATTTTATCAAGAATCTCTAAATATATAGCAGGAGCACCGGACCATGTGTGGCAGCAATATTCAAAGCATGGATGAATGGTAGACTTATAAATATGTAAGATAGATTCTGGAGAGAAACATTGCAGATTCCTCTTTGGGTTTTATCAAGAATCTCTAAATATATAGCAGGAGCACCGGACCATGTGTGGCAGCAATATTCAAAGCATGGATGAATGGTAGACTTATAAATATGTAAGATAGATTCTGGAGAGAAACATTGCAGATTCCTCTTTGGATTTTATCAAGAATCTCTAAATATATAGCAGGAGCACCGGACCATGTGTGGCAGCAATATTCAAAGCATGGATGAATGGTAGACTTATAAATATGTAAGATAGATTCTGGAGAGAAACATTGCAGATTCCTCTTTGGATTTTATCAAGAATCTCTAAATATCTAGCAGGAGCACCAGACCATATGTGGCAGCAATATTCAAAGCATGGATAAATGGTAGACTTATAAATATGTAAGATAGATTCTGGAGAGAAACATTGCAGATTCCTCTTTGGATTTTATCAAGAATCTCTAAATATATAGCAGGAGCACCGGACCATGTGTGGCAGCAATATTCAAAGCATAGATGAATGGTAGACTTATAAATATGTAAGATAGATTCTGGAGAGAAACATTGCAGATTCCTCTTTGGATTTTATCAAGAACCTCTAAATATATAGCAGGAGCACCAGACCATATGTGGCAGCAATATTCAAAGCATGGATAAATGGTAGACTTATAAATATGTAAGATAGATTCTGGAGAGAAACATTGCAGATTCCTCTTTGGATTTTATCAAGAATCTCTAAATATATAGCAGGAGCACCGGACCATGTGTGGCAGCAATATTCAAAGCATGGATGAATGGTAGACTTATAAATATGTAAGATAGATTCTGGAGAGAAACATTGCAGATTCCTCTTTGGGTTTTATCAAGAATCTCTAAATATATAGCAGGAGCACCGGACCATGTGTGGCAGCAATATTCAAAGCATGGATGAATGGTAGACTTATAAATATGTAAGATAGATTCTGGAGAGAAACATTGCAGATTCCTCTTTGGATTTTATCAAGAATCTCTAAATATATAGCAGGAGCACCGGACCATGTGTGGCAGCAATATTCAAAGCATGGATGAATGGTAGACTTATAAATATGTAAGATAGATTCTGGAGAGAAACATTGCAGATTCCTCTTTGGATTTTATCAAGAATCTCTAAATATCTAGCAGGAGCACCAGACAATATGTGGCAGCAATATTCAAAGCATGGATAAATGGTAGACTTATAAATATGTAAGATAGATTCTGGAGAGAAACATTGCAGATTCCTCTTTGGATTTTATCAAGAATCTCTAAATATATAGCAGGAGCACCGGACCATGTGTGGCAGCAATATTCAAAGCATAGATGAATGGTAGACTTATAAATATGTAAGATAGATTCTGGAGAGAAACATTGCAGATTCCTCTTTGGATTTTATCAAGAACCTCTAAATATATAGCAGGAGCACCAGACCATATGTGGCAGCAATATTCAAAGCATGGATAAATGGTAGACTTATAAATATGTAAGATAGATTCTGGAGAGAAACATTGCAGATTCCTCTTTGGATTTTATCAAGAATCTCTAAATATCTAGCAGGAGCACCAGACCATATGTGGCAGCAATATTCAAAGCATGGATAAATGGTAGACTTATAAATATGTAAGATAGATTCTGGAGAGAAACATTGCAGATTCCTCTTTGGATTTTATCAAGAATCTCTAAATATATAGCAGGAGCACCGGACCATGTGTGGCAGCAATATTCAAAGCATAGATGAATGGTAGACTTATAAATATGTAAGATAGATTCTGGAGAGAAACATTGCAGATTCCTCTTTGGATTTTATCAAGAATCTCTAAATATCTAGCAGGAGCACCAGACCATATGTGGCAGCAATATTCAAAGCATGGATAAATGGTAGACTTATAAATATGTAAGATAGATTCTGGAGAGAAACATTGCAGATTCCACTTTGGATTTTATCAAGAATCTCTAAATATATAGCAGGAGCACCGGACCATGTGTGGCAGCAATATTCAAAGCATGGATGAATGGTAGACTTATAAATATGTAAGATAGATTCTGGAGAGAAACATTGCAGATTCCTCTTTGGATTTTATCAAGAATCTCTAAATATATAGCAGGAGCACCGGACCATATGTGTCAGCAATATTCAAAGCATGGATGAATGGTAGACTTATAAAAATGCAAGATAGATTCTGGAGAGAAACATTGCAGATTCCTCTTTGGATTTTATCAAGAATCTCTAAATATATAGCAGGAGCACCGGACCATATGTGTCAGCAATATTCAAAGCATGGATGAATGGTAGACTTATAAAAATGCAAGATAGATTCTGGAGAGAAACATTGCAGATTCCTCTTTGGATTTTATCAAGAATCTCTAAATATATAGCAGGAGCACCGGACCATGTGTGGCAGCAATATTCAAAGCATAGATGAATGGTAGACTTATAAATATGTAAGAAAAATTGTTTAGCACAACACAGTGAACCAACTTTCCTAGAATCAGACCTAGCAATTGATTCAATATAATCCCTACGCTTCATGTCAGCAGAACATTAGTCTGAGAAGGTGCAATGATTCTATTGGAGGTTAGCATCAGCCATGCTGATGGAAGGTAAAAAACGTTCTCTCCGATGATTAAAAGAGAGTGGTTTTGTTTTTGAGGTGTTAAAATTAATAAGCCCCTCTTTGCCTCATTTAACCACAGGCTGTAGGTAATTTTTTAATTTTTTTTTTAAGTGCAAATGATAGAAATGTCTGGAAAAGTGCAAATGATAGAAATGTCTGGAAAAATGCAAATGATAAATGTGTCTGGAAAAATGCAAATCATAGGAATATCTGGAAAAATACAAATGATAGAAATGTCTGGAAAAGTGCAAATGATAGAAATGTCTGGAAAAGTGCAAATGATAGAAAGGTCTGGAAAAGTGTAAATGATAGAAATGTCTGGAAAAGTCATAATTACAGTTACTCTTTATTATGTGTTTATTTAAATTTTCTTATTCACAGACATTTTTATGAATCTACAAATAAAAAATTCCAGTCATATTTATTTCTTTATGAAATGGTAAATAATAAATATTTTCATTATATATATTATTATATTCTTGTAAATAAACATCCTAATATATAAATAGTGTTTAATATATTAATTCCCAAGAATAAAGAAAATGTATAAATCCACTTTTATATCTTTGGGTTTTATTAAAATTCTAATCATTGATTTTTAAAACAGTAAACATTGCCGAGGGAATCAAAAATATATTTTGACAAACTGGTTTTTGTGGACACAAACGTTAAACATTACCAAATATTTTTATAAACCTACAATTAATGCAGGATTTTTATTCCAGTCTTTATAAATAATATCAGATTTTATGATGTATATTGATCACTACAGGAAAGGATTTTCATTAAATCCATTCAATGTCTTATTTAAAGATAGATAAGAGTGGCTACATCCACTTGCTACAATATATTCCACAGATTAGGAAAATCTATTAGGATATTATGGCTTGAAAAATGATTTCATGTCATACAAGGAACACAGCCAAATGTCTTAATGGTTATAATTGTTTTGATGAGCATTGCTATTTGGAACCTTGACTTTACAAATTGAAGTGCAGTACTAGATTGGCAGCTAGGTCTCATCATTTTACTGTTAAAATTGCTAGATGTATTCGTAAGTTCTATGCTAACAGTTTCTTCTCTCACATTTTTCACTTGTGAAACTCTCTTCTTGCTTCTTGTTTTCCAGTTAAGTTTGATTTACAAAAATTTAAATGCAATGCAAATCGTTATCTACTGTCCTCCTGATTACTCTTCTTTTGTCTCACTCCTTAATAATGTTTCTCTTTGTTTTAGTGGCTTTACTGACTTACTTAGGATAGATTCCATTTATATATATATATATATATATATATATATATATATATATATATATATATATATATGCATGTTTCCTTAAAAACGACAGACAAGGTACTACAATTGAGCTTTTTATTTAATTTTTCTTGTGTTCGAACAAGAGCTTTCTTTACAGGACAAAGGGTGTGTAAGAACTGTCCTGTAAAGAAAGCTCTTGTTCGAACACAAGAAAAATGAAATAGAAAGCTCAATCGTAGTACCTTGTCTGTCGTTTTTAATGAAACATGCATAGACGAAGGATTGCTGCCTAAATATACAACTATATATATATATATAAAATCCTTTTCTGAGAGTTTGCATCTGGCAAGAGATCAAATAGAGTTCCACATTGTCGATTCAAAGTTCAGCTCAAAAACACCTGACTGAGGACAGAAATCAATTCGGTCAAATGGGAGATGGAATCTGCAGAAGAAATTGGAGAAATGTATTCTACAAATTGTCATCTCCTTTCTCCTTAATTCCTGTTCCTTTATTGTCTACTCAGACCTTTTTGTATTTTAGTGGCTTTATTGCCCTGCTTGGGGTGAAATGATTAAAAAAAATATAATGAACAAATTTCTATGAAATAAAATCAACAAATTTCTCTAGAGAAAAGAACTCTTCCCATTTGCAAGAATTACAAATCCAAAACAAACTCTAACAATTCTTGACAGCAGTAATGGCTTCTTTTTTTTTTAATTAAATTCAAGCCACGAAGACATTACAAATACAGAGCCATGAATCAGGACCCATGCTGAAAGATTATAACAAGAGCGGCCATATTCGCCTAATGTAAGAGTCAAAAACAGTAAACTTTAAATGTTGGAAGAGTTGCGAGACATAAACAAGATTTACATATGTTTTTATTGTTACATTTCATAGAAGATATGAGATGACAAATCTATATATCAGACTAGTTTTAATTAAAAGAGAAGGGAATTTACTGCGGTGAAAATGTATTGAAAGTGCACTAATTCTGAAGGCCTGCTATGATAAATTTATATCCAGGACCATACAAGAGATCTTTCTTCACAAAATTACAATGTAGAATAACTGAATATTTATATCAAACCTACACTGAAAAACCTCTGCACAAATACACCCAATTCAAATATATATATATATTTCATATATTTTGGCAGCATGTTTTCATTGAGATATGTTTCATTGAATAATTTAGACAAGTTTTGTCTACTTATTTTTAATAGGATCCTTTCATATTCATGGACAAGCTTTTTGATGTCATTATTAAAGGAAGAGAGAAAATTACTGTGTTGATACATATTATTTTATCCCAAGTACTTTTGACATTAGCACAATGTCATCATCAGTGTGTTTTTCATTTCAAGGCAAATACTGTAATGTTCATTATTTTCAAAGACAAAATTCTTGTGTTCATCTGAAAGTTAAAAATGAATAAAATTATTTATATACTACACTAAATCTAGTATATCTAGTTCAATCATTGGTAATGACACTTTCCCACCAACTAATGTGTTGTAGAAAATCAACATTGTATATAAATTTAAATGTCCTCTAGGACATTGTATCTCCAATGGAAAAAATAATATTTATGCTGGCTACACAATGACCACATTGTCTCAGAGGCTGAGTTTTCATTTGAATGATGCATCCAACATTTCTAAATATTTACAACAGCATACCTGTCCACATTCGCAATTCAGAAAAATGTCTATATTTTTTTATGAAAATAATAAACATAAACTAAAAATTCTTGAAGCTATTCGTATTAAAAAATTGAAACCAAACCAGAATAAAATTGATTATGAATACTGCACAAATGTTTTAAAAGTACAGTAGATAGTTTAAAATATCAAGATTTGCACTAATAGTTTTAATATTTATTTCTTTAAAAAAACTTCCCAATAACACCATAACATAGTTACCTCCCTTGAAGCATTTCTCAAGCCAATCACACAGTAGTCTGCTCAGTGTTCTTCACAAGTAAAAAATTCACACCATAGCGACAACTGATGAATTTAAAATTTAAAATAATTCTAACAGAATGCATTCACACATGTTTTCAACAGTTACAATAAGTTTGTCTTTGCAATACACCCCTGATGATGATATCCTAGGAGATCAAAAGTAATTGGGTAGGAAAAAACTACAGTTCCTTCCTTGAAGAATTTCTCCATAACATCAAGAAACTAATTACAGAAGTAGAAAGAATTATTATAAAAACAGACATAATATGTCTATATTATTTATTGAAACATGTTTGAATGAATGTTATATATATATATATATATATATATATTTCGGCAACATATATTCATTCAAAAGTAATATTCAATATTTAATGAATGAACATTTTTTAAACTGTGATCAGGTTGTTACAGTTGTGGATGGACATATATATATATATATATATATATATATATATATATATATATATATATATATTCAATAGAAAAATTATTTCTTGAATATTACTTTTTGGAATTATGATGCTTTTTTTGTCCTCCATACATTTTGATTCACCTTTCAACCATCTGATGAATATTTTTACATGTTCTTAAATTTAAAAGCCTTGATAATATACCAATGATATCCTTGCTCTTGTATGTAAACACGTTCAACAAAATAAATTCATACATTTAACTTGATAAAGTCACTAAAAACACAAAACACATCGGCTAAGTATAGTTTTCCCTTATGTTTATATTTATATATATATATATATATATATACATGGTGCAATGGATAAATTGTCACCATTTCCTATTTTTAATTTCATGCATGCTCGTTGTTTGTTTTTGATTTTGTCGACTGCATAGTATAGTAGGGTCAGTTGGGCACCAATTGTGAGAAAAATAGCACCATGACACAATTCACTTTGACAGGAATTTAGAAACAGCATGCTGTGCTGTCTCCTCATTCACACCAGAAGCTCCAATACGAACATTTCAGAGCATCTGGGTGTCAATCTGAGGGCAGTGCTGAGGATTCGGAAAGAGTTGAATGAGTCTGTTGGTGATTATGGACGTACGGCAGCTTGGAAAACTCTGATCGTTCTGATAAGAAAAGAACTCCTAAATTTGTTGGTGATGGTCTCAGACTCAACACAGGCCTACATCAAGTGCCTTGAGGAGGCCCTGCTGCCCTGGGTCAAGAGAGTAGCTCCTGGATAAACTATGTTGAGCAACAGGACTTTGCACCATGCCACACAAGCAAGAGAACACAGTCATGGCTGTCAGATCACATCATCCCTTACATCTGGCCACCTAACTCCCCACACTGCACCCCCTTATGTGTTGGACGCAGTTGAACGAGAGACCAACAAAACTCTTTGTAACAACAAAGATGAACTGAAGGCAAGGATTATGGCAGCATTCACCAGCTTATACAAGGAGACCGTCCAGAAGAGTTGCAGGAGATTCTGAAGTTGAAGCCAATGGTGATTTTATTGAATAAATTTACTCTTTAGTATTTCAAGATATTTTTGTGTAAATTTGGTAAATATATCTGTTAAAATGAGATGTCTCATTTTTGTGTAATTGATGACACTTTATCCTTCACTGTGTGTATGTGTGTGTGTATATATATATATATATATATATATATATATATATATATATATATATATATATATATATATATATATATATGTACCTGTGGGCTAATAGTTTAGGGGAAGAATCACTGACTGATGCTAAGTCAGTCAGGTTTCAATCCCAGCTTGAAGCAATGGGATATCTAGACACACTGATGAGCTGTGATAGTGCAAAACAGGCTTGTATGTGGATGACTATTTATGTTCTCGTTACCCAAGCAAGCGATCACTCTAGAGAAAGGGTAATTTTAAAAGCAGTGGCTGTTGCTGGTATTAACACATCACTCTTCAATTACAAATTGATCCCACTTGGATACTGGCGTTTGCATATATCTTGTATATAATATGTTAACATTTCTGTTTCTCTGCTCTGCGCCGATCCTGGCTGAAAGCAATCAGACATCTAGCCACACTGATAAGCTGTGATACAGTGAAACAGGCTTATATGTGGATGACTATATATATATATATATATATATATATATATATATATATACATAAATATAGGTAACTATACTCGTGTCGAAAAACCTTTGAATTCTTGATTTAACAATAGCCAAATCAATCTCGAAGGGAAAAAAAGGTTTTTAAAAAAGAAAGAGCCAGGAACATGAAAGTCTGTCGAAAATAATCGCACAGATACAGGTTCAAGGCCCAAAGAAAAAACTCCGATACGAGTAAACAACTAACTAAAGAGCTCGATACAAACGTAGAGCAAACCTAGTCAAACCTAATGAGCCAGACAAACCGACCAATGTTTCACATAGGCAGATCGTCAGAGCCAGCTGACCATGACGATCTGCCTAATTGAAACCTTGGTAGGTTTGTCTGGCTCATTAGGTTTGACTATATATATATATATATATATATATATATATATATAATATTTTTATTTAAAAAGTATTTTATGTGACAAAATGTAAATTTCTGTTTCAGAATTTAAATTTGTTCCATTTTCATTGATTGAAAATGGAACAAACTTAAGTTCCAAAACAGAAATTTACGTTGTGATGTAAAATATTTTTTAAATAAAAATATATTATGTTCTACATTGTATTGGGCACTTTAGCATTTAATATGTCAGTTAAGACAGTGTGACTGACACAAAGCAATTTTAACCTGTTTTCTTTCTAGCTGAATAACTCAGAGGGTTTGACACTGATTCTTGCGACAAATGGTATCAAGATGGATTTTATTTAGATATTAAACATTTTGCTGTTACACCCGATATATATATATATATATATATATATATATATATATATATATGAGTGAAATAACATAAGAAATTTTTAAAAAGACTGAAAGAAGGAAGAATTGAAAATGCTAAGGCAACAGAGACATGGTTCTACAGAAGGATGCTGAGAATGCCATAATGTGAATATGTGAACACTGAGAAAGTTTTAAGGAGAATGGGAACAAAAATGACATTTGCTTAGTATCAAAAGGAGAAAGTTGAAATTTCTGAGACACAAGGTGAGGAAAGGAAGCTTGGAGAACCTGACACTCACAAGACATATTGAAGGTAAAAGGGATAGCATGAAACAGTAACAAGCTTGTATAAATGGATGGCAGAACATGAACAGGGAGGGATAGTAAGGAGTCAAACAAGAGTGTTACAAAGAATAGGAAGTTGTAGAGGGCCATGATCATCTATGTCATGAAGGGACATGGCAAATAAAAGAAAAGGAACATCTATTTCATCAAGGTGGCAAATAGAAAGGGTGAGGAAGGTGGTAAAATTTGGCCAGGTTTTATTTACGCCTGAACACCCAAAATGGATTTCAGACAACACGTTATGATATAGAAATACAAACTAATGACTTGAATCTCTGTCCTATTTAGCATGGATCTTACATTCTCATTTGTAATATCTGCCAAACTGTCAATCTTCTCTCTTGGGTGGGTGTTTATATATATGTATGTATGTGTATATGTGTGTATGTGTGTGGTATCCATCGGCCTCAAGAGACCATGGATCTGCAGTTAAAAAGAGGAAAGTTCATCAGAACAATTAGCATGAAAATATTTATAGAAAAGGCAAAGGGAAGCTATGTTATGGCAATTGGAAAATGACTGAAGTAGAGATGCCAGTTTAAGACCAATAACATTGCAGATTTTTTTTTGTATTTTATCTGGAATCTCTAAATATATAGCAGAAATACCAGACCAGATGTGACAGTAATATTTGAAGTATGGCAATGGTGAATTTATGTGTAAGATAGTCATTGACTATTCAGTTCCAAGGCAGTCTCAGCCGCCTGGATTCTACCCATATTTGTCTTGTAATGTCTACTTGTATGAATGTCAGTTTTCATGCTCATGGTTTCCAAAAAGGTACCAATACAAAGAAATAAAGAAACACCAGCGCAAAGTGACTTATGTTTGAAAAGGTTACATCAGCCATGTCAAATCGCAAGGTCTTTCTTGACACCATAAGGGCAAGTGTTCAATATCACACACTTGAATAAGGTCAGTCAGATCAAGAATTCAATTTCTAATAAAGAGCATAACAAATAGGAATAAAAAATGTCTTTCAGAAGAATTCTCTGTACGGGCCAGACTGTAAACTTATTGATCATTTGCTGAATCATAGATATTTATTTCTGTTTTTCATGATCGTGTGCTTTTGAGGTATATATTTATGGAATGAAAAGTGACAGCCATATAAAGGTGCAGCAATGAATCTGTAACCTGGCTGTCAGGATCTGAAATTTTCATTGTATATTATCCAATGTATATGATTAATTTTCTTCAATGCAGATTTAGATATATTAGAAAAAACTGTTATGTAAAATAAATTCTTTTTATCATTAGTAGTCTACAGATATATTGATGCCCTTCTATATATACGTAAAATGTATGCATAAAAGTAATAAGATAAAGTAAAGTAAAACAGAAAAAAGTCAGGTGCCTTAGTGACCTAGACAGTATGCAAAACAGGGTTATAGGGTAGAGAGGCAATGATGGTATCTGTTATAATCTAGGGAAGGTTACGGAATAGAATAATCAAATGAAGGTTGGTAATGAACGATAATACTTAGGACAAGAACACACATAAGTGGTACGGAGAAGTAGTAGTCAATTGCTAGAAGTGAGTCAAGTGAAATCTACAATGAATCTCCAACTGCAGACCAACATACAGTATTCACTACTGTATTTATGTGAATAGAGACATACCCATTATCGTCCATAGGTATGCTACAACAGTACCAAAAACAGAAATAAAGCTCAGAAGGTTGAGAGACCAAGATGTTATCAATACCACTGAAATAAAGGTCAGAGATATGAGAGAGCTTGATGGTATCAAAAACAGAAATAGGGCTCAGAGACCAAAATGGTATCAAAAACAGAAATAGGGCTCAAACCAAAATGGTATCAAAACACAGAAATAAATGTTATAGGGCTGAGACATGAAGATAGTATCAAAAACAGAATTAAAGCTGAAAGGGCTGAGAGACAAAGGTGCTATCAAAAACACAGAAATAAAACTCAGAGGGCTGAGACACCAACATCATATCAAAACAGAAATAAAGCTCAGAGAGCTTAGAGACCAAAATAGCATCAAAACAGAAATAATGTTCAGTGGTCTGAGAGACCAAAATAGCATCAAAACAGAAATAATGTTCAGTGGCCTGAGAGAGCAAAATAGCATCAAGACAGAAATAATGTTCAGTGGTCTGAGAGACCAAAATAGCATCAAAACAGAAATAATGTTCAGTGGTCTGAGAGACCAAAATAGCATCAAAACAGAAATAATGTTCAGCGGCCTGAGAGAGCAAAATAGCATCAAAACAGAAATAATGTTCAGTGGTCTGTGAGACCAAAATAGCATCAAAACAGAAATAATGTTCAGTGGCCTGAGAGAGCAAAATAGCATCAAAACAGAAATAATGTTCAGTGGTCTGAGAGAGCAAAATAGCATCAAAACAGAAATAATGTTCAGTGGCCTGAGAGAGCAAAATAGCATCAAAACAGAAATAATGTTCAGTGGTCTGAGAGACCAAAATAGCATCAAAACAGAAATAATGTTCAGTGGTCTGAGAGACCAAAATAGCATCAAAACAGAAATAATGTTCAGTGGCCTGAGAGAGCAAAATAGCATCAAAACAGAAATAATGTTCAGTGGTCTGAGAGACCAAAATAGCATCAAAACAGAAATAATGTTCAGTGGTCTGAGAGACCAAAATAGCATCAAAACAGAAATAATGTTCAGTGGTCTGAGAGACCAAAATAGCATCAAAACAGAAATAATGTTCAGCGGCCTGAGAGAGCAAAATAGCATCAAAACAGAAATTATGTTCAGTGGTCTGAGAGACCAAAATAGCATCAAAACAGAAATAATGTTCAGTGGTCTGAGAGACCAAAATAGCACCAAAACAGAAATAATGTTCAGCGGCCTGAGAGAGCAAAATAGCATCAAAACAGAAATAATGTTCAGTGGTCTGAGAGATCAAAATAGCATCAAAACAGAAATAATGTTCAGTGGTCTGAGAGACCAAAATAGCATCAAAACAGAAATAATGTTCAGCGGCCTGAGAGAGCAAAATAGCATCAAAACAGAAATAATGTTCAGTGGTCTGAGAGACCAAAATAGCATAAAAACAGAAATAATGTTCAGTGGCCTGAGAGAGCAAAATAGCATCAAAACAGAAATAATGTTCAGTGGTCTGAGAGACCAAAATAGCATCAAAACAGAAATAATGTTCAGTGGTCTGAGAGACCAAAATAGCATCAAGACAGAAATAATGTTCAGTGGTCTGAGAGACCAAAATAGCATCAAAACAGAAATAATGTTCAGTGGCCTGAGAGAGCAAAATAGCATCAAGACAGAAATAATGTTCAGTGGTCTGAGAGACCAAAATAGCATCAAAACAGAAATAATGTTCAGTGGTCTGAGAGACCAAAATAGCATCAAAACAGAAATAATGTTCAGTGGTCTGAGAGACCAAAATAGAATCAAAACAGAAGTAATGTTCAGTGGCCTGAGAGAGCAAAATAGCATCAAAACAGAAATAATGTTCAGTGGTCTGAGAGACCAAAATAGCATCAAAACAGAAATAATGTTCAGCGGCCTGAGAGAGCAAAATAGCATCAAAACAGAAATAATGTTCAGTGGTCTGTGAGACCAAAATAGCATCAAAACAGAAATAATGTTCAGTGGTCTGACAGACCAAAATAGCATCAAAACAGAAATAATGTTCAGCGGCCTGAGAGAGCAAAATAGCATCAAAACAGAAATAATGTTCAGTGGTCTGAGAGACCAAAATAGCATCAAAACAGAAATAATGTTCAGTGGTCTGAGAGACCAAAATAGCATCAAAACAGAAATAATGTTCAGTGGTCTGAGAGACCAAAATAGCATCACAACAGAAATAATGTTCAGTGGTCTGAGAGACCAAAATAGCACCAAAACAGAAATAATGTTCAGCGGCCTGAGAGAGCAAAATAGCATCAAAACAGAAATAATGTTCAGTGGTCTGAGAGACCAAAATAGCATCAAAACAGTTATAATGTTCAGTGGTCTGAGAGACCAAAATAGCATCAAAACAGAAATAATGTTCAGCGGCCTGAGAGAGCAAAATAGCATCAAAACAGAAATAATGTTCAGTGGTCTGAGAGACCAAAATAGCATCAAAACAGTTATAATGTTCAGTGGTCTGAGAGACCAAAATAGCATCAAAACAGAAATAATGTTCAGCGGCCTAAGAGAGCAAAATAGCATCAAAACAGAAATAATGTTCAGTGGTCTGAGAGACTAAAATAGCATCAAAACAGAAATAATGTTCAGTGGCCTGAGAGACCAAAATAGCATCAAAACAGAAATAATGTTCAACGGCCTGAGAGAGCAAAATAGCATCAAAACAGAAATAATGTTCAGTGGTCTGAGAGACCAAAATAGCATCAAAACAGAAATAATGTTCAGTGGTCTGAGAGACCAAAATAGCACCAAAACAGAAATAATGTTCAGCGGCCTGAGAGAGCAAAATAGCATCAAAACAGAAATAATGTTCAGTGGTCTGAGAGATCAAAATAGCATCAAAACAGAAATAATGTTCAGTGGTCTGAGAGACCAAAATAGCATCAAAACAGAAATAATGTTCAGCAGCCTGAGAGACCAAAATAGCATCAAAACAGAAATAATGTTCAGTGGTCTGAGAGACCAAAATAGCATCAAAACAGAAATAATGTTCAGTGGCCTGAGAGTGCAAAATAGCATCAAAACAGAAATAATGTTCAGTGGTCTGAGAGACCAAAATAGCATCAAAACAGAAATAATGTTCAGTGGTCTGAGAGACCAAAATAGCATCAAAACAGAAATAATGTTCAGTGGTCTGAGAGACCAAAATAGCATCAAAACAGAAATAATGTTCAGCGGTCTGAGAGACCAAAATAGCATCAAAACAGAAATAATGTTCAGTGGTCTGAGAGACCAAAATAGCATCAAAACAGAAATAATGTTCAGTGGTCTGAGAGACCAAAATAGCATCAAAACAGAAATAATGTTCAGCAGCCTGAGAGACCAAAATAGCATCAAAACAGAAATAATGTTCAGTGGTCTGAGAGACCAAAATAGCATCAAAACAGAAATAATGTTCAGTGGTCTGAGAGACCAAAATAGCATCAAAACAGAAATAATGTTCAGTGGTCTGAGAGACCAAAATAGCATCAAAACAGAAATAATGTTCAGTGGTCTGAGAGACCAAAATAGCATCAAAACAGAAATAATGTTCAGTGGTCTGAGAGACCAAAATAGCATCAAAACAGAAATAATGTTCAGCGGTCTGAGAGAACAAGATAGTATCAAAAACACAGAAATAAAGCTTTGACAGTATCTAAAACAAAAATAAAAGTCAGAGTGATTAAAAAAACAACATTGATTTAAAAACAGAAATAAATCTGAGAGGGCTGAACAACTAAGATAGTGTTAGAAACAGAAAAATATGTGAATGCTTAATGATGAAGATAATACTAAAAACAGAAACAATGACCACTAGGCTTAGTGAGAAAGTAGTAACAGAAAAAAGACTAGTGGGCTAAGCAACCAAGATAGTATTAAAAACCGAAAAAAAGATCAGAGGGATGAGATTGATTTATTTGATTTTTATGACTTATCAACCCTTTGTGGATTATTTAAAGCTGAAACATATATTGATCATTGGAATTTGCATACATTATCCAATGTTTCCAAGCTGTCCCCCATCTAAATACAGACGGCTTAATTTCCGTGATTGACTGAGAATTTGTTTGCACTGTGATTCAACCATAAGCAGAGAACTGAGACCAAGATAGTATAAAAACAAAAATAACGGTCAAAGTGTTTAGTGAGCAAAATAGAATTAAAAACAGAAAAAAAAAGTGGGCTTCTTCTTCTGCATGCCATGTCCCTTCAGGCTCTCCACAGTTTCTTTTGGGATTCCAATGAACACCCATTGTCACTTTTGTGATGTCAATGAATGCTCATTGTCACTTTTGTAATGCTTGTTGTAGTAGAGACTTTATAATTGCAGATACAAACTATAGTAATGATGTTGAACAATACTGGTGTCAGACGCCTTCGAATATCACTTGCACTAATAGTATTTGCTCAATAATACTCGCTCAAATAGCAATCCGTATAGTGAAATAGTATAGAGAATAGCGATCAGTATAGTATATATTGGGGTGCACCCACCTTCACAACCACAATAGACTGATCCTATTATTATAAATAGAACAGTAGTTCTAGAGACTGTGAGTAGTGTAGTGCAGAGTGAGACTTCTGTAGTGATCAGTTACACTTCCGTTTCTCGACCGGAAGATACCGTTGGACTTTATTACTATTACTTATTGTTACTACTAACCTACGTTCGTTCTACTTCTAATCTCTCTGATGTAAATACCTCTCTGAATATACCAGTATTTTCCCCTACGACTGTGTTTGTTCGTTATTACCATATACTCATGTGGAAACACTCAACATCTCAACAGTATAGAAGATACAATAGAATATAGCAATCAGTCTAGATGTCATGCGAATTCCTATATATGCATTTCCTCTATGGTCACTTGATCCACTTAATTCAATAATGGGATCACCTGGGTTTACTCACTGGCAATGGATATTCAAACTAAAATGTTCACAGTAACACTTTATTCCTATATAACAATTTCCTGTCCTTTGTAGCTCTTAATAAATTTTGTCTTTTTGTTATCTCTCCTAAAACTTTTTCCACCATCCATTTACTCAAGCTCATTCTTTGTCTTCTATGTGCCATGTCCCTTCAGGATGTAGGCGATCATGGCTCTCCATAATTTCCTATCCCTTGTAGCTCTTAATGAATTTTGTCTTTTTGTTATCTCTCCTAAAACTTATTCTGTCATCCATTTACTCAAGCTCATTCTTCTTCTTCTTCTTCTATGTACTGTGTCCTTTCAGGACACTGGCGATCATGGCTCTCCATAATTTCCTGTGCTTTTTAACTAGATAAAAATAAATTTAAAATAAAGATCAGAGGACATGATGTATAAGATAGTAATTTAAAAATTCCATAAAGATGTGTAAATTAGTAGAAAAGTACCAATGAGTAGACGTTAGAATAATACGTTTTGGGAATTTAGCTAGAATGAAGGTAAGACTATAAAATAAAAACTGTTGAAATATTTTAAATTATTCTTGATTAGCACAGATTGAGATTTCCTTTTCAATCTTCAATCAGTCAAATCTGAAAAAAATTAAATGTTTACAGAAAAAAAAATATTTCCACACCTATATACTTATTTAACTTTATATTTTTGAAGGTGCACTAGTAATAATATAAAAATAACATAATATAAAATAAGATAATAATAATAATAATAATATTAAACTAATAATATAAAATATAATAATAATATAAATGTAACATAAAATAATATAATAATAATAATGTAAATAACATAAAATTAACATAAAATTTGATGATATAAAAATAACATAATAATAATAATAAAACTGTATAATAATTATCAATGTGTATTTATATATTTCCTGTCCCATCTGTAGTGAGAAAGGAGATAAATCAATGTAAATTACTAAATTTAGGAGTGATTACTTCCCTTAGTCATTTTAATAATGTATACAAATAAAATATATGTCTGCATTTTATAAAAATCTTGTTTGTTGTCATTTGCATGGTGTGGGGGGGCTTTCTTACTTTGCTCAATTCAGCAGTAGCAGCAATGGAATTAATCAGCAGGGTAGACCCAGGAAAGCCACAAATCATAAAGATGCTGGCCGAGCTCTATTCAGTATCTCTTTTCCTTTCAGCAGCTGCTACCTTCAAGGACCAACTCAAAGGGCTACTCCCAACCCTTGCTGCAGAAGACACATGGCCTGTCCTGGCAGGTTCACTAGAGATTTCTCCTTCCTCACGAGAAAAGTGGAGATATCTCCCTTTGAAACACCTACTCAAAGGAGGACTACCCACAACCCTTGCTGCAGAAGACGCATAACAGGCCTAGAAGTCTTACACTCAGATGTCTCATTCCACCTGTGGGAACAAGTGGAGGCATCTCTCTCTGCAAAACATCAACTCAAGGGAAGAACTTTGTTAACTCAGATATCTTTTATTTGTCAAAGCCTTTCATACGGGACACTCGGATATCTCTCACTTGTTCAAGCCTTTCATACGGGACACTCGGATATCTTTCACTTGTTCAAGCCTTTCATACGGGACACTCGGATATCTTTCACTTGTTCAAGCCTTTCATACGGGACACTCGGATATCTTTTATTTGTTCAAGCCTTTCATACAGGACATTCGGATATATTTTATTTGTCCAAGCCTTTCATACGGGACACTCGGATATCTTTTACTTGTTCAAGCCTTTCATACGGGACACTCGGATATCTTTTATTTGTTCAAGCCTTTCATACAGGACACTCGGATATCTTTTACTTGTTCAAGCCTTTCATACAGGACACTCGGATATCTTTGTCTACTGACATCAATGCCATCTTTGTCATTCTGTTGCTAATGTTTTTCTTTTGAGAGATATTTCAATGTCAATGTTATATTAAACACAAAATTTTTAACATGAAAAGATATTGAGCAAAAAGCGATTTATGTAATACCAAGAGTAATCAATGAATCATAGATACCATTGAACATCTAAAAAATATAAAGGGAACAGATTAATTAAATGCTTCATTGGCCTTTGTTTTAGCTGTGAATTCTTTATCCCTGCTTTATTCGATCTCAATACATTGTTTGAAGAGTTTTACTTCATTTCATTCTGGCTATTAAAACTTCCTAAAAATTGGGGTCATTTTTGACAACACAGATACTTTAATAATGATAACAATAATAAGATAATAATATTAAAAAAACAAATAATTATAAAATAATGCATAATTTCAGAACTAGAAGTCCTATCAGGATTTAATACCAGCGGCTATAATCTTAACCACATAAGTTACATAGATGACAGTGTGTTGAGTGCCGATTCAGAAGAAAAACTGAAAGAACTCCTCGACAAGGTAGCAAAGGAAAGAAAGAAGAAAGGACTAACCATTAGCTATCTATATCTATAATTCTCAAAATGTGTGTGTGTTTGTGTGTGTGTATGTATGTGACCGTATGTTGTTTATGTGTTTCCACAGTTTTCATCTGATTTCAATGAATTTTTTTTTGTTTGATAGATAATTCTTCAGTGCCGGTTTTGAGTCCAAATTGGCTGGAAAAAATTACAACCTTTAAGGTGAAAAATCGAAAAAAACTGATTTTTTACACTTTGCGCAAAAATCAAAGGCAAAATTTAATGTCTGTAAGAAATTTAATGTCTGTAAGAAACAGTGTCCAATCAATTTAGAGTGTTGAAATCTAATGCAAAAAAAAGTAGAATTATAAAATAATTATATTATAAATAAAAATTATTGTATATTACTATTATGACATTCCATGAAAGAGGTTCCTTCCTTGCAAGATTGAGAATGCAAAAACGGCCTTTTTCAAGGTCACCCCCCCATTCAAATTGTTAACCTCCCGCCATTTGGGGAGATGCCTCAGTTGCATCCAAATGTTGTTACTAATATTGATTTTCGGGTGGGCTGACTTTAAACTTAAACTGCTCCAATTCAACGTCAAAAATTCCCAGTAATGAAACACCTGGTCAGAGACAGGTTATACTGCTAGTATGAAGAGTGCAAAGTCATCAGATAGAAAAACAAAGGTGTGGTCTTCAAATTGGAGGCTTCACGATCATGCAGGTACAGAAATGTAATTATCTTGAGGTAGTGTAGTAACAAATGACTAAAACTGTGACACAGATATCAGCAGACACATGGAAATGAGAAAAGAGGCCTTCCAGAAACTAAGCAAAGTCTGTGTGGCATCTGTCAGTCTTGAGAGATGATGGATCTGCACCAAAAAAGTTATTCTTCTCTCCACAGTGGAAATCCCGTCTCTAGCATGAGTGATTGATGGTGACATCTTCCCATCTGTTGATATCTATGTCCATCACCCTCGTAATTGTATCCCTTCAACTACAGATAATTTTATTGTTTATAATTTTGCTATAAAATGTATTGTTGGTAATTTTTTTAATATAAAAATATATTGTTACCAAAAAAAATGTATTTTTATACTTTCATGGTATTTTGTTTTTGTTTGTGAGGTTCACTATTTGCCCATAGCTAGGACCCTAACAGGTACTACTGCTGCAGTTCAGGATGGACCTGAAACAACAACAATTAAGAGGAGGTTCCACACTTTTCAAAACTTCCAATCACCCAATCAGAGGCCTTGCAGCAGATGTAGCTTATTGTCATACCCAGGACTACATAAAGTGGAAAAAGGTCTTGGAGAATGTGACAGTAGAAAACAATCAAGTTCCCAGTATTATTCTAGATTATTCCAATATCTTTCCAAAATAAATAAAGCTTACCTAGCAGTTCAAATAGTTCTTTGTGTTGTGCATAGTCAAATGTTTTTGCATTTTCTAAAAAAGAAGAAACATACCTGAGATAAGAAATCTGACTTGGTATCTGATGGAGTCGATTGTACGACACGTCCAAATTCTCTAGCATCTCAAGTTGAAAGAACCTGCGAATAATAAATAATTTCTACAATAAAAGTAACAATTTCAGTTTTTTTTCTAGACTGAATTCTAGAATAGTAACTCAGAACTTATGAATTTTAATCTTTAGTGCTGAATAAAGAAGACAAAACAGCATTTGAATTTTAATCATTATAATAGAAAAGCACTTTCAAAATTAACTCAATCGTTTTATTGTTTCAGTTAATGTAAATTCAACTGATAGTCACAATTTCTATTTGTTCTATCTTTGCACATCCAATTATTACAGATCAGGTCAAATAACTGTAATCACCTCAAGTCCATTTTTTTTAAAACGTTTTACTGATGAATTTTTTAAGCAGAATTCAAAATACAATTTGCTTGTCTTTTTGTCTAACAACAAAACATCTGCATTAAGTCAGATTTGAATATGCAAGCCAATATTTTCACAACAAAATTGGTATTAAAAGATGTTGGGAAAAAAATCAAGTTATATTTACATTAGACATAAAGTGAGGGATCAGTTTTCTATTGTTATTCAATAATAAACTCTTTCTAACCTAGAATATATATATATATATATATATATATATATATATATATCAAATCAGATTTCATTATACAAGTCAGTTTTCAATAAAATTAGTATTATCAACTAATGCTGGGTAAATTTCCAGTAATACTTACATTTAGAAAAACAATATGCAATGTAAATTCCAGCTGATAATACTTATATATATATATATATATATATATATATATATATATATATATATATTTTCAAATTCCACTCAAATCACTTACATTCACTTACATGCTAATAACCTTGGGAAAGGTGTGAATCCTCTTCTTCTTCCTCCAAATATGGGGAAATAGCAGGACAGACTGGATTCTATAGCCTTGGATGGCAACTGGTCTAGGAGAAGGACAACTCTGAATTCAAAACCTGTGGAGAGTCGTTTGTGGACCTTGTGGCACGTAATGCACCAGGTCTATGTATTCGGACCTTCAAAAAGTGTGGCTGGTTCTGCACAAAGCCTTCACCACTATAATCAAATCATATGTGCTGGTGTCTGGGCAGTCACTTCCTAGGAACTGACTTGCTTGACCCTCAAACGTTGAATACAACCGGAGAGTACATCATACATTTATATATATATATATATATATATATATATATATATATATATAAATATATATATATATATATATATATGTGTGAACATTAAAGTCAACACTCACAGGCGACAGACTGTTTCATGCTAAACACAATCATCAGGTGGCATGAAACAGTCTGTTGCCACAGAGTGTTGACTTCCATGTTCACTTTTATATTTACATACGTTCTATCTCTGGTATTTAGCACTTTATCCCATAAATGTAGTATACCTTAAACATTTCTGCATATATATATATATATACATAGGTACCTCCTAAGAAATGTGATACCAAAGATTTAAAATTAATTTTAAAATTGATAATCTTTCTTGAAGATTTCAACCTAATACAGCGTGCGATGAGTAAATTGTCGCTATTTTATATTTTTAATTTTATGCATGTGGGTTGTTTGTTTTTTATTTTGTTGACTGCACAGTATAGTAGAGTCAGCTGGGCACCATCTGTGAGAAAAAGAGCACCATGACACAATTCACTCTGTCAGAAATTTAGAAATGGCATTCATGCGAGAAGCTCCAATACAAATATTTCAGAGTGCCTGAGGACAGTGCAGAGGCTTCAAAAAGAGTTGGAAGAGTCTAATGGTGATTACAAAGGTGTTTGGAGTGATCACTAGAGATGGCAATGTTATGTCTCCATTCATCTTCCCACAGGGCCTCAAACTCAGCACGGAAACTTACATCAAGGATTATGGCAGCACTCACTGACTTAAACAAGGAGACCGTACAGAAGAATTGCAGGAGATTTCAAAGTCGTCTGTAGGCCGTGGCTGAAGCCAACAGTGAATTTATTCAATAAAATTACTTAAAGATATTTTTAAAGTATTTCCATATATTTTTGTTTGTTTTGTTTTACAACATATCAACCTCAATGGGTTATTTAATGCCGACGAGATTTTTATTGCTAGTAATATTTTTTTCCTTCAAAAATGTATTGCTGGTAATAATTTTTTTCCTTCAAAAATGTATTGCTGGTATTAAAACCTATTTTTACACTTTCATAGTGTTTTGACCCCAGTTTGAGTGTTAACTATTTATCCATAGCTGGAACCCTAACAGGTGCTACCACCCTGGGTCAGAGTGGACCTGGGAACACCAGCAATTAAGAGGTGGTCCCACGCTCATCAAAACCTCCTGATCAGAGGCCTTGCTGTTGGACGTAGTTTATCGTCTAACCCAGGATGCAATATATTTTTGTGTAATTTTGGTAAATATATCTGTTAAAATGAGATGTCAGTGTTATTTTCATTTTTGGGTAATTTAGACTATAATTTATTCATTGCATTCTGTAGTATAAATTCTACCTATGCCTGACATGTAAAGCTTTTTGAGTAACTCTTGAATGTGGTCTTCATTGGAGAAAGTTTTAACCATCAAGTATCTTGTAGCAATCAAAAATGATGACAATCATCTGGTGCAAGGTCAGCTATTCACGTGGCAGTCAGGATTGAGTAGATTACAGATCCTTCTTTGGATTTTGTCAAGATGTACAGAATCAGTACCAGACCAGAAGAAGCGCCAAAGCAGATATGGCAACGGCATTCAATGAATGGAGGAACAGTAGATTTTTAAAGGTGTAACATGGATTCTGATGTGAAAAATTTTATGGCTTGACACAGAAGCATTTAATTTTAACAGAGAAATTACAAGAATCAGGTTAAATGAACTGAAATGGTATTAGTGAAAATATGAGGTTATTAGATAAGTATGAAATATATTTAGAAGGGACTTTTTGCCAAGAATTCTGGCCTGGGACAAAAGAGACTGCCATTAAGACTAAAAGGAAGTCAACTGATAAAGGTTTTTTGGCTTAGATTGCAACACTGACCCACATTTGCTTTTGGCTAGAGACTGAACTGAATATTTCCAATAAGCAAAATACTTTGCTGTATTTCAAAACAAATTGTTTTAAATTACCTGGAACAGTTTTTTTTTTATCTTTAAAAATCATTGATTAACTATTTCTCGGATATTCAGGCCAGTAAATGTTGTTAATACTCTTTATTATAAACAGAGCATTTACTTAAATATTTGTATCTATAAAAATAATGTATAAACAGAAAATATATTAAAACAATTTTCAGACTTAGTCCATTTCATAATATATAATGTCATTTGTTTAAGATACTCTTCAAGCAAATATGAGCATTTGAGAAAAATCAATGGAAATTTGTTGTTTAAAAACAGTAATGTAACCAGATGCTTCCTTTGTAGCAAAATGGTATAGCACATCAGGCTACATGAAGGTTCCATATAGGATACAGGTTCAATTCCTGACAGAAGACAAATATTTTCTATGAAATTTCTCAGACACTCAGTCCGGTAAATATAGTTAATACTGTTTATTACAAACAATCTTAGTAAGTTACTTTCTCTTATACAACACTTACTAAGAGAGAAAGTAACTTACTTAGATGGAAAACTCTTAGAAGTGCCAATATTGAATTTTACCAAAATATGAATCTGTGCCCCAGATTTTTTAAATGTTCCTTTCCCAACATAAATGAATATAAAAATTTTTAAATAATCAAAAGAAAATGGTTAAATTCAAAAGTTTTCTATTATTTAAAATCTATATAATAAATGTGAATGTCACTGAGTCACACTTTTTCAATTTTACTTCTAGAGGTCGTAGCCCAACATATACCATTTGGGAATCAGGCTGAATCCATGAGCAAATTAAAAATATTCTAGGCTGGATCAGAAGCAGCAATCCTGAAATTTTGAATTCTTGAATTTTCATTACTGAGATTTGCTTTCAGTGAGTTTTTGTGATTGATCTTTTTGTATGATAAAAATTTTTATAACCTGGAAATAAATTTGGGAATAATCAAAATTAATTGTGAAATCCAGCAAAAGTCACCTATGAAATAAAAATAAATGTTTGTATGGAAAGTAAGAACCTACATACCTCAAATTGTCTTTAAATTGAGTGGCGGCAGAAGAATTATGATTGAACTTTTAAAAGGTAAGCTTAAATATTAATGCATTACTTAAATGCAGTGATTAATTTTGAGTTCTTCTGTAATTTATTGTTGCCTATTGCATCTGCTTCTCCCTACCTATTGTGATGAAGGCCCAATCAAGAGCCCTTCGCAGGAACTAGCTTAAATGCTGCCCATTAGGGAAACACATTATAAGAAATTCAACAACTTTTACTCTTTTTTTATTAGACATTAAATTACACCATTTAGCATCTTCCATAATTTACCTTGACTTTCACTTAGCCTGAAGTATATTCACGGGCATTTTTACTTTTTTAAATTCTGAAAAAATACTGTTTTATAAAATCCTTACATTTCCCTTGAGGACAAAATCATTACCTTTGCCATCAAAGGACGAAATATGTCAGCTAAGATAAGATGTTGTTTTCTTTTTATTCATAATCTGTCTTTTCAGATATATTTTTTGTTATATCTGAAATTTTATATATATATATATATATATATATATATATATATATATATATATATATATATTAAAGACTTCTGATAAGATACAGTGATTAAGCCTTTGATTTAATTTTTCTTGTGTTCGTAAAATTTTTTTTTTTTTTCTGGACATAAAATGTGCAAAAACTGTCCAAATTTTCTGCATATCCGAGTGCATTCAGTTATTCTTTTAGCTGTGTTTTGTCTTCCAAACATGGCCAGCACATTGTGGACATGATCATAGTTGATGTTATTGACTGGTGTTTTTTTTGCTATTTAGTGCTTTTTTACATGTGGATGAGACTATTATATTTGCATTGCCTACAAATATGTTGTGGATAGAGTTTGATAGATTTCACCCTTGATAATGACTAAAAGAATAGCAGAAAGTGCATGGATATGCAGAATATTTGGACAGTTTTACAAACTTTATCCCCAGAAAAGAAAATACTTATGCAAACACACGAAATTTTAAATAAAAAACAGTAGCTTGTCCGTCATTTTTAATGAAACTTGTATAAATGAGGGACTGCTACCCAAATATACAATTATATATATGATATGGCATAATGATATATAATTTTATATATCAATAAATACTATTGAGAAAAAAGTATGACAAATTGGAAAAAAGTTTTGTGACGCATTTCCTCTGATTAAATCTTAACAGATGAAATGCGTTGCAAAAACATTTTTCCAATTCATCATATATATATATATATATATAAATAGCAGAATTGATTGTGTAATATATTATTATGCAACTCAAGGGTTGTTCATCATATTGCAAATAAATATATAACAGTACAGTTATTGATATTTATTTTTTAATTTCAAATATATAAAAAAAACACGCGTCATAAGAAAGATATAACCTCACAAATGGTAATTTTCCTGCATATCGTCAGAAACTGCACTTTTCGCCTCCTCCTCTTACACTGATACATCAGAAAAAAAGAAAGATAAAAAAGAAAGAAAGAAAAAAGAAAGAAAGAAAGAAAGAAAGAAAGAAAGAAAAAGGATATTAAAGAATAATCAGGTGAAATTTTTTTTAAATTTGATAAAGAAAGAAAGAATTGAGCAGACTAAAAAAGAAAGAAAGAAAGAAAGAAGTTTAAAAAGCTGGAAGAAAGAAAGAAAGAAGTTTAAAAAGCTGGAAGAAAGAAAGAAAGAAAGAAAAAAGTGTAAAAAGCCGGAAGAAAGAAAGTGTAAAAGAAAGAAAGAAAGAAGTCTGAAAAGCAGAAAGAAAGAAAGAAAGAAGTCTGAAAAGCAGAAAGAAAGAAAGAAAGAAGTCTGAAAAGCAGAAAGAAAGAAAGAAAGAAGTCTGAAAAGCAGAAAGAAAGAAAGAAGTCTGAAAAGCAGAAAGAAAGAAAGAAGTCTGAAAAGCAGAAAGAAAGAAAGAAGTCTGAAAAGCAGAAAGAAAGAAAGAAGTCTGAAAAGCAGAAAGAAAGAAAGAAGTCTGAAAAGCAGAAAGAAAGAAAGAAGTCTGAAAAGCAGAAAGAAAGAAAGAAGTCTGAAAAGCAGAAAGAAAGAAAGAAGTCTGAAAAGCAGAAAGAAAGAAAGAAGTCTGAAAAGCAGAAAGAAAGAAAGAAGTCTGAAAAGCAGAAAGAAAGAAAGAAGTCTGAAAAGCAGAAAGAAAGAAAGAAGTCTGAAAAGCAGAAAGAAAGAAAGAAAGAAGTCTGAAAAGCAGAAAGAAAGAAAGAAGTCTGAAAAGCAGAAAGAAAGAAGTCTGAAAAGCAGAAAGAAAGAAAGAAGTCTGAAAAGCAGAAAGAAAGAAAGAAGTCTGAAAAGCAGAAAGAAATAAAGAAAGAAGTCTGAAAAGCAGAAAGAAAGAAAGAAGTCTGAAAAGCAGGAAGAAAGAAAGAAAGAAGTCTGAAAAGCAGAAAGAAAGAAAGAAGTCTGAAAAGCAGAAAGAAATAAAGAAAGAAGTCTGAAAAGCAGAAAGAAAGAAAGAAAGAAGTCTGAAAAGCAGAAAGAAATAAAGAAAGAAGTCTGAAAAGCAGAAAGAAATAAAGAAAGAAGTCTGAAAAGCAGAAAGAAAGAAGTCTGAAAAGCAGAAAGAAAGAAGTCTGAAAAGCAGAAAGAAAGAAAGAAGTCTGAAAAGCAGAAAGAAATAAAGAAAGAAGTCTGAAAAGCAGAAAGAAAGAAAGAAGTCTGAAAAGCAGAAAGAAAGAAGTCTGAAAAACAGAAAGAAAGAAAGAAGTCTGAAAAGCAGAAAGAAATAAAGAAAGAAGTCTGAAAAGCAGAAATAAAGAAAGAAGTCTGAAAAGCAGAAAGAAAGAAAGAAGTCTGAAAAGCAGAAAGAAAGAAAGAAGTCTGAAAAGCAGAAAGAAAGAAAGAAGTCTGAAAAGCAGAAAGAAATAAAGAAAGAAGTCTGAAAAGCAGAAAGAAAGAAAGAAAGAAGTCTGAAAAGCAGAAAGAAATAAAGAAAGAAGTCTGAAAAGCAGAAAGAAAGAAAGAAAGAAGTCTGAAAAGCAGAAAGAAATAAAGAAAAAAGTCTGAAAAGCAGAAAGAAAGAAAGAAGTCTGAAAAGCAGAAAGAAATAAAGAAAGAAGTCTGAAAAGCAGAAAGAAAGAAAGAAGTCTGAAAAGCAGAAAGAAAGAAGTCTGAAAAACAGAAAGAAAGAAAGAAGTCTGAAAAGCAGAAAGAAATAAAGAAAGAAGTCTGAAAAGCAGAAATAAAGAAAGAAGTCTGAAAAGCAGAAAGAAAGAAAGAAGTCTGAAAAGCAGAAAGAAAGAAAGAAGTCTGAAAAGCAGAAAGAAAGAAAGAAGTCTGAAAAGCAGAAAGAAAGAAAAAAGAAAGAAAGAACTGAAAAAGACAACAACAATCCTAGTTTCTTCTCCCAAGACCAATGTACCAATTCCACTACCAAGTTTTCCAAGAAGCTGGACTCAAGATAAACGTTTCCAAAACAGAAACTATAAACTATATATACAAATGAAAACAATGATGTCACCAACTCTGAATCCATTATAAAAACTCAGGATATGGAATTAGTAAATAAATACAAAACACTTCAAATACCTTTTGGCCTACGGATCAACTACAACAAATTTATTATAGGAGAAAAGGAAACTGAACATAGAAGAGGCTGCATTGAGCATCTCAACATGGTGTAATGGTTAGCAAGCTTGTCTTGCTAGAACCATTACAACTGAGTAGTGAGTTCAATCCTCACTGAGTACCCCATTCTACCTTGTGCCACATCTAAACTATGCTAAGAAAATCACCATAGAATAGGCTGCATTACTAGTAGTTTTGCCCAGCACTGCAAATTACGACAAAGCCAAAATCAAACTGAAAACTTGAAACATATTTTTAAATAGCCTCATCAGATCAAGACCCTCATATGGATATATATATATATATATATATATATATATATATATATATATATTTGTGTATTTAGGCATCAATCCTTCTTTCATGCACATTTCATTGAATACGACAGACAAGGTGCATTTATTTAGTGTTTTATACAATTTCTCATGTGATCTAATAATTTTTTTCTTTTCAGATGATAAATTATATAAAAACTGTCTGAGTGTTCTTTTTATCCGAGCGCTTTCGGCTATACATTTAGCCATTTTCAAGGTTGAAATATTTTAACTGTTAAAATAAGAAATTTGTAACATACTTGTTGACAACACAAATATAACAGCATCGTCTACATGCAAACAAAAGGCTAAAAATAATGGAAGCCTTATTAATAAAATAAAAAAACCAACACTGACTAATATCAACTATAAAAAATGGACACAATATGTTGAATGTGTTCTGAAAATGAAAACATTATATAAACACATACATGCAACAGACTATTTCTTATTTAACAGTTAAAATATTTCAACCTTGAAAATGGTTAAATGTATAGCCGAAAGCATTGGGATAAAAAGCACATACAGACAGTTTGTATTATCATTTGTAAAGAAAAAATTATTAGATCACAGGAGAAATTGTATAAAAAACTAAATCAAACCACCTTATCTGTTGTATTCAATGAAATGTGCATATATATATATATATATATATATATATATATATATATATAGTTACAAATGGCTTGAAGAATGAGGGTGTCTTGGCAAAGAGCATTCCTCTTTGAACCTTGTGGATTGGAGCTAAAGATTTACAAAGAACTATACCAAATGACAGAAATCACATCACTTGAAGACTTTCAACAGCAGCAACGACTGAAATGGATAGCTTATGTAACATGAAGAAAAAATAATGGTAAGGAAGGAATCTCCCCATCAATACTGCAAAGAG
Source organism: Acanthosepion esculentum (assembly GCA_964036315.1). NCBI lineage: Eukaryota > Metazoa > Mollusca > Cephalopoda > Sepiida > Sepiidae > Acanthosepion > Acanthosepion esculentum. The sequence continues at coordinate 36,400,109 of OZ038515.1, read as the reverse complement.
TGATAACAACTACAGGGCTTGAGAAGAGAAAATAATGACATAATCAAGATATTGACATTCCACACTACTTCAAATAAAAGGTTAGGAAGGAAAGCCTCATCAATAGCGAAAAGAACAATAACAGCTATTGGACTTGAGAAAACTATTTTCCTGAAAATTTTTTTAGGAAAGATTTTATATATTTCAGAAGCAGCTGCTTGGTCAATGAATGCCAAATGTTTCCTTATAAAGAAACAGTTAATGTTACCATTATCATTAAGAAAAAGACTATTTATGGTATCTTCAGACAAACTCACTCTAGTGAAGAGAATTAGCTATTTTATTCTGCCATAATTTTTCATTTGTAGAAATTTATGAGAGCCTAGAGTTGAACCATTTCGCTCTTTTAGCAGAGTTAGAGGAAGATACATTTGAAATTCCTCGATTGATATTGATTTACAATGTGAACAAAAAATATCTACGTATCAATAAGTGTTTAATATTACACTTGATGATGAGTAATCATGTGACGGGTTCAGAGGATGGCTACAAACAATCAATAGAGGCCCAACTAATATCTTTGAGAGATTTTTGTAGGGGAAAAATTGAAGATGATGACATTATACATTATCAAGGCTTCCAAGAGCTAAATTTTAACAAACAACCCAAAATACACAATGAAAAACTGTGATTGCAATTCTTAATTTACGAGGCTTGTCTGAAAAGTAACAGGACTGATATCACAAACAACTTATTTCAATTCCAAATAAGAAACTACATGGTATCCCCTTCAGAGTAACCCCCACTTGAGTCTAATACAATTTTCAATCCTTTTCTGCCACACTTCTATGCACTGCTGGAAGGATTCTTCTTGGGGGCCCTTCAGTTTCATTGTTAAAGCCCCCTCTTGATGGCCTGTTTTGTTTTTGTTTTTGTTTTGTTTTGTTTTACAGCATATAAACCTCAATGGGTTATTTAATGCAGACAACTTTTTTCTTCCTAATATTTTGTTTTGTCAAAAATCTATTTCTGGTAATATTTTTTTCCTTAAAAATGTATAGTTGGTAATATTTTTTTTTCAAAAACGTATTGCTGGTAATATTTTTTTTCAAAAATATATTTCCGGTAATAGTATTTTTCTTCAAAAATTAATTTCTGGTAATAATTTTTTACAAAGTGTTTCTGGTATTAAAACCTATTTTTACATTTTCATATTGTTTTGACCCTAGTTTGGGGGTTAACTATTAGCCCATAGCTGGGACCCTAACAGGTTTTACCACCCTGGGTCAGGGTGGAACTGGGAACACCAACAATTAAGAGGTGGTTCCACGCTCTTCAAAACCTCCTGATCAGAGGCCTTGCTGCCGGACGTAGTTTATCATCTTACCCTGGATGCAGATGTAGTTTATCATCATACCCAAGACGGACCTAAAAAATGGATCCCCTTGAGCTTGGGGAAAAGAAAAAAGTCACATGGAGCAAGATCAGGTGAATAGGGGGGTTGTTCCAGTACAGTGATGTATTTCCCAGTCAGGAACTGCCAGATGCTCAGAGAGTTGTGAGCAGGTGCATTGTTGTGGTGAAGCAGACATGATTTGTCCTGACACAACTCTCATCTCTTCTTGCACATTGAGCAAAGCAAACACTGCATGATCTCTTTGTAGACTTGCTGATTGTGGCAAGGTCTTACTGTGGATGATGTGTCTAACATCAAAAAAGAAACCCAATCCTGTTACTTTTCAGACAGGCCTCATATATGATTCAAACTTGTAATAATAAAAGCTAAATTAGTGAAAATTAAATTTGTATTAAAGAAAAGTGTCAAATTCAGGCAAGTACGTAAAATGTTGCAGTTCAGTATCAGTGATGGATATTGAAAAAAATTTTCTCCAAGCTTGCTTACACAGATACATTCTAAGAATTCACGCCTCTGGATTTGCACCAATTATATCACAGATTTTGACACAATTGTGTATAAAGTGGAAAGTATTCCCTGATATCTGAAGAATATGGAAATTTTCTTTAAAAGAACATCTTATGGAAGCAAACGAGTGTAGAGTGTCATGTTGTATGGGGAGCTGAAAAATACCATCTTGTACAGGAGATAGGATAACTACCATTTTGTATCAGGAAATATTTTTATGGGGTATACAAGTAAAATTAATTTTGTATGGGGAAATGCAATTTAAATAAAGATATATTTTTATTACTTCAAACGCTATTTTTAGTGGATACCTGTATTTGAGCAGACACCCCGTTTCATTTTAAATAGTATTTATTTCTTCTACTAGCCTACACATGTGAGAAAACTTATTAAAGAAAATGTGCCCTCCAGAAGAATTCAAATGAGTTTCCACCTTTGCAGGAAAAATCACCCTCTGATCTGGTGTACTTTATCCACTCAGCTACGAAGAGCATGATTCTATGTTCCTTTACAGCACATTCATTTGTTCAGATTTCCCAAGAGGATATATCAGCTCAGTTTAATATCCAAAAGGCAAACAATGTAATTTCTAAAGAATTAATGGATTTAGTGGATACCCATTTTGAGTAGTGTTATGGGATCTTACCTGTGACGATAATGAACTCTTCCTGACACTATAAAGACTGCGCCTCTCAAGAGAGACGATAGAATGGAAGTGTAACGAGTCTAGACAATAGTAGTTCACTCTAAACCAGACTGACAGTCATACTAACACTTTCAACTTCTTGAATTATTATTCTGTTTAATATAACTTTGTTATTCCTACTTTTGTGTTCATATTGTTCTTCCTTGATCCTAACCTTGGACCATAACAGCGGTGCGAGGATATTGGACCATAACAGTGGTGCGAGGATATTGGACCATAACAGCGGTGCGAGGATATTGGACCATAACAGTGGCCACGAGGACTGAAGAAACAAACTCTATGTGGAGAAATCTAAAAGTATACTGAACAACAAGTAGACACCCCGTTTTGTCTTAAACAGGATTTATGTTTTACTGTCCTCAAGAAATCTTGAAAAGGAAGACATGTATGGCTTAATTGTGAATCTCTCTGTAGCTGACCAATTAAATCATGCTGAATCAGACATATGGTTCATCCTGCAAAGAGGGATGCATGTTCGAATCCTGACGTATTCTTTGTTAAGTTTTCTCAAGTGTGCAGATCAGTAGACAAAAAAACACTATAAAACAAAAAAAAAAATGAAGCATGTACTCAATTACAGGCATCCACTAAAATTAACATTTGAAGTAATAAAAATATGCCAGATAAAAAAATCAAATTCATTAATTCTTTAATATATATATATATATATATATATATTGCCCACCATAATGAGACTGACTACAATTTTGACATAAAATGTCCCACTGATCAAAGAAGAAAACATTTCACTATGATGAAAAATGTCTAAAGAGTGCCCTGATTGTAAGGTCATCTACAGTAAAATTGCACCCTGGCTCTTACAACATTTCACGATTCCTTGCAGATCTTCTATTAGTCTGGGATATCTAATAACAAAAGTGATGGAAACAAAAAGAAACTAGATGAAATCAGATAGATTATATTAAAAACAAACTTAAAATTAAAATTTCCCAGCATTCCTCACGCATGTGTAGTCCTGCCAACATAATAAATTGAAGTCCTGAAGGATGAAACAGGTCACGAGTAAACTTTTTCCACTTTGTCATACAATGTCTCCTATATAATGAGGGTGGGTCAAAAAGCAATGCAAGAAAGAAATAAAAAACCCAATCAAAAATATATTGCACAAGATACAGCTATACATCATAGGTTCACTTCCCTACTTCTCAACGTAGTCACCACCTCTTTCAATGGCAGTCTTCCACCTCCAAATGAGGGCATGTATCCCAGCTGAGTTTTACAAAGCTGGTTGCTGATGTAGCCAATTCCTTATAACAGTTTTCACTTCTATTTTAAAAATTTTTCACAAACCCTCAAAACTTTTCATTATCATTTTCTTGTTGACATATCATCAAATTCTCAGATTTTAATGATTAAAAAAATCTATAAGCACAGAAAAGCAGAAATATAATATTAAGCAAAAGTCTCTTTTATATATATATATATATATGAGGGTGGGTTAAAAAGCAATGCAAGAAAGAAATAAGGAACCCAATCAAAAATATATTGTACAAGATACAGCTATACATCATAGGTTCACTTCCCTACTTCCCAACATAGTCACCACCTTTTTCAATGGCAGTCTTTCACCTGAAAATGAGGCCATATATCCCAGCTTCATAAAACTTGGCTTTCTGCTGATGTAGCCAATTCCTTACTTCTTTCCACTTCTTCATCAGCAGCTGACTTGGCACCCTCAGACTTCAATTCTCTTTGGTCCAGTACATTATGGCATTGAGGAAGAAGTGAAAACGGCTGTAAGACATTGGTTACATCAGCAGCAAGCTGAATTTTATGAAAATATGGCATATGAGGGCAGCTTGATTTTGGAACCATGGTGTTGCACTCAATTTGAAAGTTGGGGTTTATACGTTTGTGTTCTGTGTTCTTTTTAAATCTCTGGCTTTTCTTGGGTGTGATGATACATATTTACACATATAGCATGATATATGGATGCCTTAAGTGGATGAAAAACAACTACACACACAATTTATTATAATATAATATAGGGGCGATATAAAAGGCAATGCAATTTTTATTAGACAAGAAATAAGGAAAACAGTTACACATATTGTACATCAAGATACAGCTATACATCATAGGTTCACTTCCCTACTTCTCAACATAGTAACCACCCCTTTCAATGGCAGTCTCCCACTGCCAAATGAGGGCATGTATCTGAGCTTCATAAAACCCAGCTGGTTGCTGATATAGCCAATTCCTTATAACAGTTTTCACTTCTATTTATTAGATTTTTCTCAAACCCTTGGCCACAGTGACTTGTGACTTCATGCTGGCGCAACCATTGATGCTTCCCAAATAGTTCCATCTCTCCAATTTCATTCACAAAGCTTGGGTCAACCGATGGTATGGCTTTCTAAAGGTGCTGCATACTGGTATCATCTCCCCAGGTCAATAACATCAAGAAGTCATCTTGACAAATCAACCATGGTGAGATGCAATATAATTATTATATGATAGACATTAGGTGAATTTGGGTAGTCATTTCTTTCATTTATACAATCTTGGATAAAGACCAATGTAGCTGCTTTGCTAAGGATTTTATTTTGTTTAATTTTTCTGTATTTCAGACCATTTCTCTGACTTCTGGTATGGCTTTTGTAAGCCATTATAAAAGAATTTTGCTTTCTGTGCTGCCTTCATGTGACTTTAATAATAATAATCCAAACAATATATACATTGGTTTCACAACAATTACATTATCACGCCAACTGATGTGTTATTTAACTGTCAGTTTAACATTTCCAATAGGCTTCATAGGGGCTTCTAATCTGAAACCTCCCTCATATTAGAAATAAAATTGCCAACAGGCATCTTGGTAGTTTCTGATGCAAGACCTCATGACCTCTTCTTATGGCACTTTGGTCCTTATCCAAAGAAATCTCATCCCTTCAGCAATTCACACCTTCCTTAGCCTTTTTGAAAAGAAAAAAAACAAAAGATTCTCTGTCTTTGTTTCCAGAAAATCTTAAATATTATTTCAACTGTTTTTATCTTACCTGTTTATGTCCTGTAGATAATTCCATAACTTAGATTTTAAAAACAACAACGGTTCCACTTCGGCTTTTACACTGCTTCTTTCCATCCCCTGTGGGTTTAAATTATCCAGATGGCTTTTTCAACTAGAGTTCCCAAAATAATAATGAAGCCATTTTACTCCCAAGCCAGCCACCACTCCTGACTTGGACATTGGAGGTCCCCATACCTTCATTCTTCGGTTGATGTGCTGACAACGCAGTATTTACTAAGTCCGTTTCAAAGGTCAGTTGTCAACTTTGGCCATATAGTTTTTGTAAAAAAAACTTAATCAAATGTTTCTGTTTTGCCTTTACCCAAGGGAGAAAAAAAACAAATCCTCTGAATTTACTAAAATCTGGTCTCTTCAACCCTCAAGTTGTCACATGTATAGATTATTGAAAATTTTGCTGGTTGAAACTTATGAAATCAGTTTTAGAGGCATTCTGTCTCAGCAGAATCAATAAAATCTGTCAAATCTTTGGCATAGCTAGGAAGCAAAATAAATTCTACTGAAAATAATGTGAAAATCCTCATAGCTAAAGCCTGGGCTGCCTTGAATAAAATGGAAGTAATCTGGAAATATGATCTGCCAGACAACCTCAAATAGAGATTCTTTCAAGCCAATGTTTGGTACCAATGTTTGGATATTATCTTAAACTCTTGAGTCTAAGCGTGATGGAACCTAAACTAAGAGCTATACTTAACATCTCTTGGAGACAAAAACTAACTAAATCACAGCTCTGTGGACACATCTCTGATATTTCTACAATCTTATGTGAATGCAGGATGGACTTTGCAGGGCAATGCAGACACCTAGCCATGGTGCAAGATGGGCTGGTCATCCTCAGGCTGAGGTGGCTAAACATTAATTCTAAGCAGAAAAACGTTAATCCCAAAATGAAATATATACAGGAAGATAAAAAGAGAGAATGGAAACATTTTCCTCAATGAGAATGGGACCATCTGGATTTCTTCTCTCCTAAGTTTTATCTTTTTTATCTATCAAGAGACAGGCATACGAACAAAAACAGATTCAGAGAAATGGCTTTATCTCTTTCTTGAGAAATTTGGGAAAAACATATATATTCAATAGTGAAAATGAATTTAGAGATGAAAACAGACAATGAACCCTTTTTCTTAGGGTTGAAGTTATGAAGTTCAATCATGTTGTGCCAAGTAGGTGATCTGGTTTGTGTTTCTTCTGATTGGCGCTCGGCCACAGATGGAAAACAGTTTTGTCTCTTGTTTGAGAACTTAGATAAGCAAATATATTTCCATTGACAAAGGAGATTGGGAAATAATTTTTATCTATTGCTTGGAAGGTTAAAATGAGAAGATGATCTGGTTTGTGTTTTTGTTTTTTTCGCTGAACAGATGGGTCCCAGAAAGGAGTCAGAGAACTGAAATTAATGAGGAGAATAAACCACACCCTCTCTCCTATGGACTTTGAAAATTAGATTTGTCACAAAGACAGTTATGCCAGTCTAAGAAGAGGGCAGTTAGAATACTGAGAAGGAAGGAGGAATGGCAGAATTTGGCTCCACCTGTGTGGAGTAGCAGTGCGAGATGTGAAGTAAAGCAGGTTGGACATAAAGTAGAAGCAATCACTGTAACTACTCCCAAAGAAAGTGGAGGATTCTCCAAATTTGGAAAATTGATTAAGAAAGCAAAAATAGGGAACAAAGAAAGCCCTTATTAGAATTAATACCTGTCTACATTTCTGAGATGAGGTATTGTAATTATTCACATTATTTACATTTGTCAGACTGTTGTTCTCATCTTTCTTACTATATTCATGGCTTTTTGGTAGTTATACACTCTGGCCTTCTTCAAGAGATTGGAATTTTGAACTGAACCCTTTATTTTATCCACCAGGGTAGATTGTTCCAGTTCCACATGCCATGCCTCTTCTAGATGTCTCAGATACCTCCCTTTCTCAACTCTCAAAGTTTTATTGAACTCACAACTCTTTGGGTCTAGTCACTAGATCATCCAACCAATGATTTTATCCACTGGGCCATGTGTCCTCGAGGACATCAGTGTACGAATTTTTGGGACTTATAAACTTAATGTCTCAGTAACCATTTTTTGCCAGAACCCATATAGCAATTTTTGTTGTTATTCATTGCTTTTCTCTAGCACTCTGTATTACTGGTTCAAAGCTGCTGTCATGTACCCAGGGTAGTTGTTACATTTCAGGGCATTGTTTATACTGACCACTTCTGGTTGCTATATCTCTGGGTTGCCACTTATGACTTTTGCTTGATGTTGTAAGCAGCGGATGATCCCTTTCTTTACACTGTATGGGTAGTGGGAGTTGAAGTTGAGATATTGTCCAGTGAATGTTACCTTGCAGTATACAGAGGTCTTGAACCCATGCTCTGTTCGAGATATTAGTACATCCAGGAATGTGAGTTTGTTGTCCTTTCTCCATTATGAACTGTATCGAGGATCTTATTGAGTTCACATGGTCCAGTAGTATCTGGACCTCTTCTTGGTGTGGCTGGAGTATGAAAGTGTTATCTACATATCTCAACCCTAGAACTGGATTTAGTGATGTGGGTTCTAATGCCATTTCCTTAAAGTATTCCATGTATATGTTTGCCACTGCCAGTGATAATGGCAAGCACATTGCTAAGCCTTCATCCTGTCGATATATGTCAACATATGTCTGATCCCATTCGAAATTGTGTTGTTTGTGTACAGAAAGTCAGCATCTTCATCAGGTTATCTATTGGTATACTGGTCTGTTCTCTTGGGGATGAGTCTGAGGCCAGTCAGTCCCTGACTACCAATAGTGCCTCTTCTGTGGGTACTTCAGTGAACAAACTCACCATGTCCAGGCTCACCATCTGGTTGGATTGGATGGGAGTATCTTTGATCATTTGGATGAAGTGGGCAGAGTTTTGGACATATGAAGGTGACTTTCCTATTAATGGATCAATTATATCTACAAGGAAGTGACTCAGAGGCTGACATGCAGAGCCTTGGAGTTTTTATTGCTGTATCTTTCTTTACTGTAGCTACCATTTCTAATGATTTCTTCCAGTTTTTCTGTATATTCTGACTTGTCCATCACTACAATTGCATTGCCTTTCTCAGCTGGTAGTATGTTTTCATTACTCTGTAGGGTTCTGATTGCCAGCCTCTCCAGTTACATTCTGTTTGATATGGGAATCTTAGCTTTCTCCAGTATCTGTCTCACTTTCCATCTTAGCACATCTGCCCAAGCCTGAGGGATGTTCAAGGTTATTTCCTCGATTCAGGCAATGATGTTAAAGTATGGTATCCATTGTGGTGAATTTGAGATCCTAGTTTAGTACTGACTCGTCAAAGGCACTCTGGATGGTGTTGACTGATGTTGATTACTGCATTCACTAGGGGGTGATAGACTTTGGGCATCACCTTCAATCTGTTTCATTTTTGTACTTGGTTGCATTGGATTTATGTCTGAATGATTTATCCAGGTCATGTTGGCTCCTCTTTCAGTCTTTTTCATTGGTAATTCTGTTGAAGAAGGCCTCAAGCCTCTGGGGGATATAAGATTGCAGTTTTTGTTTTATCCAATGATTGTACTAGATTCTTTCTCAGACAAGGACGTGTCCTGCTTTTTCTGTGACCCAAAAGAAATTGGTGGGATTAGAATTAATGTAAAAATGAAAGAATCAATGAATCACAAGCACCCTTCAGCCCTACATCAGTTTTGGGCCGAAGTATATATAAGCAGATGACTTTGGGGAGCTCATAAACTTTGGGCTGAGATTCCACATTGAGTTCCTCTGAAATCCACACCAGCTGGCAACCAGAATTCCTGATTCTAAGAATCTGAACTCAGCCTTCCAGAAGATGAGACAAGACCCAGTGTCACTAGAGAGATTGATGTGGGAATGGTTTATGTCTGTTGTACCACCAGCTATATAAACCACTTGAAGATTAACCCCATGAATTTCGCATTTCATTTTCTGTTGTGAAGATATGTTTTCCTTACTATAGCACCAACCATGGCTTGACAAGCACTGCAAGACTACAACCTTTGATCTTTCCCTGCTCTGAGATCAAGAACACAACACGTGCAGAGACAGTGTGGATCGAAGTGGCCAGTGACAATAACCAGCTCGGACCACCGTCAGCATTGATGAGCACAGCGTTGGCTCATGGTTAAAGCATTGTCCTAAGACCATGAGGACCGAACCACCAAGTGTAGTTACGCCACCAGGTGTTGACAGCAGCGAAAGGTGTCACAATCCAGCAACCACCTATATTGATTAACAATGTTATCATACAGAATGACATCCTAATGACCTTCCCACCTTGATGCAGGACTGTGATGGTTGACGTGATAGACTCATGAATGTCCGAAATAGCTGAACCAAAATAAATAATAATTAAAAACCTTCATTCTTTTCCATATTAGTACATACACATTTACATGGATTATTTTTATAGAGATGTTCTTTTTTATACTCATGATGGGATCCAAATTCTGTAAATATAAAAGAAGAAAAAATAAAAGATCTTTCCTTTGTCCCCTAAAATTCCCTCTGGAGTGAGGGGATTTCCCCCCGATTGAGAAACTCCACTTTAATCAATAACAGAGAGCACAGATACTACACACTGATTCTGAGAAGTGGCAATGAGCAACACTTTAATCTTACGTCATATGCACAGATACTACACAGTGATCTGTTAATTAAAGCCCCCCACCCCCCGGTGGTGGAATGTGACACAAGGTCATTTTAATGTTGGGTGCATATATGTCTGTACATATGGACCAAGAACAAAAGTACACTTCTTACTAATTAACCCGTAGCTGGGGAGAAGAGGTGGATTCATACCTTTTTCAAGGGGATTTTTACATAAGTGAATATAATGAACCCAATGGGAATTGGAACTCAGCTCTCCAATTAAGCCCTAAAGAGCAAAGCTCTACATTTCAAAATAAATCAGATATGAAAGGTCATAGAGTGAGTGCCCAAAACCTAAAAAAACAACAAAGATGTATTTATTCATCCAAACTCACCCAAAATTTTTCCATCTTTCAAGTATTTCCAGAAGAGCCTCACCTATATAGAGGTAACTTCAAACCATCTCAAGTCATCTTATTTAAATACCAGAGCCATTCAATTTATAAAGCTTCCATATTGACCACTTCGTCGTGTTTTAATTTCCTATACCTATTTCTACTGCTCTTCAATATTTTTTGAGTATCGAGGCAACAAGAAATCTGCCAAGGTTATCAGCAAGGGTGCAGGACGACTCAACACTGGCCAACTCATCTATGTGACAAATAAACTGCAGGATAACGCACCACCAGCCTAGTCAGCACGATGAAAACTCAATGAAAACTATGGAATTTTTTCAATGAATTTTTAAAAATAAATATAAGTAATTTATTAAAGATCATTTCCAAGATGTAACTTTTTAAGACTGAATAAAAGTAATTTATTAAGGATCATTTTTAAAAAATAAATTATTAAAACCAAATGAAAATAATTTATTAAGAATCATTTTTTGTTGTAACCTAGGGAAGGTTACTGAATAGAATAATCAAACAAAGGTTGGTAATGAACGATAATACTTAGGACAAGAACAACACATATAAGATTCGCCATCATCGTGTAGAAGAAGTAGTCAAATGCTAGAAGTGAGTCAAGTGAATTCCACAATGAATCTCCAACTGCAGACCAACATACAATATTTACTACTGTATGTGACTGGGGACATAGCCATTATCATCCGTAGGTATGCTACAACATTTTTAAAACATAACTTTTTAAAAACAAATAAAATCTGCCACTGACAAATTGTGAGAATGCTTGTTTACTTCCTTGATAACTGCTCCAACCTTTGTATAAATCATTGCATCACTTCAGAGAGCCTTGGACACAACAGCAAAATGTTGCTGTCTCTTTTAGTAAACTTATCAGGTACAAATAAATGACTTTCATGTGCAAATGTTTCTTTTACTGAAAATTTTGATTTTCAGTGTGATGAAAAATTAAAAAATTAAACACCAGCAAAGCTATGAATTTGATGCCAACATTGAGTTGTCCTTGGGTCGAGTAGGCTGGTGGTGAGGTGTCCTTGGGTCAAGTAGGCTGGTGGTGAGGGGTCCTTGGGTCGAGTAGGCTGGTGGTGAGGTGTCCTTGGGTCGAGTAGGCTGGTGGTGAGGTGTCCTTGGGTCGAGTAGGCTGGTGGTGAGGTGTCACAGAGATGAGTTGGCAGGTGGTGAGTTGACAGTGATGTCTCCATCCAACCAGCAAACCACAAAATTGTACGATTTGCAAGTTGCATTCACCATGCTCGACCAATTGTAGAGCTCAAACTATCATTGACAATACCAGATAAATTTTCTTATATGTGCCGTGTCCCTTCAGGACATGGGTGACCATGGTTCTTCACAACTTTCTCTATTTTGTAGCGCTTAGTAAGGATTGTCTTCTTACTATCTCTCCTAAACCCTGTTCTGCCAATCATTTACACAAGCTCACCAGGTAAGTTATTCCCTTCTTTCTTTTGTCCCTCTTGACTTCAATATGACATGTGAGTATCAAATTTTCCAAGCCCTCTTTCCTCATTACGTTACCAAGAAATTTCAATTTTATTTTTCTGATGTTAAGTTTAAGTATTCTTTTTGTTTTCATTTTCTCTAAAACTTCTTCGTTGCTCATATGTACAGTCCATGGTATTCTCAGTATCCTTCTGTAGAACCAAATTTCTGTTACCTCTAGCTGCTTCATCTGTGACATGGTCCAGCATTAACTTTCATGTAGGAGGACTGATATTACATGACTGTTCAGTACTCTTTGCTGTCTTTCTAAGAAAATTTTCCTTTTTCTACTTTACTTATCTTTTGGAAGGCACCTTTCGTTATTCCATAGTATGTTATTTATACATTTGAAAATGGCTTGTTATGCTTGGCTATGTTATTAGTAAGCATGAAAATGACCTTACTTGCAGCGTTCTGTATAGAAGGCTGCAAAACAAAAATTGTTCTTGCTACAATATTTTTGCTACCTAGACAACTTTTCTTGCCAGAATCACATTTATAATTTGATCATTCGTCCATGCATTGAATATTGCAGCCATGTCATTTGCTATGTATTTAGAGTTCCTTGATAAAATCCAAAGAAGAATTTGCAATGTTATCGGTCCTGACATGATATATCAGTTTCATTCATTTTTCCACTATATCTTCTTTGTGCATTTATGATAAATATTTTCATGGTAATTCTTCTGATGAAGTACCTGTTTAGTACCTAGATTTTACAAAAAAATTATCTACAATCTGTTGTAGGACAAGGAGTGGCTTGTTAATTTTAATACTTCAAAAACAAAACTGCTCTTTTTTAATCATCTGAGAGAACCCTTTTACCTTCCATCAGAAAGGCTGATGCTAACCTCCATGGGAGTGACTCAGTGCACTTTCTCAAACTAACAATTTCAGCTGACATAAATTGAAAATAGTATATTGAATCATTTGCTAAGTCTGCACCTAAGAAAGTTGCTTCACTATGTCATGCGAGACAATTCTTCTCACCAGAATCTATCTTATATATTTATAATTCTTCTATTTGTCATTGCTTTGAATATTGCTGCCACATCTGGTCCAGCTCTCCAGCTATACATTTAGAGATTCAAATAGGAATCTGCAATGTTATTGGGCCTGATTTGGCCTCTCTGCTTCAGTCCCTTTCCCACTGCCATAACATAGATTCCCTGTGCCTTTTCTGTAAATACTTTCATGGTAATTGTTCTGATGAACATTCTGCTATGATATCTAGACTTTATGAAGTTAAGTGCAGTACTAGATTGGTAGCAAGGTCTCGTCATTTTACAGTCGAAATAGCAAGGTGTAATTGTAAGTTCTATAACAGTTTCTCCTATCGCACGTCCCACTTGTGGAATTCTCTTCCGGCTTCTTGCTTTCCAGTCAACTTTGACCTTCAAAAATGTGAATGCTTTATCTTATGCATTCTTAATTCCTGTTTTTTTATTATACTCACTACTTAATTTGACTCTTTCTCAAATTCTTTCACACTCAGTAACCCCTTGCATCATATTGGCTTCATTGCCTTGCTTGGGGTGAAATGAATAAAAAAATATAAATGTTCAAGAGAATTGTTATTTATTTATTTTAATGTGAGGAAAGGAGATATGTTGTATGATACTGGACAAACATTTGCCATAGGTAATTCTGATGTTAGTACACTTTCAATACATTTTTGAATTAATAAAATATTTTCCTTTTAAAATTAAAATATTTCAAAAAATGAGTAAAAAGGGTCTCGACTACACTGAGTGAACCTCAAAGACCATTCGTCATAATTAAATGCTGAAACTGTCGATCAATTTACAAAGCTTTCATATTGACTGATTTGTCTCAGATTGAATGTTTTCTTATCCTTACTGGTTCCTCACTTCTGATATTTCTTTCGGAGTATCCAGGCAACAAGAAATTTGCTGATCAGCAAAGCACAAAATTGTATGATTTGCATGTGGCATTCACCGCCTGACTAATTGTAGGGCTCAAACTATCATCAGCAACTCCAGACAAGCCTGGCAGAACGAAAACAGTCAAAGGTGTGATTGTAATGTTGGCTTAAACTGACATGATGCTCAGATTGGCCAATAAATTATAGCACTCTTGGGATGGAGAGTTCCAAGATACAAATCACTCGGTTGCAGATCACCGTTTTGCCAATAGGACTGTCCAATGCTTGATTTAACATCTTCAAGTGACTCATCACAAACTCTCTTTGTCGAAAAGATTAGTTGGTAAAGCAAATGGATTCTCTTGTTCTTTTGCCATACACTTTATCTCTTTAGCATTTCAATAACATGTCTGGCATGAAGGAGAGCATTTAGAAACATTGTAAAAATTTACAAACATTTTTTTTAAAGACTAATGATGAGGTAAACACAAGAGTGTAGGATGAAAATTAGTTGTGTACTAGTGTGTGACCAATGTAATTATTTATGAGTTTGGTTTCATCAGGAAACTCTAGATACATACACGCAAGACACACATCCAGTTAAAAAGTACAAATAAAATCATCCTTGATAATGGCTAAAAGTATAACCGGAAAAAGTTGGAATTACAGAACATTTGGATAGTTTCAACACACTGTGTGTCCAGAAAAGAAAACACTTGTTCGAACACAAGAAAAATTAAAGAAAAAGCTTAATTGCAGTATCTTCACTTTTGTCTTTAATGAAACATGTATAAATAAGGATTGTGGCCTAAATACACAATATATACAAACACACACACACACATTATATATATATATATATATATACACACATATATACATGTGTACACACATATACATATATACAAAAATATATGCACATATATGTATATATATATATATATATATATATATATATATACACACACACATATACATGTGTACACACATATACATATATACAAAAATATATGCACATATATGTATATATATATATATATATATATATATATACACACACACATATACATGTGTACACACATATACATATATACAAAAATATATATATATATATATATATATATATATATATATATATATATATATACATGCACGCACACACATATATACATGCACGCACACATATAGATACACAAACACATTTATATATACAGACATACAAATATATATATACACACACACACACATATATATACAGACACACAAATATATATACACACACACACACATACAAATATATATATATATACACACACACATACATATATATATATATATATATATATATATATATATATATATATATATATAGATAGATAGATAGATAGATAGATAGATAGATAGATAGATAGATATACCTCGGGTTACATCGTTTTGAGTAAAGTTGTTCTCGATTATACATCATTTCTCAAAAAAAATATGGAAAAATAAAAATCAAGTCATTTTATCCAACTTTACGTCTGTCTGTCTGTCATAAATACTGAAGTCGTAATATCACTAGAAAAGCATTAAAAGCACATGAAATCATGTTACTGTACAATAAATAAGAATAAAAGTCTATAAAATCATATTAGAATACGTACATTTACAGTAAATGTTAATATAATCATCATAAATCCAAAAGAAAGAATTATGAAAACATCTGGGACTTTGTGACGTTGTCTTATTTAGTGGTCTTTAAGAGCTCAATATTGGCATTTTCGACAGTAGGTGGATTGATTGGCTGAATCATCAGCGTGCTGCTATTAGTCAAGAAATCATTCAAGTGAAAGCATTGTCTTTGTTTGAGGACCTGAACAAAAAAATACCCAGATGAGAAAGATGTAGTTTAAACCAAGTCAAGGCTGGTTTAGGAGATTTAAAGAACAAAGAAATTATCACTATTAAGAGCAAGGTGAAAGTGCATCAGTTGACAAACAAGCAGCAGCCAATTTTCCTAAAGCATTGGCGAAGATCATCGAGGAAACTGATGTTTTACTTAACTGTATCCAATAACAATGCATATCACATTCCCATATTAGTATTGTAATATAAAATACAAACATAGTGAATATGCATCTTTTCCATGGTTTATGTTTATAAGATGTTTAGCTATTTCTCGTTTGATTGTTTATGGCTGTACACATTTACACAACAAGTATAGCGTTACTAATGATACTTTTATCATTCTCTTTTTAACTTATTTAACTAGAAGATGGGATAAAGTGATAGAGGAAAAGAGGTTAGTTAGTCTATTGTAATTTGATCTCTATAAAAAGAAACTTGCATGCGATACATGATAAAATCATTTTTTAAGAGTAAAAATTTGGGGGTTACATGATATGCGAGATCACATGTTGCACAAGTATATATGGGACTTGTTACATTTGAGATGAGAATTGAGCTTTTGACCCAGGAGGTGTTCAAGTCAAAGAGCCTATTTGCATTTTATTGGTTGTTTTCGCTTAGCAGCATATCAACACCTCTATGGGTTATTTAAAGCTGACACTTTATAATTACTTCAAGAGAATGATATTATTTCACGATTAAATTATAATCACGTTGCATTTTTATTTTTTACCAAATAATCTTACAAAATCAAACAAGGCATGAAAACATGTTTCTCCTAACAAGAAATGAGATTAATCATAGTAAATTGTTTGCCTTTTTTTCTTTTGATAATGTCTGCCACGTTTTCATTTTTACTATAAAAATATATTGTTGGTAATTCTCCTATAAAATGTATTGTTGGCCTTTTTGCTTTAAAAATGTATTGTTGGTAATGTTTTACACTATTTATATTGTTCGGGCTGCTGTCCTTATCTTTATTACCATATTCACAAAATTTCAGCCGTTGTAAATTCCGGCCATTTTCAGGTGATATAAGTTGAAATTTTGAGCTGAACACTCAACTCTCCATAAAAAATGTCTGGTTGATAATTTTTTTTAGAAATATGTATTGCTGGTATTTTTACTATAAAAATGAATTTTTATACTTTCCTCAAGTTTTTTATGTGGCCATTCACTGTTTGCCCATAACTGGGACTCTAACAGGTGCTACTACCCTGGGTCAGGGTTGACCTGAGAAAAACAGCAATTAAAAGGTGATTCCATGCTCCTTTAAACCTTCAATCTCACAATCTGTATCCTCTTTGCGGGTATGACCAATCATCAGAATTAGGGTAGCTTTAGGGTCTGCTCGGTGACAATGAAATATTAGTAGCTTTGTTTTGGAGGTACTGAATGATACAAGTCAGTCTTTCCACCATTGAACTGTGGGAGTTAGATTAGAGAAGATATGCTTTTACATTTACATAAGTAGTAAAGTAATCATTCTAAGTAATGCAGTTAATTAAAATAAGTGTTGGTAATTTGTTGAATTTAATAATTAGTGTTGTGGTAGGATCCACCTAATTTGCATAGTGGAGTACCGACCATATAAATATGGTTGGTACTGGGAAGAGAGGGGAACGAATCAAGAGATTCAACCAGAGACTCTGCCCGACTGCGACTCAGTCAACACATTCTCCAGGAACGGTCTTCCCAGGAATATACAAAAGACTATATGTAAATATTGTGTACACTTTCTTGTTTCAATACATTTTGTTCTAAGTACATTTTGTGTTGCATTATTATTCCATGCATTAGTCAAGTTTCAACAATTAGTAAGTTTCAAACCTACTTTGATTTAATTGACTCCTAGTAAGCTCAGATGCTTACTTACCCATTAGTGCAGATTACTCATTTTTTTTAGTGTTGTAGCATACCTTCGGACGATAATGTGTATGTCCCCATTCACATAAAAACAGTACTGTATGTTTGTCTGCAGTTGAAGATTCATTGTGGAATTCACTTGAGTTCCTTCTAGCATTTGACTATTTCTTCTACACAAATCTGGTGAATCTTATATGTGTTGTTCTTATCCTAAGTATTATCATTCATTACCAACCTTTCTATTCAGTTACCTTCACTAGGTTACGACATTTAGAGAGGAGGATTTTTTGTTTTTTAATCGATTTCACCTCAAGCAAGACAGTAAAGCCACTAAGACTAAGGGGTTACTGGGTGTAGAAGAATTAGAAAACAGAAATATTAGTAAGGAGCAAGAACAAAAGAAAAGTAATCAGGAGGACAGTCGATAGATTTTTGAAGTTCAAATTTGGCTGGAGAAATGGAGCCGGAAGAGAGTTATACAAGAGAAAAGCATGAGAAAAGAAACTGTCAGCATAGGACTTCAGGTTGCATCTAAGCAACTCGACTCATAAAGACTAGGTACCATACCAAAGAGGTCATATGAACAATTACCATGTAAATATTTATAGAAAAGACACAGGGAGGCAACTATATGACAATGGGAAAGTGACTGAAGATTAGACAAATTAAAAATCTGCCAAACCTAAGATTGCCATTAGCCACAAAATAGCTTAGGAAATAAAGAGCTAAAATTTTAAAGAAACTTTATTTAGTAATGGAATAATTTTCTTATCATTATTATTATTGAATATATGATAAAGCCTACAGGAAGAGAAAGTTCTGGCTTTCAGTAAGCTAGTAAATTAGATTTGAAAAGGGTATGCAGCTTTCAATTTTTAGCTATTTCTTCAAAATCTACTGGGTCTGTCCTTTAGAACTTCATCAGACTAAGTTTATGTTTACATTGATGCAACTACACATGTGCACAAATGAGAGATGCTGAGAATTTTAAATTTTAAAATTTTTTTTTTTAATACGTTATGGTTGTGTAATCTTGCCAATTTCATTTGGATTCTTCTCTTTCTCTTTTTCCATCATTTTCCTTGTTAAATATCTCACATTGTGGTAATAGAAGAACGACCAAGAATGGTGAAATATAATAACCTGGACCCAAATTTACTGTGGATGATCCAGCAATTAAAGCACTTTCCAAAAACATTTTCGTCTTAGTAAATTGTTTTCTCTTTTAATCAACATATCATTTTTAAATCAAAATTGAAGTCAGTCTCATTATGGTGAGCAACTAATGTGTTTAATGTGTTGTTTTGTAAAAGATCCCTTTTGTGTTCATATAATCTTTTATTTAGATTTCTTGAAGTTTCTTCTATGTATTTCTTGTGGCAATGATACCAGGAGTAATAAATGAATCCTTGGACATCTAAAAATCTAAAGGGAGTGAATTAATTAAATGGTTAATTGGCGTCTAATTTAGTTGTGAATTCTTTATCTCCACTTTATTGAATTTCAAGACTTTTGTTTCATAGCACTGTTAAAATTTGCTAATAATTGGCAGTCATTTTTGATGGCATGAATACACGAGTAATGTGATTATTATCAAAGAGAAAGGTTTTATAACCTTAATCCTGGCAACATTTTATAGAAAGCTTAGAATTGTACAGGCATAAATGAAGCTTAAATAAAAGTGAAACATGTTAAATTTATAACTGTTTCGTATTTGTTTCTTATTCTATCATTAAGATAAATTTATTGGCTGATTTATTTATTATTGTTGATATTTCTCAAGAAAAGCAATGTTTCTACAAAGACTTATAATTTTCTGTAAACTTTTTTATATTTTTATACTTGTATACAATTTTTAAATAGAACTTGAAGACATTGTTGAAATATTGTTGAACACTGTCAAACACTGTTTTTTTTTTTCTTTTTTAAATTGCTTTCTTCTCTAAGTGTTGAAAAATATTGGAAGAGTTACGTCAATCATTTTGTCTATTATTACTGTTTTATTTCTTTTGATTTCCGGTGTATACTCATTTCTTTCCGGATCCCAACCAGAGACCTAAGGTCAGAAATGGCATCATGACATTTTCCACTAAGAAATATACAGGGATATATTTTCCATTTTAAAAATTAGTCCATTAGGAGTGGACAAATTTTGACAGTTCCAGAAGATGAAGATATTATTAATGATCTATCTTCATTATTCTCCTAATATTTTATTCAATTTATATTACGCATGTCATTCATAATTACCATTTCAACTATAACCCTTTACATTGATGCCAGTTACTCAATCATCCCTTGCCAGCATTAATAGAGGTCAAAATCATTTATACCGTCTTGTAGAGGATGACATATTTTCTAATCTGTAACTTGTTTCCCCATGGAGACAACATTACAACCCGATCTTTACACTGTCACAATTTCCATGGGAAATGTTAAGATGTGCACCTTTCTTTAATTCTACCAATTTGACCATTACCATATATACTCACTGATAGGTCGCCCCACTGGATAGGCCACACCTCTACTTTATGGCTTAATAATTGATGATCTACTGTTGACTCACAGATAGGCTGCACTATAATCTGGGGAGCCCTTTTTAAATGTAAGAATTATCAGATATCTACTTTTATTTCTACCTTTATTTCAAAACTTACAATTATTAATACACTTTTTCAGATTGATTTTCAGATCGATTCCAGATCGAAGTACTAAATTATACAGAAGAATATAGGTTCTTCTGCATAATTTAGTACTTTTAATTTAAAACCTGCTTCGTAACGCATTCTTTTACTCATGATTAGGGTTTGTAACAATCAAATTATAAACTATAAATTTGGCTACCAACTATATCACTGTACAATGCAAAATAGTGCAAACGCTTTGGGTACTAAATTCATGCACTTTATTATTTGTAAATAACACTTATGAACGTTTTTTAATGTTATATGAAACAACCATTAAAGAAAATTATCTCATAAAGAATATATTTCTTTTCTTTAAATCATATTTTCCAATGTATTTTTGATAAAATATATTTTGCAGAATGAATCACGGGACTATTTTTTTCTTTGTCAATAAACATCTACGCGTGGTTCCTTAACTTATGTATGCATGTTCAGGGTTTCTCTATCGGTCTAAGGCGAGGACCCCCCACCGAATGGTGACTGATGGATCAATGAATATTTTATAATTTTATTTATTTATTGTGATGGATATGTGAATCTATCAACATGAGGTAAGTTTAAAGCAGTGAGTCTGTATATATGATAGATAAATTGTTTCTATACAGAGAAAAACCACAGCTTTAGTGTTTTATGGATATCATTTCCGATTTCTCAGAAATCAGGATGACAAGATAGTGTTTTACATTTATGTCAAGCAGGTAGGTCGCACCCATAATATTTTGAAATTTTTGGTAAAAAAAGTGTGACCTATCCGTGGGTATATATGGTACACTATGTTATATCAGAGTCAAATCATCCACATTTCCTCAATATTCCAAATGTAATAAGCAAGTTCCATGCAACTGTTGTGTTCCCAAGAACTGCCACTTTGTAGAACAGACTCCTGCAATGATGTTTTCCTAATCACATCAATTGTCAACTCTTAGAATCAAGGGTCAGTTGTTATCTATCCTCCTTATCCTCATAATCACCACTTCTGACCACCTTCTCTTGCATTTATATCATACACCTCATTCATAATTACCATTTCAACTGTAACCCTCTACTTTGAGTGGCTATCGAGCCTTGTATTGGGTGAAATTTTTTTTTTTTAAAAAAGTCCTACAGCCAGTCATCTTGATGTTCTTTTATTCCAGATCAAATATGACAAAGTAGAAAACAAAGACGAAAAGAAGCTGCTCTTTTAATTTGGCATTGAGATTTCCAGAAACAACAGGCATTAAAAATCTATGGCAGATGATAAGCACGCAAGGTATAATGAAATGATTACTGGAATGGTGACCTTGAGGTGTATTTGTGAATTAGTTAAATTGTTAATGCAGTGCCCATTTGGAGGTTATCTGGGTCGGCAAATTGATACTTTGCCTTTTGTATTTTTATTTTCTTTGAATCCTGAGAAAAAAGCAAAAACTGATAATCTAAAGAATTATGGATGAATTTGATTGATGAAAAAGCCTCATATTTTGATGCTGATTGTAAACACCCCATCCCAACCTTGGCCACTAATGTTTGACCGATCAGAAGAATTGAGCTGATTGATTTTGTTCACTGATAAAAAGCATGAGCACAATTCAACCTGAAGAGGAACGAGCTCCATTGGATTGTCTTGCTCTAGATACAACCCCTTTCCTACAGACAAAATGTAGAATGCCACTCGCTACTCTATAGTTATTTCCATGGAAAATATTAAAACAAGTTACTTTCCTTAGTACCCGCAACTCTAATACTGCCAGCTAGAACCTGCTACGCTACATACATTGAGGTTAACTGTACTCATTCACTTCGTATTCCATTTGTAAGGAGTAAGTTCCATATGGATAGCTTCTTCCTTAGAACTGCTGCTGGAGTAATGGATAGTGTCTCATATTGAGAAAGCGGAGAGTCGAATTCGAATTCCAATCAAATCCTTTACATTCACTTACATGGTAATAACTTTGAGAAAGGTATGAATGCTCTTCTTCTCCCCCCAGCTATGGGTAAATAGCAGGACAGACCTTGTTCTATAGACTTAGATGTCAACTGGTCTACCGCAGAAAGAAATAGCAACCTACTGCGGGAAAAAATTCTGCCTCTTCAGTCATGTATCAAAAGATACTTGATTACCTGAGCGTGTATCACACATGGCACATAACTGATAGCAAGAACAGCATCCTAGGAGGATGCTTTCCCAACAACTACAATCTTAACCTATTCAAGTCTAGGGTTAACTGTTATCTTTCTCACATATCTGCCAAAAATGGTGTCTCTTACACTTACTGCTCACACAACAACCACCTTCAGTAAGCCTCTCCCTTGAGTGGCCCTTGGGACTTGTATAAAGTGAACATTATATATGGATTTTGGAGTTACTCAATCCTCACTTTCCAGCCCTGATGGAGTTCAAAATCATGTATATGCTCTTGTGGAGGATAACTTCTACTCTGCAATTTCTTAGCGACACACAACATTGCAAAATGGCAAATGTTTACCTCCACCAATTCAGACCTTCATAGTTAGGGCACGTATGCTACTTTCACAGACTTAAATCACTCCCATATCCTCTGTATTCCAAATGTAAGAAACAAGTTCCATTTAGCAAGCTTTTTCCACCAAGATCTGCCACTTTATAGAACAGACTCCTGTATGGGTGCTTTCCTAATCACTTCAATTCTGACCTCCTCAAATCAAAAGTCAGTTGTTATCTTTCCACCTTACCCTCATAATCTCTACTTCCTACCACCTTCTCTTTCATTTATATCACATAGCTCATTCATCATTACCATTTCAACTGTAACCCTCTACTCTGAGTGGCTATCGAGCCTTGTAATGGGTGAAATTTAGTAAAAAATGCATATAGCCAGTAATCTTGAGGTTCTTTTAATCCTGATAAGATATGGAAATGAAAAAAACATGGATTCTAAAGAAGCCTCTATTTTAAATTCATCATTTTGATTTCAAGAAACAATGGGCATTAAAAATCCATGACAAATGATAAACACCCAAGGTATAATGAAAAGAAGTTACATAAAGGTCATGAGTTCAATTGCATAGGTCAGGCAGTGGATATTGTAACTCCTTTTAGAGGAAAAAAAACAAAAACCTTCATAACAAGAATGAATCAAATATCTCCTATCATAAACTAGACAAAGAATACAAATATATTCCTCTATTTTTATATAACCTCATCAGATCAAGACTTTTGTATGGATGCCATGCATGGTGCCAAACCAATTCAGAAATATCTAGACAATCAGCTTCCCCAGATCAATGTTTAAAAATGACTTTGATTGAATAAAGCCTGTAGGTCACAGCAAGAACCATCCTTCTTTGAATCTCATCAAAAGTCACTTTAGAATCACATATCAGATAAGAGAAACTACATCACTTGAGGACTTTCAAGAGCAGCAAAACCTAAAATGGATCACACATGTTACTTGAGGAGACAACAATATAATCAAGATATTGAGGTTCCACACCAAATGGTTAGGATAGAAGTCGCCATCAAATGGTTAGGAAGGAAGCCGCAATCAAATGGTTAGGATGGAAAATGCCATCAAATGGTTAGGAAGGAAGCCGCCATCAAATGGTTAAGAAGGAAGACACAATCAAATGGTTAGGATGGAAGTCTCCATCAAAACTGGGAAGTTAATGAATTTGAAAAATCTATTTTCCTGAAAAATTGTTTTGATAAATTTCAATCAGAAATGGTACTGGCTGCTCGGTTTGTTGAGGGTGGTATATTGGTCTGCAAACAGATATTGAATAACAGAAGACAACAAACAAGGCAAAGACTTGAGTAAAAAATATTTCCAAGTTTATTCTTGTTAAAGAAATATACATCAGCAAAATTATTGTTACAGTGCACAAGCTAAAAAATAACTCTGGAAGCTGATGTCAAGTGTGAGAAGAACATTGTCCTGAAAAGGATGGTTTTGGTATTTCCTGAAGAATGTTGTCCTGAAAAGGACAGTTTATTGCATATTATTACTGCTGGCAAGAATGGCTGGAGCAGAAACTGGAGGCCCACTGGAGATGACAGGAGTGACGACTGATGGCAAGCAGGAACTGCTGCTGATGGCTAAAGCCATGGGCTGGCTATCAGCTTCTGCTGAAACAGCTACTACACTTTGATCCACATCATCTTGGTGGTGGAATGCCTATTTTTAATTGCTTTGAGGCTTCTTTATATCTTGAATGAGTCCTACAACAATCCTGGTTCAGGAATCCAGTTGTTTTTAACAAATGTAGGAGTGCCGACAGGATACAACAGGTCAATGAAAGCTAAATATTTCTTTATTAGTATTCATAGCTTATTTTTTGAGATGATGCCACTTTGCCTTTTCCCTCAAAAATCATTTTATTCATGTCTTTGGTCTATAGGAGGTTAAAGAAATATTTCTCATACACAGAAAAAAAAAATTAAATACAGATAAAGCATGCTATTAAACAGCATCATAACCAGTTTTTTATACTAAAATTTACTCAATAAAAGAATCAAGAGCCAGTCAATGTAGACTGATTCATTGATTTATCTGCTTAATGGCATATCAACTGCTTATGGGTCATTTAATGTTGAACGTTAATTTTCTTGGGAGCTTGGAAGTAATAAAAATATGATATATGTTATTCTGCTTTCACAATTGAATACATGGTAGATGATACTCAGCTTTTGTACATATACATCTTTGTATGGACATAATTACTAGTGGCAGTGATATGTGCTGTAGTTTTGTTGAAGTTATATTTTGAAATATAGTTTGATTTCTATGAGAAGTTTTAGGATATTATATGGATTAATGTCATGAAAGCGTTCTTTCATATTGATTGTTTGATTGCTTGATATTGTTTAGCGGCATATCAACACCTCTATGGGTTATTTAATGCCAAAATCTAAATATTTTGAGCACAATTTTATGGCTTCAACTAAATATTTTTTGAATGCAATTGTATGCCTTCAACTCCAGATAAAATGTATTGTTGGTTATTTTGTTATAAAATGTATTTTTAGTCATTTTCTATAAAATGTATTGTTGGTAATTTTACTATAAAATGTATTACTGGTCATTTTGCTTTAAATTTGTATTGTTGATAATTTTGCTATAAATATGTATTTTTATACTTTCATAGAGTTTTAATTTTGTTTAGGGGTTCACTATTTGCCCATAGCTGTGACTGTAACTGATGCTACTACCCCAGGTCAGGGTGGACATAGGAACAACAGCATTTAAGAGGTGGTTCCATGCCCCTCAAAACCTCCAATCTTCTAATCAGAAGCCTTGCTGCCGGATATAGTTTATCATCATATCCAGGACTGCAGTCAAGGTAGAAGGTTTCAGTTAAAATGGTAATGATGAATGATGAATGTAATCAGAATGAGAGATAAGACGTAGGAAGTGAAGATTATGAGAATAAAGAGAACAGAGAATCACTGAAGAGATTAAGTTTGTTGTTTTCAAGAGTCTGTACCATGAAATAGAGAAAAAACAGTCCTGATATTACAAGCAATGACCCATCTAGGTGCTGACCAGGTTCAGAGTTGCTTAACTTTGGTGATCCTACAGGAAGAGGTATTTTAACATGATATGGTCGTAAGCCCATTACACCATCCACACATCCAAGATTATAGCACTTGATTCCTAAATGGTCACCCATCTAGGTGCTGACAATGCTTGACATCAGTGATCACACAGGAACTGATGTTTCAACATGATATGGCCATAACATCATTACACCACCTGTACATCTATTCTTTTACGGCACCGCAAGTGGTCATCAATCAAGGTGCTGATCAGGCTCAACGTTGCTTAACTTTGGTGATCATACTGGTGTTGTATCCTTAAAGAGGCTACAAAAAGACAAGGGTAGCACTCGAGTGAAAGCAACAGCAACACGGGTGCAGATGGAAGAAAGAGACGTTTATTGTGAAAGAGAATACACTACTGAAATACAGGGAATCGGCTAGCACTTCCTGAAGCCAGTCTCACTACATATATTTACTGATATAGTCAGTCCACAATAGTTAATAGGGAGAGTGGAACATTCCATTACAACACTATGTGATATGGCTGTAAGCCCATTGTAAATTGATCCCTCTAGGAAAGCCAAAACATAAATATTTCTATATAGCAGTGAATGCTGGACAATTTCCACACAGACTACGAGAATACTTGAAGAACATAGCTGAATTCTGTTCTGAAATAATAGTATAATAATAATAATAATAATAATAACAGTTTTTATAGGAAATTCAAATAAGACTATTATATCTATCAGTACTATTAAGTGTAAATAAACAAGGAAAGACGTAAGAAAAGCAAATTATAAATGAATAATAACGACAATGCTAGATCTTGTTTTGTTTCTAGCCAAGATAAAAATCGAACTTTGCCCGATTTCTCCAGCTCATTATGACTGTGTTGCACTTGTGGAGGTAACCGAGCAAGACCTGAAGAAAATGAAGAGTTTCAAGAAAAGAGTACTCACTGAGGTGGAAATGTTGAGAGGAGGCAGAAGGAGATAATCAGTGTCTTCAGATTCTTCAACTTGCAAATATTAGCAGGGATAACACTCAGAGGATTATCTCTTGCCTTCAGGACTTCTAGGTTCACCAACACAAGAATGGCATCAGGGAGAGTCTGAAAATTAATGAATATCAGAGTCATCTTTAGGAAATTTAGCAAATGGTACTCATTTGAAACTTGAGAGATTTTTTAAAATCTCCTCAGTAATGTAAATTTAAATTAGCTTTTTTTAAGCAAAATGGTAATTTTTCCGGTTTTTTTTTTCCTTATTATAATTCCAACTGCACCAGCAAGACTATCTGGTATTGCCCAGTTTCAACAAATTGCTGTATATTCAATTTCCTTATCTCCTCTACTAAATTTGTTATAGCTGATCCATACCCTGCGGTATTTTAAGTGTTTAGTATTTACTAAATCCACGAGATGTTTAAATAAAAGATTGTGTTCAACAAAAGAGACATTTTAAAAAACAACATTTTAAACGAATTAGTTGCTCACTGTAAGGAGACTTGCCATAATTTGACATCAAAAAATGCTACTCTAATTAAAAGAGAAAGTAATTAACTAAGATGAAAATGTTTAGAAAATTCTTGAATTGCATTAAATTTGCACCCAGGTTGTTATGTTTCCCCAGGCAGCAGAAATGTGTTTCTACAGAATGATACTGAAAATTCCATGGATGAAACGAGAAAGGAACAAGAAGTCTCAAAGAAAATGGCAACAGAAAAGACTACTTCCACTCAAAATCAAGAAGAGATAGCTGAAATTCCTTGGACACATAATGAGGAAGGAGATGCTTGGAAAACTTAACCCTCACATGGCATATTTAAGACAAAAGATATAGGGGAAGGCGGCTAAATGTCCTGAAGAGATGCAACACATAGAATATATATATATATATATATATATATATGATGGACTCTCCCGTCGGACTCGACGTATGAGGGTTAGACAGATCAGTTCCCAGAAACTGAAAGCCTGACACCCACACAGGATTTGATTATAGTGGTGAAGGCCTTGTGCAGGGCCATCCACACTTTTTGGAGGGACGAATACAGGGACCTGGTGCAACGAATGCCACAAGGTCCCCAAACGACCCTCCGCAGGTTTTGAATTCAGAGTTGTCCTTCTCCTAGACCAATTGCCATCCAAGGCTATAAAACCCAGTCTGTCCTGCTATTTGCCCATAGTTGGAGGGAGAAGAAGAGGATTCACACCTTTCCCAAGGGTATTAGCACGTAAGTGAATGTAATGGATCCGACTGGAATTCGAACTCGGCTGTCCGATTCCTCAATCCAAGCTGTTATCCATTACTCCACCGTGAATATATATATATATATATATATATATATATATATATATATATATATATATATATATATATATATATATTCAAGGAAATCCTTAAAAATCTATCTCAGTTATGATTTATTTCATGAATATATTTAAATATTCATCTCTTCAGACCAAAGGTTCTTTTTAGAAATGAAATTAATCTGTCCAGACAGAAAACAGAAAGAGGAAAAAAAAAAAAAAGAAAAAAGTAAAGGAAAAATGTTTATAATAAAAACAGAAGAAAGTAAAAAATTTAAATTTCAATATAAATTTTTTTTTAAATTTTGGGAAGAAAGAAAGAAAGAGAGGCAGCGGGGAAGAAAGCGAAAGAAAAGAAATGATCAGCCAATAGGTTGACCTAGAAACAAATATTTCCTTAAATGGCTGAACAAGTTAATATTGCTGTTACTTACACTGAGCACTCTTTGGATTAATGTCCTCCTTGGAATTATCCCTACAAATTACCAATTGGTATTATAGATATATATATATATATATTCCTGTCATTTTTTTTCAGATATTTTCTATGTTCCATTGGTTGAATTTTTTCTTTTTTTATAATGATGTTTACTCTGTACAAGGCCCAGGAGCCACTTGAGGTAGAGTGTTACAGATAGGACAGAGTAAGAAACAGAATTTATGCAGATATATGGGAGTGATAACAGTTGACCCTAGTCTTGAACAGGTTAAGATTATAGTGATCAGGGGAGCATACTCTTGGTAGTCAGTTCCACAGAGCAGCACTTCATGGGAAGACACTGCTAGAGTAGAACTTACACCTCACCATTGGAATATGAAGGAAGTGAAGGAGTGAAAGTGGAACTCATATATATAATCTATCGTTCATACCATTCCAGAAAGTAACTGACTCCACCTGCTATGCTCCAAATTTACAAGAATCAGATTATACCAAAAATGCAGTATTGCTGCTTTATAGGCCATGAATTATTTCCCACTCTACAACACCTTTCCCCACAAACACAATATTTCCATGGAAAATGTACTGACAAACTACATTCATGAATTATACTCATTGCTTTCATATTCAATTGGTGAAGAGGAAGTTCCATTCAGACATCTTTTTCTCAAAAGCCACTACTTTATTTAACAGACTCCCAAGTGGATACTTACCCAAACATAACAATCCTAACTGCTTCATGTCTAGGGTTAAGTATTATCTATCCTCATAATCTGCACTTACTTGCCCTTCCTACATCCATGCAACAACCTCGTTTACTAAGACTAACTTTGAGTGGCTCTTGGGCCTTGTATTGAATAAAAATTTAGTAACTCTCTACCAAAATTGGAATCATGGGAATTAACATAGTCTTCAAGTTTTCTTGATAATGCATCCACTCTCCCACTTGAAAAGAATAAGGCACAAGGCCATTTTTATGGGAATCCCATGTTTACATGGGATCAGCAACAGAAATGTTCTGGCAAGCTACATTACTTAGTTCCACCAGTTCAGACTTTTACAATTAACATCTGCCATGTTATTTTATTTGTATTTCATTGTTAAGAAGGATGTTTCATTCAGACAGCTTCTTCCAAAAAGCCACTACTTTAGGGAACAGACTCCCAAGTGGATACTTCCCTGAAGATGACCGTCCTAAGTGCTTCATATCTAGGGTCAACTTTCAGCTATCCTCATTATTTGACTTACTTCTTCCTCATGCACCCATACAATAACCTCATTCAGTAACTTTCTACCTTTAGTTAAGAAGAAGACACACTCTAGATATGAAGTTGCTACTGTGTTTTCCATTCGATAGCATTTACTTAAAGACAATCATAGAAAGTAAACGGGGACTAGAAAGACATTTAAAATTGGAAAGAGTTGAAATTTCTGGAACACGTTATGAGGAAGGGCAGCTTGGAAAATGTAATTTCCACAAGGCGTATTGTGGGAAGGAGCAGCAGAAAGAAACTTGAAGTTTCCTGCCTAAAGAGATTATGCATATGGATGGTATAGCAGCAACGGGGGGTGCTAAAGCGTCAAATGTTCCTTACATCAACGAAAAGCAGGAAGTTGGATAGCCATGATCTCCCACATCCTCAAGGGTTACGGTGCATAAATGAGGAAGTATGTTAGGATAAAAAACATGGATGTCCTACTCATATCTCAGGATGCCTGTCTACTAGGGTGGCTAGCTAATCCCTGTTACAGACACATTTCAGTTTGTTCAACACCCACAGAGCCCACCTGTGGTTTATACTGCAACTATGCTGAGCGGATCTTAGTTACAGTTTCTGGGGGGAGAACACATTATCTAGCAGGATCTCAGTTTGAACAAGGCCAGAACGTGCAAATCCACGATCACAATGACTTGTGACTTTGTGGTAGCACAACTGTTAACGGCTCCTAAAGGTTTCTGCTGTAGCATGCCTATGGATGATAATGGGTAAGTCCCCATTCACATAAATACAGTAGTAAATACTGTATGTTGGTCTGCAGTTGGAGATTCATTGTGGAATTCACTTGACTCACTTCTAGTAGTTGACTACTTCTTCTATGCACCACTAGCAAATGTTTTGTTCAGGTACTAAGTATTATCATTCATTACCAACCTTCAGGTAATTATTCTATGGTAAACAAACAACAAAAAAATGATATAAAAGAAAAAATGAGTCAAAAATACTAAATATAAGTAGAACCCATGAAAATTACAGTTTTTTGGTTATTTTACTATTGTTCAATACAAGGCCCAAGAGTCACTCAAGACAGAGAATTACTAAATATGGTTGTTGTAAGGGTGCAGACAGAGGAAGCAAAAGGTGCATATTATGAAGATATGACAGATAATTATTGGATATTGCAATGATTGATGAAGCATCCTGTAGGGCATCCCTTCCATAATGAAGCTGTCTGAGTGGAACTTTCTCCTCTCTAATGGAATATGAAAGGAATGAAGATGAGTCAACTCAGTGTACATGGCCAGGTGGGTCCTAGATGTGAATGTCTGGACTGTAGTTTCCCTGAACATTTGTCATGAAAATATTGATTAGTAGGAGGCTACCAACATTTTGTCAGCAGGGAAAGAGGCTGTAGGGTGGAAAACAATACATCAATCCAATTTGAATTTTCTGATGAATCTTAATTCTTAATTTAATGAGTGGTGAGTTCTACGACTATAAAATACCCGTGAAAGTTCCCCTATTGTATCATTAAATATTTGATCTTCACAATTTTAACAAAATATTGAAATAACAATAACAAGTATAAATGCAGGTAATTATTTTAAAGAGTAAGAGGGTTCAAATGAAAAGATTCAAAATTGACAATTTCTTCCATTTCACAGAAGCAGACATTAAATGCATGAGAGCATTATCGCCTCCTCTACGCTTTCTTTCTTATTATTATAGTGATTTACAAAGCAAAGCTTAGATGTGGCATAAGACCAAAAGCATAGTGCACCTAGTGTGGATCAAACTCACTACTCAATTGTAATTAATATGGTGAGACAAGTTTGCTAACCATTACACCAGGTCGAAGTTCTCAGATGGAATAGTCGTTTACTAAGAAAAGCCTATATATGGCTCAAGGACAAAAGTATGGAGCACCTAGTGAGGATCGAACTCACTACCCAGTAGCAATTAATATGGCGAGACAAGACTGCTAACCATTAGATCACATCAAAGTGTTGCACATTCTTCTTATTGTATATACTTTCTTTTTCACACTAAAATCAAACAGCATCGCCAATATATCTTTTTCAGTCATCATTCACATTCAAAAGGGAATGATTCATTATTTATCTGATTCAATGGCAAGACATAACATTACTAACTAGCCGAGGAACACGCAGAATCATAATATGATTTTTGTAATATGAGCTTCACCAAATTTCTAAAAAACTCAACCAAATCACCAAATATCACATCTTCTTTTCTTTGCTGTGCTAAGAACTTTTCAGCACCCCTCATAATTATCATTAGATAACAGAGCTTTTCAAGGAGGATTCTGGTCAGACAGTGGTTAAAAACAAATCTCAGCTCATTGTAAAAATATCACAAGAAAGATTAATTACCACTGCAAAAAGTGACTGGGATAAAAAGCAGCAGTCGTGCTTTCAGTTGACATGCATCAATATTGCATACCAATATGACAACATTGAGCAAAACACTTCCAAAAGCAAATGCATAAGAAAGTAATCAATCAAGTGATGGTCATGGTGGGGGAAGCATTCATATCCTCACCTGACTTTCCTGTCACCTACCAAAGAGCTGCAGCCGGAGATAAAATATAAAATATAAATAACATTTACAGATCTGAGGCAGAAATAATTTGGTTTGATTGATTTGCTCCAAATACAAGTATTCTTTAAAACCTCCAATACATACAGATTTGAAGTAGAAATATTTTGGTTTGATTGATTTGCTACAAATGGAAGAATCTTTAAAACCTCCAATACATACAGATTTGAAGTAGAAATATTTTAATTTGATTGATTTGCTACAAATGGAAGAATCTTTAAAACCTCCAATACATACAGATTTGAAGTAGAAATATTTTAATTTGATTGATTTGCTACAAATGGAAGAATCTTTAAAACCTCCAATACATACAGATTTGAAGTAGAAATATTTTGATTTGATTGGTTTTCTCTGATCACAAAAATCTTTTAAGCCTCCAATATATACAGATTTGAGGTAGAAATATTTTGGTTTGATTGATTTGTTCCGAACACATGAATATTTGAAGCCCATAATATATATAGATTTGAAATAGAAAAATTTTGGTTTGATTGATTTTCTCCGAACTCAGAAAATTAGACACTCACAGGACATATGAAAGGCAAATTAGCCAGAGCAAAACAGTAACCCCCTATGTAATGAACTTTGTGTCAATGGGTGGCAGAACAGGGTCTGGGTGGTAAAGTAAAAATACAAATGATGCTAAGAGCTACACAGCATAGGAAGTTGTAGAGAGCCATAATCACCTACATTCAAAAGGATATTGCACACAGAAGAAGTATCCCATGTTGGTTATTATAATCATAATGCTTTCAGGCATGGTATTCGCTCTGTTATTCATGTCTCTGTCATATCTAAGAAATTCGACCGAAACCCTTTATTCAATTTACAAGGTAGACAGTTCTAATTCCATTATCAACACTAGAGGAAGAATTAACTAATATGTGAAGAACTTATCTTCAACTTTCCATGGAAGTTTACCAAATATGAAAGATTCCTGAAAAAGTCTAGTTAGTATACTGGCCAAAAGATTGAATATCACAACCATGAAGAAGGCAGTAGTCCAAATAAATTAATGTGGGAAAATAATCATTCCTAATACGTGAAATAGCTGAAAACATTACGGCTATATGAACCAAGATAAGTGTGCTAGTCTGCATGAATTTAGGCATAATTATGGCAGTTCCCCACTACTAAAATAATTGATTGATTGATTAATTTGTTTTTTTATGGACTATCAACCCTTTGCAGGTTATTTAAAACCAGAAAATATTTTGCATTTTTTGTTGATTGTGTAAGTTGTTATCCTGTAGTAAAATAAGGAATCTTATTTAAATAATATAGCATTAACTTTGTTGTTCTTTCCTTAACCCTCCGAACGAAGGCAGCCTTCTGGACAAAGCAGTCTGCGATAGAAACAATTTGTTGTAATACATTTGATATCATGGCCCTCCTCCAAAACAATGCATACCTTTCTGGCCCACTCTCTCCAAAAGATTGCCAACCCCTGTCTTATTCTTTTATTTTTCTCTCTCCTTAATATTTTTTCCTCATATTTTCTAACCCCTTGCATTTTAGTGTCTTTATTGCCTTGCTTGAGGTGAAATGATTTTAAAAAAGTAGTTATTTTAGTGGAAATATGTATTTATGAAGACCCACTGTTTTTTGTAAACAGGGGGAATTATATCTACCAACTGTTGCTTAACTTTGGAGATTGTAAGCCCTCAAGGTGGGGGGGGGGCTCTTTAATGCCCATGAATCTCACTGGCTCTCAAATTTGGTAAGTCTATAAAAGGAGTTAAATCTGCATTTCATGCTGATTTTTAAATGATCCCTAGCTAAGGAGCCCCTCTCCTTCAACTTTAAGATTTTGTATGATTTATGAAATAAGACTATGCCTGGTAAACTGAACACAACAAATGTATTTTAATTTTATAGCAACAGTTTCGCAATGTCTATCACACACTTCCGAACATAGAAACGAAAACCAAAAGCAACATCGACAAAGAAACAAAAGAAATTGGAATCAATGGACGACTTTAATATTTCATTCAAAGTTAAAAGTATTCTGTCGGGTCAGAAGATGATGGCAGGTTTTCATTCTGATTAAAAAAAACCTTCTAAAGATATTTGTTGATGGCATTGGTAAGGCTGCCTTGCTTACAGCCCAGCCTGGTTAAACATGTCTCCATTCTTTAGAGGGTCAGTGTTTGGGAATCATTCAATTTGAAAGGGTTTGTACATGTGCTGAAAGTGGAACACAAAAATTTAATTGGGAGAAATATCAGCTAAAGGATAGATATATATATATGTACTGATAATGGGATAATTGTATGAGCAACGATAGATAGATAGATAGATAGATAGATAGATAGATAGATAGATAGATATAAACAGACTAAAATAGATATATAGATAATGAACTGAGTGGGATAGATAGATATGAAAGGACATACATGTGAACAGACTGCGATAGATAGATAGATATGCACAGAGATAGCTAGATAGATAGATAGATAGATAGATAGATAGATAGATATGCACAGAGATAGATAGATAGATAGATATGCACAGAGATAGATAGATAGATAGATAGATATGCACAGAGATAGATAGATAGATAGATATGCACAGAGATAGATAGATAGATAGATAGATAGATATGCACAGAGATAGATAGATAGATAGATAGATATGCACAGAGATAGATAGATAGATAGATAGATAGATATGCACAGAGATAGATAGATAGATAGATAGATATGCACAGAGATAGATAGATAGATAGATAGATAGATAGATAGATAGATAGATAGATAGATAGATAGATAGATAGATAGATAGATATGCACAGAGATAGATATGAACAGACTGGGGAGAGAGAAAGATAGATATGAAAAAACTGAGATAGATAGATATGAACAGACTTACATAGATAGATAGATAGATAGATATGCACAGAGATAGATATGAACGCACAGAGATAGATATGAACAAACTGAGATAGATAAATAGATATGAACAGACTGGGGAGAGAGAGATAGATAGATAGATAGATAGATATGCACAGAGATAGATATGAACAGACTGAGATAGATAGATATGAACAGACTGGGGAGATAGAGAGATAGATATGAATAGACAGAGATAAATTGATAGATATATCCGTGTTTTGCCTTGACTACTTTGGAAAGATAGTGAGATTGTTAGATATGAAAATGTACTTGGTGTATGTTGAAACTGTCCAAATGACTATTCAAGTGCTTTTAGTTAATCATTGTGCCATTTTCAAGGATTTAGTGCATACTATTGCAAATGGTGTGCATGCTGATATGTTTTTATTTCCTGGGAACAGTCAGCACACTTTAGCCATGTCTGTAGTTTCACTTGTTAAAGGTTGCTTTTTGTATTTTTATAGAAAGAGTTTCTATCATTTTTTTACTGTTTTTGCCGTCAGAAGTGCTTGTTATATTTTTTTTTCAATGACTATGTTGCATATCAAAGTTGGTAAACATTTGGACAATTTTTTCACACTTTTTCTTCTTCTATGTGCTATGTCCCCTCAAAACGCTGGTGATCATGGAAGGTCACAATTTCCTGCCCTTAGTAGTTCTTAATAAATTTTGTCATTTTGTTATCTCTTCTAAATCTATCTTCTTCTGCCATCTTTTTACTCAAGATCAAGTTTGCTAGACAGGTTATACGTTGTTTTCCCCTGTCCCTCTTACCTTCAATCTGTCTTGTGAGTATCATATTTTCCAAGCCCTCCTTCCTCATTATGTGCCCCAGAAAAGTATTAGCTTCTTTTTCGTTTCCATTTTCTCTAAAACTCGTTGTTCACACATTCGATCCATGGTATCCTCAGCATCCTTCTGTAGAACCCCATTTCTGTTGCCTCAAGTCTCTTCAGGAGATTGTCCTCCTCCATGGAGTTCATTGCCATGTAGGAGGACATATATCACATAACAATTCAGTAGTCTTTTCTTTGTTTCTAACAAATTTTTTCTGTTTCTTAATCCTCTGCTTAGCTTTTGAAAGGCATCTTTGGCTGTCCTTTCAGATTGCAATGCCACACTTTCCATCCTGACATTAAGCTCAAAGACAAAATCTCTTGTTTGCACAGAATAAAAAACTTAACAGAAGTACCACAATCAAGTATGTCAATGATTTTCAATGAAATATGTAGTCAAGAATGCTTGTTCCCCTAATTTGTGGGTAAGTTTGATTATAATTTAGACTTAAAAAAATGAAATTTTAATTAAAAGATATAATAATTTATTAAGGTGAAAATGTATTGAAAGTGCACTACTTTCAGAGTCTTCCAGTGTAAATTTACATCCAGGACTATATAATGTATCATCTTTCTAAACTAAACTACTATTAAAGTGTAGGATATTTAAAAACAACAGTGATAAAAACAAAAGTGACTAAAAAATTAATGAATTTGGATAGGTTATGCATCTCAATATTTTAACAGCCAATTAAATTTAAAGTTAAGCATTATTCAGCATTTTCTTGATGTAGAATTTTAACGAATATTTGTTGTATTTCTCTCCTTCTCCATAGATATATTTCCATCAATAAAAACATTAGTCCTAAGAATTTTTTCATAGCACAATACATATAACATAGGTAATAATAATATGCTACCTACCAGAATACATAAAATGTACAATATTCTTAAGGCCAGTTCACCTCAGCATGGGGTAATGGTTATCAAGCTGGTCTCACTGAGTAGGGAGTTCAATCTTCAATGGGTGCCTCTTACATTCAAAGTTTTTTTTATGGTTAGGTGAGGAACGTTAAATAATAGTTTCAGACTATTATTTTTTAGTGGCAGTGTATTTTGGTTAAGACCTTCTGAGGCTGACCTTTAAGGTCAGATGGTAGACAAAACAAAGGAAGTTGTTTTTGATTGGCTGAGCCAAACATGGGAATGTTAGAGTTAGAAAGTGTTTTCAGGGAGTTAAGTTTTACACATCATGCACATTAGACATGGTTATTTTGTGTCCTGGGGAACTTGCTCTCCAGTGGGTATGATAGAGCGACCCCACTGGCTAGTTAGAAATATACACATCGACAAGTGAAGACATTAGGTTTTTAATACCCAGAAATTCATACACAGATGTCCTCAAGGACACATGGCACAGTGGATAAAGGCATTAGTTATATCCAGTGACAGGACCCAAAGATTGTAAGTTCAATACCTGGTTAAGGTGGTGGAGAACTTGGAGATTTGAATTAACAGGAAATAACTGATAACTGACATCCATTAGACATGGCACATGGAACTAGAACAGTCTACCCCAGTGAGCGAAGAAGGATGAAGCATAGTGATAAATATGGCAACAAAGATGAGGATGATACTCCAAACAATGTAAATAGTTAAGTAATGAAAAATGGAATTCAAGAGCAATACTAACTCTTTTGGCATTTATTCTTCTACCAGAGAAAAGAGACTCGCTACTCAAAATTTGTAGAGTCATCTTTTACAGATGAGCAGACCTTTGGATTACTGACGAAATCTACAATGCAGATGATTATCAGAAGCTATGTATCAGCTTACAGGCTCACAAAAAAGTGATAAACTCTCTGAAAAAGTTTTGGTATCCAGAACCATCAAAACTGGAAATTCCCAGAACAAATCAGTCTGTCGAATGGGCAATCAAGTGCCTTCAAGATCTTTATGACATGTGTAAAAAGAAAGAGAAAATTCAGTTTACATTTGTATAGTTGTATATTATGTTATAATTATGTTAAATATTCCACATTCTTTTATAGCTATTCTTACACGGAGATTTAAGTTTCTAATTGTATACACAAATATGATAAAATCAAATTTTTGGTGACCATTTTCAAGAACTAAAAGAAATTAATACCTTTTTCATTACTTTTGAACAAAAGTTCATCGATTTATGGCACAGGAACATAGGGTTACAAAAATGTCATAACCCTTATATATATATATATATATATATATATAGTTGCATTTATGCTATGCCATGTGAAAGGAACATGTTATATAGTTATTCTTATATAGTTATTAAATCCTGGTCTTTTTCTAAACTGGAATCATTTTTTTTATCAGTGCTCATATTGCAATTTTCGTTGTTATTATTACTTTTCTCTGGCACTCCTTATTATTGGTTCCCATATTGTATTCATTTCTATGCTTAGTCGGCTCAAGAGATTTTTGTAGCCTAGCATATGTGCTGATTCCTTAAGTTTACGAATTTTCCAGTGAAGTTCTTTGTCTATGATTTCAACCTGATCCCACAGAGGGCGGTGATCTCCCTATGTGGTCAGCCACGCCTGATTTTTCCACTTCCCCTTGTGTTATAGCTTTTTGGTGTTCTTGAAGCCTTACCTGAAGAAGGCCAGAGTATACAACGGCCGAAACATTCTGATAAATATGGCAACAAAAATGAGGACAATAGTCTGAACAATGTAAATAGTGTACATAATACCTCATCTCAGAAATATAGACAGATATTAGGTAGTTTTTGAAACTTTATGAAATCTCTGTTTCTTTGAACAAGGAAAATTTTAACAAGAAAGGGTTCAGTAGGTAACTAATGCAATGATAGTTAATAAATCTTCAAGCAAATTTTCTCTTGACAATAAGTCATTTAAACTTTTATTAATTGGCCCTATATATATATATATATATATATATATATGGACAGCAATCCTTTTTCATGCATACCCAATTAAATATTAAATATGATGTACAAAGAATATATCATTATTTTTTTATTTAATTTTTTAAGTGGAAATTAAGATCAAACTTTTTGCCCTTAGTATTGAAACACAGATAAAATAACATTTTTTATTTATTTGACCTGTTTAACAAATAAATAAACAAAAAATGTTATTTTCCTGTGTATAAAAAAAATTCTTTTTAAAAGTATTTAATATATGGTGGACTCTCCCGTCATATTTGACTTTTGAGGGTCAAGCAGCTCAGTTCCTAGGAACCGACAGCCAGACACCAGCACATATGATTTGATTATAGTGATGAAGGCTTTGTGCAGAACCAACCACACTTTTTGAAGGGCCAAATACAGAAACCTAGTGCATTACGTGCCACAAGGTCCTCAAACGACCCTCCGCAGGTTTTGAATTCAGAGTTGTCCTTCTCCTAGATCAGTTGCCATTCAAGTCTATGGAATCCAATCTGTCCTGCTATTTACCCATAACTGGAGGGAGAAGGAGAGGATTAATACCTTTCCCAAGGGTATTAGCATGTAAGTGAATGTAATGGATTCAAATGGAATTCGAACTTGGCTCTCCGATTCCTCAATCCGAGCCACTATCCACAACTTCACCGTACATCCTCATTTCATATATATATATATATATATATATATATATATATATATATATATATATATATATACTCCCACACATACACTCTCACTAAAGTTTTGTGTTTTATACCCAGAGTTATATTTTCCGATTTCTTTTTTGAATTTATTAGGTCTGATGATTTGGATCGTGATTACAATTCCAATGTAATAAATTATAACCATGGAATATTAGTGTTTGAGCCTTTTATATATATATATATATATATATATATATAAAAATGGACATTGAAATCAACGCCCAGATGTAACAGTCTGTTTCATGCTAAATGCAATCGTCAGGCCTAACAATTCATTAATGGCCTGATGATTGCATTTAGCATGAAACAGACTGTCGCCTCTGGGTGTTGACTTCAATATCCACTTTTATATTTACACAAGCTTTATCCCTGATATTGAGCACTTTAACCCATAAATATAGCATACCTTAAAACAAATTTAATATTTAATTATAAAATTTAATTGATTGCTGGCTTTATCCTAGAAAAAATCCAAAATCGTTTTCCTTACACCCAATTTTGTCTTTCATTCTAACCTGAAGAAGATATAACTAACAGATGTCAGTGAAATGCATCTTTTATAAGGTTTTCCACTTTCTCTCATCTTCTCCACTTTTGTTTCTAATATGAGTGTACATCCTACAAACACACATACATTACGGTTATGACATTTTGTAAAATAATTATTTTCTTGTACCATAATTCAATGGACTTTTGTTGAAAAATATTTAAGAACGGTTTAATTTGTTTTTTGTTTTTTTTAAATATCACCCCAACACAAAATTTATAAAATCATATATAAATATAATAGTACTATGCCTTTCTGGAGCCTTCTACAACTTTATAGAACCTTCTAAAATTTTTTTGGAGCCTTCTAGAAATTTCAATAACCTTCTAGAATTTTCTGGAAATTTATGACATGTGGGACTATATAAGTGTCAACACTGGTTGGGTTGTCATTTCGATAATGCAAAAGGGAAAAGTGTGTTTCTTTTGTATCAGAATATATAAGCTTCCTTACAATGTTGATTGATTTGCTGAAAGATTGCCAAGAATTCATTTTTAACCATAATGCCTCAGAAAAAAGTGCTTCTACCACTGAAAGAAACAGGAAGATCTGGACGAAGAATCTCATAAGATTTCAAGAATCACATAAGAAAAGAAGAACTGTTCCACTAAAAGGACAATCCCTGGAAAACAAAATCAGGATGCTACTCCAAATCCAAATTGTTCGTCACTACCTGTTCCTTGGAGCATCCATCAAAGGGAGGGAAGAACATACAAAGCCCATCATTAAAGAAGTAACAAGTTTAGGGCAAAAGAAATTAAATTTCCTTAATTTGTCAAGTCATACAAGCAAATGGTTTGGTTTGTTTTATTTTAGAGCATATCAACCTCAATGAGTTATTTAATGCCTACAAGATTTTTATTGCTGGTAATAATTTTTTTTTTTTGTTTTTAAAATGTATCGCTGGTAATATTTTTTTTCCAAAAAGTATTGCTGATAAAAAATATTTCAAAAAATGTATTGCTGGTATTAAAATATAGTTTTATACTTTTGTAGTGTTTTGACCCCCTTTTAGGGGGTTAACTATTTGCCCATAGCTGGATCCCTGACAGGTGCTACCACCCCGAGTGAGGGTGGACCTGGGAACACCAGCAATTAAGAGGTGGTTCCACACTCCTCAAAACCTCCTGATCAGAGGCCTTGCTGTTGGATGTAGTTTATTGTCTTACGCAGGACACCACACAGACAAAACTGGATCAAGTGCTGAACACCTTCGATGAATGTGTGAAACAAGGAAAATATGATCCATTGAACAAAATTTTTGACATCACAAAAGAAAATGTTAAATGGCAGTGTGGTTAGGACAGATGGTTATATCATATTCAGATTGAAAGCAAAGGTCATGTTGGATATAAAATTGGAACAACTGGGATTTTCCAAACTATCCATCCATTATTCAATAAAGAAAAGTGACATTAGAGCGAACATCAACAACAGTAACAACAAAAACTTAAGCTTTCAAATCAGAGAGTGAATATGAAGAGTCTGAAAGTTCTGAAGATCAATTCACATGAAAAAGAAAGAAGTATAGCAAAACTTAAACTGCAAGCAAATTAATAACATCTTCAAACTTATCAACCAGTAAAGCAGCAAATGCTTGCCAGCAGTTATCTCAAGAAGGGATTGACTTTAAGATACCTTCTTACAGATCCACTATTAAAGTAGCTGTTAAACTTTAAGAAAAAAATGAAGAAAAATCTACACTTAGAAAATTGGTCATTGCATTGTGATGGTAAATGAACTGATGGCCATGAATATCAAGTGATTGTTTTAAAGAATGAAAGAAGAGGAGTTAAGTTAGAAGCACTTGATCTACCAAATGGAAACGTGGATACTGTTATCAAAGGTATTACAGGTGTTCTGGATGAATACAGTTTATGGAAGAGCATAAAGAGGATTGTTGTGAACACTAGAAATAGGAACACTGGAAGCAGGAATGGGATTGTCATTCAGTTACAAAGACTATTTGCTCAAAAGAAACTAGAAGAACCACAATTCACTGGTTGTCAACATCATGTTCTTGATCGAACGCTTTGTGTAGTAATGAATAAAAAACTTGGAAGGAACAAAACAACGCCCAGTATCAAATATCTGTTTATCTGTGAACTTGTAAATAACTATCAACAGCTCAAGAAGAATTTCAGGAATAGTAAAGATGTGATTACTGAAACAGCAGAATGGTGTGATGATGTGAAATTCCTATTTCAGTTAACATCAATTGTCTGCTTTTTCAAAGAAACTGGAAGATTCTCCAAACTGAAGTTTCAAAAAATACCTAACTAATGCAAGATGGAATTCTTAATACTAGCTCTTTTAGACAATCTTCTACCAGACAAAAGAAACATGCTATTTGTAGTTTCATCTCTTTCAGATGGGCAGACCTTTGGATTACTGACAAAATCTACAATGCAGATGATTATCAGAAGCTATGTATCAGCTTACAGGCTCACAAAAAAGTGATAAACACTATGAAAAAGTTTTGGTATCCAGAACCATCAAAACTGGAAATTCCCAGAACAAATCAGTGTGTAGAATGGGCAATCAAGTGCCTTCAAGATCTTTATGACATGTGTAAAAAGAAGGAGAAAATTCAGTTTACATTTGTATAGTTGTATATTATGTTATAATTATGTTAAATATTCCACATTCTTTTACTTTATATAGCTATTCTTACTCGGAGATTTAAGTTTCTAATTGTATATGCAAGTTTGCAATTTTTATTTATTTGTATATGTCTTTGTTATGCTATAACTAAAAACTTTTAAATGCATTAAAACATAGGTAAGTACTATCCAATTATATCAACAAATTGAAAAATAAAGTTTCTGAAATATTTTAATTTT
Organism: Acanthosepion esculentum; assembly: GCA_964036315.1. Classification (NCBI taxonomy): domain Eukaryota; kingdom Metazoa; phylum Mollusca; class Cephalopoda; order Sepiida; family Sepiidae; genus Acanthosepion; species Acanthosepion esculentum. Next base: position 36,356,777 of record OZ038515.1, on the reverse strand, counting down.
TTACCCTTAGATCGCTTCAAAATGGGACTGAAACCTGGCTGATTTGGTATAAGTCAGAGTTTCTAACCCCTAGGCTATCAATGCTCAGCAGAGAGAAAGGCAAATTTTTGCATAGTTATATTTTCATTAACACACCAGTGACCTAGAGGACTCAATCCATTGGGAGAGTCTTGAATTATTAGCAGTAATAAAAAATGACTTATCGCCAGCACATAGACTTCACACATGCATTGAATGTAAAGAAATCCAGAGGAAAAAAAAGAAATAAAGATGGTTGCTCATAAGGTGGATATTTCAGGATGCTACATTCTTGCAAATATGAGATGTTGCTGGTAACATACAAATTTCCACGTTGGCTATAACAATTGTTTCTCTTGCTAAGAGGGACACAGGTTTGAATGGTTCCTGAGGATACATCTATCCTTTAATAAGATTTCTCAAATATTCAGACTGGTAGACAAAAGTAAACATACCACATAATAAATCAACAGAGAGTCTACACAAATATGAGTATCCACTAAAAATAATGTTTAAAGGGATAAAATGTGTCAGATGAATAAGTAAAATATCCATTACATCTTTAAAAATTGCTTTATTTACGTTTGGATACAAACAGAGTAAATATGATGATTTCAAGTAATATATGACGAGAAGTATTTTGCTTAAACACACTATTCAGCCTTGATCGATCGGTAAAGGTTCTTCCTGGTTGAATCAGTCAAAGCATGTCAAATCTAACAATGGTTCTCTCTGGCCTGGGGGTGGGGGGAATGCAGGTTCGAATCCAAGTCTGAAACGTTTCTTTAAGTGAAATCCTTCTTGTATTAGATTCCTCAAAATTTTGTAACCAAATGCAAACAAAGTAATTTCCTAAGGTAATAGATTTTTATTTAACAATCTGACTGATTTTTATCCCTTTAAACATTATTTCTAGTGGACACTCACATTTGAGCAGACAATCCATTGATTTATTAAACCGTATATTTATTTATTTTCAGCTAACAGCCTGAATATAGGAAAAATATACTCTCCAGAAGGATATATATATATATATATATATATGTGAAGAAATATAGTTTTAAGGTGTGCTATATTTATGGGATAAAGTGCTCAATATCCGAGATAGAGTGTATGTAAATATAAATATAAAAGTGAACATTGAAGTCAACACTCAGAGGCAACAGGCTGTTTCATGCTGGATGCAATCGTAAGGTTGCCTTTGCACAAAGTCACAAGTCATCATGACTGAGGGTCTGGGCGTACTGGCCTTATTTAAACTGTTGATGATGCTAGATAACATGCTTTGTCCAAGTATCTGTAACTAAAGTCTGCTCTGCTTAGATGCATTATAAACGACTGGTGGGCTCTGTGGGTGTTAAAGAAACACATGTGTCTGAGCAGGCATCTGCAACAGGGATTAGCTAGCCACCTTAGTAGAGGTGCATTCCTGGATATATATGGCATTTGGATAGGTTTGATGATCCTTTTTGGTTCAGCCAAAATGAAGTGAGAGCACAAAAGAAAAGTCTGATTCCATATCGCGCGGCATGTTTTCCATAAATAATGCACTATAATCAGCAGGATTTATAATCAGCAAGAGTGAAGTAATGCATTATCTGCAACCAGTGGCGCCACCATTGTTTGGATGGTGTCTGTAATGCTCAACAGAAGTTAATCTCAACTGAAAAGAGGTCAATTATCAGTTTCTGGTCAAAGATTGATCGGGATCAATTTGTTTTAGTTCATGATTTTCAATAAGGAAATAGTGTTTATGCAATAAATTGTGGCAAAGTCATGAAAACACCATCCAATAAGACATCTCAGAGCAGAGAAAACAAATACCACAAATAAGAGGGAGACAACAATGTATTATTTATCTGATAAGTATGGAATTATTTTTCTGTTATATATATATATATATATTTAAATTTATTTGAGACGGTACAAAAGTGTATCAGGGCATAAAAACCAATTTTTTTTTTTATTAACGGCCATGTTAGATTTAAAATAAATACCAGTTAACTGGTTTCGTCCCCTCTCATCAGAACTGTTTCAAGGGGAATAGAAAATTATGAGAAAAACTATTTGCTATGGGTGACATGAATGAAGGACAGGGAAGAGAAAAATAAAATACAAGTGTATAAAATTACACATGTATAAAATAGTAATACCACTCAAGATGCTAGAGACACAGCACAGCAAGCCCAAGCAAACAGTCTCTTTGTTTGCAAAGAGACGGTCGCCTGGACCTGATGTACAGAGTCTCCAACACCCTGAGATGGAATACAGAGTGTGACCTGGCCAAAACGGAAAACCAGGACACACTAAAATCCAA
>OZ038515.1:36256942-36349442 GCA_964036315.1 Acanthosepion esculentum | reverse complement strand
AATATTTCTTCAAAAATGTATAGCTGGCAATAATATTTTTCCAAAAACGTATAGCTGGTAATAATATTTTTCCAAAAATGTATAGCTGGCAATAATATTTTTCCAAAAACGTATAGCTGGTAATAATATTTTTCCAAAAATGTATAGCTGGCAATAATATTTTTCCAAAAACGTATAGCTGGTAATAATATTTTTCCAAAAATGTATAGCTGGCAATAATATTTTTCCAAAAACGTATAGCTGGTAATAATATTTTTTCAAAAAGAAATGTGCTGGGGGTTAACTATTTACCCATAGCTGGAACCCCAACAGGTGCTACCACCCCAGGTCAGGGTGGACCTGGGAACACCAGCAATTAAGAGGTGGTTACACACTTCCTCAAAACCTCCTAGTCAGAGGCCTTGCTGTTGGATGCAGTTTAACGTCATACCCAGGACAGGGTGTCTTGAATAAAGTCACAAAATGAATCCCCATCAGTATACTGGTAACAAAAAGAAGTCTTGTGAATAGGAGGTTCCTTTCTAATAGACGACTCAAAAGAAATATGAAGAGATACCACAGCATGATCTGAATTGGTAAGAGGACAGAGTTGTGATACTTTACAAGAGCTGGGAGAGGTGGTAAGGAACTAATCAAATGAAGAAGAATGTTCATCAGATTTATTAGGGAATCAAGTAGGGAAATCCACTATTTGACTGAGAGATTGTGCAATGGAAAAATTGCAAGTCTGAATACAAGAAACATCAGTAACATTAGAATGCTTAGGCTACTTGATGCTATGAGCATAAAATCACCAAACACAAAAATATTTGCAGATAGATGTAAACAAAGTGTCATTTCTATATTATCAAACATTTTGTTTAATATATTAAAGTCCTGAGCAGAAGGAGAGCAATAAAGGAAAAAGATATAGCAAAGAGAGTATATTAATGAAAGTCGAAAGCACATGAATGAATCATCAGGGGAGTAGCGATAATTCCCTTGCAATTGGGAGATTTTCCTGAATATAAACACCAAAGCCATGCAAATGAATGCGAATATCTTTTTGACAAAGAGAAAGATAGCCTGGAACAGAGAATTCATTGGTAGCAACAGAAAAATTTAAATTAGTTTCTCAAAGTGTGAAGACATCTGGACACCGTTCAAAAGAAAAGATTCAATACTACAGAAGTTAGAGTGAATGTCACGAATATTGTCGAAAGAAAAGTTGAGAAGGATAACATATGTAAGATTCTTTAAGAATGGATTCGATAAAGGTTGCAATATAATGCAATGTTTCTGACCTATGTTTATGGTTGGTAATATTGTTATTACTAGGCTTTCAAAGTACTTTGTCTGTCACCATTTTATATTTTCAATTTCATGCATATGCATTGTTTGTTTTTTATTTTGTCGAATGCATAGTATAGTAGGGTCAGTTGGGCGACATCTGTGAGAAAAAGAGCACCATGATGCAATTCACTCCACCATTAATTTGGATACGACATACTGTATCACTTGGCAATCGTACAGGAAGCTCCAATACAAACATTTCAGGGTGTTTGGGTGTCAATCTGAGGACAGTGAAGAGGATTCGGAAAGAGTTGAATGACATATCCAGTCAACATCATGGTGTTTGGAGTGACCACTAGTGATAAGCACATTATACCCCCATTTATCTTCCCACAGGGCTTCAGACTCAATACGGAGGCCTACATTAAGTGCCTTTAGGAGGTAGTGCTGCCCGGGGTTAAGAGGGTGACTTCTGGGAGATCCTATGTCTGGCAACAGAACTCTGCATCATGCCAGACAAGCAGGAGAATGCAGTCAGGGCTGTCAGACAATTTCCGCAACCACATCACCCCTTACATTTGACCACCTAACTCCCCAGATTGCAATCGCCTTGATTATTATAATATTGTATATTATTTCTGTCTTATATTTTGTATCGCAATATATAATCCCTCAATTTCAGCTATGTTGAGTGAGGACGAAACTGGCCAGCAGTGTTTGTTTTATAACTTTTTTCCCTTTCTTTTATTTTATTTTTATTTTTTATCATGAAGAGTAAAATTGGTCTTACCATTTTTATTTCCATAAAATTCATTACCCAACTGATAATTATGATATATATTTATATATCATAGGAGATAAATAATATTTAGCTCTACTCTGTATTGAGCCTTCTTTTAAATTAAATGTTACAGACAGTGGAATTATACTCCATTTATTCTTATCTTACCTGGATATATATATATATGTGTGTGTGTGTGTGTGTTTGTGTTTGTAGATATATACACACACACATATATATACATGTATGTATGTATATATATATATATATATATATATATATATATATACATACAAAAAATAAAGATAATATTCCTACTACAAGTGAAAATAAAGCAATTGAAATGAAGATGAAAGAAATCCTAGTGAATAATGAAGAATGCTTCACAATGCTTGATCTAATGAAAATTGCAGATAATATTACTACTACTAATACTACTAGTGGAAATAAAGCAATTGAAATGAAGATGAAAGAAATCCTAGTGAAAAATGAAGAATGCTTCACAATGCTTGATCTAATGAAAATTGCAGATAATATTACTACTACTAATACTACTAGTGGAAATAAAGCAATTGAAATGAAGATGAAAGAAATCCTAGTGAAAAATGAAGAATGCTTCACAATGCTTGATCTAATGAAAATTGCAGATAATATTACTACTACTAATACTACTAGTGGAAATAAAGCAATTGAAATGAAGATGAAAGAAATCCTAGTGAAAAATGAAGAATGCTTCACAATGCTTGATCTAATGAAAATTGCAGATAATATTACTACTACTAATACTACTAGTGGAAATAAAGCAATTGAAATGAAGATGAAAGAAATCCTAGTGAAAAATGAAGAATGCTTCACAATGCTTGATCTAATGAAAATTGCAGATAATATTACTACTACTAATACTACTAGTGGAAATAAAGCAATTGAAATGAAGATGAAAGAAATCCTAGTGAAAAATGAAGAATGCTTCACAATGCTTGATCTAATGAAAATTGCAGATAATATTACTACTACTAATACTACTAGTGGAAATAAAGCAATTGAAATGAAGATGAAAGAAATCCTAGTGAAAAATGAAGAATGCTTCATAATGCTTGATCTAATGAAAATTGCAGATAATATTACTAATACTACTAGTGGAAATAAAGCAATTGAAATGAAGATGAAAGAAATCCTAGTGAATAATGAAGAATGCTTGACAATGCTTGATCTAATGAAAATTGCAGATAATATTACTACTACTAATACTACTAGTGGAAATAAAGCAATTGAAATGAAGATGAAAGAAATCCTAGTGAAAAATGAAGAATGCTTCACAATGCTTGATCTAATGAAAATTGCAGATAATATTACTACTACTAATACTACTAGTGGAAATAAAGCAATTGAAATGAAGATGAAAGAAATCCTCGTGAAAAATGAATAATTTCTTGACAATGCTTCATTATAAAAATTATTTGAATAAAAATGATAGTATTAAAATTGTATAAGAAAAAATAATTAAAATGTTGGAATTGTGTAAAAATTAATATGGAAAATAAGTATGATAAAATTTGATATGTGTAACTTTCTTTCTCAATGTGAAACAAATGAAATGTACAGCTAAGAATTGTCTTTTTTATCTTTTCTATCAATCTTTCTTGCTGTCTATGAAAAAATTGCTGTTTTCATTATTTATACCCATCAAGTTTCACCGTCTGTAACACTAGTCATGAATAAACATTAGCAGAAAAATAAATTACAAAAAAATAATATATTCCATTTTTCCAGGGAAGTTTCCAATGAAAACATTGCTATGAAAAATAAAAAATACATTTTGCGGGTAAAAACTGTTCTATGAAATTGTTTTTCAAAGCAAACGCATATCTTTCTTATCTGGACACTGGTAATAAAAATGATATTATAGCCTTACACTGAATGGTTACAAATAGTAATTTGTTACTGTGAAAGATAAATCTATCTAATAAAACTGAGGTAGACACCTAATTGAACCAATATTAATCAATTGATTTGTTTTCTATGGCTTATATATATATGCATGTTATTTAAAGCTAGAAAATATTTTTTAGATTTCTTGTTTTTATTTTTTGGATTCTTGCTAAATCACGCCATCTTTTTAATTTTTTTAGTTTCTTGCTTACTCACTCTATCCATGGAATTTGTATCTTTCTGTAGAACCACATTTCTAGTACCCTTATTTTTTCCTCATCTGTGGAGAGACTGACCAACATTCAATGCCATATAAGAGGATAGATATCACAGCACTCTTTGTTTAACAAAAAACTTTTCCATTTCTCAACACTTAGCAATTTTTTTTTAAAAGCAAATCACCCCAAGCAAGGCGGGAGTGCCACTAGCACGCAAGGGGTTACAGAGGATTGAAAACAAGAGTAAAGAGGAACAAGCTTAGGGTGTCAGATGTCAATTGATATTACACTTGAATATTTGAAGATTATAGTCATTGGAGAAGCAAGTAAGGGGAAGGGAGTTCCACAGACGAGAAGTGCAAGAGAAGAAGCTGTTTGAGTAGAAGAGACGGTTACATTTAACTGTTTCGACAGTGAAAGGGTGTGACCGAGATGCCAGCCTGATAGCTCTCTTAAATTCATGCAGTCCATGTTAAAACCAGTGAAAGCAGCTCTCGTTGGTACAGTTGGCGTGAAAATACTTGTAGAAGAGATACACCAATTTCACTACATCCAATATGTGTTTAGATCTTGCTGTCACATTTTACATACTCTTTAAAACATTTCCCAGACATTTAAACTTCTGCACCTGCTTGATGCTTGTAACTCACAAGACCAAGTCAAAAACTAATGCAAGAGTTTAGAGATGAGCTAACTAGTACATCGGTCACAAAAAAAGGAAATGAATGTAATGACATAACGGAATTGGTCAATTCAGAACAATGACAACAGGTGGCAAATACTTTTTACAAGACACTCCCCAAACATACAAAAAATGAAATACAAATATCATTGACCTACAGATATTGTGACAATATCACACACACCATTCTATATATTTCAGCAAGCTGACACCTCCATGTTAAAATTGCACTGGTAAATGGAGCCCAGCTAATGCAGTAGAATTAATATCATTTGTTTAGGTTATGCTGCCTTATAGCAGCATCAATCACTGGAAGTAACTCATTGATTGATCGATTTATTTTCTACAGCTTATCAACCATTTGCAGATTATTTAAAGCCAGAATTTTGTTTTTTAGATTATGAGAATTTTGTGATAGTAATGGTTTAAATGATGCATATCTTACTAATTAATCCATAGCTGGAGGAGATGAGGCAGATTCATACCTAACCAAAATTTGATAAATAAACAAGAAATTATAATGGATATAAAGTGGGGGATCAATTTTATGTTACAATCACTATATAAACTGATCCCTCACTTTGTGGTCACAGTAGTTTCTATGCATTTATATGCAAAAGGATGTAAATAAATCTAAAAGACAAGCCTACGTAGCTAAATCAGTATTTCATTGATTAATCTATTCATTTTCTACAGTTTATCAACCCTTTGTAGGTTATTTAAAGCCAGAAAATATGTTTTTTTTTTCAGATAAGAATTTTTTTTTAGAGATAATTTATGATTTAATACTAATCCATAGCTGGGATCAGAAGAGTGGAGAATTCATGCCTTTCCCAAGGGTATTTGCATATAAGTAAACGCAATCAGTCCCGACTTGACATCTTGACTTCATTTACTCTCTCATAGACATGACATGGCTTCCCTCTGTCTTTTCTAGAAATATTTTCATGGCAACCTTTCTGATGCCCTGACTACATCAATTTAAGTGTGCTACTAGATTGGTATCTAGGTCCTACATTTTTTCTGTTAAAATAGTTAAATGTAACCATCATTTCTATGCCAGCAGTTTCTTTTCTCGCACTTCCCAACAGTGAAACTCCCTTCCTCTTACTTGCTTCCCTGATAAATACAATCTTAAAAAATTTAAATGCAACATCAATTGTCATCTTCTGTTGCCTTGATCCCCGTTCTTCTTTTATCCTTTCCTCAATCCCCCCTACATGCAGTCTTTTCCCCTCACTTTCACTCTCTGTAACGCCTCTGTGTGCTAGTGACTCTTCTGCCTTGCTTGGGGTGGAATACTTAAAAAAAATATATATATATATAACGAACCCAACAGGAATTTGAACTTGGCTCCTAACCATTATCCATTACAGCACTTGCACATCCAAGCTTACAACACCTGGTATTCCCAAGTGGTTACCTATCTAGACAGTGGCCAAACTTGATGTTGCTTAACTCTGGTGATTGTACAGGAACCAGAGTTTCAACATAACGTGGCTGTAAGCCCACTGGAAGTAATCTGTGGTTGGAATAACGAAGCAACAGTTAACATAATGGACAACAGAAGCAACCTAATTTTAACTTGCAGACTTTTGTCCCATATATATATATATATATATATATATATATATATATTGCAATTGCATCTAAATGTTTAAAATCCATCTACAAATGTAAATATAAGATAAAGAAATGCGTATATAAAAAGGTTGAGACTCATTCCAAATGGAGGTCACAAAGTCAAATCATTTTATTGCCTTGTTAAAATTATAATGACCTTCCCCATTAACAGCCATGAATACTGCTCTTTTGAGAGTTCATAGTTCCCACAAGGGAGCATTGCCACCAATCACTGCTTTGCACTAATCATTTTGGTTTTGTTCCAAACAATACACAGAAGAAACGCCTTAATAAGCGGCATCAGTCAGATTAATAAGCATCTAGCGAGCCTGCAGTTCATTTTCCCTACACTTGAAAAACTACTTTTCCATGGCAGCTGCTTCACTGATTAGGCTATAAAAGGCAACCTCCCAAGTATAGGGATAAGTCTCTTTAGAGATGTGGGTCCGAACCTTTCCGTCTCCAGTGACCCTTTTCACATATTTTCAGATTCTGCTTGGGAAAGGTTTTTCTTGGAACACTTGGTAGAGAATGTTGAATTTCTGCTCAAGGTCATTCTAGTCCCAATTATGAATAACCAATGACCATTATTTTCTACTTGAATTTAAGCAGTAGGCTCATTACTTAGCAATTTACGGAAACTAACTTTTCCACTGAAACACGCTGCCAATACTTCATAAATAATGGTCTATTCTATTTTGATTGGAGGGAGAGGAGATGGAAATGACGTGTCAGGGATGCTGTTTGGTTTCGTCGAGAAAAAAGAAAGAGAGATAGAGAAGGCGATAATGCTCTCATACAAGAATGGGCTGTAAACTTCATAGGCTGACTATGAAGGCATGATACTACAGCTGTAAAATCTTGCATGCATTAAGTTCAGCTCTTGTAATTAATAACTGCATTGTTTCTTTCCAGGTTAACTGACATCTGACTGTTCAAAGAAGTCTGTTCATTCTGTTGGTCAAAAAAGCCCTCAACAGCACATATGACGCCATCATCACTGCGATACTAGTTCCATGCCAAGTCTTTTTTCAATACCAATTTCATATATTTGTGATTACTGGAACCCCCATATTAAAATTACACTAGTAAAAGGAACAGACTTAATGTCACATGCTTTTTTTTTTTTTTTTTGCATTCTAGCAACTCCAGACATTGAAAGTAAGTGGTGTTGCAGGTACAACCAAGCGACAGTCATCAGGCTATAGAAGCAGCTGGACTTTAGCTCGAAGATTTTTGCTCTATACACCTATTGCAGCTAAATATGCAAAACCTGTAGGCAAAAAGACAAATAAATGCATTTATAAAAATGTGTCACGTGTTCCAGTCAGGGTTCAAAATCATACCGCTCTGTCAGTTATACCAACCTCCCTTCTATTAACTGCCCTGAACAATTATTGCCCCCCTTGAGAGTTCAGTTACCCCCAGGGAAGGATTACAATCCACATTTAAAATCAATGAGCTATGAACTTAAATATCTACATGTGTGTTGTGTTTATGTGTGTTGTGTTAATTGATCAAACTCAGTTGAAAACAATTAAAAAATTCAAATTCTTAGAGAACCCAAAGTTTACATTTCTAATATTGGAGGATATATATATATATATATATATATATATATATATATTAAAACAAAACCCTCTTCAAAATGGCTAAAGAACTGTCATAGCACTTGGGACAATGAAGATTATGAAAAATTTCTGTACTCTCTTCACCTACTAAACTATAAAAAACATAAGAATGCTGGAAAAATGAAATAAAAAAAATTAGTTAAATTTTGCTTGTTTGCCATTTTTAATAAAAGATGTTTAAAAGAAAGGTTGCTGTCCAAATATATATATATATATAGCATAATGAGAAGCCACGTATACTTTCTTGATATGTATATAATATGGAGAAAACAACTGAAAAGTTGCAAATTAAAAAAAATTGAATGTTTTTTTTGTGAAATTATTTATTTATATTTTTATATATATATATATATATATTTGATATTTCAGATCTGCACCAATCTTTCGTCAGAAATAAATTAAATAACTGTATTCAGAAGTTTGTCTTCAAGTATATATAGTAGGCCAATGAAAGAAATTAGGGAAATAAAAAAAACAACAAAAATAATAATACTGATAATAAAACTAATAACATTTATCATATATTAGTAGATCAATAAATCAAATGAAAGCATGATGAGGAAGATGTTAAACATAGAAATCTTTCAGTATCTGTCTATATTTCTGGGATGAGGTATTATGTGCACTATTTACATTATTTTGACTATTGTCCTCATCTTGATCGCCATATTTATTACAATGTTTTGGCTGTTGTACGCTCTGGACACATGACACAGTGGATAAAGGCGTTGGTTAGTTCCAGTAACAGGATCCAAAGAGTGTGAGTTCAATACCTGGTTAAAGCAGTGGAGAACTTGGAGAGGGGAATTAACAGGAGATAACTGACACCCATTAAACATGGCATGTGGAACTAGAACAGTCTACCCCTGTGAGCGAAATAAAAGGTTCAGATCGACATTCCAACCACCGGAAGAAGGCCGGAGTGTACAATGGCCGAAACGTTGTAATAAATATGGCGACCAAGATGAGGACAATAGTCCAAATAATGTAAATAGTATAGAAATCTTTGGACACATATTTACACTTTCTCAATGAGAAATGAAATAAAGTTGAATTTGGGTGTGGGGGGGGGTATTGGGGGGGGTATTGGGGGTACATGTTATTTTATGGATGAAATTTCATAGTTTTAGAGACTAGTTTTTTGCAACAGTTTTAGAGGGTTTGTAGATGACTTTCTGTGGAAACGTTATTCTTTGAGTATCCTTAAATTACTATTTAAACCTAAAATGTGTGAATTTATTTTAAAAATGTATTTTAACAAGGTCTTGTTGACATTTAAATGAAGATGTTAAAAGAATGCATCTAACATCATAAATACTATGGTTCGTTTAGTTGAAATGTACAGCTACAGGGAAATTGGTGTTGTTGTCTTTGATAATCTCCTTACCATAGTTAAACCAAGGACGCAATTCCATACCTGAGTCACTGATATAATTTCCTGTTTTGCATTTGTTGCAAAAAAATTAAATATATTTGAACTGTCACAAGTCAAGGAAGAAGGTTTGATGACTGTGTGCATGTTAGATGGCACAAAAATACTGTCACAAGTCAAGGAAGAAGGTTTGATGACTGTGTGCATGTTAGATGGCACAAAAATACTGTCACAAGTCAAGGAAGAAGGTTTGATGACTGTGTGCATGTTGGATGGCACAAAAATACTGTCACAAGTCAAGGAAGAAGGTTTGATGACTGTGTGCATGTTGGATGGCACAAAAATACTGTCACAAGTCAAGGAAGAAGGTTTGATGACTGTGTGCATGTTGGATGGCACAAAAATACTGTCACAAGTCAAGGAAGAAGGTTTGATGACTGTGTGCATGTTGGATGGCACAAAAATACTGTCACAAGTCAAGGAAGAAGGTTTGATGACTGTGTGCATGTTGGATGGCACAAAAATACTGTCACAAGTCAAGGAAGAAGGTTTGATGACTGTGTGCATGTTAGATGGCACAAAAATACTGTCACAAGTCAAGGAAGAAGGTTTGATGACTGTGTGCATGTTGGATGGCACAAAAATACTGTCACAAGTCAAGGAAGAAGGTTTGATGACTGTGTGCATGTTGGATGGCACAAAAATACTGTCACAAGTCAAGGAAGAAGGTTTGATGACTGTGTGCATGTTAGATGGCACAAAAATACTGTCACAAGTCAAGGAAGAAGGTTTGATGACTGTGTGCATGTTGGATGGCACAAAAATACTGTCACAAGTCAAGGAAGAAGGTTTGATGACTGTGTGCATGTTGGATGGCACAAAAATACTGTCACAAGTCAAGGAAGAAGGTTTGATGACTGTGTGCATGTTGGATGGCACAAAAATACTGTCACAAGTCAAGGAAGAAGGTTTGATGACTGTGTGCATGTTGGATGGCACAAAAATACTGTCACAAGTCAAGGAAGAAGGTTTGATGACTGTGTGCATGTTGGATGGCACAAAAATACTGTCACAAGTCAAGGAAGAAGGTTTGATGACTGTGTGCATGTTGGATGGCACAAAAATACTGTCACAAGTCAAGGAAGAAGGTTTGATGACTGTGTGCATGTTGGATGGCACAAAAATACTGTCACAAGTCAAGGAAGAAGGTTTGATGACTGTGTGCATGTTAGATGGCACAAAAATACTGTCACAAGTCAAGGAAGAAGGTTTGATGACTGTGTGCATGTTGGATGGCACAAAAATACTGTCACAAGTCAAGGAAGAAGGTTTGATGACTGTGTGCATGTTGGATGGCACAAAAATACTGTCACAAGTCAAGGAAGAAGGTTTGATGACTGTGTGCATGTTAGATGGCACAAAAATACTGTCACAAGTCAAGGAAGAAGGTTTGATGACTGTGTGCATGTTGGATGGCACAAAAATACTGTCACAAGTCAAGGAAGAAGGTTTGATGACTGTGTGCATGTTAGATGGCACAAAAATACTGTCACAAGTCAAGGAAGAAGGTTTGATGACTGTGTGCATGTTGGATGGCACAAAAATACTGTCACAAGTCAAGGAAGAAGGTTTGATGACTGTGTGCATGTTGGATGGCACAAAAATACTGTCACAAGTCAAGGAAGAAGGTTTGATGACTGTGTGCATGTTGGATGGCACAAAAATACTGTCACAAGTCAAGGAAGAAGGTTTGATGACTGTGTGCATGTTAGATGGCACAAAAATACTGTCACAAGTCAAGGAAGAAGGTTTGATGACTGTGTGCATGTTGGATGGCACAAAAATACTGTCACAAGTCAAGGAAGAAGGTTTGATGACTGTGTGCATGTTAGATGGCACAAAAATACTGTCACAAGTCAAGGAAGAAGGTTTGATGACTGTGTGCATGTTAGATGGCACAAAAATACTGTCACAAGTCAAGGAAGAAGGTTTGATGACTGTGTGCATGTTAGATGGCACAAAAATACTGTCACAAGTCAAGGAAGAAGGTTTGATGACTGTGTGCATGTTGGATGGCACAAAAATACTGTCACAAGTCAAGGAAGAAGGTTTGATGACTGTGTGCATGTTGGATGGCACAAAAATACTGTCACAAGTCAAGGAAGAAGGTTTGATGACTGTGTGCATGTTGGATGGCACAAAAATACTGTCACAAGTCAAGGAAGAAGGTTTGATGACTGTGTGCATGTTAGATGGCACAAAAATACTGTCACAAGTCAAGGAAGAAGGTTTGATGACTGTGTGCATGTTAGATGGCACAAAAATACTGTCACAAGTCAAGGAAGAAGGTTTGATGACTGTGTGCATGTTGGATGGCACAAAAATACTGTCACAAGTCAAGGAAGAAGGTTTGATGACTGTGTGCATGTTGGATGGCACAAAAATACTGTCACAAGTCAAGGAAGAAGGTTTGATGACTGTGTGCATGTTAGATGGCACAAAAATACTGTCACAAGTCAAGGAAGAAGGTTTGATGACTGTGTGCATGTTGGATGGCACAAAAATACTGTCACAAGTCAAGGAAGAAGGTTTGATGACTGTGTGCATGTTGGATGGCACAAAAATACTGTCACAAGTCAAGGAAGAAGGTTTGATGACTGTGTGCATGTTGGATGGCACAAAAATACTGTCACAAGTCAAGGAAGAAGGTTTGATGACTGTGTGCATGTTGGATGGCACAAAAATACTGTCACAAGTCAAGGAAGAAGGTTTGATGACTGTGTGCATGTTGGATGGCACAAAAATACTGTCACAAGTCAAGGAAGAAGGTTTGATGACTGTGTGCATGTTGGATGGCACAAAAATACTGTCACAAGTCAAGGAAGAAGGTTTGATGACTGTGTGCATGTTGGATGGCACAAAAATACTGTCACAAGTCAAGGAAGAAGGTTTGATGACTGTGTGCATGTTGGATGGCACAAAAATACTGTCACAAGTCAAGGAAGAAGGTTTGATGACTGTGTGCATGTTAGATGGCACAAAAATACTGTCACAAGTCAAGGAAGAAGGTTTGATGACTGTGTGCATGTTGGATGGCACAAAAATACTGTCACAAGTCAAGGAAGAAGGTTTGATGACTGTGTGCATGTTAGATGGCACAAAAATACTGTCACAAGTCAAGGAAGAAGGTTTGATGACTGTGTGCATGTTAGATGGCACAAAAATACTGTCACAAGTCAAGGAAGAAGGTTTGATGACTGTGTGCATGTTGGATGGCACAAAAATACTGTCACAAGTCAAGGAAGAAGGTTTGATGACTGTGTGCATGTTGGATGGCACAAAAATACTGTCACAAGTCAAGGAAGAAGGTTTGATGACTGTGTGCATGTTAGATGGCACAAAAATACTGTCACAAGTCAAGGAAGAAGGTTTGATGACTGTGTGCATGTTGGATGGCACAAAAATACTGTCACAAGTCAAGGAAGAAGGTTTGATGACTGTGTGCATGTTGGATGGCACAAAAATACTGTCACAAGTCAAGGAAGAAGGTTTGATGACTGTGTGCATGTTGGATGGCACAAAAATACTGTCACAAGTCAAGGAAGAAGGTTTGATGACTGTGTGCATGTTGGATGGCACAAAAATACTGTCACAAGTCAAGGAAGAAGGTTTGATGACTGTGTGCATGTTGGATGGCACAAAAATACTGTCACAAGTCAAGGAAGAAGGTTTGATGACTGTGTGCATGTTGGATGGCACAAAAATACTGTCACAAGTCAAGGAAGAAGGTTTGATGACTGTGTGCATGTTAGATGGCACAAAAATACTGTCACAAGTCAAGGAAGAAGGTTTGATGACTGTGTGCATGTTGGATGGCACAAAAATACTGTCACAAGTCAAGGAAGAAGGTTTGATGACTGTGCATGTTGGATGGCACAAAAATACTGTCACAAGTCAAGGAAGAAGGTTTGATGACTGTGTGCATGTTAGATGGCACAAAAATACTGTCACAAGTCAAGGAAGAAGGTTTGATGACTGTGTGCATGTTGGATGGCACAAAAATACTGTCACAAGTCAAGGAAGAAGGTTTGATGACTGTGTGCATGTTAGATGGCACAAAAATACTGTCACAAGTCAAGGAAGAAGGTTTGATGACTGTGTGCATGTTGGATGGCACAAAAATACTGTCACAAGTCAAGGAAGAAGGTTTGATGACTGTGTGCATGTTGGATGGCACAAAAATACTGTCACAAGTCAAGGAAGAAGGTTTGATGACTGTGTGCATGTTGGATGGCACAAAAATACTGTCACAAGTCAAGGAAGAAGGTTTGATGACTGTGTGCATGTTAGATGGCACAAAAATACTGTCACAAGTCAAGGAAGAAGGTTTGATGACTGTGTGCATGTTGGATGGCACAAAAATACTGTCACAAGTCAAGGAAGAAGGTTTGATGACTGTGTGCATGTTAGATGGCACAAAAATACTGTCACAAGTCAAGGAAGAAGGTTTGATGACTGTGTGCATGTTAGATGGCACAAAAATACTGTCACAAGTCAAGGAAGAAGGTTTGATGACTGTGTGCATGTTAGATGGCACAAAAATACTGTCACAAGTCAAGGAAGAAGGTTTGATGACTGTGTGCATGTTGGATGGCACAAAAATACTGTCACAAGTCAAGGAAGAAGGTTTGATGACTGTGTGCATGTTGGATGGCACAAAAATACTGTCACAAGTCAAGGAAGAAGGTTTTATGACTGTGTGCATGTTAGATGGCACAAAAATACTGTCACAAGGAAGAAGGTTTGATGACTGTGTGCATGTTAGATGGCACAAAAATACTGTCACAAGTCAAGGAAGAAGGTTTGATGACTGTGTGCATGTTGGATGGCACAAAAATACTGTCACAAGTCAAGGAAGAAGGTTTGATGACTGTGTGCATGTTAGATGGCACAAAAATACTGTCACAAGTCAAGGAAGAAGGTTTGATGACTGTGTGCATGTTAGATGGCACAAAAATACTGTCACAAGTCAAGGAAGAAGGTTTGATGACTGTGTGCATGTTGGATGGCACAAAAATACTGTCACAAGTCAAGGAAGAAGGTTTGATGACTGTGTGCATGTTGGATGGCACAAAAATACTGTCACAAGTCAAGGAAGAAGGTTTGATGACTGTGTGCATGTTAGATGGCACAAAAATACTGTCACAAGTCAAGGAAGAAGGTTTGATGACTGTGTGCATGTTGGATGGCACAAAAATACTGTCACAAGTCAAGGAAGAAGGTTTGATGACTGTGTGCATGTTGGATGGCACAAAAATACTGTCACAAGTCAAGGAAGAAGGTTTGATGACTGTGTGCATGTTGGATGGCACAAAAATACTGTCACAAGTCAAGGAAGAAGGTTTGATGACTGTGTGCATGTTAGATGGCACAAAAATACTATCACTGATAATATGTCTATAAACTTGGCATCAGGGTTTATTACATTGCTTTGGTAACTGGATGATTTTTTTTAGTCTAGATGATGTAAGGAATGATTGTAGATTTGGAGGTTTCCACCTGGTGTTAAGTAAGATCTCACTAAATACCTTTGTAGTATCGAATGCAAATTAGATAGACAAGTATAAATAGAGAACAACTGGCGAATATGGGGTGGCTATGCCTAGCAAACCCCGTTGCTATTCAGGACACAAAGAACTATACTATGATTACTACTACACAGAAAGATATGTAAAACATAACAACCTCATTAATTGTGGAGGGGGTTAAGTTATATGTACTTGAAATCTTTTAGTAAGGTATGAGATAGTTTGTGAATGTTATAATTAAAATCAAAAATGGAAATACTGGAATTTTTCTTACATGTTTTGTAAGTTAGAAGAGTATCAGTGACTGATTTTTTAATTGTTTTGAGAGATAATTTCTATTGAGAAAGTGACTAATATTAAGTGAAGAATATTAAAGAGAGAGAATATTAAAAGAAGAGGAATTAAGAAGACAAAAGATAGCAATTGACATTGCATTTAAATGTGGAAGGCCAAAGCTGACTGGAAAGCAAGAGGCTGGAGGAAAGTTTTGCAAACATGAAGAGGGATTTAATTACCCCCAATCAAGAATTTTGTCAAATAGTTTTGTAACTTCAGACACA
Source organism: Acanthosepion esculentum (assembly GCA_964036315.1). Classification (NCBI taxonomy): domain Eukaryota; kingdom Metazoa; phylum Mollusca; class Cephalopoda; order Sepiida; family Sepiidae; genus Acanthosepion; species Acanthosepion esculentum. Next base: position 36,333,786 of record OZ038515.1, on the reverse strand, counting down.
TAGGACTGCCAAGGATGGCACCAAAGCATTACATTATTAGCCATTACACCACCTGCACATCTTTGCCTGGGTAGAGAATTGATTGATTCATTCATTTTTTACAGCTTATCACCCCTTTGCAGGTTATTTAAAACGAAAAAATATTTTTAAACTGGAAGAATTTTTTTTCTAGATAATAACAGTTTTTAGTGATACAAGTCTTACTAATTAACCATACGAGGTGGAGTCATACCTTTCCCAAGTGAAGTTAATATAATGAAACCAATGAGAATTGAAACTTGGTTCTCTGGTTAACAATTCCCAGCCATTATCCATTACACTACCTGTACATTCAAGCTTATAGCACCTGGTATTCCCAAGTAATCACCCATCTAGGTAATGACCAGGTTTGACATTGCTTAGCTTCTGTGATTGTACGGGAACCAATGTTTCAACATGATGTGGCCATAAGCCTGGGTAGTGAAATTGAGTCGATGGTAATATAAACTGAATATAATAATTTTATATCCATATATTTAAATTAATAGAAGTTTCCCCTAAGTATTTCTTGTAACAATATAGACTATTTTGGCAAAAGGAGTAGACAAATTATCCTTGATGGAGATGAAACATAGCAGAAGGACTCTATCAAGACTGGAAAAATGAAGATTATGCAGCTCCAGTGCAGATATGGTAGCAATACTCAATTTTGGGTCTAATCTGACTCTTGTAAAGATGAAATGTGAAAGAAGGACTCTACCAAGGCTGGAAAGTGAGTATTAAGCAGCTCCAGTTCAGATAAAGCAGAAATACTCCATTTTGGGATTAATCTGACACTTGTAAAGATGGAGCATGGCAGGAGGAGTTAGGTATTTTTTGGAACAATTGAATGACTTGACTATTTTTCCAGCATCTTTTGCAATTGGTCAGACTCATCAAAAACCGTGTCTACATGTACAGATGAAATTCCTATTATTGTGCTTAAGAACCTTAGCTCCAATCTTGGCAAAACTGCTGCCTGAAGGAGAAATGATTCCCAACTTGATGGAAGGTCCTGACTGTATGCCCTGTATTCAAGAATGCAGGTGTGTTCACCCCCTGTCAAGCATACACAAAACCAAGTTTAATTAAACAGTATTAATTACATTTATCAAACTGAATTTCATAGAAATTTTGCATCCTCTGACAATTAAAAGAACAAAGCATTTACTCAATTAAATGTCTACAAAAAAAAATACATAAACAGAAAATATATTAAATATTTGTCTGATTTAATCAGTTTCCTATGTATATATATATATATATATATATATATATATATATATATATATATATATATATATATATATATGCACACACATAAACAAAAAAGGACAAAAACATATACAAACACATACAGTAAAAACACACATACAAAAGTGCATCAATGCAGGTAAACAAACACACACATACACACCAAAGTACACAGACACACACATACATAAAGACTGATAAACAGATACAGAAACAAACTCACAAAAGGAAGTAAAAAAAATGTTATGCACAAACACAAAAAACACATAATCAAAAGTTCACACACATATACAAATATCACCGATGCAGGTAAACACACACATCAAAGTACACACACACACACACACACTCACACAGGCAGATCTATAAACAGATACACACATATGCAGAAACAAACATAAAAGTGTACTAACACATGTACACATAAACATACACACACACACACACACACAAAGCACACACAAAACACACACACACACAAATACAGATAGAAACAGACACATGTACATAGGGACAGCTACAACACATAAAAAAAAACTATTTAAAAACTATTTCTACAATTATCAAAATGAACATCTTTTAGGAAGCTGTTTCTGATTCTTTGACATTCTATTCATACACATATTTTGCTCATGGATGGATGTGATACTCTCAATCTTTTGGCCAAGAGTCACATGACCTAGCAGATTAAACTTTCCTATCGGTTGTGATTTCAGTGACTAGGTTCAGTAATGTAGAAAAAGCTATAGACTCTGGTTCAGTGTAAGAAATGGAAATGCTCAACAAATGAAAACTCAACAAGGGAGAAGAAACTTTGGAGGCAAACAGACCTCAATTTAAGAGAACCATAAAAAAAAGAAATGTAATTGGACCTTAAAAACGAGTAAATCCAAGACAATTCAACCTTATTTGAATTTAGAGAGACAAATTAATTTATTTTTTGTTTACAATAATGTTCACCCTGTAAAAGTTCAAAGAGCCACTTGAGGTAGAGGTTACAGAAAGTGGTAATGGTAATATTAGCTGTTTCCCTACAAGGAAACATTTAGAATTCATTGACCAAGCAGACAGTACTGCTTTTGGTTGAAATTTATAAAATCTTTCTCTTAAAACAATTTTTCAGGAAAACAGGTTCATCAAGAACCAGTAGCAGTTATTGCTCTTCCCAGTACTGATGAAGATTTCCTTCCTAACCATTTGTTTGAAGTTGTGTGTAATGTGAACATCTTGATTATATCCTTATTTTCTCTCCAAGTTATATTTCCTATCCATTTTAGTTGTTGCTCCTGTTGGTAGTCCTTGAGTGATGTGTTTACTGTTATTTGGTACAGTTGTAGTGCCAGTTCACAATGTTCAAAGAAGAATGATTTTGCCTAGACCCTCAAGCAGTCACATAATTTTTGAGTATAAGTGAGGAAGATAATGGTTAACCCTAGACTTAAATAGGTTATGGCTATAGTGATCATGGATGTATCCTCTTGAGAGACAGTTCCACAAGGTACCAGTTTGTGGGAAGAAGAGTGAACTATACATCTCAATAATGGAATACAAAGAGAATGAGGTTTTTTTACGATGATAGAACTGGTGGGATGTAGTTCGTTTGAATAATTACCATGGAAATTAGTGTATCACAAAGATCAAGTGGATAGAATTATCATTACAAAAATGTTTATTCATTTATGTGTTGTGTTCTGTCAGGATGTGGGGGATCATGACTCTCCACAACTTCCTAGACTTTGTAGCTCTTAGCAATGTTTGTTTTTTTATTATCCTTTCCACTCCTTATTCTGCCATTCATTCACACAAGCTTGTTATGTAGGTTACTCACTTCTTTCATCTGTCCCTCTTGCCATTAATATGCCTTGTGAGTGCCAAATTCGCCAAGCCGACATTCCTCATTATGTGCTTTAGAAACTTAAACTATCTCTTTCTAATTCTTTTTGCTTCCATTTTACTTTAAACTTCCTCGTTACTTACATGTTCTGTCTATTTATATTCTCTGCATCCTTGAGTAGAGTATACAAAGATTGGTATCACACAGTAGTTCAGCACACTTTTCTTTGTTTCTTACATAAATTTTCCTGTTTCTTAATACTTTGCTTAGCTTTTGGAAAGCATAAAAGACTATTAACTGCAGAGACAAGACTTGCAGTCTTTGCAATTCAATGGCTCAGCCATCATCAAGCAATTTTCTAATACAACGCTCTTTCAGGACACTGCTGATCATGGCTCTCTTCAGTTTAATTAGAACTGTTATGTAATATCAGTACTCTTAAATGGCAGTGAATGCTGGACCATCTCAAGAACAGATTTGAGGCAACAGAAATGTAATTCTGCAGCTGAGAATACCATTGGACACATGAGCAACAATGAAGTTTTAGTGAAAATAGAAAGAAAAAGTACACTTATACATAGCATCAGAAAGGGAAATTTGAAATTTCTAAATGTACATAATGAGGAAAGAAAGCTTGGAAAATTTGAAACTCACAAGACATACTGAAGTCAATAGGGGTAGAGGAAAGCAACACATAACCTACTTAATGAGCTTGTGCAAATGGTTAGCAGAACAGGGATTAGGAGAGACGACAAAATTTACAAAATTGTAGTGAGCCATGATCACCCACATCCTGAACAGATACGGAACATTGAAGAAGAGTCAGAGCATCAAAAAGGTAAGCAGTCAATGGCTAGAAACTATTTAGTCTAAGATGTGAGTTTGAAATTTGTTTTCTCTTCTCTCAAAAAGAAAATCCAAGGATCTTTATATCCATGGAACATTTGTGCGTGGCTATTGAAAAACAAAAAACGACACACATAAGTGAAGTAACTGCAGTGATGGATTATCCTTTCGATCCCACTTTCCATACAGAGGTGGAGTTTTGCAAATAAATATTTGTACAATTTTATTTAATTTCCCCCTCTAAACTATTTGTGACACTTTTTAAAATCATAATCAGGAAAAAAAAAAAAAGAAAAAATATTTTACTAATTGCCCCCAAATTAAAATTACTGTTACAATTAGAAAACAGCAACTGTGCTGTTCCTATGACAGTCAATGGATTAATAGTAAAATCTTAAAAGTGTACAAAAAAATAAAAACATGAAAAATGCGGACAAAAAATAAAACACAAAATCAAAGATAAAAATTGCACAAAATGTTCTTGAAAAAATTTAAAAAATACACAGTAAAAATGAAAAAAGAAAGAAAAACCTTTTAAATAAAATAAAAAAGAAAGCGATACAAGCAAAAGATTAAAGAAGACAAAAGTAAAAGGAGGGAAAGGAGACAAAATAAAAAGAATTAAAAAAGAAAGAAAAACGAGAGAGAAAATAAAAAGGAAGTCAAGAAAAGGAGGAGGAAGAAGAAAGAAGTCAAGTAAAAAAGAAAGACAAAGAAAAAAGAAAGAAGTAAAACAAAAGAAAGCAACAAAGAAAAAACAATGAATAAATAAAAAGCAAGGAAAAGAAAATGGAAGCCATAAATGAATAAATTAAAAAAAGGCCAAATAAACAATAATTATAATAAAAATAGTCAAATAAAAATTGAGTAAATAAGTAAGCAATGAAACAAATTAAAATCAAATATTGCTAGGTCAGGTGCTATGCTGTGCTAGATAATTTTTCTCTCCAGAATCTATCTTACATATTTATAAGTCTACCATTAGTCATGCTTTGAATATTGCTGCCACATATGGTCTGGTGCCTCTGCTATATATTTAGAGATTCTTGATAAAAGCCAAAGAAGTATCACCAATATTATTGGTCCTGACCTGGCATCTTGGTTTCAGTCACTTTCCCATCGCCATAATGTAGTTTCCTTGTGCGTTTTCTACAAATACTTTCATGGTAATTGTTCTAATGAACTTTCCTCTATGGTACCTAGACTTTATGAATTTAAGCACAGAACTAGATTGTTGGCAAAGTCTCATCATTTTTCATCTGGAATGGCTAGATGAAACAGTAAGTTCTAGGCTAACAGTTTCTTTTCTTGCACTTCTTTCTTGTGAAACTCTATTCTGGCTCCAGGCTTTCCTGCCAACTTTGGTCTTCAAAAATTTAAATGTTCATCGTTATCTACTGTCTTCTTGATTACTCTTCTATTGTTCCAATTCCATGGTAATTTTTTTCTTTATATTATTCTTTCCGACTCTGTAACCACTTGTGTCTTAATGGCTTTACTGCCTTGCATGGGGGGGGGGGGTATCATGAAGATGATAAGAGAAGAGAACTGAAACCAGAAACGTGGTTCTACTGAAGGCTGATAAGGATACTATGGACCGAACATGCGAACAATGACAAAGTTTTAGAGTAACTGGAAGCAAAAAGGAAACTTATACTTAACATCAGGAAGAGACAGTCGAGGTCTCTAGGGCACATAATGAAAAGTGGGTGATATTTACAGGACAGATTGACGGCAAGAGAGACAGAGGAAAATAGTGTGCATGACATACTTTGTGAGCTTGAGTTAATGGATGGCAAAACATTGTTTGGGATAAATAACAGAATGACAAAATTTATTAAAAGCTACAAAGAACAGGAAGTTGTGGAGTGCCATGTGGGGGACACAGCACATAAACACCAAAGGCTAATCAACTCCTCTTTGCCTACACAGGTCAGAAGGACCAACCTGACAGATAGGCAATTAAGAAAATTAATCAATATTAATATCCTTAATAATGAAATTAGGAAAAAAATAATTTAAAAAAACAAAAGCAATTCCCAGAAGAAAAGATATTCAAAATCATGGAAATAAACATTAAAAGAAGACTTGACATTTTTGATGGCCAGAGAATTACTAAATTTAAATGGTTTTCTATTTAAATTTGAGGAGAGTCCCCAATTGAATCATTGTTTGATTTGCTGGCAAACCAAATGATTTTATAAATGAATAATTTTTCATGTTACTGGATTCAAAAAGGAGAGTAAGGCTTAGGAGAAGAGGGTCTCTATTACAGAAAGAAACAATTAGGTTAATTTCAAAAATAAAAGCAGAAAGAAAGACATTACTATATTTGGACTATTTCCAACTTTTATTAAGCATAATATTATCTGTTGGTATCATAATGCACTTATAGGTTTGGTTTGGTTTGTTTTGTTTTATCAACCTCAATGCTGACAACTTTTCTTTTTTTTTCTGGTAATATTTTTGTTTTGTCAAAAATCTATTTCTGTTAATATATTTTTTTCCACAAAAATGTATAGCTGGTAATATTACTGTTTGAAAAACATATAGCTGGCAATATTATTTTTTCAAAAACATATAGCTGGTAATATTATTTTTTCAAAAACGTATTGCTGGAGATCAAAGGAGGGGGGGAACTATTTACCCATAGTTGGGACTCTAACAGGTGCTACCACCCCGGGTCTGGGTGGACCCAGGAACAACAGCAACTAAGAGGCATTTCCATACTCCTCAAAACCTCCTGATCAGAGGCCTTGCTGCTGGATGCAGTTTATCGTCATACCCAGGACAGGCGGATGTAGTTTATCGTCATACCCAGGACACGGATGTGGTTTATCGTCATACCCAGGACACGGATGTGGTTTATCGTCAAACCCAGAAGACACAGATGTCGTTTATCGTCAAACCCAGAAGACACAGATGTTGTTTATCGTCATACCAAGGACACGGTTGTGGTTTATCGTCATACCCAGGACACGGATGTGGTTTATCGTCATACCCAGGACACGGATGTGGTTTATCATCATACCCAGGACGCGGGTGTTAACTATCTGCCTATAGCTGGGACCCTAACAGGTGCTACCACCCCAGGTCAGAGTGGACCTGGGAACATCAGCAATTAAGAGGTGGTTCCACGCTCCTCAAAACCTCCTGATCAGACGCCGTGCTGTTAGACGTAAGTTATCGTCTTACCCAGGACGCGGATGTAGTTTAACGTCATACCCAGGACGGTGCACTTATAGGTGAAGAGTAGAAGTAGTAGAACTAGAGGTGGAGGATGGGGATTTTATTTTTTATCGGATAAAACATTGTCAAAATATAAAATCATGATGTAAAAACATATGGAAAAGACTACCAGTAGGCATGAAAATTTCACGGTTTTCCAAATTGAATTTTCTGATGTATCATATTTAATCCTGTGTTAGTCACATGCGATGTTTTGTTACACTAAAATTGTAAAAGTACTCATAATTCTTAGATGGCAATGAACTTCTTTTACTCCGTCCTACTACTCTCCTTACTCAGGGAAGGTGTGTAACATATGGTTGGGCACAGTTGTTGCTCTGTTGTCGTGGGAGGCATACATTGCTTTGTCTTCTTTGGGGTGTCATGCCACCACCCCCTGATTAATTAAGGTAATTTTTCATTATATATATATATATATATATATATATATATATATATAACTCTTTCAGTCCTATTAATGTAATATCTTTATATTTATGGATATATATTATGGGTAGTTTTGATCAATAAAACTTCTCTATTATTGTGTATATATATATGTGTATATATATATATATGTGTGTATATATATATATATGTGTGTATATATATATATGTATATATATATATATGTGTGTATATATATATATGTATATATATATATATATGTATATATATATATGTATATGTATATATATATATGTATATGTATATATATATATGTATATGTATATATATATATATATATGTATATGTATATATATATATATATATATATATATATATATGTATATGTATATATATATATATATATATATATATGTATATGTATATATATATATGTATATGTATATATATATATATGTATATGTATATATATATATATATATATATATATATAACTCTTTCAGTCCTATTAATGTAATATCTTTATATTTATGGATATATTATGGCTAGTTTTGATCAATAAAACTTTTCTATTATTGTATTGGTGTGTTTCACTTGCAATTTACAACATATGTGTAAGTGACAAATTTTCATTTCAATGAATAATTATACCTTCAATTCAAATTTTGATTTAATGTACATTTGCAATGGAGATTGCCTGTTATGTTATTTTTTTCCAGTAGTACGACAATGTTTTACAAAACTGTAAGACTACAAGAATTTTTGTACTGTGGTGTGTCAAAATCTTTTGTTTCCAGATCTATTATAAATTTGTCATTTGAACTCAGATTTTATAATTAACCTCTGGCAGTCAACATGTTCACCAAATATTGCAATAACAATTACTAGTATGAATCATTATTTAAAGAAGGTCATTATTTAAAGAAGTAAGAGGGTACAAATAAAAAGATTTAAAATTGGCAAGTTTTTCTAATTCACTGAAGCAGATTTAAATTATACAAGGACAGACTGAAAGAGTGATGATACAGCTGTGAAATCTTATACGCATTAATTACTCTTCTTATTAATAACTGCATTGTTTCTTTCCAGATAAACTGACATCTGATGGTTTGAAGAAGACTGCTCATCCTGTTGATCAAGAAAATCAACATCAGATATGATGTTATCAAAGTGTTTTTTTCATGTTGGGGAACAGATGATAGTAAAATCTGAAGAATAGGGAGAGTAATCAACCAGTTCAAAGCCAAAGTCATGCACAACAGCTATTGAAACTTGGGAGCTGGAGCACTGTCCTGATGAAACAAGACCCCTTTCATTAGTTTTCCCTTGATATCCTTTCATAACTGTCTCAGCAAGTCAGCACAGTACTCTTCACTGATGACATGGTCCTTTTGAACATAGTCAATAAACATTTTTGCATCCCCAAAAAACTGAGTCCATCACTTTCCCTACAGATGAAACAACCTTAGCCGCCTTTGGAGCAGGTGAGGAGTGTTTCCAATGTATGGATTGTCTCTGGCTCAGAGTCATGATGTTTTCCCTTGTCTCTTTTCCCTTTATTCGACCTGTGAGTATCAGATTCTCCAGGCCCTCCTTCCTCATTATGTGTCCCAGAAACTTCAGCTGCCTCTTCCTGATGTTAGAGTATAAGCCTCCTCCTTGTTTACAACCTCTTCAAGACATCATCGTTGCTTACGTGCTCGGTCCATACCCTCTTACTGGTGAAGAAACAATGTAGTTATTAATAAGAAGAGTTGAACTTAATGCATGCAAGATTTCACAGCTCTAGCATCACTCCTTCATAGTCAGCCTATGAAGTTTACAGCCCATTCTTGTATGAGAGCATTATCGCCTTCTCTATCTCTCTTTCTTTTTTCTCAATGAAACCAAACAGCATCCCTGACATGTCATTTCCATCTCCTCTCCCGCCAATCAAAATAGAATAGACCATTATTTATGAAGTATTGGCAGCGTGTTTCAGTGGAAAAGTTAGTTTCCGTAAATTGCTAAGTAATGAGCCTGCTGCTTAAATTCAAGTAGAAAATAATGGTCATTGGTTATTCATAATTGGGACTAGAATGACCTTGAGCAGAAATTCAACATTCTCTACCAAGTGTTCCAAGAAATAGGACTCAAGCTAAACCGTTCCAAAGCAGAAGCTATGAACTGGAACTGGAATGAGAGCAGTGATGGCATATACCTTGAATCCATCATAAAAATTTGCAATTTGGAATTTGTAAGTACTAAATGCTTCAGATACCTTGGCGCGTGGATCATTTATAATGAATTAAATCTAGGAGAAAAGGAAATTGAATATAGAATAAGCAGCACCAGAAGTAGTTTCACCCAACACCACAAATTGATGCTAAACCAAAACACCAACCTGAAAAATCAAGTCATGTTCTTAAATAGTGCCATCAGTTTAAAACATTCATGTGGGTATCAGGCATGCCACCAAAATTGTGTAGAAATATTTAGTGATGTCAACAAACACTCATTGCGACTTTTGTAAAGCCAATGAATACTCATTGTCACTTTCGTAATGCTCATTGTTGTAGAGACTTTGTAATCGCAGATACAAACTATAGTAACGCCATTGAATAATACTGGTGTTAGATGCCTTTGAATAGCACTCGCACTAATAATACTTGCTTGATAATACTCACTCGAACAGTAATCCATATAGTGATCTGAACAGAGAAATAGTATAGTGTATAGAGTAGAGAATAGCAGTTCATATAGTAATAGAGGATAGAGTAGAAAACAGATCTGAATAGCATAGAGAAGAGAATAGAAATGTGACCAATTAGACACACCCTACCTCCCATATATGCATTTCCTCTAGGGTCACGTGGTCTACTTAATTCAATAATGGGATCGCCTGTGTTTGATCACTGGTGATCTATGTTCAAACTCAAGTGTTGGCAGCGACACTTTATTCCTAAATAAGAAAATATTTAAACTGTCATTTGTGTAAAACTGCTTTCTAAAATCAATAGTTAAAAATGGCTTTGAACAACTGAAGCCTGAGTGTGTCAGCAAAGATCGACCTTCTTTGAAAGCACTACAGAATCACAAAGATATGTACCAAACAACAAAAACCGATATCACTTGAGGACTACCAACAGCAGTAACAGCTAAAATGGATAGCACATGTAACCTGGAAAGGAAATATTTGTTTTTGTTTGTTTTGTTTTACGGCATATCAACCTCAAAGGGTCATTTAATGCTGATGGCTTTTTTTTTTAATATTGTTTTGTTAGAAAACTATTTCTGTTTCTCCCTTTTTTTTTTCTTTTTTTTTTTTTAAACGTATAACTTTCTTTTAAATTTTCTGATAGAGGCCGATTTTCTTGAAATATGAAAAAATGATTTGGGGGCTGTTTTTTTCAAATATATCTTTAATATTATTTTCTTTGTAGAGATTTTTTCTTGTTTCTGTGAAATCAATGCAGTCTGTTAGAATGTGTTTAATTGTGAATGGGGTTTGACATGGTATACAGAAAGGTTGATCTTCTCCTTTCAGGAGATATGAGTGGCTTTAAAATGTATGGCCTATTCTTATTCTTGCAAGTGTAACTTCTTTTCTGTTTAGCTTCGTATTAAGTTCAAGACGTTGATATTCCACACTTCTTTGAACAAAAGGTTAGGAAGGACCCCCCCCCCCATCAATACTTTGAAAGACCGATAACGATAGAACTGATATAACTGAGAAATCTATTTTCTTGTAAAACTGTTTTACGAGAAAGATTTTCTGTCTATATCTCTGAGATGAAGTATTATGATTACTTACATTATTCGAACTGTTATCCCCGTCTTCATTGCCATATTCACAATGTTTCAGCCATTGTACGCTCCGGTCTTCTTCAGATGATTGGAATTTCAAACATATTTGAAATATTATTCATACAGACATGAAACAAAGATATCCACCATCAAAAGTGATATTTTGTTATTTTGACATAGAAAATTGCTATGTGACAATAACGGTCACGAAAGTAGCAGACACAGATCGTAAGTTCAAGATGTGGTTTTATGATATCATGCCACGTGACAGACCGAAGTATTACAACAGAACCAATGTCTAGCTGCAATGTAATGTGTTGTGACTAGTTTGAAATGTAATTTTGTTGAGTGTGAGTGGGTTCGTTTTAATGTAAATGGCCGCCAATATCTGAAGCTTCCTTTTACTGTGTGTATGTGCGAGTATTATTGTGTTATCAACAAATATCTGTCTAATATTATGCACATGACTATGTTTATATTTATATATATATATATAATGCCTATATGACTTCTGTTGTAGACACCTGCTCAGTTACATTTGTATTTGTTCAATTGTGACTAATACTGCAATTATGCTAATGGACCTTAGTTACAGTTTTTGGGAGAGAGTACATTATCTGGCATGATCAACACTTTAAATAAGGTCACTATGCTCAAACCCTTGGTGACAATGATTTCACATGAGCACCACCATTGACAAACACTTCCAACTACACAATTTTACTGACAGGGCTTTGGTTGACCCATAGTGTCATGATCAAGCACCTTCTAAAGTTTACCATACACCAAGGCTGATAATATCAAGAAGTTACCTTCCTGACAAATCGACCATAGTGAGGTTTGAATTTTCTAACTACTTATGCTTCTAGATATATATTGAAGCATGTGTTGTTAAAGATCACGGGACTTTTCCGTTTAATAATCTTTTTTTTCTGTTTTTTTTTCTTGCTTTCTCACAAGTTTTTTTTTATATTTGGGTCTAAGTTGTTGCAAAAAGACACTAGTCCTTGGTGTTTTGCCGAGTGCTTTCGGTTATTGTCAACCGTCATCATGTCTGTATGTTTTGGTTTGAAGTAGGTTGCTTATTTTATTTAATAGATAATATTTTGAGTATTTAGACAGTGTTGTTGGATTAGTTCAATAGCAATTGGGAGGGGGGTTGGTATTTATTATTTGGAGGATTAGTTATTTATGTTTATGTTTCTGCCAGTATTAAATGCTATTTTGTTTATGTTGGGTTTTTGGTTTTTAAATGGTATTTGTATTAAGTTCTTGGTTTAAAAAGATATGTGCTTTTCATCTCATTCTTTTTATGAAACTTTCTATTTTTTCTGTTAATTTTAGCTTGTATGCGGATGGTGATGGGATGGGTATGTTTTTTAGGGACTAGTCAAGGCTAAACTTTTCTATGTCCACGATGGGTTATAAATTGAGTGAAAGTGCTCTATTGTTTATTAGAAGCTAAATATAATAAAATATAGTTTTAAGGTATGCTATATTTATGGGTTAAAGTGCTCAATATCAGTGACAGAGTCTATATAAATTTCCATACACTCTATCCCTAATACTGAAATGGCCACAACATTCACCTGACTTGACACGTTGTGAGTAAGAAAAACGACATAGTTTTGCTTATTTCTTTTATTTTCCCAAGTACTTTCAATCGCATCCAAGATCATCTTCTGGGGTGAATTTAGACCTAGTTACCTCCCTTACAGATTGTTACCATAAATTGACTATACCAGAGCATGTTTCATGCACATTTGCAAAAAAATTCACAACTATCAATTAAATTAATTTTTTGTCTTAGCAATTCCCTCCCCCCTGAAGATGATCTTGGATGAGATTGAAAGTACTTGGGAAAATAAAAGACATAACCAAAACTACAGTGTCTTTCTTACTCAGTTTTGTAACAGCACTAAGAAATTGATCTGTGAATTTGAGAGGATTAAAATGAAAACAGACATGTCTAGATTATTCAACTAGACATGCTTGAATATATATAAAGATAAAAGACAATAGGAAAACTGTATTTTTAGCCAACATGTTTTATCCAATGTGGACTTTTTCAAAGCAAAAATGAAATGAATTTATTAAAAGACAAAGTAACTATTTAAGAGGTGGTTCCACGCTACTCAAAATCCTCTGATAAGAGGCCTTGCTGTCGGACTTATTTTATCGTCTTACCCAGGACACAGATGTAGTTTATCGTCATACCCAAGACAGCCAACAATTGGATCCAAGCCTTGTGAGTAAAAGTGGCTGAATGATACTGTTAGGAATCTGCTGTCAAATTACTGACATAGTTTGACTGGCACAAAGCCACAAGTCAGCAAGTTGTGTGAACAAAAAAATTCAACTGCCTCAAAACAATTGATAAAAGGAGGCAGTCAGAATGAAGTTGATCTAGAAGGAAAAGAGGAGGAGATTGAAAACTAATTCAGCTATATTTACATTATTTACATGCGGACTATCAATTTAAATAACCTACAGGGCCAGACCAGACTGAAAATGGAGTATTCCTGCCATATCTGTACTGGAGCTGCTCAATCCTCACTTTCCAGTCTAGATAGAATCCTTCTGCCATGCTTCATCTTTACAGGAGTCAGATTAGTCCAAAAATGGAGTATTGCTGCCATATCTGGGCTGGAGCTACACAATCCTCACTTACTTAATCCTTTGAAAAGCCTCTCACTATTCTATTACTATTTCAATAGCAAATGTTTAGAGGGACACCATTCTTTAGTCCCACCAGTTCAGACCTTTACTGCTAAGACACACCTTGCTACTTCCTCAGAGTGAAAGCACCCTCATTTGCTCTGTAATCCAAATGTAAAGCAGAAAGTTCCACTCATACAGACAGATTTTATGTGAACTGCAAATTTGTAGAATCCTTTGTGGATGCTTCCCTAACTACTTTATACGTGACCTTTATTTCAAGGGTTTAGGAAACTTGGGTTCAAATAACACCCAGTACGATTTATCAAAAAAGTAATTTTTGATAATATCAGCCTGGGGAGACAATCAGCATATGTAACCTTTTCCTAACCTCCTTATCCTCATAATCTCACTTCCAAACATCTCTTACATTCCTATCACACACATAACCCTCTACCTCAAGCCTTGCATTGGGTGAACATTAGTATAAAAAACAAAAACAAAAACAAAAGTGAACTCTTAGAGCTGAAAATTAGTCTGTGAAGGTAATGAATACGGTGTAGGCATTGCATATTTCTGAGGTCCCCAGAGTTTACAATAAGTAATTTATAATCAAAAACTGGCAATACTGCAAAAAGACATCTTTTTGTGCAATACAGTGTAAACAAGAGGTCTCCTAATTATAGGTATCTATGGAAACATTTATTTTTTAAATATACACCTGCGGCATCACCTCATGAAAACTTTTTTGAGAGCATGACTGTATTAGCATTTCACCAGTGTGCATATTCTTATCACAACATTTCAACCATTGGGAAAACCATTCATTTTCTAGTGTGCATATGCGTGCAGACTTCAGATACTAAGTAAACATAATTTTGTGATGGTGGACAGCTTCACTTGTCACTTTTGCTATGTCAAGCAAAAGCTCGTTATCACTTCTAAAAATGCTCGTTATATTCAAGATTTTGTAGACACTGGTTCTAGTAGTAACACCTTTCAATAATATCCGACTAGTAAGACTTGTTCAAGTAGTAATCACCAAATAGTATAATGATCAGAAGAGAATCATAATGCATACAGTAGTAGAGTAGAGAGAATGACCGTATAGCAATAGTGGATAGACGTGAACAGTGAACAGCTAGTTGTCAAGCTACTTCCTATTTATTCACTTCCTTTATGATCACGTGATCTACTTAATAATGGAATCGCCTGTGTTATTCACTGGTGACCTAGTTTCAAACCAAAATTTTGGCAATGACATTTACTCTTATACAACACCTCCCCTTTGAAAAGACACCCTGTGAGGTCTATATTTTTTTTAGCTTTGGTTCGATGATTAGAAACTCTGTTAGCCTTCTTTTCTGTTGGCATAGGAATGTTGAAGGTGTCATACAGGGTTTACCATTGTTTTAGTGAACAGCTCGAAAAACTTTACTCTTGTACAACACATAACAAATTGAAAAAACAGAAAGGTTTGAAAGTAAAATAAAATAATAATTAAAAAAAAAAAAGAAACATATTTTCCCATGATGCTAGAAATAAAGGAAACAGAAAATCAAAATTTCTATGGCACATAATGTGGAAAGAGGGCTTAGAAAAATTAATGCTCACAGGACATACGTACATGGGGATTGAACTCACAATTACTATGTTAACAAATCCCCAAAATAATGCTTTAATCCACTAGACTTCTGGATGAATAAGCACCTGATGAAGACCAGAGGGTCCAATGGTTGAAACGTTGTGATAAGAACAAAAAAGATGAGGATATTAGTCTGCATTTCAATAATGTAAATAATGATAAGTCTTCATCATAGAAACTCAGACGGAAAAAAAAAAAAAAAAATCATAATTTCTATTGGTTTCACAAATTTTCTGTGCTTCAGCTGTTACAATAGGACATAATCATCTATGACCAATTGATATAATTAGATTTGCTCGTAAACAAATGTATGTTTAGTCGGCTGGTCCATCAGGGTAGAAAAGAAATAATGATGAATTAGATTTGAATCTTGAAATTCACAATTTAAAATTTTGCCTAAATCTTTCCAAAATAAATTAATAAATAAAAAAGAATGGCATATTTTTCTATTAGCTTCACAAAGTTTCTGACATAAAATGACTACGAAAAAGCCGAATCATTTTCTGGTTTATTCTTAACCTTTTTGGGGAAAAAATGGTGAAGATGTTATTTCTGTGAATGTATTTGATAATCATAATTTCCCTTTTCCACTTGCTAGAAAGATAGGCTCATAAGACTGTATAGCATTTAAAAGGTTGTGTGTTGGTGTATATTGTAGGTGGGTGCCTGTCCACATGAAGACAATAAAAGAAGAAGCATACAAAAACATGGGTTTCTACCACGGACCGTTCATTCTCATTTTTTTAAATAAATTATTGGGAAACAAAGTTTTCAATATCTGTTTTCTGTTTTCTTTTTTTCCCAGAAGTTAGGGTAAATAAGAATAAACATCATTATAATAGTTAAGTTCAAGTCTACCTTGCACAGAGTTGGAACAACCAAAAAAAATGGTTTAGTTGGTTGGCTGAATTTGTTCAGTGGCAACTGCTATGGGTTATCTGATAATCCTTTAACATCTTTAGTCTGTCTACACTGTGTGAAAGGATTAACAGAGGAAGGATCTGTGGTCCATATAACATCAGCATGATCTTCAAAAGTGATTCAACACTTCACAGATACCTCTCGTAGATGAGAACCTGACTAAGGACTGCGTGTATGCCATCTGATGCAGTTGTGGTAAGAAATACAAAAGAGAAACAGGCCGTCCCCTTAAGGTAAGACTGCAAGAACATTGTAAAGTGGTAACACAAAGGGAAATAGAAAAATCAGGCATAGCTGACCACATATGGAGGAAAAGAGGAGAGGTTGAAATAATAGACAGAGAGCATCACTGGAAAATAGTAAAACTTAAGGAATCAGCACATAAGCTAGGCCACAAAAATCTCCTGAGCTGACCAAGCATAGAAATGAATACAATATGGGAACCAGTAACAAGGAGTGCTAGAGAAAAGCAATGAATACCAACAAAAATTGCAATATAAGCTCTGGTAAAAAATTAAATAATAATAACAAAAATTGCAATATGAGCACTGGTAAAAATGGTTGCTGAGAAATTAGGTTTATAAGTCCCAGAAATTCATACACAGATGTCCTCAAGGACACATGGACCAGTAGATAAAGACATTGGTTAGATCCAGTGACTAGACCCAAAGAGTTGTTAGTTCAATACCAGGCCACAGCAGTGGCGAAACTTGGTGAGTTGAGTTAAAGAGAAATAACTGAGACATCTGGAAGAGTCATGGCATGTAGAGCTAGAACAATCTAACCCAGTGGATGAAATAAAGGGTTCAGTTTGAAATTAAACCTGAAAAAAGGCCAAAACATTGTGAATATGAAGATAATAGTTTGAATAATGTAAAAAAAGTTTGTAGATCGGAAAAATTTATTCTTGGTAATTTTACGATAAAAATATATTTTTTATATTTTTTTTAGTGTTTTAGTAGAAATGTGCTGTTGATTTCTGTTTGTCTCATATGTAAATCTCTCTCTCTCTTTTTTTTTTTTTTTTTTTAAAGAAGTTTTCAGCAAACCTTTGAAATTATGTATTTCAGGATTCAAATCTTGCTAGTCATTTTGTTTTTTTTTCTTTCCTGATGAACTGGCCAAACAAACATACATTTGTTTACAACTGAATCTAATCATACTAATTGGTCATAGATGACTATACACTACTGCCATATCCTAAACAACATGGCAGTTTCCATGTAGTAGCAGTACACTTTGAAATTACTGTTTGTGATTTTTACCAGGTAGGTTGCTTAAATTGATCCATGATTGTGATTTTTCATCAATAGATAACTGAATGATGATACCATGTCAATCAGGCAGAGACTTATACGCCAGGAGGTTTTGATGGTTATTCTTGATTCTGATGTTGTGTAGAAAGTGGGCAAAATAGATTAACTTAATTCCACTGATGACTTAAATTTTGACAGCACTGAGAGTCAGTAAATGTAAGACTGATTGAGTTATTCATTTTTTATGGCTTATCAACCCTTTGCAGGTTAAACCCAGAAAATATTTTTAGATTGTAAGAATATTTTTTGGAGATGATAATGAATATAATGATACAAGTCTTAATAATTAACCCATAGCTGGTGGGAGAAGCGGTGGATTCATACCTTTCCCAAATGTATTTTCACATAAGTGAATACAAGAAACCCAACAAGAATATGAAAATCAGCTCTCTGATTAACAATTGTGAACAATTATCCATTACACCACCCACACATCCAAGTTTACAGTACCTCGTATTCTCAAGTGTTCATCCATCTAGGTATTAACCAGGCTCAAGGTTGCTTAACGTCACTGATCATACAGGAACTGGTGTTTCAACTTGACGTGGCTGTAATCCCCCAAATGTATGAGGTAAGAATGGAAAAATGATTTGCTTATAGCTAAAATAAATTTTACATCTTCTGCAATTTCAGTGCATTTGGTTTCCATGGGAACAGTCAAAATCAAATATTCATTCATAAAATGAAAATAAATGAGGTGTGCAATTTAATTTGCAGAATGGCCTTGTGAAAGCAAAATTTGTTAACCTGCCTGCTATCCCCTTCAAAGTCTCCTCACCTGTAAAGCAATGCATTTTGTGAAATGATGGTACCTTTGCTGGAAGCATTCTTGGAATTAGTTTTCCTGATTACCTTCTAGCAATGAAGTCACATATTGCTGGGTGTCTGGGATGTCAGCAAATCTTTGTCTTTTCAAAATATTTTTCAATTTTAAAAAATGGCAAAAAAACCACAAGGTCTAACAAATAAGCTAGAGGCAGCGTTTTTATAATGGATTTCTTAGCCGGGAAATTCCATTTTCCTCACACACCATTTTTCTCATTCCCAAATTCCCAAGAATTTATCCCACCATTTCCCTTCTTCTTCTTCTTCTATCTGTCATACACTTCTTATTCTTCAATCAGAGCACACCAAGATTTGCACTTTGTCAACATTTGCGTCTCTTCTTTATGTTTTCAGCTACCAATGTCTTGTGTCCTCATGCACGTCTTCTCAACCTCCCATAAACACCCTGTACCACTTAATTTCTTCACAGCATGTTCTCCATAAGCCATATTTTAATAAGGTAAACATTTCACTATAACTTTTACTGATTTTCAGCTGTATACAACCGCTTTCTCAGATCAATAGGGAAAAAGGCTTTGAGCGAGTGAAGTCTGATGGTTTTGACAAAGATCCTCCTGCTTTGAACATTGTGAAATGGCAATACAGAATTGTACCAAATAACAGAAACCACACCACCAACAGCTGCAACAACTAAAATGGATAGCACATGTAACTTAAAGAGAAAATAATGATATAATCAAGATGTTGACATTCCACACTACTTCAAATAAAAGGTTAGGAAGGAAACCTCCATCAATACTGGAAAGAGCGATTACAGCTACTGGACTTGAAAAATCTATTTTCCTGAAAAATTGTTTTAAGAGAAAGATTTTTTAAAAATTTCAACTAACAGTAATACTGGCTGCTCAGTCAATGAATCCCAAATGTTTCCTTATAAGGAGAAGGCTAATATTACCATTATCATTGCTTAAGGCTTTCATGACTGACAGTGCTAGAGAATGTTAAAAAATAAGACTTTAATTTTAAAAGGAGGCATATGTTTTAGGGTAAGCTTGCAGGTGCCTGCAAAGAACTGAATGATAGAAATATTTGTGAGGCTTGTGGTGTATTTCAAAAATACAAAGAATTTAACTTTTTAAAAGTTTGTTTAGCTTTAAATTAATTTTTTTCTCTTTCCACCAAGATTTATAAACAAGTTTTCACAATTCATTCTTTTGTCCATTTAAAAATATTTATGATAGCATTTAATGATTATTTTTAATTTAATCCTCTTTCCAAAATACTAGTTTAAAATTTTCTAAATTCTGACATTTAAAAAGAAGTTTTTTTTTTTTCCCTTTGGTTATTATGATAATCAATAATTTAAACAATTATTGATTTCTTATGATGTATTAAATTAATCAGTGTCTTGGCATAATTCCTTGCCTCATTAGTACACAGAGCATTGGATAATTTAATTAACAACAAGGAATTTTTAATTCTTTTTCAGCTTCTCCAATCTCTTGTTATGCAAGAGAAGAAAAACAGTAAAGTTAAACCAAATGTCACATGTTTTATTTGCATTTCATCTAATTGTAGTGGAACAAGAGACAAAAAACAAATTTGATACAAACTTCTACCGTATTTAAGGATCCATCAACTAAAAAATGCAAAATCATTTCTCTGCCAGGTTATGTATTTATGTTCTTATATATTATTTTAATAACTTTTTCTATAAAAGAGAAATAAAATGGATTAAGATATTTTTGTTTTATTAAAATAAGATAATTACTATTATTTTATTAATATTTCTACTTTATCTTATGATTATTGCTCAATACACTCTTCATTAATATTATTATTATTATTACTAGATTTAATCCATCTTATTATTGTTGCTTTATATCCCAACACTCTGGCTCTATACACTCTTCATTATTACTATTATTTTATTATGAGTTTTATTCCATCCTATTATTGATGTTTTTTATTCAAACACTCTGGCGCTATACACTCTTCATTATTACTATTATTTTATTACTAGTTTTGTTCCATCTTATTATTGTTGCTTTTTATCCCAATATTCTGGCTCTATACACTCTTCATTATTACTATTATTTTATTACTAGTTTTATTTCATCTTATTATTGTTGCTTTTTATCCCAACACTCTGGCTCTATACACTCTTCATTATTACTATTAATAGTGAGCATAGGAGTGGCAGCACTATGGGTATTTTGACCCAACACTAAAAATTGTAACAAAATCAAAATATTTTTAAACAGTCTTGTCAGATACAGACTTTCATATGTCAGCCATGAATGGTGTCAAACCTGTTCAGAAATATAAAACCTGTTAGCTGTATACCCCAACCTTTTTCACAGATAAATGTCTAAAATGGCTTTCACTACATGAATAAAAAGAATAGCGCACATAAGTTGAACGGTAATTATGACACGATGAAGATGTTGACATTCCACACTACTTCAAACACAAGATTGGGAACAGTCAATATTACCATTATTATTTGAACATAGAATAGGCTGTGCTAGGTGTAGTTTCAATCAACACTGTAAGCTGCGACAAAATCAAAATATTAATGTAAAAAACTCTCAGTGGTTAACTGGGGCAGGAAATGGCTTGTAAATTGTAATGCCTCCAAAACAAAACTGCTCTCATGTAACAACCATAGAGAAACTTTCCTGCCCACCACCTGCATGGTTGATGCTAAACTCATGAAGAGCAACGCACTGTGCCTTCTTCACCTCAATTTTTCAACTGACTTGCAATGGAATGACTACATTAAATCAATAGCTGTATCAACTGCAAGGAAAGTCGTGCCAATGTGTCATGCTAGGTTTTTCTCGCCAGAGTCCATCTTGCAAATTTACAAATCTACCATTCATCTATGCATTGAATACTGCTGCCATATCTGGTCTTGTGCTTCTGCTATTCATCTCGAGGTTCTTGACAAAATCCAAAGAAAGATCTGCAATGTAATCGATCCTGACTTGGCATCTTGATTTCAGTCACTTTCTCACCAATGTGGCATCCCTTTGTCTTTTCTACAAATATTTTCATGGCAACTGCTCTGACAAGCTTTTTTCCTTGATGCCCCAACTATGTGAATTGAAGCATGCTACTAGATTGGCATCTAAGTCCCACCCTTTTACAGGTTGAAATAGTTAAATGTAAGCACCAGTTTACTCCAACAGTTTCTTTTCTCACACTTCCTGCCTGTGGAACTCTCTTCTGTTTACTTGCTTCTCTGATAACTACAATCTTCAAAACTTTAAGTGCAACATCAATCGCTGTCTTCTATCTCCTTGAATCTTGTTCATCTTTTATCCTTTCCTCAACCCCCCCTATACCCAGTCTTTTCTCTCACCTTCATTCTCTATATGCCCCTGCATACTAGTGGCATTTCCGCCTTGCTTTGTTGGTGGTTGTTTGGGGTTTATGGCATATCAACCACTATGGGTTATTTAATGCCAGATCCAGTATTTACTAAATATATCAAAAACGTATAGCTGGCAACATCATTGTTTCAAAAACGTATAGCTGGCAACATCATTGTTTCAAAAAAGTGTAGTTGGCAACATCATTGTTTCAATATGCTGGAAAAGACCTGGAAGTTCCCTATTTTCACATAGCTGGGACCCCAACAGGTGCTACCACCCCGGGTCAGGGTGGACCTGGGAACATCAGCAATTAAGAGGTGGTTCCACGCTTCCTCAAAACCTCCTGATCAGAGGCCTTGCTGTTGGATGCAGTTTAACGTCGTACCCAGGACGGTGCCTTGCTTGGGTGAAATGCTTAAAAAGAAGAAGTCATGTTCTTATTTTCATCAGATCAAAATTTCCACATGGATGTTATTCATGGCACCAAACTCGTTCAGAAATATCTAAACTCTGGACAGCCACTTTCTCAGATTAATGATTAAATAAGGCTTTGAGTGAAGTGTAGGTGTCAACAAGAACTGTTAACTTGCTTAGATGATAAACAACCTCAGAGTTGTTCTCACTGAAGAGTTCCTTTTATAGAAATAGTTCAAGGCAGATAACTGATAATCCACATTGCAGCTCCCTTCATTTAGGACACTTTTTCTCATTTTTTTTTTTCAAAATTGAGATTAAGTGTAGAAGCACCTCTTTCTTCATGGAATCTGCCAACTGTAATTTCCCATCCACCCAAAACACCTTTATTTCCCCCTTTGACACCATTTCTTAACATGTTCACTCTTAATCTTCGGTCACTAATAATGTTTGTAGTACCCAAAGCACTAGTCAATGATCTATTGTTTGTATAGCATTATATTGTTGGCGATACAGCCATACCAAAAGTTTCTTGCAACAAAGAAGAGACAAAGAATCCTGCATCTGATGCCTCACTTAATGCCAAAGTTTCAAATGTTAATGGAACTCTGCAACTTTTTAGATTGCTTGCTAATCAGTTCTACTTTCCGATCTGTCTATATTTCTGAGATGAGGTATTATGTACATTATTTATATTATTCGGACTTTTGTCTTCATCTTTGTTGCCATATTTATTACAACGTTTCAGCCGTTGTACGCTCCAGCCTTCTTCAGGTGGTTGGAATGTCGAACTGAACCCTTTATTTCGCTCACTAGAGTAGACTGTTCTAGTTCCACATGCCATGTTTAATGGATGTCTGTTATCAGCTCAGAAAACAGTCTACCTGCCTTATGTGAAGGGGTTATCGGAAAAAATACAAAGGATCTGCAGTCCATATAACATCAGGACAACCTTCAAAAGCTTGACAACACTTCGCAGATATCTCTCCTGAGTAAGACCCTCCCTTAAGATGAGGTTTCAAGAACACCAGAAAGCTGTAACATGAGGGGAAGTGGAAAAATCAGGCGTGGCTGACCACATATGGAGAGAGAAGGGAGATCACCGCCCTCTGTGGGATCAGGTTGAGATCATTTACAAGGAAATTGAAAAATTGGAAAATTCGTAAACTTAAAGAATCAGCACATATGCTAGACCACAAAAATCTCCTGAGCCGACCAAGCATAGAAATAAATACAATATGGGAACCAGTAATAAAGAGTGCCAGAGAAAAGCAATAAAAACAACAAAGTTGCAATATGAGCTCTGGTAAAAAAATGGTTGCTGAAGACATTAGGTTTATAATACCCAGAAATTCATACACAGATGTCCTCAAGGACACATGGCACAGTGGATAAAGGCGTTGGTTAGATCCAGTGACAGGACCCAAAGAGCATGAGTTCAATACCCGGTTAAGGCAGAGGGAAAAAATTAACAGGAGATAACTGATATCCAGTTCAGTTTGACATTCCAACCACCTGAAGAAGGCCGGAGCATACAACAGCCGAAACGTTGTAATAAATATGGCAACAAAGATGAGGACGATAGTCCGAATAATGTAAATAATTCTACTTTCCTGTTATCACATTGAATAAAAACAATACCATGCTGGGAAGATCCATCTTCCAGGCTAGCATCTGTAACATATTAATATGTTAAGACTTTCATTTTTTTTAGAATCACCCAAATTAGGAAATTTTAGTGTAATTTTCTTAGCTTTCAATTTAGACAATGCTTTGCTTGCCTCTTGTAGCCTTTTTCATAGTTGGATGCTTTCGTGTATTGCTTATAACACACGTTTCATAGCTTATATCTGGTTTTGTTTGTAAAGCAACCGACATCAGTTAAATTAGGTTTTATTTTTTCTGCAGTCAATTCATCTTCCTTCCTTGTGGTGTGACTTTCTGCTATGCTAATTGGTGTTATTGTGGAAATATATGATTCTTGTTTTATTTGCACTCCTATAATTTGCACAATTACCATTCCTTAGATATTAAAATGACCCATTTTCATGTGTGCTGACCTTAAATATTCTCTTTAGTTTTTTAATGATCTGTTCCTGAAAAAAATCATTACCACACAAGGCAAAATCATACACATGACTAACCACAATTCCTACAAATGATCTACTTTTATACTACTTGAATAAGACATTATCATATGATCTAATTGTACCCCCCAAGCTGTAAGAGTACTTCTTTAACTGTTTTATATGTGGGTGCATCATTCAATCTGTAGATGCATCTTTTAAAACTCCAGACTTCAGTTTTTGGACAGACATCATAGGAGGCCCTAGAAATACCTCCCTTTCCAAAGGATCCCTTGTAATAATGCCACTGTTATATCAATAAATAGAAATCTCCAGGACATCAAGGCTGCTGTTAAAAATATCAAGCATAGAAACTCTCTAATGCAGGTGGAAAAATCTTTTCTAATATTGTTAGTGTCCTCTTCAAAGCCATGAGCCACTAATCTTGCTTTAGTTTTCTTTTTGCCACCTTTATATTTTTCAGATATTATCCAGCAAGAAGATAGTGTAATCTGTTTTTCAAAAGGAACTACTTCAGATACATTATTATCAATCAAGTTATTCAGCTCTCTCCCCTTAGCATTTGCAACATTCTGGGACATTTCTTGATCCATGGTTAACAGTATAGCATTTTCTGGGTAAGGTAGTTCCTTCCAATTGTCAATATGATCCCAATTAACACATCTTGGTTCTTCCTCCCACTCCACATGAATATTCACCCATTCCTTATATTTTCCAGTTTGTTTAGAGACTGTATTCTTAATACTTTGGCTTGCCTCTATACAACTTCATTCCTCATCTTGTACCTGAGAAAAGAATTTTAGTTAGTTCTTCGTCTCTAGTCTTATATTCTAATCTCTTTTCAGCCTGGTACATTTTACTACAACCTTTTACTTTCATTAAATGACATGGATGAGGAACAATAGTAAGCTCATCCATGGCGTACAAATACCGTTTGTCTTTATTTCCCAAGCACAACTGCAGGACGTTTCCAAACTTTAAAATTTTTTCTGCAATAATAAATTTTATCACCATTATCATACACCACATGTGAATAAGTGCTCACCACATGTGAATAAGTGCTCACCATATGTCTGAGTGCTCTCCTGATCTTTTCACTTGACTCTGCTGCAATATAGTTTTGTCTGTCACTGTGTAAAGCTTCCATGTTCTGATGAATAATATCACCAGATGAACACTCCATAGCTGGAAGTTCATAATTTTATATTGACGAAAGGTTAAGGTTAACTCCAAATACTATTTAGTTTGGACTAAAACCACCATTATTTTGTAATGTATTCTTGCCACAAGCACAATTTTTGGTTCGCATTTAACATCTGCAATAGTCTTGTAAAAGGCCTCTACCAATATCCAATTATGCCTTTCCACAATCTCATTGCTAAATGCCGATTCACCTGCTGTCGTTGCAGTTTCTATATTTAGTTCCTCATTCATTTCCTTGTATCTTTCATTTGAAAATTCCTCTCCATGATCACTTGAGAATTTTCTAGGTGCACCAAAATAAGTTATCCACATTTGGTGAATGTTTTGCACAATTTCATCTTGTTGTTTAGAAAACACTCAACAGGTTGCAGAATATCTTAGGGCAGAATCAATCATATGCAAAATCCAAGTTTTATTGCGTATATGTTCCTTTAAGTCCATATACACAACTTGGTTAAACTTATCAACCATAGGCAAAGCTACAACCAAATATAAAGGTAAACGTTTATGTTTCATGTATCCTTAACATTTTTCAATTATCTTAAGGAATTCAGCATCAGTATCTGTCTATATTTCTGAGATGAGGTATTATGTACACTATTGACATTATTCAGACTATTGTCCTCATCTTTGACAAAGATGAGGACAATAGTCCAAATAATGTAAAAAATAGTGAATTCAGCATCATTAAGATCTTTACTCCCCTTCACAAGTTTACACAACTTTTCTTTTGAGGCATCGGAAAATTGTCTGTGTTGCTTTTTTCTTTTCTCTTTCAGTGTTAAGGTTTTTACAGAAGTAAGGTACAACATCACTGAAACTTTCAATTCACCCCGTTTGTCAAACAGAAAATTTGTATGTGGAATACAGTGACGACCTGATGAGGTGCAAACTAAATCTACTGTATCACCCAGAATCATTGCTGTATCATTCACAAGATTTCAAATAATTCCAGCTTTCTTCATAAAGGCTTTACTCAATAACAATGGAATTTCATTATTCACTACACAGGACCCAGTCATAAACACTTTTTCTAACAATAACTGCCGATGATTTCACTTTCCTACTTACAGTAATCTTAACTCCATCTCCAAACTTGAATGTTGTCTCAGTTGAAAAATAGTCAACTAAGTATTTGTCTTGATCAGACAAAGTATCAAGAAAAACGTCCAGTCAGGTATAATCAGTGACACTTTTCATACATGCACTGTCCAATATGCCCATTCCGAAAGACTCTTTAACTAACCTGGAAGCATGGAGTTCTGTTCTATATTGGGTTATGTGAATCTCTTGCACATTTCTTGTATTTTGTCGATGATGTTTACAATCTCTTGAAAAGTGTTTTGTAGAGTTACAATTAAAGCATCTCATAATTTTTCCATCCTTGCCAATTGGATTCGAACATATATTAGCCTCATTAGATCTGCTGGGAAATTTTTGACCACTTCTATTCTACTCATCCATGCCAACCTTGTTTGAAATTGTTATGATGTTGATTTGGGGTTTGTAGAGACAAACGCCAAATAACACGTAACAATAAAAAGGGTTTTAATAGGTTGGTAAAAAGCTACAGAAATCGCCTGAGTAGTCAATAACAAGCTCAGCCAAGAACTTCTCTGTCTCCCTGTCTCCCTCATGTCAACTGACATGCCACTATTTAAAGTCTTTGTTCACAGACGCAGACAAGTTCATCTTCAAGAGGGGTGGTAGGTTTCCGACACAACAGAAATATATTCTCATTTTCAGTTACAAAAACTTGTTCAGATGTGACACATTCTATCTGCCCATTAGTTGTGGCAGTATCCCCAAAAATCTTTCTTATTGTGCATTTCATATTTTCATAAATCATAGACCAACACATAGCACAAGCCAGTCAGACACATTTACTGCAATCAATAGTAAAAAGGCATGTATACCCTCTGGTAATTCAACTCTAAAATTACTCCATTTGTAATACAGATATTCAAATAGAATCAAAAAGCCTGTTATACTTACACCAAAAGGATGCCTGTAATCATAAAATTCCTAAAAGGTTAAATAAGTCCATGTGTTTTCATTCAGTTTGTCTGTTATTTTCTTGACTCTGCTTTCCTGACCAATTTCCTGAGGTTGCATGTCCCTAACACAATCTCTTGCTCATCCAGTCAAACTGAGAAAAACTGTTTACATTTATTTAAGTCCATGTACATCCGCCATAAATTGTATTTCCATTCAACATCATTCTCTTTGGTCGTCAACAGTTGTGGCAATTTTAAAGCCCATTGAGTTGTCATCATGAAATACAGTATAAGTGGTAATGCGTACAACACAAAACAATATAAAATATCCCACAAAATTACTGGGTCTCAGACTGCTACCATTTGTTAACTTGTTTAGACAATAAGCAACCAAAAGAGCCATGTCCTCACTGAAGAGCTCCTTTTCTAGAAATAGTTCAAGGGAGGCAACTGATAATACACAAGAACCACTCTTCAAGATTCTGACATTCCATACTACCCCAAACAAAAGTTTAGGAAGGAAGCTTCTATCAATACTGGAAAGAAAACTATAACAGCCACTGGACTTGAGAAATCTGTTTTCCTGAAAATTTGTTTTAAGAGAAAGATTTTATAAATTTCAACCAAAAGCAGCAATGGCTGCTCGGTCAATGAATGCCAAATGTTTCCATATAAGGAAAGAGCTGGCATTACCATTATTTTATTACTGGTTTTCACTCTAATTTATTATTCTAGCTTTTTATTCTAACATTTTGGATCAATCTAGCCTTTATTATTGTATAATGCCCCACACCACTAGTGACGGTCATGAATAAAAAGAAGTTTCAAATTTCAACCGACAGTAACACTGTTCAGTGAATGTTTACTAAACAGAAACAGCTCTTCATACATGAGGCAAATATAGTACAAGTGATCACAAGATATCTGGTGCAATTAACCCATTTTTGACAAATAATGCATATAACCCCTTCCATTTATTGGTCAGCTCTCAATTATAATCTTTTTTGTTTTGGAAACCAATTTTTCACTTGTGACACATGCAACTGTCCAGTATGCTTGACCTAAGTCTTTAACATTATGCAAACCAAATGAAAGATTATTAAATGGTTACTTACCACAAAATTGTTGAAGGATATATTTAGGCTTGTCAGTTGATCTTTTAAGAAGCTGATGTTTGGAATAACCGAGATGAAATGGGCCTTTAAAACAAAAAATTATAATTTTCTCATAGGTAAATCTAGTACATTACAAAAGATAGAATATTTAGATTTGAAATAATGCTCTCATCTTTTTATTTTTTATTTATTTTAACGTTTCGGTCATCGTGCCCTCTCGACTTCTTCAGATGTCTGTTGGGACAATGGCTGAATGGAATAAACATTGATTAGTGAATTTATTGACACAGTAACTGTAATTTCAATCCTTAAGTCAGGTAGTGCAGAGTTAAACTCAGTGGAAATAGAGTAAACATTCTGGTGATCTTGCTATATATCTCAAGATTCTCAACAAAATCCAAAAAAGGATCTGTAATGTTATCAGTCCTGAACTGGCATCTCGACTTCAGTCACTTTCCCACTGTTGTGATATGGCTTCCCTGCATCTTTTCTACAAATATTTTCATGACAGTATTTCTAACAAACTCTCACCCTTTGAACAAAAGCCAAAGAAAGGTCTGTAATGTTATTGGTCCTGACCTGGCATCTCGACTTCAGTCACTTTCCCTCCACTGTGACATGGCTTCCCTTTGTCTTTTCTATAAATATTGTCATGGCAATTGTTATGAGATCTCCTCCTTGGTATCTTGCCTGCATGAATTTAAACATACTACTAGATTGGCTATTAGGTCTCACCATTTTACTGTTGAAATAGTGAGATGTAACCATAAATTTGATTCTAAAAGTTTCTTTTCTCACAGTTTTTACCTCTGTAACTATCTTCCAGTTTATTGCTTCCTTGTGACCTACAATCATCAAAAATGTAAATGCAATGTCAATCACCATCTTATGTCTTCCTGAAACTGTTCGTTTATTGTCCTATCTCCTCACTAAAGTCTTCTCCTTCTCTTGCACTCCCAGTAAGCCCTTACATTTTAGCAGCATTAACGTCTTGCAATGAGTGAAATGATTAAAAAAGAGAATGAAATGAGATATCCCTAGATATGAACATAGGAAAGAAAACAATCTACTCCCACTGACTAAATAAACGGTTCAGTTTTAAAATCTCTGAATGCCACCCGGATCAACAGGGTGGGGGATCAGTTTTGGAATCGTCGTATTGCACTCAATATGAAAGTTGCAGTTTGACATGATAAATAATGACACAAAATATTTTTTTCCATTTCCTTACAGTTTTTTGAGGAAATGTGTTTAACAGTTAAGTTCAGGTTCAAAATCGTAGCGTTAGACTTTCATTCCGGTCATCAGTGAAAGCCTTATAGTACAGCCTTATAAAATTTATAATTTACTGAAGCTTTACAAATTGTATATGGACAAGATGCGTCATTGTGCAATCAAATAGGACCTTTGTTTGCTTCAAAGGGAAATTATACTGAACAGTTTAACTATATTATGACGTCATATGTTATACAGTGCAGGAGTTTTAGTGTGATTTGCAATAAACAATGCAAATTTAAACGTTTTTGCATTATTATGGCGTTAAATACACTTTTATCTATTTTTTGTTTTTATTAATTATGATCTAACAAATCTTATTCATTGAGTAGCCCTTTTTTTTGTAATCTCTTACAATTTTTTTTTTACACAGTTTTTACTTATTGAATACAGTAAAAAAATTGCTAATTTTGCTTCTGGCAATTCATAATTAGAATACAGGTTTGAATATATTTTCCATTCAACGTATCTAATACAAAAGATACCAACTTTATTTAAATTTATTCTTGAAATAGTAAAATTTTGAAGTCAGTTTGTAAGCAAAAACCTGTGGAAATGAGGTATTTCTGTACATTTTTAGACGATCTTTAAAACTAAATGCTCAAAAATTGGTAAAAACTATGACTCTAATTGTTAGTGGCAGTGCATATCACATCAAACCACAGCTTTTTTACTGAGTGCAATGTTGATTTTCTAAAAGTAGAGAAAAATCAACCTGACCTACAGCTTTTTTATCTTCAAAAATTTAATTGTAATGTCAATCATTATCTTCCATTTTCTTAATTCCTCTTCTTCTATTGTTTTCTAATATTCTCTCACACTCAGTGAAACCTTGCATCTTTATTGACTTGCTTGAATTGAAATGATTAAAAAAATATATCAAATTTATTGTGAAAACATTAATCCTTATAATAAAACGGTAGTGTATTTGATAACTAAAATCTGTCAAATCTTTTACATACTTAGGAAGTGAAATAAATTCTACTAAAAAGGATGTGAAAATCACATAGCTAAAGCCTGGGCTACCTTAAATAAAATGGATTTCATCTGGAAATCTTATCTACCAAACAACCTCAAACGGACATGTTTTTAAGCCACTGTAAAGGTGATGTTAATGGATGGTCTCACTGCTTGAGTCTAAGCTGAGATGCTGAAAGATATACTTAGCATTTCTTGGAGACAACATCGAACTAAATCACAGCTGTATGGACCCATCTCTCATATTTCTATAATGTTGTATGAATGCACTTTGCAGGACACTTGTTGGCAAGCAAAACAAGAACCTGCGAGTGATCTACTGCTCTGGACATCTAGCCATGACTCGAGATAGGCTGGTTGCCCAGCAACCACCTACATTGACCAGCTATGTTATGACACAGAATGCCTCCCTAAGGACCTTCCAACCTTGATGCAGGACCGTTATGGTTGGCATGATAGACTCATGAATGTCCGTGCTAGCTCAACCAAATTTGATGACTGATCCTGTGGTGATGCTATGTGTTTTTTTCAGACAAAGTTGATCATAATCATTGTGAACATCAAATAGCAACCAACCTTGAGACTAAGTGTTTGCCCACCACAGAGTACTGTGTCCAAGATGGCTACTTCAGTTGGTGTGGCCATACATTCATTAGAGATGCCTGAAAATAAAAAAATTTAAAAAGGCTTTAAATAAAGTTTTTGTTTTCTATTTAAAAAAAAAAAAGCTGGTTTTAAAAAAGATTTTTGCTTATAACAGTGTTTCCAAACCTTGGCGATATCACACATCAGTGGGTGATTTCAGCTGTTGGGAAGGCAATGAGTAACTGAACAGAAAATTATGGGTGATTGGAAATTTTGGTGGGTAATATAGGATTTTAAAATTAAAAAGGTATTTCAACATATGTTACCAAAAATAAAATCTTCAAAAGAGATATACAAAGAACCTGTAATAAAAAAAATAAAAACAGAAGGTTAAATGGGAATAAATTCCTAGATAAGGTATAAATATCCCCACAATATTTTTGTCTGTCATTATTTCTGAGATCAGGTATTGTTTACACTATTTACATTGTATTATTTACACTATTTACATTGTATTATTTACACTATTTACATTGGACGATTGTCTTCATCTTTGTTGCCATATTCAGAATGTTTCTGTTTGTGATTGGAATTTTGAACTGAACCCTTTATTTCATCCATTGGGATAGACTGTTCCCATTCTACATGCCATGCTTCTTCCAGATATCTCAGTTATCTCCCTTTAACTCAACTATCTAAGTTTTTATTCATCACAGCAGTAACCAGGTATTGAACTCACAACTCTTTGGATCAAGTCACTGGATACAACCAACACTTTTATCCACTGAGCCATGTGTCCTTGAGTATAATAATATTTTTGTATTTTCTATAGTTCTGAGAACGGTCATTAACATTCAGATAGTTCTTCAGAGGAAATAACATTTTTCAGATATAAATCAGATAAGAAAAGACTAAGAACAACAAAAAAATATTTGGCAGAATTTTTATTTGTTGCTCGTAACGTATATTCTTTTTAATTTTCTGTTTATGAACAAATAATTGTTTCATTTTTTTTTTCAATACTTGCAACACTAACCCAAACCATAAAACTAATGTTGGCCGTAAAACTTAATGATATATATATAGTTTTCAATGGTCAAGTTTGCTTTTGTTTGTTCTTTAATATAATGTAAATATATACTTCAACAATTTTGTGCTTAGTAACCATTAAATAATCTTTCATTTGGTCAAGCATTCTGGACATTTGCATGTGTTAATATTATAAGATAGAAGGGCACCTCGAGGCGGTGTAATGGTTAGCAAGCTTGCCTCGCTAGAACAATTACGACTGAGTTCGATCCTCACTGGGTGCCCCATACTTTCAGCCTTGTGCCACATCTAAGCTATGCTTGGAAAATCACTATTATAAGATAGAAGCCAAAGAATTAGCAGAAGTCAGCATATTTGTTACCTTCCTTTGGTATTTTGTACTAAATCAAAAAATTAGTTTTTGAACCAGTCACAAACTTTTACCAAAAATTTTCGTATGCTTTTGAATTACTGTCTGAATTTCTGGAATGAGGAGTTATCATTATTTACACTATTTATATTCAAACTATTGTCCTCATCTTTGTTGTTATTATCACAATGTTTTGTGTAGTTCACTACAGCAAATTGTCTTACGGGACAATGTCTTTGTGGATAAAAATGTTGGTTTATGAATTTGTTGACACATTGATAGTGATTTCAATCCCTGGGACAGGCAGTGTATGTTTGTACTCAGTGGAAACAGGCAAGCAAGCAATAATAATATAAATAAAAAAAAGAACTAGACAAGATATCCCTAGACATGAGCAGTGGAACGAGAACAGTCTATCCCTGTAGATTAAATAAAGGGTTCACTTTTTTATTTAAACTATTTACATGTGGACTATTCTCCTCATCTTTATTGTTTTTATCAAAACATTTTGGGTATTCTGCCCTCTGGCCTTCATCAAGTGTATATCAATCTGCGTAAACTGTAGCCCTTTCTTTAATCTATGGTGGTAGACTTTTCTCATTCTACTGCCTATGTCTCTAGGTATATCTTGTGTAGTTCTTATATTTAGTACTACTCATTTATTGGTTACCCTGTTTCTACTCAGTCTGGGTACATACTGCCCAGCCCAGAGATTAAACTTACAATTGCTATGCCACAAATCAACCCTTTAATCTATTTTGCTATAAATACCAATGATAACTCCTAATTCCAGAAATTCAAACAGAAAAATTCATCTTTGTGTGAGGAAAAAGCCTACATGATAAACCTGGTGATCAAAATCTTTATAAATGGGAAGGTTCATATTTACAGGCACTGGGAGAGAGCCTCTTCCCAATCAGTCAGTAAGTTTCGCTTTGTCCTCTAGCCATTAGAGACGTGGTACTACTTTCCACTAGAGGGAAAAGAACACAAAGTTAAAAAAGAAGAAATCGGCTTAAAAGAATAGCAACAAAAGTGGTTGTTACTTTTATTAGACTGACCGTTCATAGTAAAAGGGTTGAAAAGAAAGAAATCCTTGTGTAAAGATCAGTGTTCACTCTAGCTATAAAGAAATAGAAGGAAAAGGATGGAATTGCTGATAAGTAGTTGTTTGCGATTTGAATATATTTTCAGTTAAAA
Source organism: Acanthosepion esculentum (assembly GCA_964036315.1). Lineage (NCBI taxonomy): Eukaryota > Metazoa > Mollusca > Cephalopoda > Sepiida > Sepiidae > Acanthosepion > Acanthosepion esculentum. The sequence goes on along the minus strand of OZ038515.1, from coordinate 36,299,453 downwards.
GTATTACTGTTACAATTTTCCTTTCCATTCTCTTAGAAATTAATCGTTTTCTGCCAGTCTTTAATTTATTCCCAACCCACTTCTTCTACTTCTTAATAATGCTGCAAATTGTCGATCAAGGAACATCTAAATGAAAGTGTTGTATATGCATCACCTTATTTGTACGCATCAACTATCTTCATTCAGAGTTTCTGGTCAAGTTCAGCCGTCTTCGCATTGGTTGCAGAATTACTGAGTTATCACAGTACGTAGCACTCAAAGATTATTTTCTTCATTACCTTTTGGAATGTTATAGGATCAGGTCAATAATATTTCATTTTCAAAGGATGTTTGTATTAAATGTCAAATTAAGAATAAACATTACAATTGACATAGAGCAATATTATTTCATAATTTCCATATTTTCAAATAATTTTGGACTGTTTCAATTTTTAGAAAAATCTATATGAAACTAATAGATAGAAACATCTAAAAATTTCATGAATTATTCAAAACTAAATATGGAATCAAGTATTTATTGCAAATTCGGTAAGTATTTGCAAATATTCACATTTCCTTAGAAAATATGCAAATATTCAGTGTTTGGGGTGCAAATAATTCTGTCCACAACTGTTAATTTTTCACTACTATCTTTTTGTTTTTATTTAAAATAAATCTAATTAAGAAAAAAAAAACATTCTGTTTTTATACACAAGATAACTCTGTAAAAAGTTGGGAATTGATTTTACCTTGGATTTATATTATGAACAGCCTCCAACACTTTTAAAATCATAATAAATCTATATTCTTTTATTCTGAAAAAATGTCATGGTTTGAGGAAGGTCTAAGGGGTGCTAATCTACAGAAATTATTCCCCAAAACATTTTTCTCTATTTTCTACAAATAGAGCCGCCTACTTCAGTCAGTTAAATGCCACGTGTCATATTGTACAAATAGAGCCGCCTACTTCAGTCAGTTAAATGCCACGTGTCATATTGTACAAATAGAGCCGCCTACTTCAGTCAGTTAAATGCCACGTGTCATATTGTACAAATAGAGCCGCCTACTTCAGTCAGTTAAATGCCACGTGTCATATTGTACAAATAGAGCCGCCTACTTCAGTCAGTTAAATGCCACGTGTCATATTGTACAAATAGAGCCGCCTACTTCAGTCAGTTAAATGCCACGTGTCATATTGCACAAATAGAGCCGCCTACTTCAGTCAGTTAAATGCCACATGTCATATCCACTTGGGTGATCCTGTCTCTTCCAATTCATGACTATGGAGATTTTACTGCAGTAGGTGGTTGTTTCTTTCTGCGGTAGACTGGTTGCCAACTAAGGCTATAGGACCCTGCCTGTCCTGCTATTCAACCCATATCTGGCTTGAGAAGAGATGGATTCATACCTTTCCCAAGGGGTATTTGTGCATAAGTGAATGTAACGTACCCAACTGGAATTCAAACCCAGCTCTCTAATTTCTCATGCCGAGCCGTTAGTACCACAATGATTGATTTAATACACACGGATTGGAGTTAGATTGATCGCATTGGTGGAGGCGGTATGCAGCATGAAATCAAAGGTCACTCTCAGCCGAACAGAATGAGATTAATGCTAAATATTAAAGAAACATTCATCAATGAATCAGTTGGATTTCAGATTATTAAACACAACCTGTCACAGTTAGATAGTGATCAATAATCTAATATCTTCTGCCTAAGTAATTAAGAACTGTAAGTGAGAAGTGTGTGTTTGGATTAATGGCTAAGTGTGTGAAAAATGAAACTGGTGAGCGGAGTTCAAATTCTGGCTGTGACGGTTTGTGTTCAACTTAATGGTATGACTCCATCTCTTCTTGACATTTGTAGATATGAGTAAAATAGCTGGGCAAACTGGGTTCTCTAGCCTTTAGCGGAAACCAACATATGAGAAGGACAAATCAGTAATGCTCTTGGGGGAAAAAAAACGAAAAATAGCAGAATAGACTGACATCTAGACTTAGTAGGCAATCAGTTTAGAAGACAAATTAGTCATGCCCTTTGTAAGAGTCTGAATCCATCTCTTCTTGACATCTGCAGATATGTGTAAAATAGCAGAGCAGACTCGGCTCTCTAGCCTTGGTTGGAATCAATTTGGGAGAAGAACAATGTTGAATTCAAATTAGTTATACCTTTGAAAAACTATAAATCCATCTCATTTCCCCCTACAAAATATATGAATAAAATAGCAGAATAGACTGTGCTTTCTAGTTTTGGCTGGCAACCAATCTAGGAGAAAGAGAGCTTGGGCTTCTAGAGGTATGAATCCACCCCTTCTTTACATTTGCAGATATAAGAAAAATAGCAAGGTAGTCTTGGCTCTCTAGCCTTGGTAGCAAACTGTCTTAATGTTCAGTTCAGAACCATGGAGAAAGCAATGGGGAAACCTCTATCTTTCCCCAAAGCAAACATTCATAGCAGTGCGCAGTTGACAGATATTAAAGAAAAGGAAGCTGTGGAGGACAATAGTTACTTACATCCTGATGGGAGATGGAATTTACACAAATCAAATCAGGATTAGACTAAAAGCATTACACTTTAGTTAAATGACAAGCATCTATCACTGAGCAATGTTTAACAAGCTTCAACGATGCTTCAGATTCAGTAGAATTCAAACTACCACCAAGAGAAGTTTGTTCATATTGTATTAAATATGTTTTTGGGTGGGGTATGAATTCATTTCTTCTCCACCACCCACCAACTATTGGTAACTAAAAGAGCAGGCTAGGTTCCTGATACTTGGTTGACAACTAGTAATGATCTGGAATCGGACTAAAAGCAGTGATGACATCTGCCCTACATCCATCATAAAAGTTGTAGTCTAGTGAGTGACCATGGTTAAATGTAAATAAATGGCAGAATTGTCCAACAACAAGAATTAACAAAGTTTGTTATAAACAATAGCAAGAAAAAGAACAGAACTGGGAAAAAATAGTATAAAGCAAGCAAACAATATATGCAAGAAAAGTGGTTCTCATGCCAATTTAAATGAATGTTATGCAGTGTTGTCCTCTGTCTCTCTTGCCCGTTATCTGCTCTGTGAGTAACAGATTTTCCAAGCCTTCCTTCCACAATATATGCCACAGAAATCTCAACTGTCTCTTTCTGATGTTAACTATTAGTTTCCTTTTTGCTTCCATTTTCTCCCAAACTTTGTTGGTCCACAGTATCCTCAGCATCATTTAGTAGAACCACTTTTCTCTTCTATTTTTATAGTAATAAGGCAAAACAATAGTAATAAGGCAAAAAGTTCACAAAGTAAGAGACACAAATTCAGATAAACAAACATAGTGTTCTGACTTCAAGACAAGACAGACCAGGAACACGTCATATGAAACTGAGAACTGGTCTGTGTTATTGGCTAGGAAGAAATCCCAGCATGCATTTGTGTGCTTCTGCCTATAAGCTGGGGGAGGGGCAAGTGTTTTGCAGTTATTCCTAGCCAGATTAAAACCAACAAAAATTCAGGATATGGAATTAGTAAATACCAAAGACTTCAAATACCTCAGAAAATTGATCAATTATGACAGATTTACTATAGCAGATAAAAAAAAACTGAACATAGAATAGGCAAATTGCTACAAAACCCAAATATTAACCTGAGAACTTAAATCATGTTTTTGAGCATACTCTACTTGTTGACAAATATTTACAAAGACACTGTAAAATATTGGTCAATGTTTCCATGATAAACAAACACTTAATGTTATTCCCAAACTTCTTCTTTATGTACTGTGTCCCCTCAGGACATAGGCGATCATGGCTCTCCCCAAATTCCTGTCCCTTGTAGCTCAATAAACTTTGTCTTTCTGTTATTTCTCCTAAGTCCTGTTCTGTTATCCATTTACTCATGCTCACTAAGTATGTTATGCAGTGTTGTCCTCTCTCTCTCTTGCCCGCTATCTGCTCCATGAGTACTGGATTTTCCAAGCCCTCACTATATGCCACAGAAACCTTGACTGTCTCTTTCTGATATTAAGTATTAGTTTCCTTTTCATTTCCATATTCTCCCAAACTTTGTCATTGCCCACAATTTTGGTCCACGTTATCCTCAGCATCATTCTGTAGAACTACATTTCTGTTGCTTCAAGTGTCCCATTCCTCTTTGAGAAGATCCTCCAGCACTCACTGCCATTGAGGAGGACAGATGTCACACAGTAGTTTAGTACACTTTTCCTTGTTTCTAGCAAAATTTTTCTATTTCTTAGTACTCTGCTTGGCTTTTGGAATGATCCCTTGGCTATCCCAGTATGCCTTCGGATTTTAGTGTTACATTTTCTGTCCTCTGTTTAAACACTTCCTAGAAAATACATCACAAAAATAGGTCATATTATATGCTACTATAGATTCCCAAACTAGCTTAGATATATAGTAGAATACAATATGACCTATTTTTATTATATGGTGTGTTGAGGGGTTTCATTTTGAATATTCTGTACTGCTGATTAGCTGACTGAAATAAAAATGGCAACACCCATGAGAAATTGCGGTCAGTGTCTTTAGGATCATTTGTTTTCAGTAAATGGCAATTTTCTATTTTTCCAAAATTCAGCTAACACAGCCAGGCAGTAATGCGTTAACAGTAGCAGTTAATGTTTTAAGCTGAGATATGGAAGGTCTTAACAGTCATTATTCTTTGAATATGACTGGTTCAGATTAATTTCCTTGTCTTTCTCACCAACACACACTCATAGAGATGTTTACCCGCATATGGATAGAAATTGAATTCAGTAAATATACAAAAAGTGGTGTAAGACAAGGATATATCTTCTCACCAGACTTATTCAACCTATAGTGTGAAGCAATTCTGAGAGAATTAAGTCGTACCAGGATTTATTATTGGGGGGGCCATCCTCCCAACGACATAAGATATGTAGCAGACATAGTAAGGAAAGTACAAGAACTCCTACAGAAGGACTAAGCATCAATTGCAAAAAGACAAGAATGTATGCTTGTTAGCAAAAGGAACAGCTCAACATACAAAATTAAAATTTGGAGTTAACAAAATCAAACAAGTAGATACATTTAAATATCTGGGAAGTTTTTTTAACAGGGAATGGAAAGTGCAACACTGAAATCCAAAGGTGCATTGGTATAGAAAAATGATGCCTTCCTAAAGTTAAGCAAAGTATTAAGAAACAGAAGAAAAGAGCATTGAACTGTTACTATGTAATATCAGTTCTCATGTATGGTAGTGAATGCTGGGAAATCTCCTCACAGATGAAGAGACTTGAAGCAACAGAAATGTGGTTCTACAGAAGGATGCTGAGAATACCATGGACTGAACATGTAAGCAACAAAATTTTATAGACAATGCCAACTTCTAAGACACATAATGAAGAAAGAAGGCTTGGAAAATTTGATACTCACAAGAGAGCTTGAGGGATATAGGAATAGAGAAAAAGAACCTAATGAGTTTAAATAAATAGATGATGGAACAAGATTTTAAAAGAGATTTAAAAAATGCAAAATTTATTAAGTGGTACAAAGGTCAGGAAATTTTGGAGAGCCATGATTAGCAACATCCTGAAGGGATATGGCACATAGAAGATAATGATAAATTGCTTATAAACTATAGATCAGTAATTATTACGACTGCAAAAATAGATTTAAACTTCCTGCATTATTTGTATAGTGTTAATTGTTACATTTAATTTATAAACCCTTACCATCTACTGCAAGAAGACAGAAAGTATGGTCATCTGCAAGAACAAAAGACCGAGATGCGAGTTACGAATTGGAGATATAAACATCAAGAAGGTGCAGATGTTCAAACATCTTGGAAGTGTTTTGACAAAGAATGGAAAATGTGACATCGAGATCTGGAACCATATTGGAGAAGTAAAAGAAACATTCAAAAAGCTAAACAAGGTGCTGAGAAACAGAAAAAATTAGAAATAAAGAAAAGTGTTCTTGATTGCTATGTTGGTTAATTTGGTTTAACAGCATATCAACACCTCTATGGGTTATTTAATGCCAAACTCTAAATATTTTGAATGCAATTGTATGCCTTCAACTAAATATATTTTGAACATCTTCAATTACAAACAAAATGTATTGTTGGTAATTCTACTATAAAAAGTATTCTTGGTAATTCAACAATAAAATGTACTGCTGGTCATTTTGTTTTAAAATTGTATTGTTAGTAATTTTACTATAAATATATATTATTGGTATTTTTTTTTTTAAATATATTGCTGGTATTTTTACTATAAAAATGTATTTTTAAACTTTGATAGTTTTTTAGTTTGGGGGTTAACTACTTGCCCATAAACAGGATGCTAACAGGTGCTACCACCCTGGATCTGGGTGGACCTGGGAACAGCAGCAATTAAGAAGTCGTTCTATGCTCCTCCTCGAAACCTCCAATCTCTCAATCAGAGGCCTTACTGCTTGATGTAGTTTATTGCCCAACCCAGAAGCAGGATTGCTGTGTGGCATGCATTCTTTTATAGGCCGCTGAATGTTGGATAATTTCCCCATGAATGAAGAAAAACCTAGAGGCAGAGAAAATGCGGTTCTACAGACTGAAGATTCCATGGATGGATCAAGTAAGCAACAAGGGAGTCTTGAAGAAAATGGCAACAGAAAGAACACTTCTACTCAAAATCAGGAAGAGATATGCTGAAATTTCTTGGGCACATAATGAAGAAGTATGTCTTCGAAAATTTAACTATCACCAGGGATTTTGAGGACAAGAGAGGCAGAGGAAGACAGTAAGCCACTTACCTGACGTGCTTGCGTGAATGGATGGTGGAGCAGGAGGTGGAGGGCGTTAGTAAAGGAAGAAAAACTGCTAAAAACAACACAAGATACAAAAATTGTGGAGAGCCATGATCACCTATGTCCTGAAGGAAAGCAACAGATAGAAGAAGAAAAAAAGTATGTTAACCAGCTAAGTGGTTAGAATAGTAAAAATAAATAATGGAGGTTCATTTTTCCAACAAATTTGATTTTTCTAAGTGCTTGCTAAAGAGAGCAAGACAGGCAGTTTTTGTAGATGAAGTCAGGTTAATGACAGTAGTTGAGGGACACAGATGAGATGACATAGATAATACTTACAGAATGGTGTTTGTGTTCGCTTTCCTCCTTGGAAGAACTTTGGCTCCCCAGCTGCCAGACAATTTTCTGGAATGATGCCCTCAGCATCTCTGAAAAATTCAACCAGAAATCATATTGAGATGAGAGCTACATGGTAAACATTCCTTTGAAATGAAAGCTACATAGTATTCATTTCTTTGAGGTGAAGGGTACATGTGCTTCCCTGCTTATGTAAACATACCTGGGTCCCTCTCTTGAACAAATCAGCCCATGTTGTGTTTCAATTCTCATTTGCATCGATGTGCACAAAATATTGGCAATGGCCCAGTGCACGTTCACAAGGAAATGTAAAGTAAATTTAATGTCATGGCAAGAAATGAAAATATAAATCCTGTTTCCAATTTTGGGGGCTGTTTAAACAAGGAGATTTTATCAAGAATCTCTAAATATAAAGCAGGAGCACCGGACCATATGTGGCAGCAATATTCAAAGCATGGATGAATGGTAGACTTACAAATATGTAAGATAGATTCTGGAGAGAAACATTGCAGATTCCTCTTTGGATTTTATCAAGAATCTATAAATATATAGCAGGAGCACCGGACCATATGTGGCAGCAATATTCAAAGCATGGATGAATGGTAGACTTATAAATATGTAAGATAGATTCTGGTGAGAAACATTTCAGATTCCTCTTTGGATTTTATCAAGAATCTCTAAATATATAACAGAATCATCAGACCATATGTGGCAGCAATATTCAAAGCATGGATGAATGGTAGACTTATAAATATGTAAGATAGATTCTGGAGAGAAACATTGCAGATTCCTCTTTGGATTTTATCAAGAATCTCTAAATATATAGCAGGAGCACCGGTCCATATGTGGCAGCAATATTCAAAGCATGGATGAATTGTAGACTTATAAATATGTAAGATAGATTCTGGAGAGAAACATTTCAGATTCCTCTTTGGATTTTATCAAGAATCTCTCAATATTTAGCAGGACCATCAGACCATATGTGGCAGTAATATTCAAAGCATGGATGAATGGTAGATTTATAAATATGTAAGATAAATTCTGTTGAGAAACACGGTGAACCAACTTTCCTAGCTGCAGACTTAGCAATTGATTCAATATACTCATTCCACTTGCCTCGCTGAAAATGTTAGACCAAGAAAGCAAAACGAGTCACTCTTCTGGAAGTTAGCATCAGCTCTGCTGATGGAAGGTGAAAAGAGTTCTCTTAGATGGTTAAAAGAGAGCAGTTTTCTTTTGGAGGTGTTTAATTTAACAAGCCACTCCTTGTTCCATTAAACAACAGATTGGCAGCTGATCTCAAAAATGACTTACAATTTGACCTTATCAAATCGATCAGACTGATTTACTGAGTCATGAGTAAATAATTCTCTTATTAGCACAGATACTGAGGTGAGCAGTAAATGCATCATGAAGGTCATTTATGAAAATTAGGAACAATGTAGGTTCAAGGATAGAGCCCCGGGGAACACCTGCATTAATGTAAAAAGATCTAGAAGAGTGGCCATTCAAGATAACTTTCATTTTGCAATTTGATAAGAAAGACTGAATCAGTTCAAAAATTTGTCCCAAAATGCCCTAACCTTTAAACTTGTGAAGTCCAATATACCAAATGCTGTGAAACAGCCCAAGCTTCACCATGCTTATCTAAAGCATGACAGACTTTCAGCGATAGTCATTAACACATCAGCAGTAGACCTAGAGAAGCAAAAACCATAAGGCTTATCTGAAAGAAGACTCTGCAAGGTGAGATACTTAACAAATTTAGAGTTAATTAGAGACTCTAGTAATTTGCCAAAAAGAGATAGAAGGCTAATAGGCCTATAGAATGATCAGACAGTTTACCCGAGTTCTTAGACTGGAACTACAGAAGAGGATTTCCAACAAGCAAGAAGCAGAATGGCATTTAGTGTAGAGTTTAGAGAGAACAGGAGCCAGTTCAGGAGCACACAATCCTTACTATTGCAGGAATGCCATCAAATTCAAATACTCTGTGAGGATCAAGTTTAGAAATGATAGCAGAAACCATGGATGGATTTATATGCATATTACTCAACAGAGATTTATATGTATATTACTCAACAGAGATTTATATGTATATTACTCAACAGAGAACTCAGTACTAAGTGGAAAGTCAGGCAAAGGTACTCCAGATGAGTCAAGAGTAGAATTTGAAGGGATTTATTTTTATAGAGGAGTTTTATAAATTTTTTAGCAATAGAAAATATTGATGGATTTTTTAACTTGAATCCATATATGGTAATATGTTTTAATTCATAACTGATTATTAAATAAAATAAACTGAAACAAATTTCAGTAAGCAAAAAATCCAATGAACCGCAAATTATTGTAATTCAATAAACAAAATTCTGTAAATAAAAAAACAAAAACAGTAAAAGTTTTTCCCTCCCTTCCTGAAAACCGAAAATCGCCCCTCCCACTGCTTGAGAATCTCTAAAAGTGCTTTAATCACTAGAACCATTCACATTAAATTTACACACAGGTGCTTACAATATTTCACCTTTTTGGCAGATGTCACTATCGTAATTTTTTAACTGAACTGGTCTTTCTTATCAAATTGAAATGAAAGTTATCCTGAACAGCCACTCCCCAAGATCCTTAGGTACTAATGCAGATGTCCCCACCACCCAGGGCTGAATCCTTGGTCCTACTTTGTTTTTAATTTTCATTAATGACCTCCCTGATGGCATCAGCTCTCAACTTCATATCTATGCTGATGACACAACCATTTACACCAGCCTCGATAGTAAGGTCAATCTGTCTGATTAGGTCAAATTGGCAGATGATATCAAAAACAACCAGCAGGCTGCTGTTAACTGGGGCAAAGTATGGTGTGTTAACTTTAATACCTCCAAAATAGAACTGCTCTCTATTATTCATATGAGAGATCCTTTTCTTCCTTCCGTCATCAGGGATGATGCTAACCTCCATGAGAGTGACACATTGTGCCTTCTCGGGCTAAAGTTCTTGGCTGACATGAAGTGGAAAGACTATATTGAATCCACTGCTATGTCAGCTGCTAAGAAAGTGGTTTTGCTGTGTCGTGCTAGACAATTCTTCTCTCCAGAATCTATCTAATATATCTATGAGTATACTATTCATCTACGCTTTGAATATTGGTGCCACATAGGATCTGGTACTCCTGCTATATATCTAGAGATCCTTGATAAAATCCAAAGAAGAATTAGCAATATTATTAATCCTGATCTGACATCTCAACTTCCGCCACTCTCCCACTACCATAAAGTTACCTCCCTGTGCTTCTTTCTTACTTTCATAGTAATTGCTTGGATGAGCTCTTCCCTATGGTACTTAGACTTTATGAATTTAAGCACTACTAGACTGGCGATGAGGTGTTACCATGTTACAGTTGAGTTGCTTTAATGTAACCATAAGATCTATGCTAACAGTTTCTTTTCTCACACTTCCTGCTTGTGGAACTCTCTTCTGGCTCCATACTTTCCAGTCAACTTTAAAGTTAAAAATTTAAATGCAATGTCAATCATTATCTACTGTCCTCCTGATTGCTCTTCTTTTGTTCTTGCTGCCTCATAATCTTTTCGTTTTCTAACTCTTCCACACCCAGTAACCCTTTGTATCTTAGCGGTTTTACTGGCTTGCCTGGGTTGAACTCAATTTTAAAAAATCTTCTATTGTCACAATGTGGTATATTTAATAAGAAAATGATGGAAACATGAACAAAAAGAAAAAGAAAGTAATTGAACTCAGCTAGGCTATATACTCAAACGCATATTTAAAAAGAAATTATTTAATTTTAAATTTCAGCATCCCCCTCTTCTTGATATGCAGTTGTAATCACATTGACAAACATCACTTTAGTTTGATGACGTCATATAGGACAAAATGCATTACATGAATATTTTTTCCACTTTGTCATTTTTCTATATATATATATATATATATATATATATATATATATATATATATATATATACATATATATATATATATAAATTGGGATCAAATATGGATTGAAATCCAACAAAATAATAGGATAAAGAACAAATAAGAAACGTTTATCAATCTAATGTTTCACTATAAAATAATAGCTGAACACTCGTATTCAAGGATACTCATCTACTAGACCAGCTAGCCAATCCTTATTGCAGACACTTGCTCAGGTACATTTGTGTTTCTTCAACACCAACAGTGCCAACCTGTGGTTGATAATGCAACTATGCTGATAAGACATTAGTTACAGTTTCTGGGAGAGAGCATGTTATTTAGCATGATCAACAATCCGAACAAGATCAACACTCAAACCCTCGGTCACGATTACTTGTGATTTCATACTAGCACAGCTACCGATGGCCCCCAAGTGTTCCGTCTTCCCAATTTCACTCACAAGGCTTGGGTCAACCAGTGGGATGCTTTTCAGGCACTTTCCAAAGGTGCCACATGCTGGGATCACCCCCTCCAGACTGATAACATCAGGAAGTCTCCTTCTTGACAAATCAACCATGTTGAGATCTGAACCCAGGCCTCATGGTCAGAAAGCAAGTGTTCTAACCACTCGGTCACACGCCCATATAATTCTTGCACTCTCAACTATAAGAGTGAATGTCCTAATTACTACAAAATAGCTCTTATACAGAATTTAATTAACCGAGCACAAATTAACTCCTCCACAAAATATTAAGCAGACTCTCATTAATAATGACTTCCCATACCACATTGTAGATGAACAAATAAGACAATATATAAAAAACCTCAACACAAATCAAGTAGAATATAGTACTTCCCCAAAGGATGCTAAATATATCAAACTACTATATTGTAACCAGATGCATGCTAACTACAAACAGGATGAAAAAATTATAAAGAATCTCATTTATACTAACATATCTTTGAAGGATTCTAATGAAAAAATAAAATTAATCATATATTATAAAATATACAATACAACCAATTTAATTATTTGCAATAACTCCTCCTCACTAACTGAATTATTACGTAAAACCAACATTATATACCAATTGAAATGTCCCTTGGGAGAATGTATCTCTGACAAAAAGACAAATATATATGTTGGGTATACAACAAATACACTAACAAGAAGGCTTACATTACACATGTCTGACCATTTTTACATTGCGAGACATCTACAACATTCCTGTCCACATTCACAATATAAAAATTTACTAATCAACAACACTATGAAAACAACAAAATTAGATTACAGATACTAGAAACAATTTATATTAAAAAAATTAAAGCTGGCACTGGACAGAATCAACTATGAATTCTGCAGTAATGTCCTGAAATGCCTGTAAAGGAACAGTTTTTCACACGTTAATTTGTGCATGACCATGACATTATAACCTAAAGAGAAGAAATTCCATCATGGATCATTTTTTCACGTTCTAATGAACGCTCAGCACATTGTTAACCGTTTTTGCATTTAAAAGCTTAATGAACAATTTATGGTAATGGATAACAATGCACAACTTTGTATAAATACTTATACTAATGAACAACATATAGTTTTGTACCACTTGCACCCATGAAGATGATCTTGGAAGAAGATCGAAGAAATATAGTTTTAAGGTGTCCTATATTTATGGGATAAAGTGCTCAATATCAGAAATAGAGGATATGTTAATATAAATATAAAAGTGAACATTGAAGTCAACACTCAGAGACAGCAGGATGTTTCATGCTAGGTGCAATCGTCAGGCCACTTGACGATTGCATCTAGCTTGAAACAGCCTGTTGCCTGTGAGTGTTGATTTCAATGTTCACTTTTATATATATATATATATATATATATACATACAGGGTGAACCAAAGTGGACAGCAAAAGAATTATTTTGAGATTAAATGCTAACAGAATTAAAATTTTGATAAACAATTATTAGATATACAATTTTATTGTATGCAATAATACAATACAAAAGCGATGAAAATATTATCAACACAGGTTCTCAATCAGATGTCTATTATGATTTACACAGCTTTGAAGTCTACTTTCCACACTTCAGCAAACATTTTTGCCCAAACATCTTTGTGTATTAATTTCTTGAAATGCATCTTTGATGTAATTTTTCTAATCACCAACACTTTGTGATTTTTGACTATAAAATTTGTCTTTTAGTACTCCCTCACCAAAAACAAAATTCATTGGAGTAAAGTCAAGCAAATAGGCAGGCCAATCAATTGGACCTCTTCGGCCAATCCATTTCATCAAGATACTAACAGACTGCTCTTGAATAATGAGAAGGGGACCCTATTATGTTGGAAATAAAGGTCAATGTGCTGCCCACTTACTTTTGATTCACACTATATATATATATATATATATATATTTAACATTGAAAAACATAAAGGAAAAAAATTAATTATTTTTAATAATTATTTTTAATAATATGTGGAAATCTCCACCTGAAGACGGTCGTGAGACCAGAAACACGTGTTGTAAAACTATGAAAAATAAAGAATAATATTTTTTTAAAAACCCACATTACAACCAAAAACGTTTGCGGTACCTCTCTTCTTTTTAATATACACACTTTTCTCTCGTTGGAACCATTATAACCTCTTCATTTTATATATATATATATATATAAAAAATATAAAAGTGGGCATTGAAGTCAACACTGTCGTCTCTGAGTGTTGACTTCAAGGTACACTTTTATATTTTATATTTATATACACTCTATCTCTGATATTGCGCACTTTATCCTATAAATAAAGCATACCTTAAAACTACATATATATATATATATATATATATATATATATATATATATATTAAAGGAGGGGATACTGAAAAACTCTCAACCCACTTCCCAAACCTAATTAAATCACCAAATCTCCAAATTAGTTTTGGTTTCAGTACCAGGATAGGTTGAGAACTTTTCAACATCCCCCCCATATTAAAAAGTTAGTAGAATGCAAAAAAACAGTCTTCAAAAATTGTTCACTTTAGCTCACCTTTGTGCTGGAATATCCTGTGAAGTTGTTTGCTGATAAATAATAATTTCTGTCTCTGGCTTGTTATGGTTTCCAAACTGGAACCGAGGCAGTGGGTGTATCACAGTGTGAATGTCAATTTTCATGGTTTCCCTCATGTGATTTTTAATGAGGGCAGCTAATTCAATCAGAAGTTGTCTCTGGGGTACACGTTTTGAAACTTCTCCAAGCTTTTCTGTGGGAATATGAACAACATTCAACTGTTTTGTTTCAGAGGATTGTCTGAAATATTTCTCTGCCACAAGGTTAGTAATCTTCTGATATGTGTTCCTCGAATAAACAATTTGCTTTGTGTATGTCTCGGAAACATGTGACATCTTCGATACAGTGACAATAAGATTGCTGATATCGTTATTCGTAGGTGACACAAATTTGGAATCCTCTTTATACAGTCTTCTGATCAAAGGACCCTGGTTGTTAAGTTTTCGAGGAACTCTTTTTGGAAATTGAGACAGCAAACGTTCTGTATTTATTGAAGGTATTGAATCTTGGATATTGAAGACCCAATTAGTAACATGTTGCATTGAATTTAACTCGGGGAAGACACGTGATGGTGGGGGGTTTGGTGGTGGAGGTGAGACGCTTTTATTATTGCCTAATATTTGTTTTTGCAAAGGTTGTAGGTCCTCTTTGGATTCTAACGTTGGGTATTGATCTGTGATCTGACTGATGTTTTGGTTATATTGATTAAGTAGAAAACTGCTGTGCCCATCGACTTTAGCCGGAGGCAGTGGTCGGCGGAGAAGTTTACTGCTCATGTTTTTTCTGTATAGGATGATGTTTAGCCAACGCAACAGGCAACCTAAAAAAGAAATTGTTAATAAAAGAGGTTAAAATGCTTTCCGAGATTATTTGCCCTTGTAAAATAACAAGACAATGTAGTAGTAATTCTGAATTACTTTATTCTTATAAAATACAAATATAACCTTGGCATTTTCCTATAAAAAAAATTAAATTGTAAATAATTATAAAACAAATACTTTTTAAAGACTTTTTCAGAGGCAATATTTATACATATTTACATTCGGTCTAATGTTTGTTGTTATGATCACAACATTTTGGCTACTGTGCACTGAAACCTTCCTCAGTTATCTGTTGATCCAGAAACCTTCAGAGAATTTCAAACTGAATCTTGTATTTAATCTACATAGATGATTATTATTATTATTATTAAATCAGCCGCCATTAAGACAAAATGGACAAATGGAAGGTAAAAAAAATATAACAAAAAGTACCATCAACATGCAGAAAATAAGAAAAAAATGAAACACTAACTTAGAAAAATGTTTAAGACAGTAGAAGTTCAGTTAAGTTTGGTTTGTTTAATGACACATCAACTCCTTATGGGTCATTTAATGCCAAAATTTAATTTTCATGGAAGCTTTGTTAAATTTTTTTTTCAAAAGTATATCGTTGGTAATTTTTCTCTTACTTTTCCAATAGTGTATTGCTGGTAATTTTTTTTTTTTTACTTTAAAAATGCATTAAAAATGGTATTATTATTACAAAAATGTATTTTTATACTTTGATAATATTTTAACTTCAGTGTTGGGGTCCACTTATTGCCCATGGCTGGGACCGTAACAGGTGCTACCACCTTGGGTTAGGATGAAACTGGGAACAACAGCAACTAAGACGTAGTAGAAGTAGTGCATTGTGCAGAAACTGCCAATATAATCAAAAGCTATTTTCATCTTGCTTTTGCAGATGGTCAAAATCTTGGCACTGAGGGTCAAAAGAGAGACAGTATTTCACTCATTCACTCCTCACTATAGAAAAGGATATTTTCATGTCATCAGGTGATAGGGCAGCAGTTTCATTTCTAATGTCTCTCCTATGGTGGATTTATACACACTTTTAGTAAAATATTTCTTGAAAACTATGTCATCAGTTGAATTTACTATTCTAAGTTACGTCCATCAGCAAGGCCTCTGATTGGAGATTGGAAGTTTTGAGGAGCGTGGAACCACCTCTTAATTGCTGTTGTTCCCAGGTCCACCCTGACCCGAGGTGGTAGCACCTGTTAGGATCCCAGCTATGGGCTAATAGTGAACCCCCAAACAAAAACAAAACACTATGAAAGTACAAAAATACATTTTTATAGTAAAAATACCAGCAATTTAGTTTTATACAAAAAAATTACCAACAACATATTTTTAAAGCAGAATTACCAACAATATAATTTATCTGTGATTGAAGCCATAAAATCGTGTTCAAAATACTTAGATTTTGGCATTACATAACAGAGAGAGGTTGATATTCCATTAAACAAAACCAACCAACTATTCTAATAATCTGTGTTAAATAATGTCTAAATTGTTCAGATTCAAGTAAGAAAAGGCTGAGGCTTTTAGGTTTATCTGGGTAATTAGCCATTTCCTTATGAGGAAACATACAGCATTCATTTACCAATCAGCCAGATCTATTTGAGTTACATTTCTTCATCCCCTGGTCATAGGATTGTGATCGAAGTGTAGTACCTGTTCTCTTCAATTTCACTCAAGCAAATTAAGCCACTAAGATGTAAGGGGTCACTGAGTGTGAGTAAGTATAAGAAAAAAAACACTATTAAGAAGAGACAACAATAAAAGAAGAGGAATTAAGAAGACAGGTGATAACGATTGACATTGCATTTAAATCTTTGAAGTTGTCTAGAAAGCAAAAGGCCATAAAAGTGTTCCTTAAGGAAAAAGTTTGATAAAAGAAACTGTTGCATTTAGCTATTTCCACTGAAAAACAATGAGACCATGCCGCCAATCTGCTACAATGCTTAAATTCATAAAGTCAAGATAGAATAGAGGAAAGTGCCATGAGAACAATTAGCATGAAAGTATTTATAGAAAATGAACAAGAAAGCTACATTACAGCATTGGGAAAGTGATTGAAGCCAGGATATCAGAACAGAACCAATAACCTTGCAGATTCTTCTTTGGATTTTATCAACAGTTTATAAATATATAGCAGTTGTGGCAGCAATATTCAAATCATGGATGAATGGTAGACTTATAAATATGTAAGATAGATTCTTGTAAGACAAATTGTCAAACACAACACAGTGAACCAACTTTTCTAGCAGCAGACTTAGCAATTGATTCAATATAATCTTTTAGTGAAAACTGTTAGTCCAAGAAGGCACAATGAGCCACCCTCCTGGAGGTTAGCATCAGCCATGCTGATGGAAGGTAAAAAGGAGTTTCTGAGATTATTAAAAGGGGGGCAGTTTCATTTTGGAGGTGTTCAAATTAACAAGCTATTCCTTGCCCCAGTTAACAACAGACTGTAGGTCATTTTTTAAATAAGCTGCCAATTTGACCTTATCAAACCAATCGGACTATTACTATTAAAACTGGAGTAAATAGCTATGTCATCAGCATAGATACAAGTTAAAAACTGATGCCATCAGAAACGTTATTGCTGAAAATTACAGACAACGTAGGCTCAAGGAGAGATCCCTGGGTGTCACCTGCATTAACGCAAACAAATCTAAAAGATTAATTATTCATTTCCTAATTTGATAAGAAAGAATGAATCAGTTCAAAAATTCATGCTGAAATATCAAAAGACCAGTATGACAAACGCTGTCAAATGCCTTTGTATGCATTTGATATCTACCATGACATCCACATGTGAGGTATAAATAAATGGGCAATTTATTAAGTTGTCAGAGGCTAAGCAGTTCATGTGATAATATGTGTAGCAGCCAGATGAGGAGTCCAAGTTGAAGTCATTAAGAAATCTTTCAAAGCTAAAGAGCTTAGTCTAGTCTGCAATTTAACCAGTAGTGCTTGTAAAGAAGAATTGAAAAATCTGTATAAATTACAATTTTGAAAAAGAAAAGAATCAGACTCAAATTATAGTGGACACATTATTCAAACATTTTCTATTAAGGAATCATTTTCCAACAAAATGAAAACCTCTTTTTAATGAAAATTACTAATAAGATACAATATCCTGACTGTATGAATACCAACTTGAAATAATATTTAATTAACTTCATAAAAGTTAATTAAATATTATTGTAAAGTAGAATTTACTCAGCATTTAAAACATATATCAAATTGTTAAAAGACAAAGTTTAAGCTTTTAAGCACGTATAGTTATTAGAAATTTTATACCATTCAAGTAACATACTTTAGAATTAAGCTGAGCATTTTTCTGTTAGATATTTATGCACATTCTTGTGTTTAATACTATGTCTGTGTGCCAGATATAAATAAAAGGCAATGTATCAAGTTGCCAGTCTGAGTAACAGTCCACATAAAAGTTTGAGTTGAAGTACTAAGAGGAGTCATTAAGAAAATTTCCCGTGTCAAATTTTTTTCTTGTCATATGAAAACTGTGTTTGAAGAAATTTCACTAAAAAAATAAATAAAAACAATTTTTATAAAAATCCCCTCAATAACTTCTTGATTATAAAAATTTAGTATTGGCATTTTATCTGCTTTCCAGATGAGTTGAATATTTTCACAGTCCCCTATCAACTTTCCACAAACTAAAGGTCAATTTGCCTTGACTTTAGCTACCATCTTGAAAAAATTACCAGCAAAGAACAATTTTCCAAGATAATGGATTTTCACACAAGCCAATTTGAGATGTTTTACAGGTAACTAGTTTGAACTGTTTTATACAGGGAACTCAGTTTCTGTCAGCTGGTAGGTAAAAAAAAGAAAACAATTTCATAAAATATGAATCTTCAGTGTTTTTGTGTCTGCACCATCTAGCTTCATTCTGTGGGCAACAGGGAGAGAAGAAAGATGTGGACATTCGGCCCCAAAAAACCCAACTAGCCTTTAAATACAGGAGGGGAATCAAGAAATTTTATCAATTTATTATTTATTTACTCATTACGAATTTGGTCTAAAAATATTATTATAGCAGACTGCAATATATATGTATATATATATATATATATATATATATTGTGTATTTAGGCAGCAATCCTTCTTTCATGCAAATTTTGTTAAATATTTATTAAAAAAACAAAAAACCAACAAACAATAATATCAACTATGAACATGGACACAATATGTTGACCGTGTTTAGAAAATGGAATGTTACATTAATACATACATAGAACAATCTATTTCTATTTAACATCCAATATATTTCAACCTGGAAAATGGCTAAATGCAAAGCTGAAAGCGGTCGGATAAAAACAACATTTGGACAGTTTTTGTATAATTTATCTACTGAAAAGAACAAATTTTAAGATCATATGAGAAATTATATAAAAAACTTAATCAAAGCACCTTGTCTGTCAGATTTAATGAAACTTACTTTATATATATATATATTGGTAACAGAGTACGTGGAATGATATTAACAAAGTACACTGCAGATATTCTTACCAATGTTTAGTAAATGAACCGTCACGTAAACAAATTAAAAAAATTAGAGTTCGCTGGTTAAATGTACTAAAACACGGAGTAAAAGCAACCGTTCTGATCATTTTGGCCGCCATGGGTTTTGCAGTAAATCACTAAATCATCCATAACTTTTGTATTATCATCTCAAATTACACCAAAATCTCAGACAATAACAATTAATATCGTATTTATTGTCTGTGAAAATTATAGAATATAAAACAACTTTGATAAAAGATTATACCTACTTTTCTGACAAAAACAATGCCGTTCTGAACATTTTGGCTGCAACTGTATATATATATATATATATATATATATATATATATATATATATATATATATATATATATGTGATTATGTATTAATATACAAATATGAAATTTGTCACTTAGCTGATTTAGGTTCAGCACCTCTTCTCCAGTGATTTGTAGACAAGCTTTTACATAATCATTTTGATGACTTGTCAGGAGGTATGTTTATTAAAGTGGATAGTAAGGTCAACACCAAGCAGCGACAGTGTGTTTCATGCCTGAACATAGGAAACAGGCTGTCACCACTTGGTTTTGACTTCAGTGCCCACTTTTATATTCACTTATCTCTGTCATTGAGCACTTATCATAAACACATATTTCTATCATATATATATATATATATATATATATATATATATATAAACAACTACTAAGTCTTTACAAATTCTCAGCATTGGAAGCTCTTCTGGCTGCCATTTGATCTGGGTTCTCATTCGCATGGGCCGTTCTTTTTTGTTGCTGCAGTCTTGGCACATGTTGCAGAAACTTTGATTCCCAAGTTTTCATTACTGCAACTGTTTTCGGCAATTTTTTATGTGATTTTTGGCGACAAAATTTTTTGTATGATTACAATTTTTATAAATTGGAAATAAATTTGAGAATAATCAAAACTGCGAAAGTCAGCCATGAAATAAAAATAATTGTTTGTACAGAAAGTAAGGATGAACATGCCTCAAATTGTCTTTAAATTACGTGGCAGCAGAAGAATTATTAAACTTTTAAGAGTTAAGCTTAAATATTAATGCAATACTTAAATGCAGCATTTAATTTTGAGTTTTTCTGTAGTATTTTGTTGCCAATCGCATATGACAGCAGCATGCAACACAAAAATAAATCTCTGCCAACATAGGACCAGACTGCAATCAAAAGAGCCAAGGGTGCTGCAAAGAAAAAAAGTCCTGTGCAAATGAAAACCCACATCAAACAGCAGCCAGGAGAGCTTCTAATGCTGAGAATATACAAAGACTTAGGGACTCTCAAACTCCTGAACAAGCTGAAGGTTCAATCATGAAACCTCTATAGTAAGCTTATATATATATATATATATATATATATATATATATATATATATATAAATTGCTATGGATCAGGTGAATGAACTCTCACTCTTGTCCTCAGTAAGAAGCCAGATGGTATATGCTCAAAAATATTCAGAGTTGCACAAAATATCATATAGCATTGACAGATCAGCCAATAAAAGCATATTGTAAAATGACTAAAAATACATTTTTATACCAAAATGATTGGCAATACATTTTTATAGTAAAATGACCCACAATACATTTTTATACCAAAATGTCAATGAATAAAACACTAAAAAAGTATAAAAATATATTTTCATAGTAAAATCACAGTAATACATTTTTTGAAAAAAAAAATTACCCTCAATACATTTTATGATCTAGAAAGTATATATCTAAAAAACATACATTCTGAAAGTATAAAATTATGTACAAAATATCTGTAGTTGAAGCCATAAAATTGTGTACAAAATATTTATTGACTGATATGCCACTAAACAAAACCAACGAACCAACTGACCCTGATAGCTATAGTCTTAATCTCTTCATGAGTCAGCGCCCTTGTTTATCCTATATACCTGCCTAATATTTATTTCTTACTTCTGTACAACAATCTTATTCAATGCCCCTCTACCTTGAATGGCTCTTGGGTTTTGTATTGGATGAACAGTTAGTTCAGTTATGTGCCATATGTGATACATGCTTAGATGATCATGTATCTTTCAATTCATGACTGACGAGTCAGATTTTTCCCGCAGTAGGTTGCCATTTATTTCTGTGTTAGACCAGTTGCCATTCAAGGCTATAGAACCTGGCCTGTCCTCCTATTTACCCATAGCTGGGGAGGGGGAGAAAAAGAGGATTCATTCCTTTCCCAAGGGTATTAGCACATAAGTGAATGTAATCGATTCGACTGGAATTTGAACTTGGCTCTCTGATTCCTCAATCTGAGACACAAAAAAAAATTCCATAGTTTTACTCTTTAGTTATGTAATACATCCGCTGCAGAAATCTTGCTACTCTCTAATTAGGGAGTTTGAAATTACTCCCAAATTTACAAATATCACCAATTTGATTCTGAACATAACACTCTTATCACAGTGTTATTAAAATTTAGTAGTGAGTTCAAAGCTCACTGTGATGCTCCATACTTTTGGCTTCGTGCCATATTTAAGCTACACTTAGAAAATAACTATAACACTTCGATGCCGTGTAATGGTTAGTAAGTTTGTCTCACCAGATCAATTGCAACTAAGTAGTGAGTTTGATCCTCATTGTGGTGCTCCATACTTTCAGCCTTGTGCCACATCTAAGCCATACTTAGAAAACTACCATAATACTTCTATCATAGAAAACTTGTGCAAAAAATATGAACATCTCAGAAAAGGCTGAAGATGCATGCTTGCCAATGCTAGTTATAATTAAGTATGTACACATTGTTGGATAATGAATGTTAGCAGGATTGAACCCAGGAACTTAAGTTAACAAATGTATGCGTAAAATTCTTCTAAGACCCTATATTCCAGTATGGTAGTGCTACATTGTCTTCTCTTAGTTTATATAGTTTACTATAAAAAGCACTTAGGTATTCTCCAGTGTTTCCATTGGGCTCATGTTTTAAATTTTGAAGTGCTAAATTAAGGCATCTCTAGTTCTCATGCCATGTATAGGTGATATCTGAACACTATGCATTGCTACCAAATGTTATGGCTTACGAGCATAGATTCACCAAGTACATTCAAATCCTTTCTCTTCTTTGATTCCTTTCGATTTGTAAACTCTGTAATCGTTTTACTATAAAAATGTATTGCTGGTAAATTTCACTATAAAAATGTATTTTTATACTTTTTAGTGTTGTATTTATTGTCATTTTACTATAATAATGTATTATTAGTCATTTCACTATAATAATGTATTATTAGCCATTTTACTATAATAATGTATTATTAGTCATTTCACTATAATAATGTATTATTAGCCATTTTACTATAATAATGTATTATTAGTCATTTCACTATAATAATGTATTATTAGCCATTTTACTATAATAATGTATTATTAGTCATTTCACTATAATAATGTATTATTAGCCATTTTACTATAATAATGTATTATTAGTCATTTCACTATAATAATGTATTATTAGCCATTTTACTATAATAATGTATTATTAGTCATTTCACTATAATAATGTATTATTAGTCATTTTACTATAATAATGTATTATTAGTCATTTCACTATAATAATGTATTATTAGCCATTTTACTATAATAATGTATTATTACTCATTTCACTATAATAATGTATTATTAGCCATTTTACTATAATAATGTATTATTAGTCATTTCACTATAATAATGTATTATTAGCCATTTTACTATAATAATGTATTATTAGTCATTTCACTATAATAATGTATTATTAGTCATTTCACTATAATAATGTATTATTAGTCATTTCACTATAATAATGTATTATTAGCCAATTTACTATAATAATGTATTATAGGCTATAATTTGATTTTTCTTCTCTATAAAAATGTATTGCTGGTAATTTCACTACAAAAATGTATTGTTGGTAATTTTTTTATAAAAATGTATTGCTGGTATTTTTACTATAAAAGAAAGTTTTGATTCTTGTTAGGAATTTCCTTATTTAGCCATAGCTAGGATCCTAACAGGTGCTACTACCCTAGGACAGGGTGAACCTGAAACAGCAGTAGTTAAGAGGTGATTCTACATTCCTGGTCAGAGGCCTTTCTGCCTGATGTAGTTTATCATCATACCCAGGACTCATCATGATCAGAGACACATCCTCTCAGGTGACTGTTCCACAAAGTAACTACTCTTGAGAAGGAACTGGAACTTTCTCCTTACCAAAGGAACATGAAGGGAATGAGGAAGATTCAATGCTGTGTACATGGCTTGATGAGTCCTAACTGTAATGGTTTGAACTGGTGGAACAAGCATATAGTAATTCTGAACATTTTCCACAGAAATAGTGTTAAGCAAGCTACATTTCAGTTCAGATATTTACAGAGAGGACCTGCCATACCACGTACAGATAGCTGAATCATCCTCACTCCTTTTGTATTTTATTGGTAAGGAAGGAGTTACACTCTTCTTCTTCCCAAGAGGCATTACTCTCTGGAACAGATTCCTGAAAGGATGTGTCATTGATCACTACAATCATAATATCTTCAAGTCTTGGGTCAACCATTATCTATCCTCTATCATCTGCACTTACTTCCCCCTCTTACATCCATAAAACAACCTCATTCAGTAAACCTCCACCTTGAGTGGCTCTTGGGCCGTGTAACAGGAGGGGGGCATTATTGTAGTAAACTATCCCAAATTCACAGAGTCATGCATCAAAATAGCCACAAATCCACTTGTCTACCCTCATTGACTTTGAAGGTAGGTATTCCAGTCTGTAGCCAGCATATCTGGGTTATTCCATCAATTCCATAGGTAACACATCTGGGCTATTCCATTAAATGTTTTCTCTTATATTATAAACAACAGAATATCATGAGCCAATGGCATCAACAGGCACACACACTAAGCTTTTTTGAAGCTTGGATTTCTTTGGCACAATTTTCTTTCTCAAAGCTTCTCCATGAAGTGATAATGACCAAGAACTGTATGTATTCCATCCCATGGAGTTGTGGCAAGGAATACAAGCATAAGGCAGTGAGGAAGGAGGACCATCAAAAGAATGTAGAGTGGAGAGAGATGATGAAATCAAGCATGGTTGATCATCAACCTCTGTCAAATGAAGTCAAGATAATAGACAAGAGTGAATGATAAGAGGACTAAAAGAATCAGTATACATGTTAAGCTTTGACAAACTTATCAGTAGACCTAGCACAGAGATGAGCACCATCTTGGAGCCACTAATTAAAAGAAAGATAAACCAAACTTCTGTGACCAGAGAACAGATATTAGGTTTAAGGATGCAAAAACTGTGCCACTGGAACATCTTAGGGACACATGGTCTAGTGGATAAATATACTGGTGAATTTATGTGATTTTCTAGTAAAATGATTTTGCTTCAAAATTCTGAGAAGAAGGTATAACATCTAAAATGGTGTGAATATAAGAAAAAAGTTATATACACAAAACCAAGTGGACTAATATGATCAATTGTATGTAAAATAAAAGTAACAATGTTGAGTGTATCTCACTAGAATGTTGAGATAAAAAGCAATAGTAATAAGATGGAATAATACTAGTAATAAAATAATAGTCATAATAAAATGTGTATTTTTTTTAATCATTTCACTCCAAGCAAGGCGGGACTGCCACTAGTACGCAGGGAGTTACACAGAGGGAAAGTGAGAGAAAAAACTGGGTATAGAGGGAATTGAAGAAACGATAAAAGATGAATGAGATTCAAGATGACAGAAGATAGTGATTAACATTGCATTTAAATTTTTGAAAATTGTAGTTTTCAGGGAAGTGAGTAAATGCAAGGGAGTTCCGCAGGTAGGAAGTGTGAGAAAAGAAACTCTTGGAATAGAAGTGGTGGTTACATTTAACTATTTCAACATTAAAAGGGTTGGACTTAGTTGCCAATCTAGTAGTACACTTAAATTCATGTAGTCTGGCCATCAGGGAGGATAGTTCATCAGAACAGTCGGCATCAAAATATTTGTAGAAAAGACAGAGGGAAGCCACATCACATCTGTGATAGAGTGACTGATGTCAAGATGCCAAGTCAGGATCAATTACACTGCAGATTCTTCTTTGGATTTTGTCAAACTGGAGAGTTATGATATTGTTATGGTAATAGTAATAAAATATCTGTTTCCCTATATGGAAACATTTGGCATTCATTGACTAAGCAGCCAGTAATGCTTTCTGTTGAAATTTATAAATTTTTTTCTCTTAAAACATTTTTTTAGGAAAACAGGTTGATCAAGTCCAGTATTTGTTATCACTCTTTCCAGTATTGATGGGTGTCTCCTCCTGAACTTTCTATTTGAAGTGGTGTGCAATTTCAACATCTTGATTATGTCATTATTTTCTCTTCTCAAGTCCAGTATTTGTTATCACTCTTTCCAGTATTGATGGTTGTCTCCTCCTGAACTTTCTATTTGAAGTGGTATGCAATTTCAACATCTTGATTATGTCATTATTTTCTCTTCTCAAGTCCAGTATTTGTTATCACTCTTTCCAGTATTGATGGTTGTCTCCTCCTGAACTTTCTATTTGAAGTGGTATGCAATTTCAACATCTTGATTATGTCATTATTTTCTCTTCTCAAGTCCAGTATTTGTTATCACTCTTTCCAGTATTGATGGTTGTCTCCTCCTGAACTTTCTATTTGAAGTGGTATGCAATTTCAACATCTTGATTATGTCATTATTTTCTCTTCTCAAGTCCAGTATTTGTTATCACTCTTTCCAGTATTGATGGTTGTCTCCTCCTGAACTTTCTATTTGAAGTGGTATGCAATTTCAACATCTTGATTATGTCATTATTTTCTCTTCAATAAACAATAAGATGGAACAAATCTAATAATAAAATCATAATAATAATAATGAAAGGTGTATTGACCACAGTGTTGGGATAAAACGCAATAATAATAAGATGGAATAAAACTAGCAATAAAATATTAATAATGAAGGGTGTATTGAACTAGAGTGTTCAAATATAAAAAGCAACAATAATAAGATGAAATTAAGCCAGTAACAAAATAATAGTACAGGTCCATCATCTTTAATCCTAGCCTCCAATATTTGAGTAGTTCTGAAAACCACTTTTTTTTCCCAAGAAATGAAAGTAATGGAAGATGAACCTGGAGCCTGGTGTAGCCATTGTGGCAGACGTGATGAGGCAGAATCTGGGACGAGCACAAATGGTTGCGACTTGCCTTGTCCCCGCCAAAAAAGAGCCCGTATTTGCTTAGCATGTGAAGCTACTGCAGTTGAAATGAAGGAGAAAAAAAGCACTTACCGCTCTGCCGTAATCCGTCCTTGGCCAGATAACGTAAAAGAATAAGAGGGGACTTGCATCGCATTTTTATACAATGAAGATGCAATGCATTATGGGACAGGGACGCAATGAATTATGGGATCGCATGAAGACGCAAGGGATTATGGGTATATGGACAAATATAAAAGCAACTAGTTTTTCCCAGTGCGGGGTTCTTGGAGTGACGTTCACAGTTGGCGGCTGGAAAATTCTGTTAGTGCGATTTTGAGACAGAACTCAAGAAGAAACGACTCGAGGCTGGAATACCAGGTGGGAGAGCTTGAATTTACTCGCTGGTTACTATTTTCTTTTTATTTCACCACAGCCATATAGAAAGTCCGACAGTACAGTTGGTCCTGCTATGTTGCAAACAAACAGATGATGCAAGCTCTTATTAACATGGTGTTAAATACAGATAAGTATAAAGACAGTAGTAATGATGACAATATTGTGAACATTGGTGAAAAAATAACTATAGACAATGTGTGACCAATTAATTACTGGGATTGGCCAACACAAATTTATCAGTGAACAGGAAATTATGTCTGTTTCTTCAATTAAAAAGAGATTGCTGACTGAAAAAACAAAGTTGATGAAGCAGACAACACTCACAGAAATGTTTACAAAAGCTTGTCATAAGAACATAATGTCATCACAAGAGTTCAGCAACATCGTCACGGTAAAAGACAGTGTGACAAAAGAGAATTTAAAGATGTAGCAGGTGCGGTAGCTGACAAGAGGACATGTGCAACAGTGACAGTCAGATGACTATGTTCTTTTTAGAAATAAATTTCCCTACTGCATGTTTTTATGGATATAATTAACACAATCTTACATGATTTATTGATGTAATTTTCCATAAGGTGTAGTGTTATTTTGTGTCAGTTGTATCTTTTTTTTTTTTTTTGTCTTGACCATAGTTATCCTAGGATCAGAAAAGGTCTAAAAAACAAAACACAAATGGCACCAATGTATAATGAGGAAGGAATGGTGAGACGGGCACATCGAAGACAAAAGGTACAGGACATAGGACTGACGGGGCACATCGAAGACAAAAGGTACAGGACATAGGACTGACGGGGCACATCGAAGACAAAAGGTACAGGACATAGGACTGACGTGGGCACATCGAAGACAAAAGGTACAGGACATAGGACTGACGGGGCACATCGAAGACAAAAGGTACAGGACATAGGACTGACGGGGGCACATCGAAGACAAAAGGTACAGGACATAGGACTGACGGGGCACATCGAAGACAAAAGGTACAGGACATAGGACTGACGGGGGCACATCGAAGACAAAAGGTACAGGACATAGGACTGACGGGGCACATCGAAGACAAAAGGTACAGGACATAGGACTGACGGGGGCACATCGAAGACAAAAGGTACAGGACATAGGACTGACGTGGGCACATCGAAGACAAAAGGTACAGGACATAGGACTGACGTGGGCACATCGAAGACAAAAGGTACAGGACATAGGACTGACGTGGGCACATCGAAGACAAAAGGTACAGGACATAGGACTGACGGGGCACATCGAAGACAAAAGGTACAGGACATAGGACTGACGGGGGCACATCGAAGACAAAAGGTACAGGACATAGGACTGACGGGGCACATCGAAGACAAAAGGTACAGGACATAGGACTGACATGGGCACATCGAAGACAAAAGGTACAGGACATAGGACTGACGGGGCACATCGAAGACAAAAGGTACAGGACATAGGACTGACGGGGCACATCGAAGACAAAAGGTACAGGACATAGGACTGACGTGGGCACATCGAAGACAAAAGGTACAGGACATAGGACTGACGTGGGCACATCGAAGACAAAAGGTACAGGACATAGGACTGACGGGGGCACATCGAAGACAAAAGGTACAGGACATAGGACTGACGGGGCACATCGAAGACAAAAGGTACAGGACATAGGACTGACGTGGGCACATGGAAGACAAAAGGTACAGGACATAGGACTGACGGGGCACATCGAAGACAAAAGGTACAGGACATAGGACTGACGTGGGCACATCGAAGACAAAAGGTACAGGACATAGGACTGACGTGGGCACATCGAAGACAAAAGGTACAGGACATAGGACTGACGGGGCACATCGAAGACAAAAGGTACAGGACATAGGACTGACGTGGGCACATCGAAGACAAAAGGTACAGGACATAGGACTGACGGGGCACATCGAAGACAAAAGGTACAGGACATAGGACTGACGTGGGCACATCGAAGACAAAAGGTACAGGACATAGGACTGACGTGGGCACATCGAAGACAAAAGGTACAGGACATAGGACTGACGTGGGCACATCGAAGACAAAAGGTACAGGACATAGGACTGACGTGGGCACATCGAAGACAAAAGGTACAGGACATAGGACTGACGTGGGCACATCGAAGACAAAAGGTACAGGACATAGGACTGACGTGGGCACATCGAAGACAAAAGGTACAGGACATAGGACTGACGGGGCACATCGAAGACAAAAGGTACAGGACATAGGACTGACGGGGCACATCGAAGACAAAAGGTACAGGACATAGGACTGACGTGGGCACATCGAAGACAAAAGGTACAGGACATAGGACTGACGTGGGCACATCGAAGACAAAAGGTACAGGACATAGGACTGACGTGGGCACATCGAAGACAAAAGGTACAGGACATAGGACTGACGTGGGCACATCGAAGACAAAAGGTACAGGACATAGGACTGACGGGGCACATCGAAGACAAAAGGTACAGGACATAGGACTGACGGGGGCACATCGAAGACAAAAGGTACAGGACATAGGACTGACGTGGGCACATCGAAGACAAAAGGTACAGGACATAGGACTGACGTGGGCACATCGAAGACAAAAGGTACAGGACATAGGACTGACGTGGGCACATCGAAGACAAAAGGTACAGGACATAGGACTGACGTGGGCACATCGAAGACAAAAGGTACAGGACATAGGACTGACGTGGGCACATCGAAGACAAAAGGTACAGGACATAGGACTGACGTGGGCACATCGAAGACAAAAGGTACAGGACATAGGACTGACGGGGCACATCGAAGACAAAAGGTACAGGACATAGGACTGACGGGGCACATCGAAGACAAAAGGTACAGGACATAGGACTGACGTGGGCACATCGAAGACAAAAGGTACAGGACATAGGACTGACGTGGGCACATCGAAGACAAAAGGTACAGGACATAGGACTGACGTGGGCACATCGAAGACAAAAGGTTCAGGACATAGGACTGACGGGGCACATCGAAGACAAAAGGTACAGGACATAGGACTGACGGGGCACATCGAAGACAAAAGGTACAGGACATAGGACTGACGTGGGCACATCGAAGACAAAAGGTACAGGACATAGGACTGACGTGGGCACATCGAAGACAAAAGGTACAGGACATAGGACTGACGGGGCACATCGAAGACAAAAGGTACAGGACATAGGACTGACGGGGCACATCGAAGACAAAAGGTACAGGACATAGGACTGACGTGGGCACATCGAAGACAAAAGGTACAGGACATAGGACTGACGGGGCACATCGAAGACAAAAGGTACAGGACATAGGACTGACGTGGGCACATCGAAGACAAAAGGTACAGGACATAGGACTGACGTGGGCACATCGAAGACAAAAGGTACAGGACATAGGACTGACGTGGGCACATCGAAGACAAAAGGTACAGGACATAGGACTGACGGGGCACATCGAAGACAAAAGGTACAGGACATAGGACTGACGGGGCACATCGAAGACAAAAGGTACAGGACATAGGACTGACGTGGGCACATCGAAGACAAAAGGTACAGGACATAGGACTGACGTGGGCACATCGAAGACAAAAGGTACAGGACATAGGACTGACGTGGGCACATCGAAGACAAAAGGTACAGGACATAGGACTGACGGGGCACATCGAAGACAAAAGGTACAGGACATAGGACTGACGGGGCACATCGAAGACAAAAGGTACAGGACATAGGACTGACGTGGGCACATCGAAGACAAAAGGTACAGGACATAGGACTGACGTGGGCACATCGAAGACAAAAGGTACAGGACATAGGACTGACGGGGCACATCGAAGACAAAAGGTACAGGACATAGGACTGACGTGGGCACATCGAAGACAAAAGGTACAGGACATAGGACTGACGTGGGCACATCGAAGACAAAAGGTACAGGACATAGGACTGACGTGGGCACATCGAAGACAAAAGGTACAGGACATAGGACTGACGGGGCACATAGAAGACAAAAGGTACAGGACATAGGACTGACGTGGGCACATCGAAGACAAAAGGTACAGGACATAGGACTGACGTGGGCACATCGAAGACAAAAGGTACAGGACATAGGACTGACGTGGGCACATCGAAGACAAAAGGTACAGGACATAGGACTGACGTGGGCACATCGAAGACAAAAGGTACAGGACATAGGACTGACGTGGGCACATCGAAGACAAAAGGTACAGGACATAGGACTGACGTGGGCACATCGAAGACAAAAGGTACAGGACATAGGACTGACGTGGGCACATCGAAGACAAAAGGTACAGGACATAGGACTGACGTGGGCACATCGAAGACAAAAGGTACAGGACATAGGACTGACGGGGCACATCGAAGACAAAAGGTACAGGACATAGGACTGACGGGGCACATCGAAGACAAAAGGTACAGGATATAGGACTGACGGGGCACATCGAAGACAAAAGGTACAGGACATAGGACTGACGGGGCACATCGAAGACAAAAGGTACAGGACATAGGACTGACGGGGGCACATCGAAGACAAAAGGTACAGGACATAGGACTGACGGGGCACATAGTAGACAAAAGGTACAGGACATAGGACTGACGGGGGCACATCGAAGACAAAAGGTACAGGACATAGGACTGACGGGGGCACATCGAAGACAAAAGGTACAGGACATAGGACTGACGGGGCACATCGAAGACAAAAGGTACAGGACATAGGACTGACGGGGCACATCGAAGACAAAAGGTACAGGACATAGGACTGACGGGGCACATCGAAGACAAAAGGTACAGGACATAGGACTGACGGGGGCACATCGAAGACAAAAGGTACAGGACATAGGACTGACGGGGCACATCGTAGACAAAAGGTACAGGACATAGGACTGACGGGGGCACATCGAAGACAAAAGGTACAGGACATAGGACTGACGGGGGCACATCGAAGACAAAAGGTACAGGACATAGGACTGACGTGGGCACATCGAAGACAAAAGGTACAGGACATAGGACTGACGGGGCACATCGTAGACAAAAGGTACAGGACATAGGACTGACGGGGCACATCGAAGACAAAAGGTACAGGACATAGGACTGACGGGGCACATCGAAGACAAAAGGTACAGGACATAGGACTGACGTGGGCACATCGAAGACAAAAGGTACAGGACATAGGACTGACGGGGCACATCGAAGACAAAAGGTACAGGACATAGGACTGACGGGGGCACATCGAAGACAAAAGGTACAGGACATAGGACTGACGGGGCACATCGAAGACAAAAGGTACAGGACATAGGACTGACGGGGGCACATCGAAGACAAAAGGTACAGGACATAGGACTGACGGGGCACATCGAAGACAAAAGGTACAGGACATAGGACTGACGGGGCACATCGAAGACAAAAGGTACAGGACATAGGACTGACGGGGGCACATCGAAGACAAAAGGTACAGGACATAGGACTGACGGGGCACATCGAAGACAAAAGGTACAGGACATAGGACTGACGGGGGCACATCGAAGACAAAAGGTACAGGACATAGGACTGACGGGGGCACATCGAAGACAAAAGGTACAGGACATAGGACTGACGGGGCACATCGAAGACAAAAGGTACAGGACATAGGACTGACGGGGGCACATCGAAGACAAAAGGTACAGGACATAGGACTGACGGGGCACATCGAAGACAAAAGGTACAGGACATAGGACTGACGGGGGCACATCGAAGACAAAAGGTACAGGACATAGGACTCATGGGACATAGGCAGAAGGTACCTGATGAGCTTGTGTAAATGTATGGTGCATGTTAAAAATACAAACATTACTAAGAGTTTCAAAAGATGTCAAGTTGTAGAGAGCCATGATCATTTACATCCTGAATGACTTCTGCATATAGAAGACAATAAAATCTTGGGATAAAAAAAATCAAAACTAAGACTAAAAGCACTCATCCTAATCCAATTAGCTGTTCCTCAGAAATTTTGCATTTCAAGCTGATAATACTCAAAAAGTGACCTGATATTAAAACAATCATGGCTACACCATAGTTTATTTTTCAGTTATTTGCTTCTTTTTTTAATCATTTCAACCCACTAAGACAAACAAGGTTACTGAGTGTTGC
Organism: Acanthosepion esculentum; assembly: GCA_964036315.1. Classification (NCBI taxonomy): domain Eukaryota; kingdom Metazoa; phylum Mollusca; class Cephalopoda; order Sepiida; family Sepiidae; genus Acanthosepion; species Acanthosepion esculentum. The sequence goes on along the minus strand of OZ038515.1, from coordinate 36,266,227 downwards.
AGAATATGATAAAAATTTACTTTTCAGAAGTGAGGACAATAAAAGAACAGGGATTAAGAAAACAGAAGATAATGATTGACATTGCATTTAAACTTGACTGAGAAACAAGAAGTCAGAAGTGAGTTTCACAAGTGAGAAGTGCAATGGAAGAAACTGTTAGCATAGAACTTACAGTTACATCTAACCATTTCAAGTGTAAAATGATGAGACCTTGCTGCCAATCTAGTACTGCACTTAAATTCATAAAGTCATGGTACCATAGAGGAAAGTTCATCAGAACAATTACCAGGAAAATATTTATAGAAAAGGCACAGGGAAGCTACATTACAGCAATGAGAAACTGATGGAAGGGGAGATGCCAGGTCAGGACGAATGATATTGCAGATTCTTCTTTTGATTTTATCAAGAATCTCTAAATATATAGCAGGAGCACCAGATTAGATGTGGCCATAATATTCTAAGAAAAGACGAATGGTAGACCTATAAATATGTAAGATACATTCTGACGAGAAAAATTGTCGAGCTCAACACAGTGAACCAACTTTCCTGGCTGCAGACTTATCAATTTTAACATGACAAACTTGCAAGAAAGATGTCAGAGAAAGAAGAGAAAATTCCTGGCATCTTGCACTGTAAACTAAACATCGGCACCAAACATCTGTGGCATCTTTGATGTGCAGATTACAAAGTGCCAATCGTATAGAGAATGTAGGTTTTCCCGGTTTTACCTGGAAGCAAGATAAATGACGTCTGCACATTTAGACAAATGCCATGAAAGGCGCCGAGCAATGCCAATATTTTTAGACTTTGCCTCTACTGACACATTTCTACATCCAACAAAATTCCATTTGGCTATTTTGTAACACTGACTCACATTCAAATATGGCACCAGAATGACTCAAATGCCATTAAACATTGAAATGCTGAGTTTACTCTGAAGAAGTGAGTAAATAGTTTTATCCTTTCACCTCAAACCAGTCATATATTGACCTAATGTTTAATTTTGCTCTCTTTATTTTTACCTGCATTTATGTTTCATTATTTTTTATCCATTACATCAACAACAGGTTTACTCATACTGTCCAAGAAAGATGACGGCCATATTTAAGTAATTTCGAAATTGGTTCTATGAGTCATCGAGGATTTTCATCTATAGAATTCACTCTATTGTGGCATGCAAGAAAGAAATCTGATTTTTGAATCATTAAAAGAAAAAAAACATCCAAAGAATTCTAACATAGACAGGATTTTCAAAAATGACAGTAAAAGTAAATCCTAAAATTCAAATTTTTAACATTTTAACTTGTCATGTTTTTATTTCATCTAAAGTCCTAATATAAAATAAATATGATTTCTATTGTCAATTATTGGTGTTTTTTTATCTCTCAAATTTCTTTCAAAGTTTGGATCACTACTTAAGTTTCATGTTCACATGCTCATCAGGTGACCAGAAAACATATATATATATATATATATATATATATATATATATATATATATATATGGTTGTGGACTCTTGTCATATTCAATGTACAAGGGACAAGCAGCTCAGTTCCTAGGAACTGATAGCCAGACACCAGCATATATGATTTGTCCTTCTCCTAGACCAGTTGCCATCCAAGGCTATAGAACCCAGTTTGTCCTGCTATTTAACCATAGACGGAGGGAGAAGAAGAGGATTCATACCTTTCCCAAGGGTATTAGCACATAAGTAAATGTAATGGATTCGACTAGAATTTGAACTCGGCTCTCTGATTCCTCACTCTGATCCACTAACCACTACTCCGCTGTGACTCCTCAGATATCTCTTTCTCAAAAGCCATGGAGAGCAAAATTTAGTCATAAAATGCTTTTTGCTTTTTATCAAAATAAAATTTCTAATAAAAAATCATGTTTGTCTTTTTTTTTTTAAACCAAGTATAATAATTTTCTCTTATTTAAAGTACAAAACAACTACTTTTGGGGCCAATTTAATAAATTACCAGGGGTCACCTCAAACTTTTGTGTACATAGGTTTTCTGGTCACCTGATGATCACAAGAGCATGAAACTCAAGTAGTGGTCCAAATTTTGTTTCTTTTGAGGTGTGATGCTGCAAAGTGTTTCTGTTCCCTAGGCATAGGCCGCTGTTGGTTACCGTTTTATTAGGCGTCTGCTTTTTGGCTTCTTTTCTTAGTTTCTTTATTTTCTTATTTTTGTATAGTTTTGCGTGATTTTTGTTGGTAATTTTACTTTTTTCTGGCATGTTTTCTGTTGGTTGTACCAACACTTTTTGTGGTGTATATATATATATATATATATATATATATATATATATATATATATATATATATATATATATATATATATTAAAAAGAAGAGAGGTACCGCAAACTTTTTTGGTTGTAATGTGGGTTTTTTTAAAAAATATTATTCTTTATTTTTCATAGTTTTACAACACGTGTTTCTGGTCTCACGACCGTCTTCAGGTAAAGGGTGGAGATTTCCACATATTATTAAAAATAATTATTAAAAATAATTAATTTTTTTCCTTTATGTTTTTCAATGTTAAATCTTCTCTATATGAGACATTCTCTGTTTTTGTGTTGGTCATTCCAAAAACAGAATGTCTCATATAGAGAAGATTTAACATTGAAAAACATAAAGGAAAAAAATTAATTATTTTTAATAATATGTGGAAATCTCCACCCTTTACCTGAAGATGGTCGTGAGACCAGAAACACGTGTTGTAAAACTATGAAAAATAAAGAATAATATTTTTTTAAAAAACCCACATTACAACCAAAAAAGTTTGCGGTACCTCTCTTCTTTTTAATATACACACTTTTCTCTCATTGGAACCATTATAACCTCTTCATTTTATATATATATATATATATATATATATATGAGAACTATAGAGAAAGGGTAGTTTTGAAAGCAGTGGCTGCTTCTGCTATTAAAGCATTGCTCTTCAGTCATGAATTGAGCACTATTGGCTACTGGCATTTGTATACATCACATATATAATACATCAAAATTTTTCTTTCTCTGCCATGTGCTGATAGCTTAGGGGGGGTAACATCTCTGACTGATACCAAATCAGTCAGGTTTTGATCCTGGCTTGAAGCAATTGGATGTCTAACCACACCGATGAGCTGTGCTACAGCGAAACAGGCTTGTATCTAAATGATCATATATATATATTAGACGCTCCCATCATTTTTTATGTCTGGTGGTCGAAGCAGCTTAGTTCATGGAACCAACAGGCAACCTACCCACACATATCATTTGATTATAGTGGCGAAGACTTGTGCAGAACAAACCACACATTTTGGAAGAGCCAAATACAAAGAATTGGCATACCGTTCCCTAATGACCCCCCACAGGTTTTGAATTTAAAGTTGTCCTTGTGTTCAAGTTATTCAGAAAATAATGTATAATATTTAGAATAAAACTTTTGTGTTAAAATATAATAATTGCACAAAAATATATATTTTTTATAATGATTTTCACCATGTACAAGGCCTGATAGCCACTCCAGGTAGAGGGTTACAGAGTAAGAAGCACAGTTTTTAAGCATTTCAACCCAGGCAAGGTGGAAGTGCCACTGGCATGCAAGAGGTTACAGAGAGTGGGAGAAAGAGTAAAGAGGCGTGAAAGAGGAAAGGATGAAGAGAAAGGACGAGGAATAGATCAAGGCATCTGTTGATGTCGATTGACATTGCATTTGAAGATTTGCAGATTATAGCTATCAGGGAAGCAAGTAAGAGGAAGGGAGTTCTACAGATGGGAAGTATGAGACATGAAGCTATTGGAGTAGAAGAGATGGCTACATTTAACTGTTTTGACAGTGAAAGGGTGGGACTGAGATGCCGACTTGTGGCACGTTTAAATTCATGCAGTTTGTGAACCAGTGAAAGTAGCTCGTAAGAGCAGCTACCGTGAAAGTATTTGTAGAAAAGACAGAGGGAAGTGGCGGCACATCTGTGAGAGAGCGACTGTAAATGAGATGCCAGATCAGGACCAATCACATTGTATGTCCATCTCTGGATTTTGTCGAGGACCTTAAGACGAACAGCAGGGGCTCCAGACCATACATGGCAGCAGTATTCCATGCTATTTCCTGTTTATGTGGGGAAGATAACAGTTAACACTAGACTTGAACAGATTTAGATTGTAGTGATCAAAGATCCTCTCATGAGCCGGTTCCAGAAAGCAGCTATTCGTGAAAAGAAGCTGCTCAAGTGAAACATCTCACCAAAGAAATACAAAGGAAGTGAGTGAGGGTGATTCGCTACAATGGGCGTGGCAGAGTGGGTCTTAGTTGTGAAAGTTAGAACTGGTGGAACTAAGGGATGTAGTTCATCTGAACACTCTCCATGGAAATAGCAATGAGAGACATGTGGTTTCATCTGTGAGAAAGAGGTTGTAAGGCGGAAAATAACTTGCCACCCACAAGGATGCAAAGACACATTTGGACTGTAAATTGGGGTCTGGGCAGCTCCTGTCCATATATAACAACAGTACTCTATTTTTGGCTTGATCTGGCTCTTGTAAAGGTAGAGGATAGCAAAGGGAATCAGGTACTTCCTGGAGAGGTACAGGGAATGGACCATTTTCCCCAGCATCTTTAGTGATGGCTCATATGTATGAGTTCCATTTGATGTCTGGATTGAATTTCATTCCCAGTAGGTGCTCAAGGTTCAAGACTTCCCTGAGGGAACATCCATTTATTGTAATTTGTGATAGTTCAGAGTCTGAACAAACATTCCTCATTCCTAATGACTGGTGTGCCTTCTTTGTTAATCTTATATCATTCTCTTTCAGAATTTGGTTTCAAATATTATATACCCGTCATTTTGAACATTTTTGCATGAGTTCAGGCTTGGTCATAATGCTTCCAACATTAACAGAGTATGGAGTGAAGGATCCACTTATAATCTGACAGTATGGCACTGGTCTATGAAGTTCCACAGTGGGGATACAAGTCTTGAAAATCAAGGTGGTAGAGGATATACATATGCAATTGACACTAGTCGAACAAAAGCTACGTCAAAGTGTCAGAAAAATGTCTCAAATAATGGGTGTTTGCATTTCAACAATATCAGACCATCTCAAGAAAAAAAAAATGATCCAAAATATATTTCAGATTTAAATGACCTTAAAAAGGTTGATAAGCCATAAAAAACAAATCAATCAATCAGATTGGTGGGGTACACTATTGTTATCAATTATGATAATTCCACTTAATCATGGGCTTATTATTAGAACATTTCACCTTGTCATAATCAATACTGATGAATCCTTATATGACATCTCTGTCCAATAAGAGATGCACAGTGTTTTCCTCAAGTTGGGCCTGGAATGCCACCTTGTGAAAACAAATAGAAGAGAAACTTGTAGAGAAGAAATCAGTGTGCTGGTGAGGTGGGGTGCATAGACGACAAGTTTTTGTTTTGTTTTGTTTTTTTATCCTGGCCTGAACAGTTGACCTCCAGTGGTATAGAAAGTCTGAGATTAACAGCTAGTTCAGTTTCAACATCATGCCAGACAACATACACTGGTTGGGGTCTGCTTTCAGTTAAATGCAATATGCCTATGATTCTCAGTGTTTACTCCAAAACCCTTTCCTATAATTGGGTATAACCATAAGGTGGTGGTGATTTGAAATCAATTCTCCTTTTAGATGAACTACTCTCCCAGACTGAGTTCCATCTACCAAATATATTAACTTTATACATAAAACCTGGGAGATATTTGGGAGGAGGCAAAAAAATGTCATATACAGTATATAAATATCAACAGATTTGGTGTAATGGTGAGAAAGTTTGTCTTGCTAGATCCATTACAACTGAGTAGTGAGTTCGATCCTCACTGGGTGCCCTATACTTTCGGCCTTGTGCCACATCTAAGCTATGCTTGGAAAATCACTATAAATAAAAACAGATGATACACTTTGATCCTAGCCAATGATAAAACTACAGGTACAGATAATCCTTTATCTGAAATTATATCTGGCATTTCACCATCAGTCATTTTCCCACCACCATAAGGTAGCATCCCTAGGAATTTATGCTGATGGTACAACTATTTACTCCTGTCAAAGTAGTAATTCTGACAGGTCCAAAATAGTTAACTGCTATAAATATACATTGCTGGTAATCTCTTTATGCACAAATGTATTACTTGTATCCCCACTACAAAAATGTACTTCTACACCTTCATAGTATTTTGTTTCTTTTTGGGGTTTAAGTATTTGTCCATAGCTGGGACCCTAACAGGTAATACCATCCCAGGTCAGGTGGACCTGGAAACAGCAATTAAAAGGTGGTTGCACACTTCACAAAACCTCCAATCTCCCAATTAGAGGCCTTGCTGTCAGATGTAGTTTATCATCATGCCCAGGACTTGTATCACATTAAAACACCATACATACTTACAACTGGAAACAGAAAGTTAACATTTCAGGGACATATAATGAGGAAAGAGGACTTGTCGAATTTGACACTCACATGACATATTTGAAGAGGTGCAGGGAAGAACATCAAGTAACCTGCCTAATCTGATCAAATGTTTCTATTGAGAATGTTTAATCTGCTTATGGCCATATCACACTGAATACGCATTTGATCGCTCACGTTAAGCAATGTCAAATCCAGATGGGTGACTGATTGGGAATATCAGGAGCTTGGATGTTCACGCGACGTAATGGATAATGGCTCAAAATGAGAAATCGAAAAGGCAAGTTCAAATTCCACTTGTGGTCATTACCTTCACTTACACACAAATACCCTTGGATGATCATGAATCAGAAAAAGATAGATTCTTGTCTAAGCATGTCACATCCAACCCTAACACACATTGGACCATGATAGGGTGACTGACATTTCCTTGCCATGAATCCATGGAAGGCCTCCATCCAACACTGGGTTTTCACAGGCTGAAAAAAACAATTACTACCAGATATTTTTAGAAACCTGCAATTAATTACAACCACGAGTCCCGTAACCCGTTAGATTTGTAGGGGTGCAACATATACCACAGCTTCAGTAGCGGTGAGGTTTCCAGGGCAAAATAGATTGCACCAAACCCTCTGGTTTGAATTCTCCTAGACTAGTCGCCAAACAAAGCTATAGGACCCAATGTATCCTGCTATATACACATAGCTGGAGGAGGAATAGATGGAGTCATGCCTTTCCTAAAAGTATTAACACATAAATGAATGTAATGAACTCAACTTCAATTTGAACTCAGCTCTCCAATTTCTCAATCTGAGCCATTATCTATTACTCCATTGTGCCACCATCAATTAATTTAATTAATACGATATATTTATTTTAATTTTTTACAATTATTACTGGATTTACCAGTGGGTATTAACGGATTAAACAGTCACTATAGAACCCTAAGGTAATATTAAGCCTTCACAATAGAAATTGCTGATTTAAAAAGAAGACATTAGTCGAACAAAAGCTCTGCATCCATTTGATTAAAAGATTTCTAATAATTTTGTCTTTCTCAACCAAACCTTTTTTTTTCTAATGACTTCTGCCAAAATTCTGGTTTGACTGGCAGTCTGCCTATTAAATGAACCCATTATTCTTTGGCTATGATTTATTGAACCAACATGTATGCAATAAATTCATGGACTTATCAAAAAGAGTCATAAATAGTGTGTTCTCTTTGGTTAAAATAGCAAGCAGCATTTTCCTTTTTCATCACAAGTGCCTTCAGTCTGGCCTGCATAGGTCATTGGCTGACTGGAGGCAAGACATTAATGCCCCAAAGACAAATCAAGAATGGTCAATGTCTTTATGGCCTTTTTGTAAAACAATAACAATGTATGATGAGTCAGAATGACAGAGAGGCAGTTCCACAGAAAGATGTCAAGAATACCATAAACAGAACACGTAAGCAAAGAGTAAATTCTAAAGAAAAACGGAACTAGAACATATGGACATTATTTACATACTGACTATTTAATATTCTTATATTTGTTGGTATTATTACAACGTTTCGGCCATTGTTCCAACCAGCCTTCATCAGATGCTTGTCAATCCAAGTAAGCTTCAGGGAATTTTGAACTGAACCCTTTATTTCATTTGTGGGGATGGGGTTAGATTATCCTTGCTCCACTGACCATGTCTAGGTATATCTCATCTAGTTCTTATTTAGTACTGCTCAGTTATTGCTCACCCTGTTTCCACCAAGCCAACATTGCCCAGCGCAGGTATTGAACTCACAATTAGAATCCCACTAAATTCAAGAACCAGTGATTTAATCCACTAGAATATTGTTATGCTGGGCAATCCTAAATGTAGAACTTGGAGCCTTAAAAATAATCTGCCTATTGATGAGATCGAGGGACAATTATACTTGAAATCAGTAGTCCTGGGCATGATGATAAACTGCATCCAGCAGCAAGGACTCTGATCTGGTAGTTTTAAGGTGTGTGGAACCACCTCTTAATTGCTGTTGTTCCCAGGTCCACCCTGGGTAGAGTTGGTGGCACCTGTTAGGAACTCAGCTATGAGCAAATAGTGAACTCCCAAACAAAAAGAAAACACTATGTAAATATAAAAATACATTTTCATAGTAAAAATACCGGCAATACATTTTTATATAAAAAAAATGACCTGCAATATATATTTATAGTAAAATTATGAAATTAATTCAAAGTTCTGAAGAAAATGAAATCTTAGCATTAAATAACCCATAAGGATGTTGATATGTTGTTAAACAAATAAATCAACTTAAAATAAGAAAGAGACAATTTCGTAATTTTGGAGGCACTTTATGAGGAAAGAAGACTTGGAAAATTTAACACTTGCAGGACATGCTGAAGGAAGGAAAGACAAAAAGAAACAGTGAGTAACTGACCATAATGAGTTTTGGTGAATGGATGGAAGAGCAAAGTGAGATGATAAAGAGTCAAACATTGCTTCGAGCAACAAGGGACAGGGATGTGTGGAGAGCAGTTACTGCTTACATCTTGAGGGTACACATACATACTATTTATTGTCCTCATCTTTGTTGGTATTATCACAATGTTATATGTCAGGTTTTTGTATAAATATTTTGATGATAATTGTTTTGATGAGTTGTTTTCCTTGTAGCCTTGACAGCATGAATTTAAGGATCATAACAGCACTCACCTACTTTGTTTAAAGAGACAGCATTTAGTGTACTGTCTCTGCCGAAAAAAGGCAAATAGTGAACACCCCTTGACATCCTGTTATGAAGAAAATGTCTACCAGCTTCCCCATGAAATAATCAGGACAGTGAGCTGAGGAGTTTTAGCTAT